>JAKZAO010000014.1:19211174-19811174 GCA_023053555.1 Branchinecta lindahli
ATTTGAGGGTGGGGGAGGGGTTTCAAATTAAGATATTTAGATAGTTGATTTAGGGGTAAGGAGACACGCTGAATCCGAATATGAAAGTTATTTTCTCGCCGGACAAGTAGTTCGCCCGGAATCCGGCGAAAACCGGAAAATTTGTTAAAAGCAAAATTTGTATTTGAAGTTGTTTAGATGTTCGATTTAGGGGTAAGAAGACATGCTGAACACGAAGGTGAAAACCATTTTCTCGCCGGACAAGTAGTTAGCCTGGAATCCGGCCGAAACCGGAAAATTTGTTAAAAGCAAAAGTTTTACTTGAAGTTGATTAGATGTTCGATTTAGGGGTAAGAAAACATGGTGAACACGATGGTGAAAACTATTTTCTCGCCGGACAAATAGTTCGTCCGGAATCCGGACAAAACCGGATAATTTGTTAAAAGCAAAATTTGTATTTGAAGTTGATTAGATGATAGATTTAAGGGTAAGAAAAGGCGCTGAATCTGTATATGACAATCATTTTTTAACCGGACATATAGTTCGTCCGGAATCCGGTTGAAACCGGATCTTTGAATCGGTCTATGGTAACAAAAAGCCACCTATGGCGCTATGCATAATGATTGCATACACAAATCTTGGGTATTACGAAACTTTCGGTGCAGAGCCGAGAAATGCAGATTCTTATCATTATCCGTTCTTGGTAATAGCCCAGATTTTAGGGTATTTTCGTCATTCAAATTCTTTCTCCATCATATCCACCGATTCTTAAAACGACCAAATGTCACACTTCCTATCTGATAAGCATACCAATCTGTAAAACAAAATACAGTAAAAATCTTCAAGAAGTCTAGCGAACACTCAATCTCTCGAAAACAAAACCTATTTGTCCGGATCAAATATTCAATTTTTGGGATCCCATCGGAACCTTTGGTCTTGTTTCTCTCGTCTTTTTTATGTCCATGCTGTGTTTATGTTTGATCTACTGTTGTGATTTTACACTTAAGTTTATATGCAAGTAGCAATTTTCTGCTGGACCGAAATCACTTCTCGGTTTGTTCGTCATCGACAGGTATTTCTTTTCCATCATCATTCGTTGCGCTTGAGAGGGCAGTGTTATTAGATCCCAGTTGTTTACCGTCGTAAAATTTTGAAACTTTGTGAACAAACAACGGTTTATCACCTGCTAGTGCGATCATCTGTAGCGTTGTCTTTTTATGGCACTTGCCTTCCGGCCAAGTGCCATATACCGATCACTTTTCCGTCGGTCGGTCTGTCGGTCTGTCGGTCGGTCGGTCGGTCGGTCTGTCGGTCGGTCGGTCGGTCGGTCAGTCCGGTGATCGCGAGTTAGGGTACTTCCAGATGTACTAGGACAATGAAACTTGGCAGGGGTATTAGGGGCCCGACCAAACTAACTTGGAAATCGTCACTTGCCCGATCCGACCATCGTGGGGGGAGGGAGGGGAGCCGGAATCCGGAATTTAGTGACATGCATAACTTTCGAACGGGTAATCGGATCTTAATGAAACTTGATATTTGGAAAGACACCATGTCTCACATGCCCCAACTCAAGTCCGGACCGAATCCGATGAATGTGGGGGGGGGTCGGAGGGGTGAACCGGAAATCATGTTAAACGCTTAGAGTGGAGCGATCGGGATGAAACTTGGTGGGAGGAACAAGTACAACCCCTAGGTACATCATTGACAGAACCAGACCGGATTCGTGCACTGGGGGGGGAGTTGGAGGGAGGTTCCGGAATTCCGGTCATACGGAGTTAAGATACTTCCAGGTGGGCTAGGACGATGAAACTCGGCAGGCAAATCAGGGACACGACCAGATTAACCTGGAAACAGTCAGCTTCCCGATCCGACCATCGTGGGAGGAGTGGAGGGAGGGGGAATCCGGACTCTTGAGGTATGTATAACTTCCGAACGGGTGATCGGATCATAATGAAACTTGATATGTAGAAAGACCACATGCCTCGGATGTCCCATTTCAAGTCGGGACCGGATCCGATGAAGCTGGGGGGGGGGTCTGAGGGGGGTCCGGAAACCTTGTGACATGCTTGGAGTGGAGCGATCGGAATGAAACTTGGTGGGAAGAACAAGCACAAGCCCTATGTAGATCAGTGACAGAACCGGACCGGATTCGGGTATTGTGGGGGAGTTGGGGGGGGGGGTCCGGAATTCCGGTGATCGCAAGTTAAGGTACTTCCAGACATGCTAGGACGATGAAACTTGGCTTGAAAATTAGAGACTTGACATGATTGGCCAAGAAATAGTTAGTTCCCACATCCGACCATCCCTTAAAGTACTAATGCTAACCGCAAAGTACAAAAAATACTTTTAAGCAATATATACATTTTCGTTATCCCTATGAGCCCATGATCATTTTTGCCTCAAGGGTTTTGCTTACAACTGAATTCCTTAAAGTACAAACAATACTTTTGAGTAAAATATACATTTTCCTGCTGCTGGTGATCATCTTTTTTGCTTCAAGAGTTTTGATTACAGCTGATTTTCTAGCTTAAAGTGGGCACAGCCAAATGCATTGCCAAACGATACAGTCTCGTGATTTCCAAGGACCCATGATCATTCTTATCTCAAGGAATTTGCTTACAAATGATCAAAAGAAACCCACGAATTGACGAATTCCTACTTTCATCCTCTGACCCAGCCTTGCAAGTGCCATATGAGCTTCCAGCTCTTGTTTCTATAACAGAACATATTTTTTCGAATATCTTTGTCCAGCTGTTTGTGTTGGTATGGAACATAACTAACATTACTTCCCAAATGAATGTTGAGATCGCATTCTGGTGTAAATCGGAAATTTTGGAAAGAACAAACTCCGATAAAACTTATCAAGGTGTGTTTGACGAGGATGTTTGACGTGTTGGATCAGAATACTTTCCCAGTTTTCAACTAGCCATGGTATTCCCGTCGTAATCTATATAGGCTAGACCATGGCTAGACCGGAAACTAAATACAGAAACGGTAAATAACATGTTACGAGATCCAGTGAAGACTGAAAATTTGTAAGAACCGATAATCTGAATGAATAAGTCCGATAAATATTCCCCTTTGGAGTCCCATCGAAACCTTTGGTCTTGTTGTCGTAGATGCTGCCGCCTCTCGTAGATGTCTGGCGGAATAAAAGTAATTTGTAAGGTGAAAAAATGTCACCCGGAAGTTGCCGTGGTTGTGGATAACGTCCGTGAACGACGAATAGTGGGCCCTTTGTTGTACCGAACATGACCCCCCCCAACCCACCCGTTCTTGTTTACTTTTATTTTATAAACTTTTCCGTTCTGGTAGTTTGTTTGGTTCATCTCCTTTTTTTTTCATTTTCTTATTTATGCATGTTGTGTTTATTTTGTTTTGTAGTTTCAGAACCTAACCCCGATTTGGCGGATTCGTGGAGCCTCAACAATGATGAAGATGATGGGGAAAGGAAGCCGTTTTACGTGCAGACCCTGCGCGACCGGGTTTTGAATGCTCGCTCTCAAAAGCAACCCACTTCCATCCATGGGACATCCCGCGCTTGCATGTCCTACCCCGACCCCTTTAGGAGTTTTGGTGACAGTGAGACCACATCGTCTCTTCAAGACGCCGTTAATGATTCAGTAAAGCAGAAGCAGTCGACATCCATAGTGAATGCTAAATCAGCAAAAAAAGTTGAACGCTCAAAAAGTTTTTTGGCGGCAAGTTTCAAAGACGGACAGACAGTGAAGAATGCATTGAAAAAGAGCGCCTCCATTTTATACCCAAACTGGCTGTCTAAAAAGTCAGTCGCTAGGAAAGTGTCCGCTGTTTCGACCACACCGGTTAAATCGAAATTGCCCGAGTTCCGCCGCGATATTATCGACTCGTTCGATTACGTCATCCCGAGTAAGTCCAGAACGAGCAGTGCTTACCACTCTGACGAGTATCCAGCCCCTTGTGATGGATCCGAGTCCTTCCATCATGAATCGCAATACGATCTGCCCCAAAGTGGGCGGTTTGTTAAGAACGCGAGTGTTAGCACGCGTATACCGAGTCAAACAAGGTATGAGCCTGATTATGAATCATCATGGAAGAACCCAGAGGAGATTTCAGAAACAGGGCTTTCCTCACCAATGGAGCGGCGGTGGCGCAGCATGACTGTCCTTTATCAGAATGCCCCAGCAACCCTCAGAGGACCCGGGGATTCATCTGAAGTCCGCAGACGGGTCCTCCCCCAGCCTATTTCCAAATCGCGAGCTCAATCATTCTACTTAGTTGAAGACATCCTTAACGGCTTGGACTTTGAGAAAAAATCACGTTCCCATCATTCTCTCAACGACGCATCTGCATACGATAGCAAGCTAAGTCGACAATTCGAGGGGGAATCTATAGAGTCCCTTGGCAGAACGACACCCCCACCCGTTCCCCCTAGGAGACTCAGTCGCCCGCCTCCTCCGGTGCCAGCGGACCTCTCTCCTCCGGATATATCCCCCGCTGAAGACAGCTCGGAGACTAATTCTACCGACCGCCAATGGCCTCTTACGGAGAAGTCTTCCCGCTCCAGCAGATACTTCCTAGGGTCTACAGAGACCGCAACAGAGCAGACCTTGCACTCGCTTGGTGGAGTCTCCATGCCCGTTGACCCCGCCTTGCTCAGCCGAGTTCTGAAGGACCGGGTGTCGTGGCAGTTCCAGCCTCTCTACTACCATGACTGGGTCATCCCTCCGCCGTGTTTGATCGACTGCGGATGTTCACATTGCAAATATCTCGCGAGCGGGGCACGCCTCTTTGCTAAGGTTAGAGTTTTGCCTTATTTATGGTTTTATTCCCCTATTTACGTTTTTGTTCTGGTTTTCCCACGCATGTACATATTATTTTTTAGTTAGTTTGTCTTTCCCATGCATCAAGGTCATATTATGCTTGCAGATTATGGTAATTACTACGGCAATTTGTTGACATCTTTAGTTGTGAATCTTTTATGCTCGATCCTAGGTTTTCGTAAGCGTGGATGAAAATCGAGTTCAGTCACTCCTCACTGAACTGCTTAGTTCCGTGTTGGGGTTTCTGGATGACGTGTCTCGAACGACGGTCGTGGGTGGTTCTCGTCGTGATTTTCTCTCACTTTTGGATCGATTCTTTGAGTTGGCTGTAGCAAGAACAAATAATCAGATAGAACCTCCGTCTCCCTATCTCTGTAATATGACCATGCGGAGTCGAATATTTCACCGTACCCTGCCCGATGCAAACGAGCGGAGGCTAGGAGCTACGCAACACATCACGTTTCGCTACCTCTACAAATAGCTATATTGCTGTGAAGCTGCGTAGAAGAAACTTTCAAAGTCAAAGCCGATTGGTTCTCTGGACGCGCTCCAGAGCGGGTCAGCGTGCTTCCTACACTTATTGCTCTGCGATGAGCAACGGCGATGACGGAAGAAGAGGGGTGTCAACTCAAAGCTAGAGCAAGTACCTCTAGCTCCTCTGAGTTTTCTCGGGTTATCCATAGTCGCTGCATGGGACCAAAGACGGAGGTACTTTCTGATGATTTTTTCTTGGTTATAGTAAATACTTACAGTCTATTTATCCTTCTTTAAAGCAGTCGCAATAGATACAATTTGTATACAAGTATTACAACATCGTGACTTTTAAACAATAGGGTTTCTCAAAGATTACAAATCCGTCCCTGCGGTTTTTAGCCACTTGAATTTGATGAGAAATACGGAAAACTTGCACAGTCGGTATTTTTGACCAATCAGCTTCTCGGAAACGACGAGCGAGATTCTGATCCGCCTCGAAATCAGCCAAACACGGGTCAATCCAAACATCATCAAATGAACATAGGAATTTCGTATTCGTTGAAATGATAATGGGTGGACCGAGTCGCGGGATGCAGAGTGAATCAGTAATAATAATAATATAATTGCAATAATAAGGCTTTCGCCTCTATAATATAATGTAGGTAAGAGAATCTATCTAACCAAGAAAGGAAAATAAATACATAAACACAAAATGTAGATAATTCCATCTTGAAATACTGGCAACGGGGTTGCTTCCGCAGTTCGGATAGAATCAGTTAATACTTTTAATTGTTTTGTTTTCAGTTGTTTTCCAACGATATTTGATTGATTTTATTCCCTCAACCCTCCGGTTCTTAGGCATCTCCCCGCCTCCCCTCCCAGTTTCGTGATTCCTACTCCCCTCACAGTGGATATTAAAGTATGACTTGCAAATTGCGAGATAGGCTACCAGAAAGTATAGGCAGTCAGATGTAGCTTCCCAAGGACGTCTTTTTATTTGTCAGTCGGTCTAGTTCTGGTATATGATCGAACACCGCGATGTAGTCCATATAGGGGGATGCCGAAAGTCAGTGGAGACGAATATTCAAATCAAAACACAAAAATTCAAAACAAAGATTCTCTCACTGTCCGTCTCTAAGCCGCAGGGCTTAGGGCCATTCCTTTTTCACTTGGCCTACCAAGCAACCTACTTAGTAGTATTCTACTTAGCAAGTCTGTCCCAAGCATAGGCTACGTCTTAACCAACCGAGCGCTATGTTTATTTTGGTAGAATTACACAAAAGCTTGGTTTGGTGAACCATTTCGTGTTTTTCTGTTGCGATATAGGTAGATTCTGTAATTTCCAGTTTGCTGTGAAAAATATGAAAAACTTCCATAACAAGAAGTTCGTAGCCTATGTGGTGAAAATATGTATTTGCTTATTATTACATTTGGCGTTCAGGTTTTGCTTGTCGCCATTACAACACAAGTACAAAGGAATTACATACACAATATTAAATGATAAAAAGATGCTGTGCAAAACCTATGATTAAGAACACAGAATT
Organism: Branchinecta lindahli; assembly: GCA_023053555.1. Lineage (NCBI taxonomy): Eukaryota > Metazoa > Arthropoda > Branchiopoda > Anostraca > Branchinectidae > Branchinecta > Branchinecta lindahli. Next base: position 19,217,974 of record JAKZAO010000014.1, read on the forward strand.
GACTTTCGCATTTTAATAAATTTAATGCTTTAGTAAAGATGGTGAAAGAATTTGGCCCTTTAGGGCTTTCAGTGTTAATAAATATCTATCTATCTATCTATCTATCTATTAAATGATAAAAAGATGCTGTGCAAAACTTATGATTAAGAACACAGAATTGACTTTCGCATTTTAATAAATTTAATGCTTTAGTAAAGATGGTGAATTGCTTTACAACAGTTCTTTAAAATAGACGGTTGTGTAATATAGACACATCTAAAATAGGTGTGTCTGTTGCGCTACTGTGGCACCCTAAATAATGTGTTGGGGCAACCCCAGCTCGGGCAGTTGGAGCAAGGGACACCATTTGGGATCGGGGCTTGGGGGGGATTACCCTCCTAGATTTCAAAATTTTCCTCGTTGGTAATATTTTTTGCCGCTAAATAGGTTTCGAAAGTCAAAATGCAAAGCAGTTTCCTTACTTTAAGGCCCCCGAAGGTTTACTGAAAGGCCACTGGTTGAAGACACCCTAATTGTAGGAGTAGGTCTAGATTAGAAAGTCACCTAACCTTATTTAAAAAAAGGGTATTACCGTCTTTTGCCGAGAGCCATCTATAGGTTGATTGATTGATTGATTTATTCATTTTGAACTTAATTAAAAAAAAATAAAAAATTGTTAACGAAAAACACTAGATTCACCTTTTAAAGTGGCAACTACCGCCTGATCAAGGAGAAAATATTCGAAATTTAAATATTACCAAAAGAAGAATACCACAATTTTCGGAAGAAGGGGAAGGAGTTAAGAGGGTCCAGTGCTTGAGAATATAATATCTAGAAGAGAAATTAGATGATAAGCGGTTCACTGTCTTCGACAAAGATAATGGTGCAGGGGGCCTTTATTGAGTACGGTGTCTTCATTCGGTAATAGTACAGAAATTCTCCTCAGTCGCCAGTTAGTAACGGGCTGCATGAACAGTGGTCTCGCTCGAGACAGAAACATTAATGATGAATTTGCATTTTGAGGAAGATTAGGTCTTCGATTCTCTTTTTAGGCCCCGCCGCTTGGACCCTGAACTGATTCCAAGTCAGGGTCCAAATTTGGACCCTCACATAAGTATTCTTGATTCCGTGACGGCTAGCCGTTTATATGCAAGTTCCCAAGCTTAGAACCCAATAAATTATCTCTCTTCGATTTCCTAGATCAATAGGCCTAACTGAGCCCACTTTTGTAAAACTGTCAAGGAATAAGAAGTGTGAACGGGAAAGAAGAGACTTTTACAAATTTATTTGTTATGAAGAACAATGAACTTGAACTTAGAAAGTACAGAAGATTTTCGTTACATGAGTGCATAAAATATTAACTTTGCAGTCATTAATCAAAAACAGTCGCACGCTGCACCACAATAAGCTCTTTTTTCGCTTATGATTTTCCCTGGCGGCTGGTGTAATGGGCTGATAGATAATCGATAATGAAGGTTTTCAGGCTTCGCACGCGGGTAATTAATTATTTCTTATTTACGCCTCTCAATTTTCTGGCGTGAAACAGTTATTTGCAAAACATGTGTTGGATATTGCTCGGTTTCGTGGTTTGTTCTGATATTGCATGTAACACATAATTTGCAAAAAAACAGTTAGTCCCGCTCTTTTTCTTTTGCCCGTTCCCCGTGGTTGCGAATTATATTTTGGCATAGATAAAGTCGTAAAGAGTCAGCGACCACCGTGGTGGTTTCCTGTTTGTTTTGTTCATCTTTGGTGTCTGAGCTTTCATCTGGAAGAGTTTTCCGTCGAGTTTCCTTTACGCGGGTTTACGTTTCACTTTCAGTTTTTTATTTGAATATTCATAAAAAAAATCACCACATAACATATTTTGTTGGACATGTTCATACTGCCGTCCTGCGGTCTGTCTGATGTGCCAACTGAATTTTGGCCCGCACTAACTACGTCCAAATTTACCGGAAACCTACTTAGATAGACACTGCGTAACATACTCTATACACTGTCAGCAGTTTCATAACAGAGCGCGCATAACACTTTCAAGAATAACACCTTTTCACTTAGAAATAAAGTGTTATGACCAATTAAGTTTACACTATTTCGTGCCTAGATCTCAAACAACACCTTCAGTTGGTAAAAATACTACACTGTCAGAAGTTACATAACGACAACAGAAAGATGCCCGGTTTCAACGGATAACACTTTGGGATGTTTTCTGTTATGTTTCTTTCGTTCCCGTTAGTACTTTTACCAATTGAAGGTGTTGTTGGAGATCTAGTTACGAAATAGTGTAAACTTAATTGGTCATGACACTTTATTTCCAAGTGAAAAGGTGTTATTCTTGAAAGTGTTATGTCTATCTGTTATGAAACTTCTGACAGTGTAGTGAATGAATGGTTTTATTTGGACATTTCGAACACAAAACTGTGATTGTAGAGCATACAAAAGAAAGAAGAAGAAAAAGGTAGAAAACACTAGCCTAGCAAACAAAGAGCAAGAACAAATAGCCTACTTCAGAAACGCCTGGTACGGTACAGGCTGAGCTGGGGATCCAGCGTCAGCAGAAACTTTTCCCTTTGAATGTTCATAGCAACCAAGGGATCGAGTTCTTTAACAGAAGCTAAAGTATTTCTCATCCAAACAGGTACTGCAATCAGGACTTATGTTAAATCTCATATATATTGAAAGTGCTCACTCTTCTATAAATGTTATGAAACTTTGACAGTGTAGAGCTCAAACTAGCCTTGATCCTGACAATGTTTTCAAGTCTTTCCTGGGACTTCGTTTCATATTAGGATGCAAAATGGTTTCTGGCAAAAATCAATCCGGATGTAGCTGCTCTTGAATTTCTCTTTGGCTGTTCCTTTATTCCCGAGTTCCCCTTAGGAATATCCGCTGCAGCGCTTGCGTTACCTTCCTCTATAGTCCCTGTTTCACTTCTAGTTCTTCGCGGTTGATCAGTGTTCTCCAGGTGTGCTTTTGTAGGCTTGCTTGTAGAGTTTGTGAGAGATAAAGACCATGTTCATGAACGGAAAGCTTCATAGCCATGCCATATGTTGTTGATTCCTCATTGGATAGGGTGAACTTCGTTTTTCTGCATCTCAGCGGTCCCGCCAGCAGTTCTTAATTAAGCAGTTCTTCTTAAATGTGTTTCACTTTATCGATCGTTACGCTGTGATAAACCAGAGCTGTTTTTGCACCCAACTGGGTGTTCAGTTTACGTACAGATCACGCGAAGTTGACTGATTGCTTCAAATTGCAGTGTCTGATTTCTGAATTGATCTGTGCTGAATCAGTTAAACAGATTCTGTGGCGTCAGCTCTAATTTCTTCAGGATCTTTTATCCATTAGTGTGAAACGCCCCATAACGTGCAGGCGGCCTGGGAAGCTGACATGTGCCCTGACCTTTAGTAAATTTCATATTTGACGTGGATTTCTGGTGCAATGCAGTCCTGTTTGGGGTGTGGTCTTTTTGTTGGTAACGACTTCTGAATAATGGGAACCCATCGCGTAATATTCCCATGATATAGTTCCAACGAAGGCTCCACAGATGCCCTTGACAAGAGATCTGCCTCTGGTTATCATTGCTTAATTATTGCTCCAATGAAGACGGACCTAAAGTGGTACTATACATATCCGTGGGATCATAAGAGGCGGCCAAGGCGAAAGGCGTTGGTATGTTTTGCATGTCCGAGCAGTGATTACTTCGATCGTTACAATCATTTTAGTTGCTATGATCTTTTATTGCTTTCGCATGGTTATCGACTGTACTATTGCTTAATAGTGCTTCATTGCTCTGTTCTTAAACCGTGTGTCTTTTGGGTTCGTGGTAGCCGCAATTACGGCACGAAAACCATTCGCGTGTGGTCTGTCCAAAAACTGATAGGAAAGGATGATCAAGTTTGGTTGTGGCTCGGACACACCACTTTCCAGCAAGCACGAACAACGAGGGACATGATCCCTTTACAGTTTTCTTCTTCTTCATTCAGAATTGAGAGACATCGAGCCCTGTTCCGGCGTTATTATTCTCCTTCTTCCTTGACAAATTTTGGCGTTCGGAGAATTGTTTGAAAAAAGTTAATCTCATCGACGAACGAGGCTGCAACTAATTAGACTTACTTCATAATATCAAAGAACAAGACACCGACATTTTGGTCGAAGGTTTTCATAATGTTAACTTAGTCCCTTTTGCTCTTACTTTTTACCATGAATCCTCTTGTTAATACGTTGACAACTTTTTATTTTCATTTCATTTCAGATTTATTTTTCATTTCGTGCCTTTAAGACGTGCAACCGAAAACCTGTTACTTTGCTTGACAAAGCAATCCACCTCTGGATCGATACGATACGTCACCCGATACTGCCGTTGGCTGTTTATGAGGCGTGCCGATACGTCGGATTAATTTATGAAGTGAACCCAGGTTTCTCTTACTTGGGGAAAGGAAGCTTGTGCATTTGCCAAGGAAGGGGATATATTATTGAGGGATCACACTTAAGGAGGGTTGGGAACGGCTTGTAATCATTGATAAAGTGTAATTAGTACTATTCACTGTTCGCACTGTCAGAAGTTTCATAACAGATAGCGCATAACACTTTCAAGAATAACACTTTATCACTTGGATATAAAGTGTTATGACCAATTAAGTTTACACTATTTCGTGCCTAGATCTCCAACAACACCTTCACACTAACGGGAACGAAAGAAACACATCAGATAAGATAAGATAGATAAGATTTATTCCACTAAAAGCACAGAGGCCAAAGTGTTATCTGTTGAAACCGGGCATCCCAAAGTGTTATCTGTTGAAACCGGGCATCCTTCTGTTGTCGTTACGTAACTTCTGACAGTGTAGTATTTTTACCAATTGAAGGTGTTGTTGGGGATCTAGGCACGAAATAGTGTAAACTTAATTGGTCATAACACTTTATTTCTAAGTGAAAAGGTGTTATTCTTGAAAGTGTTATGCGCGATCTGTTATGAAACTTCTGACAGTGCGGCTTTAACTATAATATACACTGTCAGAAATTTCATAACAGAGAACACAAGTATATTCATATAATATACAAAAACGGATTCGTCAGGTGTATTGCTTATGAAGCGATACAAGAAGACTGACAGCCTGAAGAGGACCCTTGCCAAGAAGGGCCGAAATATCGCTTCATAAGCAATACAGCTGACGAATCCTTTTTGTATATATATGAATATATGACTCTAAGTCAGCTTGGGCTCAAGGAATATTTAGATAACACAAGGATGCGCATTTTCAACGGATGTAGTCTGTTCTGATTCTGAAAACTGTCGTTGTGATATTGGAAGAGTCAGCAGATGCTTTTTTAGTGGTTTTTCGGCTCTTCCTGGCAATGCTTGTTATGCATCACATTTAATGCATAACGTTTTCAAAATCACAACAGACTACATTCCAAGGGTTGTCTGTTGAAACCGCGCATCCTTGAGTTATCTCTTATGAAACTTCTGACAGTGTAGTCGCCTATATTTAACTATTTTGCTTTAACTATATAGTCGCCTTGCTGCTTTAACTGTATCTCCTTGAGCATAAGCCTGGCATATATGCGATTTCTATTTTACTTTTTTTTAGCTTAAGCCTGAAAATGACCTTTGCCGAGAAGGGTCGAAATTTAGCTAGTATAAATCTCAGCTGACATGTCCGTTTTGTGCCATCAAATGTGGTTCGCAGACTGCCTCGATTTGGTGACGGAGCCTGTAACATTTGGCCACAAAAGTCTGCGACGTTCATTTTCTTTTTTCAACAATTTGTGAAACCAGGTTTTACAGTAAACCTGTAGCGAATTGCATAATTTCCGTTTCATAAGTGACATAGATTTCATAAATTTTTAATTCACTTGAAAACAGGAAGATTGAAAATTTGAGAAAAACCAAATAGGCCTACGTCAGAAAATCAGTTGGTTTTGAAAATAAACTTTAGTTTGCTCTCATAAGACGAACTAATCTTCGCACCCAAAAGAGGTGCCTTGAGATTGGATAAGAAGACGCAGAATTCTGTGGCATTTTTGGCATAAATACGACTTCCCGCGACAATTGTTTCATCACAGCTATGCATCTAGAGAGACGTTGAAAATATATGTGACAAATTGCCGAGTTCTGTGACCAGGGACAGCGCTGCTTCGATTGAAGAAGTGCTTACAGATGTATCTTCTTTCAGAGTCCAGCGGTGAGTGGAAACCCCAGCAGAAGGGATAAGGGATCTGCGTTGGCCCCTCCCCCCGGGGATGGAAAGCTCGATGTTACGCCACCCGAGGTATGTAATTTAGACTGTCCTATAGACAGGCCCGTATCCAGGAATTTATTTCGGGGGGGGGGGGGGTTGCCCACGGGTCGGACCAAAAAGTACAAAAAATACATAGATCAGAGGTTAAAGCCTACAAAAAACTATTACTTTTGTGGGTTTCGGGGGGGTTCGAACCCCCTAACACCCCCCCTGGATACGGCCTTGCCTACAGATGCCCCAAACGTCTGCATGCCCCAACGTATGGGGCACCATGCCCTGCAGGAAGGGAATGGTACCCCCATGAAAATCTGTTGAATTGAGAATCTGAAATGGAAATTAGCTTTTCAAACTGATTTTTATGGGGGTACCATGCCCTTGCTGCAGGACATGGTGCCCCAGCGTATGAGCACCATGCCTATGCGTTGGGGTATGCCCAGACGTTGGGGCAACATGCCAAAAATGAGGATTTGTGTATGACTGTACCAATGCTGTGACTTGTTATGGATCCTCCCGATGTTTCGCTGCTATAACCGGACCAGACACGTATTTCAATCAAATTTGTCAACGCTTCTTTTTCTAAAAAAATTCCTCCCTTAGTCCTTCCAATTCGCAACATTTGCACATAAAAATGTAGAATATTCTCATCAGTCACACGGCATATAGGGCAGAAGTAACGTCCAACGCATATCCTATTTTTTCAAAGTTATTTCCATTTTTGCTTTGGCATAGCACCATATAGCTAAGTTATTGAACGTCTCAGAGACGAGATAGTAAGAGTTTCAAGAACAGAGGATAGGGCTCATTAAGGTCGGGAATTGCATAGTCGGAATGACGATGCGTTGAGAGAAGGGAGAGATGAATAAAATAATATTAATAATTTATTTGTAACCAGTAATACCACAATAGATACAAAGTGGATTAAACAAAGAAAAAGAAAGCAAGAACAATATTCAAGATTAACCAAACAGTTACACACAAGCAGGGGTGGTTTTGCGAAAAGCGAGAATAGGCTGATCGTACGCAGTTGTGTCAGCAGTATGAATGTATCTATTTGTCCATGAACCCATCTCCAAAAGCTACAAAAGCATGAGAGAAAAAAGTATGAAAAAAAATATAAGGGACTGAAGAAAAAATATATATATATTTAAAAAAATTATCAAATTAAATTCCGCTCCAGGGGTGGTGTTTTTATGGCACTTGCAGCCTCTGGCTCAAGTGCCATATACCGATCGCAATTCCGTCTGTCGGTCGGTCTGTCGGTCTGTCGGTCTGTCTGTCCGAATTTTTTTGTCCCACATGTTCGAGTTAGGGTACTTCCAGATGTGCTAGGACGATGAAACTTGGCAGGAAAATCAGGGACCCGACCAAACTAACCTAGAAGTAATCAGTTTCCCGATCCGACCATCTGGGGGGGAGTGGTGGACCGGGGAAATTCTGAAAATTAAGGAGTTTTGTCACACTTTTTCGAACTGGAGTACTTCCAGATGTGCTAGGACGATGAAACTTGGCAGGAGCATCTGGGACCCGATCGGACTAACTTGGAAACATTCAGTTTCCCAATCCGACCACCCGGGGGGGAGTGGAGGGCTGGGGAATCCGGAAAATTGGAGTAGTGTGTAACTTTAGAACGGGTGATCGGATTGGAATGAAACTTGATAACTGAATAAATGGCATACTTCTGATGTCCCGTTTGAAGTCCGGACCGGATTCGACAGCTATGGGGGAGTTGGGGGGGGGGGAGACCGGAAATTTCGAGAAACGGTTAGAATAGAGGGATCGGAGTGAAACTTGCTGGGAAGAACAAGCATCTGCTCCAGATAAATTGTTTATACATTTGGACTGGATCCGACCACCCGGGGGGAGTGGAGGGCTGGGGAATCCGGAAAATTGGAGTAGTGTGTAACTTTCGAACGGGTGATCGGATTGGAATGAAACTTAATAACTGAATAAATGGCACACTACTGATGTCCCGTTTGAAGTCCGGACCGGATTCGACAGCTATGGGGGAGTTGGGGGGGGGGAGACCGGAAATTTTGAGAAACGGTTAGAATAGAGGGATTGGAGTGAAACTTGCTGGGAGGAACAAGCATCTGCTCCAGATAAATCGTTTATACATTTGGACTGGATCCGGACACTAGCGGGATGGAGGGCTGGGGAATCCGGAAAGTTGGAGTACTGTGTAACTTTCGAGCGGGTGGTCGGATTGGAATGAAACTTGATAACTGAATAAATGACATACCTCTGATGTCCCAATTGAAGTCCGGACCGGATTTAACAGCTATGGGGTAGTTGGGGGGGGGGAGACCGGAAATATCGGGAAACGGTTAGAATGGAGGGATCGGAGTGAAACTTGCTGGGAAGAACAAGCATCTGCTCCAGATAAATCGTTTATACATTTCGGATGGATCATGACATTAGGGGGGGGGGTTGGAGGGGACTTTCCCGGAATTCCGGTTATGGCGGTTTTGGGGATTTTCACGACGAATCTTGGGATTTGAGTGAAATTTGGTAATTGAAGAGAGGACATGTTTCTGTTGATCTTTTTCATGTCCGGACAGATCCAACAGCAATTGGGGGGGGGGGGGGGGGGGGAATACGTGACCGACTTAGACTGGTGAGATCGGGATGGAACTTTGTGGGAATGACGAACAGATGCTCTGGAAAAACACTTACGGAACCGGATTGGCTCCGGCGACTGTGGGGAAGTTTGAGGGGGGGGGGGGGCCGGGATTCCGGTGATCACGATTTAAGGTACTTCCAGATAATCTAGGACGATGGAACTTGGCTGTAATATTAGAGATTTGACAAGATTGACTCAAAAATGGCCACTTTCCAAACCCGACCATTCGTTAAAGTACTAATCTTGACTGCAAATTTCGAAAAATACTTTTAAACCAAATTCATATTTTCATGATCCCCATGAGCCCATTATCATTTTTGCCTCAAGGGTTTTGTTTACAAATAACGTTCTAGCTCCCTTAAAGTGTGAATCTGAACGGCCAGGTCGAAAAGTACTTTATTTCGAACAATACATCTCAACCCATGATCATTTGTGCCACAAGGGTTTTGCTTAAAAATTTATTTCTGTCACCCTTAAAGTGCGCATTTGAAATGAAAAGCGAAAAAAAAACTTTTTACGAAACGGTATACATCAAGGATCCCTAAGGGCCTGTGATCGTTTTTGCCTCAAGGGTTTTGCATACAGATGCATTTCTAGCGCCTTTAAAGTGCGCATCATTACACCCAAGTTCAAAAATAAAATACTTTTTATCTAGCTCCCTTAAAGTGCGCATTTTAACCACAAAGTCGAAAAATACTTTTGATCAAACAAAACATCTCAACACATGCAAGTGCCATATGAGCTTACAGCTCTTGTTATTACAATCATCCGCCCTGAAAGTTCAGCCATTTCGATTATTGGTTCCCGAAACACACATTTTCTGTTAGAGGTCTATTTCTTGACCAAGAAGGGATTCATGGAGATATTTCTCATATTTGAAACATATTTTCCGGAGGCCAGATTAATCACCATCACTTAAAATGTCCCAGTAAGGAACGACATTAAATGGCCAGATAACAGATAACAAAAATTTTGAACATTCAATCGGTAGTTTCGTACCCAAATTTAAATATATTGTAAGTTCTTGGTGAAAGCTAGGACACAAAGTGCCTAAACACTGACGGTGCTAAATCTGAGATAGGTGCTGGTTGTTCTGTGGTGATCCCTAGTATGACAGTTTCTCGTAGTTTTAAGTTACCAAAGAACCTATCTATTTTTTCAATTGAGATGCTAGCGATATTTAAAGCGTTGGATTTTATAAAGTCAGATGGAAATGTGCGAAAGTGGATGATTTGTTCAGATTCGTCGTCGGCGTTACAATATCTTAAGAAAGAGCATGATTCTTGCCGTATGTTGGTTGATAGTGTAGTTAAGTTGATTAGAAATCTTGAAAGTGTTGGTAATAATATCCTTTTGGTATGGGTCCCAGCACATGTTGGAATTGTCGGAAATGAATTAGCAGACAGTATGGCAAAAAAGGGAATTGTGTCTGGGGAGACAGTAAATGTTAAGCCGACGCAACGAGAATATACGCAGTATGTATGTAATGTGTTGATTGAAAAGGAAAGAGAAGAAATTTTTAGAAATTGTTTAAATCCGTTAATGGAGTTGTATGATTATAAAGCCCCACCTGAAGATTTGACCCATGACCAAAGATCTGTTGCGGTAACCATTTTTAGACTACGAACCGGCCATGCGAGAACAAGATCTGTGATGTATAGATGGAGGAGAGTAGATTCTCCGCTGTGTGATGTATGTAATGAGTATGAAAATGTAAGACATATTCTGATGAGTTGTAAAAAATATGAAGTACAAAGAGTGGATTTTAAGAATCTAGTGATTAAGTATTTCAGGGCATTTACAATGAGATCGATTTTAGGTCACGCGAATTCCCCGAAATGGGCCCGGAGAAAGGCAGTGTGTTTACTGACGAAGTATATCAAGAGTACAAACCTGCAACATGTGTTGTGAATTGTATATATAGGATAAGTGTTAAATAATTTATTTTGATAGATACATCGAAAAGTGAGAATCATCCAGGAAGGAATAAAGAAAGGAAAGGAAAGTGGAAATTGATTTGAGCCACTATACTCCGTATGACGTCTTTGTCCAACCCCCAAAAATCTTAGAAAGTTTGATAAGGCCAGACGGCCGCATTTCAAGATTATATATGTGACGAGGCGAGAAAGCCGCACTTTGACAAAAGAAGTGAACAAAGTTTAGAGGATACGCACGTATACGGGCGATTGATTAGCCCAAACGTCAACCTTCAAACAACAACAACAACAGTGCCTAAACAGTTAGTAGAAATTAGACTAAGAAAAAACTCTAATTCGCTGAAGCTTAAAAGACGATTGTGATATATCCTTTAACCCCAACCTCGGAGCATTTGAGATTCACTCACATTTCGTCAGGCGTAGAAAATTGAGATGAAAATGCAAATCCAGCGATTTGAAAGAGAAAGCACCTTTTGCCTCATTTGTTTATAAAATCTGTCAACACTAATTCTCAACTCTGGTGTGGGTATGATTGATGGGGTGCTAAATTTTGTTTGATTGGCTGCACGGGGAGAGTTATAAAACTCTGACAGTGCGTCATCTGAATTCTGAAGAAAGAGATTCATAGCCAGAAAAAAAAATCATTTATATATTCCGTCTTCTTGTTAGTATTTCGAATCTCTTAGCTGATTGATCTCTTCTGATGTCTGCTCTCCGCTTTCCTTCTCTTGCTTTGGACTTTTTACACCGAACCGCACTTGAGCTTTGTTTTTATTTTGTATTTTGAGCTTTTTTGTTGTTTTGTATATTGACAAAAATATAAAGCAAGCTTTTGTTTTTACAGAAAAGTGAGAAATTATACATGCGACTCAGTAATCGTGACAAACAGGCGGAATAGTTAATTCAAGTCAGTTTCAAACGTACGCTTAAGTCTTCAGCTTTTGTTTCATGCAACCAACCGTCTTTTGGGATCCATGATCAGGACAAGATTAGGCATCGGACCGCAAATAGCAACTGATTTTGAGTAAGAAAGAAAAATGAAAGAAGGCATTTAAATGGAAGACATGTCCAAAAGTTGTTTCAAACTCACAGTTATGCCATTACCAACCACTTGTTAATGATTCATTGTCAGTAAGACATACTTTAAACACTCTACTTACAGCTTGCTCTGTCCTAAAATGATTCATCTCAAGAAATCTACCATTTATTGATAGAATTTATTTACCATTTATTGAGTCCCTTAAACTTCAGTTTTCCTGCTGATGGAACTCACATTTATTTGGAATTTGTTATTTTTGGGTACCTAAGTTTACTCTGTTCACCTTTTCATTTATTTTTATTCGTTTTCGTCCTACATCGTTTTGGAAAGTCCAATCTCTGATAATTTATAACTTTGGAACACCAAATATGCTGGTTCTCATCTTTGACAATTAATGTTTCTTTTTCTGGTCCCCTTTTTAGTACGGTAATTATGTAGCCATTGCGAGAATAAAGGGTCTTTGGACATGCATGTAAGTTTTTTATAGCCTTCGTAGTCATTATCGATTTTGTTTCTTTTTTTTACGTTGATTGTGATTAATGTTTTCCTTGGTAACCAAGCATGATAGTGCAATGAACGCAAGATTTTCTGGATAGTGAATTCGCATTATTGGCGTGCAAGAAAGAGCTTGGGAAGATGTTTATTTTCACACGCTCAGAAGCTCTTGTTTCAGCCTTTTCGGATCCCAAACGATATTTTGAGTCGAGAATAAGATAGTAAAATCTGTCCAGTCTGCCTGTTTGTCATTTTTGTGTCTGGCAGTCTGAATTTTAGCGCGATAACTCTCAACTTCGGTGATTTTTTTAAACTTTCCGATTTCGGAGGAGTAGGAGATAAGATTCAGGGATGGATAAAGTTTTCCGATCAAGTTGATCAACAGGCCTAGACGAGTTTAAAGAATACGCTGAATTAAAAAATTCAGAAATCGAAATCCGGAGAAATCCGATATTTGTAGAGATGTAAATGTAAACATCAGGAGCGGGGTTCTATCCGTTTTGTCTCCTTTTTTTTATCAGACGTGGGGTAATAAATCTGCTGGAACAGGAAAGGTTTGTTATTCGGCAAAGAGTGGGGCGGCAAAGATCAGAAGCAAAATTGTCTGAGAAATCGGGGAAATTCCAGCGAAAACTGGGCATTTAAGAAAGAAAGAAAATTTGTTGGTGAAACTGCGTGCGATACGGTCTCAGTTTTCGCTTTTCAGAATTTCGGCCTGGCGAGATGGGAAGTTTGGGGCAAGAGAAACCTATATGGATTAAAGCATCCGTCTAGGCTAAGGATAAACAAAAAATGATAAATTGGTTCAGGTACACCGTTATACCAAAACCTCTTAATGATCACGTTGGTTAGATTATTCGACCGGAATCCTGTGAAACGGGAATCAGTTGAATTCAGATTCCGAGTTTAGTTACCTTCGACTGTCTGCCACGAACGGACAGTCTCATACTTGGCTTACTTCGTCTGTGTCTCACGAATCATGTTTAGTTTTTATTGAAGTTTGACCGGCAGGACAATCTAGTTACCCATCACTTCTTGGCAAGAGGGAACCATACCGTTCGGGATCCCACCGAAACGTTCGGTCTTGTTTCGTTGTGTTTTCGCACCTGTGCTTACGGTGCAGTCCGCGTGACAATTATGGGTACTTTCTAAAAGCTAACACATTTTAAAATGAGAAGGAGCTTGTCCCATAGTAACGGTAGTTAACCAGGCAGCATGGAATCATTACGTATAGCAGAATCGAATAACGCTGAAGCGACTTTTCTAGCACCTTTGACGATGCTCGTGTAATGTGGTTTCCTTGAAAACAGTGAGTCCATCGAAACTTTATTCTCTTGTGCAGAGAGTAAATACTTGGAATATTGAGTCTTGGATTGGCCTCAACAACAACATACAATTGTGACCGGTCCTCAACCCTTACTAGAAATGATCTTTTCTCGATGAAGTTGTTCAGAAATATAGTTATTACAATTACTTGCAACGTGAAAAAAAGCGATTGTCTTATTTGCGTTTGTCGACTGTATCCAGACTTGCCCTCCAGCGCGGCGGCGGGACGTAGATCATTTGAAATGAACGCGTCTTGGTTAACAAGACCAAAGGTTTCGATGGGATCCAAAAAATTCAGTATTTGATCCAGGCAATTAGGTTTTGTCTTCGCCACATCCAGTCTTCTCCTTGAACATTTTTACTCTTAAAATTTAGAAACATATTAAGGCCAAAGAGACAATCATCTAAGAAAACCAAGTTCAGATATGGATTCAGCATGTGTGTTGGCGAAATTCCGGAACTACTTGTCCGGCGAAAAAATAAAGCTCAAAAACGAATTCAGCGTATCTCCTTACCCCTATATCCAACATCTAATCAACTTTCTAAATAAAAATTTAACTTATAACAAATTTTCCGGTTTCAGTCGGATTCCGGACGAACTATATGTCCGGCTACAAAATGATTTTCATATACGGACTCAGCATCTCTTCTTGCCATTAAATCACACATCTAATCAACAACAAATACAACTTTGCTTTAAACAAATTGTCCGGTTTTGGCCGGATTCCGGTCGAAGTACTTGTCCGGGTATAAAATGATTGTCACATAAGTGTTCAGCATCCATACCCCTAAATCAAACATCTAATCAACTTCAAATAAAACTTTTACGTTTAGCAAACTTTCCGGTTTTGGCCAAATTCCGGGCGAACTACTTGTCCTGGCGAGAAAATGGTTTTCATATTCGTGTTCACCATGTCTTCTTAACCCAAAATCGACTATCTCATTAGCTTTTTAAAAATATTTTGATTCTCCCTTAATTTAAACCCCCTCCCCCACCCCTAAATACAGAGCCGATCTACGAACTCGACCTTTCCCTTGACCCAAACGATCCTCCTACCAAGTTTCATCAAAATATCTCGTTCCCTTCGAGAGTTATCGTGCTCACAGACGGACAGACAGACAACTTTTGCGATGATCTCTCCACTTACGTTTTGGGATCCCAAAAATAGGAAAACCATGCAAAAGAAAAAAAGCAGGACTAGTCTTAAGTTCCATTTTTATCCGTTACAGAAGCGATTGGAAGCTCTCCGTCTATCCCAAGATGATGTCCATGGGCAAAGGTCACCTATTCCCAAATCCCCTGTGAAGGCTCTCCCCGTCTCCGAAGACGGATCTCCCCCAGCTGGAGACCGAGGCGGAAAGAGCAGCATCGACTCCTTGAATCCACTGACACCTCAAGGTAAGAGAAAAGGCTTGGCAGCTTCTTTTAGTGTTGGACGATATTTGGAGTTTTCGATATATCGATATTTTTACTTTCAGTATTCGATATATCGATATTCCGGTACTATGTTTCGTCCTAGTATATGTTTTGTTTTGCCAAAATCTAACAGCACAGTTGTCGTTAAAAAGCGTCTTGAATCAACTCAAACTTCTAATAAATAAAAACTGAATTACGAAGAACATATACGCTCCAATTTTGGATATATAAATGTAGCTTTATGTCGGATTATTTGCAATAATAAATGAAAAAATATCGTTTCCGAAAACGATATTTACGTTTCGATATTCGATATCGATATATCGTTAATTGAATATCGCCCAACACCAGCTTATTTTGGACTACGCCTGAGGAAGGCAACGAAGAGAGTGTGTTGTTTATAAGTAGTGAATTGAAAGACAAAAATGCTCCTCAGCCGAGGTTTGAACCCAGGACCCTACGCTTACAAGGCGACCGCTCTACCGATTTGAGACAATGGTAAAAGTCCATTGTATAAAGCGACATCCAGTACCGCCATATCCTTAGGCCGGTGCTAGGGGAACAGGGGAGAGAAGCCAAACCGATGGTGTAAATTGTTGAGAAATCTGGCTACGGTTGCTGGCCGTATTTCCTTGTTCATAACGATCCAGGTGTAACCAACTACGTTGCACCGTCGTCATTTACGTCACCGAAATTGTGCTCAGATGTAGGCCTAACCATAGTGTGGCTCGACCAAGAATCGTGCGTGTTAATGAGCTTGCTTTCGTATGTTGTTGACGCACGAGAAGGGGCCAAAAAACCATGGATGGCCTAGGGTCCACCAAAGAAAAAGCCAGCACTGGCAACATCTATGTGATATATATTGGGTTGCGGGTCGCGGATCCCACTTCGGTATTCAACCATCTGGCTAGGATGGAACAGCTCCTAAAACAGTCAAATGTGGATACTAAATAAAGAACTTAGTACCAGCAGGGACCCATAAATTTCCTTTACAGGAGGCTTGTCATTTCCTATGCTTCTATGTTGCTATGTTGACCGAACTAGTCCTACTT
The DNA here is from genome assembly GCA_023053555.1 of Branchinecta lindahli. NCBI lineage: Eukaryota > Metazoa > Arthropoda > Branchiopoda > Anostraca > Branchinectidae > Branchinecta > Branchinecta lindahli. Next base: position 19,234,081 of record JAKZAO010000014.1, read on the forward strand.
TCCAAAAATCCCACTAGGGTCGAATCTGCATTCTTGTTTGCCTCATTGGACGTGCCCGCCAAAGATACTCCTCCCTCAAGGCGCCAGCAGCCAATCCCAAATTGTGTCTATGTGGTCTTGAACGTGATTGGACCGTGGGTATTTCTCGAACTATCTTCCGGTCGCTCAATATAGCATCAGAAATCTCTTATTGACAAGCCCCCTGTAAAGGAAATGTATGGGTCCCTGGTACCAGCAAAGGGCCCCATTAGCGTTTTTCTCACACTTGCTATTGCTGGGCACTGAATAGTATACAAAACATAATATATTTCTATATTATATTTTTTTTGCCTATTATTAATATGCCAAATAGCCCATTTGTTCGTTCGCCACAAGGTAGCGCCACTTTATTTTTTTAGCGGTTTTTCGGAGAATCGCTATAGTTGGAGTACTTCAACTACAGTTGAAAAATTCGCGCCAAAAAACGTACAAAAATGGATACAGGTACTGAAAAACTGAAATTAGCTGTCAGATGGGCAGAGACGGACATAAGAGACACAACCTACTTGTGTCCGTCTTCTCCTAAAGATATATATTGCCATTCCAAGCTTTTACACAGAAGTAAAAATCCGTTTTTTTGCTATCTGAATTATTAGCCACCTTTGTGTAGCCGAACCTAATCGTCGAGTGCGAACCCTGATGTGAATACTCTATATGACTAAGTCCAAAACACGCCAGTGATCCTCAGGAAGAAGGAGTAGGCGCGTCCGTAACGACTCAAACTCAACGACTCACATCCTGTCTCAAGCAATCACAACGATCTTTGGGAGCAGCTGTGACACGACTTCTGCCTTTCATCCGCTAGATACCCGGAGCGGCCAGAGATTTCGCAGCGGCAAGGAGAGATAGTCATATAGTTTATCTGTAACTGCTACAAAACGACACAGAAGAAGAAGTTTTGCGTGAATTCTTTGTGTGAATCCGCGGTTAAAGAAAGATCAGCTAACTCCGAGCAGTTTCTCAGCACCTACACATATGAGACGATGTTGCCAAACAAGCTTTAGTAATAATTAACATATAGAAATATTGATATACGAACATGACAACGAGTCCCTCCCCTCTCTGTCTCTCTTTACTTTACACTCATCCCTTTTATTTTATCCCACTGATATGTCCTTTTTCTTCCGTCAAATCTCGTAGAAAGAATCTTTTACTAAATATAGTCATAATTTTCGTATGATTTGGCCTTCATTTCATACCGGTGACGTTTGTGAGGCCAGTCTAATACTTGATTTATTTCGCACTCTGACCATTTCTTGATTGCAGAGACCTATTTTTGGTCCCTTTGTCAGAGCTATGTAGCCTATACAGGAGTATGCTAATGCAGCACCTGCTCGGTGACGATAAAACTCATAAAATCTGACTGATAAAATTTAATTCCCGCCCGTGTTAGCCTAGTTCTATCAGGGTTAACGTAAGACTGATTGATTGACTCTCTGCTTTGTTTCTGCAGCTTTCTGATGACGTCCGAGTGAGAGAATCAAAATAAAATTTTGCAATAAATCTTGCCCTTTTCAAATACTGATCATTTTACTTCGTGCTCCTTCATTTCCGTGATAAACTGTTATTTTAGAGACGAAACTTAATCAGGACTTGTTTGGAATTAAAAGAAAGAACCACTATTATTATGTTTTTCTAGTGGGTAATCTCAGTGTGCGGTGGGCTTCCCCGAACGGTATGAAGGGGAAAATTTGCCTGAATTATGCTCGAGATGGATAAGATTAACGGGGGTAGCCCGCTTTATGTCTGGTTGGGTTTCATTGTTTTTGTACCCCCTGCTCCTAGCCATTAATCAAAATGACCGTGAAACCGTAAAATATAAGAGCAATTAATACTTGTGGTTGTGTAGTTAATACAACGCTTTCACCAAAAATCCAGCAAAATTTGAACCAGCGCTAACTGGTAGGCACGCCCGCATTAAAATGCCGGAGTTATCGAAATTAAGCATCCTATACGCTGGGAAATTAAAATAATTTCTGAAATTGCGTATTAACCGCAAAGTTATGATTTATTACGGACGTCCCATCGTTTAAGTATTGTTTTACTTGTAGAGGTAAATTCTGTCTGATAGATTTGTCTTGGAGCCAATCATGTGACACCAAATGACTGCCGGATATCTGGATTCGACCAGGTTACTGATCCAGAATCCGAAGACCATAATGAAGATACCGCTCATTTGATCATGTAGTTATTGTTGCAACTGATTCTCACCGAACATAATTTTTTCCGGCCAAGAACAAAATCTGGTCAGAAAAAAAGATCCGGCAAATTTCGTGTTTTCCACTAAAACGTAAGTAAAAAATTACAAACAAGGTCTTTTCCATTTCTGTCCTCTCCTTTTGAGAATAAAACCCTTGATCTGTAAAAACAATCTAGCCAAAAGAATTGGCTAAAACCTGGCAGAATTTTCATCCAGAAAAAAAATGTGGTCAAATTTTTTTTAAACCCTTGGTAGCTCAGACAGGAATCAGGGCAGTTTAGCTTACCTTTTCTAAAGATGGGATGGAATTTGTTGAACCCGACTGATCGATTTACTTTGAATGGCGCTGCCCCCATCCTCGTGTCATCCTTTCGAGGCCTAGATGGAAGTGTAAATTTTGCCTAACGTGAAAGGGTGCCTAACAGCTTTCCCTGCTGTCTCTTTGTATTCGCTTTTCGTAATATCGGCTTTCCGAAAAGGAAGCTAAAAGCCAATTTGTGTTACCTGGCTCCGAAGGAAGTTTTGAATTAGCTAGGTGGGGAAGGAAATTGGGGCTTTGGGACATAGCGGTCGCATTATTCCAAATTTCTCAGAGTTGTTTAGAAGCGAAAGCCTTTACTGTTGCTTTGTATTGTTATTATTCTTATTGTTGAAATGTGCAGCCCGAAGTAGCTGAGAATCTGACTAGCTTATTTGAAACAGCAATCCAAGGGAATTGAGTTTTGAGTTTTATTTTTAATTTGAGTTTTAACTTATTAACTGTTAATTAACTTTTTATTAACTCCTTTTTAGCTTTTATATTAACTTTATTTGCAGCGCCTGATAAAATCCCTGGGGAGGCCCTGTACGCTGTCGAAATTTTGGGGACCCATCACCAGTTCTTTCAGGTCTTTACACTTTCTAACCAGGGAATGTGTGTACAGTTCAAGCCTAACGCGAAGAAACGACGTAAGATGAAACTTGGACTTGGTTCTTGTTGAACCTGTGGTGAAACTGCATGACTTCCCGGGTTCTATAGGCCGGGATTGAGAAGTCCTTTCTGCCTTTCCTTTTCAGTCACAATCGTTCAGCCTCTTCATTTGGAATCAACTTTGCATGTTCATTCTTACACCTTGCAAAAACTTAAAGAACATTGGGCACTAACTATGCTTTAATTTTTATAACATGCTTTACACATATACATTTCTGACTTCCTCTTGATAGCGCTACAAAAATAAGCCGTTTTCTTGTTATCGCTTGTCAATTGACTCTTCGGCATGTCGGCGGAGACGATTTCAGAGCATGGGCAAGACGCGGAAATTCAAAAAGTCTCGGCCATGTACGAAAATCAATCGTTTTGTAGAGCTGACTGACGAAAGTGCTATGGCTGCTAAAATAAACTGTTTCTGTAGCTGGCAGATTGTTCTAGTGTTATCTGATGAAACTTTCTGTTGTTTGTAGTACGGAAGAAAAGTTGTGTTTTCTGGATGTAAAGTTACAACACCGCAAAAAAATGGACAAATATAACTACCTACTTAACTTGCAGCTAATTCCCGAGCTTACAAGGAATTCTCAGGTAACACTGTTAATATGAATATATGTCAACAATACAAATAATCCAGACTATACAATAACAAAGAATAGATAGGAAAAAAGAAACTCCGCTTATATTTGTCGAAGCTAGTAAATCGGTGTATGGCAGTCAGCAAAAACCTGCGTAACGGTATATTAGTGAACATAAGTTGTCGAGGAATCTGCTACACTGTCAGAAGTTTCATAACAGATAGCGCATAACCCTTTCAAGAATAACACTTTTTCACTTAGAAATAAAGTGTTATGACCAATTAAGTTTGCTTCGTGCCTAGATCTCCAACAACACCTTCAATTGGTAAAAATACTAACGGGAACGAAAGAAACATAACAGATAACATCCCAAAGTGTTATCTGTTGAAACCGGGCATCCTTCTGTTGTTGTTATGTAACTTCTGACAGTGTAGTATGTTTACCAATTGAAGGTGTTGTTGGAGATCTAGGCACGAAATAGTGTAAAATTAATTGGTCATAACACTTTATTTCTAAGTGAAAAGGTGTTATGCGCGATCTGTTATGAAACTTCTGACAGTGTGGTTTCTGATGAAACATTGTCGTCACTGGACCCGAGCAATGCTATAAAATACAAACAAATTTTAGTCACAAACACTGAGAAACACAAAATTATTATTTCTCGGCGGTGTTCAACCCTTGTAAAATTTCAGGTGGCAGCATCGAGCTTCTAAGTCGTCATTCAAACATATAAAATCTGGAAATAATATGTAATGGAAATATATCATTGCGAGGGAGGGAAAGGGTCGTGAAGGTCATAGTGACATCATGTGTTATAGCGTAATACGGAACCGCCAACAAGCTAGCCGGGAATTAACTTCACAGGAAGTGAATCATTATGAGAACTCGTCAGCGGTTTATCCGACTGAGCATCAAGTATGATTGACTTACGAGTACGAGGGCTGCAACAAAGCGTGAGGTGTCAGAAACTCTGTCACACTTGACTGCGCTATCGAATAAATCAGCTGAGATATCAGCTGACATGTACGTTTAACGCAGTCAAATGTGATTGCGGTCAGCTTGAGCTGAAAGAATACTTATAACTCCGTCACATATTACAATAGGCTACGGTTGTTTATTCAGCCGAAAGGCAATACAGGATTGACGACATGGATCACGTCAAACCGTTAAACCTCAATCCAACTAAGCTAAACTTTCTGTTCGAAGTTTGAACGCTTTGAGTACTATTTTATTTATTTATTACCCGCTTTTTGGTTACAGCGGAATAAAAATAAAACAAAGTAAAATTTACAAATCAAAACAGAAAATAAAATAAATAAACATGGCTGCATTCTTCACGTACACTTTAAAAACACAATAAATACACTTTAAAATTTTGACACCTACACTAAACGGGTTCTGGAATAAAAAAACTGGCTAACGATATCGTGGGCTGGCAGGGCAGGATGCATAATACAACAGGGTTCGTAAATTTCAGGATACCGGGAAGCCAAGGCCGTATCCAGGGGGGTTAGGGGGTTCGACCCCCCCCTCCCCCGAAATCCACAAATTTATTTGTTTTTTGTAGGATTTAAAATCTGATCGATGTATTTTTTGTACTTTTCGGTCCGACCCGCTGGCACCCCCCCCCCGAAGGGCAACCCCCCCTCCGAAATAAATTCCTGGATACGGGCCTGCGGGAAGCAATGCTAACCCACCCCCAACAAATTTAACCCTCAAATGCGAAAACGCTTGGAACTCTTCGAGGAAGCTGGCCAAATTTTTCTCCTGAATCTTGCCAAGAGGTCATAGGTAGACCTCCCCTGGGCCAGATTTATTTTTATTAAAAAGCTTATTGTTACTGAGGATCGGCAGACTATTATTTCGCAGCTGGAACCAAGTTTTCCGGGTAACAGGATCTAGTCCCAGCTTAAAATAATACTCAAACCCAAACGCATCATTAACTTTACTATATAATTTGAGAGTTTATGATTTTTTTAAGTTCACTTTGCCAGTTTATATTAAGTGACGAAAGTACCAAAATAAGACAAAATTATAATGTGCTGGAGTCCCAGTTTTTCGTCTTATGTGGCAACGGTGCTGGTCAATACGTGTGTGACAAGTTCCAGGACTCGAGATTCAGTAACGAAACAAATCGCGAACGGAAGTCAAAGGCGAACTGCGAGGGAGAAAAACGTATACCATCTGTCACTAGACCTGTTGCCACCTGGGTGAAATCCATGGACGAAAGATCAGTATGCTGAGTAGCCTACTCCAAGGTGTGACGATTTTATAAGAAGTTTGGACGTTTCCGAAACTATTTTTTTTAAACTAAATCCGGAAAATTGGATGAGGGGGATGGACTGGGCGGCCTTTTATCTTCCGGGAAAACCAACAGGGGAAATCCTTTACATGTCCAGTCCCGTGAGGCCTGATTTTGCCGAAGATTTTTCGAATCCTCTGATTTTTTCGTAGAACAAAAATATTATTAGGGGCTAGACTTTTAGGGTCTTCCATTTCCCGGCAATCGGATGTTTAGAAGGAAGTTATGGATAATAGCCGAATGTTTTGAGTAGCCTACCATATTTGTTCGTTGTTGTTACAGATTTTTCTCTTTTAATTAGAGTTTATTTGTTTCTTGATGCATTTGTCGTTAAGCATTGCTTGTCGCTTTGAGGGGAGTGGAGGAAGTGGCTTATTACATAGACTAAAAATGTAAGTGTTCTTAAAGCGGTAAACTTAATGTAGTTTTCGAAAATACCTTCAAGTTAAGTCACTGCTTTGCATTTTGCCTTTCTGAAACCTATTTAGCGGCCTAAAAAGATCGTCCTGGAAGAAGATTTGTTTAAATCTAGGGGGTCCACCCCCCCCCCAACCGTCCCGGCTGTGCTATACTATGAAAGACGTTCAGTTACCATGCATTCCAAATCAAACAACAAAACTTGATATTCTCTGTGATTTCTGTTCAGCTCCTGGAAGTGTGCGTGTTTTGATGGTCGAAGCTTTTGTGTTATTAGTCATTTTAGTATCATGAGCAGTAAATCCTATTTCTCTGCAGCCTTCAGTCACTCTTTACTTGTTCTAAGCTCTGTTGTTGTAATGGCGCAAACTTGTTTGAAATGCGCGATGGCAACATACGACAACTCCTGACCAAGCCTGCATAAAGAGAACAAGGATGAATGAATTTATACGTGATTTGCCTTGCTGCATTTCACAACTAACAAAGAAACAAAACTAAACATAAAAAAAGCTACAAATCACATCATTTTGTACAAACAATCTAATCGAAAGAAAAAAACCTAAAAAAAGCCACATATTTTTAAATAAGATTAGAACTTCAAATCCAAACGTTTAGTTTTTCTTATGTATTCCAACACAACATTTATTACGTTCCTAAATTTAAAAATCGAATCAGTATGAAACGGAAAAGGAACACTGATCTTATTAAGGTGAAATATTAAATCTAAACGTTCACGAACAAAAATGGGAACGTGTTTCGTTTTCGACGAAACGGCACAACTCCGTATCAGCTTTGTTTATTCTATGAAAGCAAAAATTTGGCCTACAATGACCGTTATTACACAAGTAACTATTATCTTCATACTAATCGGTGACGTAAGCTAGTTAAGCTACGGACTTCGATGTCATAAGCAATGCACACGTGATGGGGATCGACTAAAAACTGGAATGGAACGGAACGACACGGTGCAGGAGGAACGCGTACTAAAAACTGGAACGTGTACTAAAATCTGGAACGCTGCACTACGAGGAACACTACTAAAAGGGGGAACAATGCACCATCCTTCCACCTTTTAGTAGTTTTTCTGGGAACGAGTTTCAGATCATTCCGATGCATGCAGGGGGAACAAGTACTAAAATCTGGAATGCCCGTTTACTGGGTTCTGCGTCAGAATCCAGTACTAAAAACTGGAACGAGGATCCCTGTTCTTTAGCACTTGTTCCTCCTTCCTCAGGGACAACTCCTCCTCCTTCCTCAAACAACAGAGAACGGGCATTCCAGATTTTGTGCTAAAGTTCTAAAGAACAGGGATCCTCGTTCCAGTTTTTAGTACTGGCTTCTGACGCAGAACCCAGTGCTAAACAACAGAGAAGGGGCATTCCAGATTTTAGTACTTGTTCCTCCTTCAATGCTAAAGAACAGGGATCCTCGTTCCAGTTTTTAGTACTGGATTCTGACGCAGAACCCAGTAAACGGGCATTCCAGATTTTAGTACTTGTTCCCCCTGCATGCATCGGAATGATCTGAAACTCGTTCCCAGAAAAACTACTAAAAGGTGTAAGGATGGTGCATTGTTCCCCCTTTTAGTAGTGTTCCTCCTGGTGCAGCGTTCCAGTTTTTAGTACGCGTTCCTCCTGCACCTTGTCGTTCCGTTCCATTCCAGTTTTTAGTCGATCCCCACGTGATGGCAATGTGTTCCTTCGTAACTTTTGTTCTCACTCTTTCTTTACAATAACCGATAAGTAGGTCTTTGTTAGTGTTTTTGTATATTTTACGACAAGATTTTAGACTAAGAGTGTTATTTTATTTATTTTTGTATGACGAAAAGGTCAAATTCGGCGGTATCGCTGTGACAGCTACTTTTGAAAAAATAAAATTCTATTCTACACTCGGTTACATCTGAATATTCAGTATACATTATTGGAAGCCTATGTAATCTGCATTACCAGAGCTACTTGTCCAAACCTCTATGGTTGTAATGGCGCAAGCTTGTTTCAGTTGCGCAGTGCCAATATGCTACAACTCGAGATAAAAGCTGTTGGTCTAGAAAGCTGGTCTACAAACTAGCAATAAACACAACAAGGACCATGTTTCATCAGTGTTTAATTTCATATTATTTTTATGCTGTGATTGGTGACAAAATATAAGCTACTATGTTCGGTGGCATAACCAATTCTCACGTAAAGGCATATGGACATTCGTAATTTTTGTTCTCACACTCGGTTACCTTCTAATTATTCAGTATAGACACAATATCGGTAAGTTATGTGCATTAACAGAGCGCTGAGTTCTTGACCGCAGATCCCTCAAAATCTATCAGCATAGAAATAGGCAATTGTCCTTTAATCGAGTAATTGCCGCGTTCACGGTCAAGTGTGAACATGGGTAAAAAAAAAAGTGAAACGTCAAATTACCAACTATTCAGATCAAAAGCGCGGGCTACAAAATTAAACCCCAAAATCCCATTGTTATTTCATTGTTCGCTGAAACCATTGAAAATGCCCATAGCTAGGACTTAATGGTAAAATGTCTGTGATTTGCGATGTTAGGAAAGCGAAAGTTTTTGAAAATTATCACTGCTTTCTCTGCTGTGTTAAAAAACTGACTTATTAGTATTTCCTATTTAGTAATATGGAATTCCAGTTCGGAAGTTGGCATCGCTGATCACGATTTTTGCTTGTTTGTCACGCAGGGGGGCTGATAATTACCGAGAACCTTCGATATAAAAACAATGGTGGATCGCTACTTTTAAATTCGGTGTTGGATGCCATTACCGTCCAATTGAAATGATTATTGAATGAATGGATTTATTTATTACGCACTGCCCTAGGCAGGTCCATATCCAGGAATTAATTTCCGGGGGGGGGGGGTGTTTGCCCGGGAGTCGGGCCTAAAAGTATAAAAAAGACATAGATCGGAAACAAAAACACACACAAAAATACACACAATTTCAGAGAGATTTAATCACAAATAAGGATTAAGCTAATTGGGTAATATTGCAAACACAAGCGTAACTTTTTTCCGCAAAATCCTAACGCCAGCCAGTATCGCTTGTAAAAATGCTTTTCTCATACGAAAGACTTGCCATGGGAACCAAAGTCTCCTAACTCCAAAAAATCCTAACTCCAGCCAACATAACTCTTTTTTAGACAAACCCTTTAGAATGCTTTCCGTGTGACTCCTTTAAAACACGAGTAAGGTTCTTTTTTAAACAGGGACAATTGCTTTATTAGTTCGTCATTCGGAGTTTTAACATTCCGCTATTATGCCTTAGAAAAAAAAACTGTTGCCTCGTGAATCTACATAGGGAAATGTTTTTTTCATTTTACTTCCTTTTTCTCCTTTCTGCTGTTGTTGTTTTGCCGCTCCATATCCGCTGAATTGGTTAAAAAAGTAACTAATTTCTGGAATTACTTTGCAGAAGCACTACGGACTTACGGCCCGAGGCTAACGGAATACGAGCGAAATGAAATACGGCATTATCAGGAAGTATGGTTTCTCGGTCTGGACGGCAGGAAAATCCATGGGGACGAAGGAGGACAGAATAATGCCGGATATGACGACGACAACGGAAGTTATAATAAAGTAAGTGGATTTAGAACCGTTCCGCGTGGTTCGAAAGGTTATGCAACGTCCCTTTGCTGTAGCGGGATCAAGATAGGCTCAAAACGAACAGAAGAACTGAAAGAAGAACAAAAGGTGATGGTTAAAGTTTAACCAGAGCAAAATAACTCTAGAGTTATTTTGCTCTGAGTTTAACTGAAAAGCCGACTTATTTTTGTGTCGTTTAAGTGAATGCACAGAATTATTCGGATTCTGCAAAGGGATTCAAGGGAATATCTGCGGCCATCCCCACAGCGTAAATTCTACTATGACGCGGGAAATTTTAACCTCAACACAAACGCGGCTTTTCAGTGGGCAGTGGTGAGATTGGTGAAGACTGCTTAGTGCCTGAACAAAAAAAAAATCATCAATCTTTATAGTATGACATACAACAAAAATGCAAGCGCATAGAGTACCACGAATCACAAGGAAATTCCACTATTTGAAAATCGATTATTCGTGAATAGCGGAACAACAAAGTATCGCATTTCAAGCCAATTTAAGTGGATGGGTGATGGGTAACTAGATTGTCCTATCCCAGCCCTTTTCTGTTAAACTTTAAAGCACAACTGAATGGTCTTTTCAGGATAAAATTGTTCATAAGCATCGTTTTTTCGATATAGCAATACATATAGCAATACTTGCCCAGTTAGCGATTTCTTGTTTCCGCTGTGGCAAGATTTCCTGCTCTCTGGAGCAGACGCTTGACGCAAAATATTTGAAAACTGTGCACGGCACGGTTAAAAACTCGGGAGATGCTGAGCAAAAGAAACGAGTCCGAAACACATGATATAGACCTATTGGCCTGCCAAATCTTCTAAACCAAAAAACAAACATTTAAGCTCCTAATGCTGATATTTCTTAAAGAGGTGTCTTGAAGCTTTCATCGAAGTTTGCGCTGCTTTACTGGCAAACTCAATCCACCAGTCAATCAATCATATTTGTTTCCAAATAGCTCAAAAATAAAGCTAGATTAGGAAAAAAACAACAACTTATTTACAAAACACAAAAGCGGAACAATTTACTAATACACTTACAAAATTTTACCAGAAATAAATGACGGAACGAAACTATGTAAAAATTGGGAAGAGGAATTAGCCGGATATGGAGAAAATTGATTGCCAGTGTTCCTCTCAGAACGACGCACAGACGACGGGAGGGGAGGGGGGAATAGACGGACGGTTTGAGGACAACACATTAAATTTGGAAGCGCAGAGAAGTCGTAGGTGAAAAACGAAACACGGAGGACTACTGAAGCTTCCGGACTCCTGAAGCTTCCGTTCCTCAATGGTGTTTTCCTCCTTGATTTGTTGGCCCTTGGTATCACAGGTCTATTCTGGAAACTTAACGGCAATTTCCTCGATTTTATGTCAGCAGTTCGTCTGGAACACAACTAATTCACGCCCAAATTTACCGAAACCTGCTTAGACGCCTAGGAGACATTACCAGGGTTGCCCAGAGCTCGACTCATAAAAGTGTCACAATCCCTGACAAAAAGGTGCTTTTTAACCTCGTTTTTGCACCTCGGATTTTTTACGCTCATCCCGCTTGCGCAATGTGAATAATTGGTAATATTCTTTGTAGGAACATTTTTAAAAATATTCCTCAATTGTTAGATCACAGTTTTGTAACAATAATTAATCGGAAATGGGCTTTATCGAGGGCTTTATAAAAGGGTCTAAAGTGTTTTTGTGTACTAAATTAAAGCAAATACACGTTTTTGGGGGCGATAATCTGTAACTTTATTAAAGTAAATGAAATGGTGATTTTCTGACCTAAAGAGTGTCATTTGTATGAAAAGGTGTCACTTTCAGAGAAAAAGTGTCACGGTGTCACCCAGAGGCAAAAAGTGTCAAGAAGCACCTAAAGTGTCACACTTGGCAACACTGGACATTACTGCATATGATTAGAAGACGTGTGATATTGTGGTTCACGGGTTTACGAATGTTTGTGTAGAGCAGTGGTAGTGTAAAATAGAAAACACTGCTCAAGCACAATGTCCATCGGCAAAAAAAGAACGAAGAGCGGGATTAGAAATGAGTAGTGTTTAGATCTCCGTGGTCGTTTACATCTTCCTGGTTCTTTTCAATTTTTACTTCTTTTTTTTTATTTCAAGCTCTGTCGAAAGGTTTCTGATAGCCTTATGTTTTAACTTTGAGGGTACTGATTATAATTTCTACATGTGCTTAACTCGGTTGTGGGCCAAACACCGATAATGTGTATGTTTTTCTAAAAAAAAATCTTCATCTAAATGATCACCCTACATGTCATGAGATAAGAATGCTAAGGATCAACTTGCTATTCCAGTATCCACTTATGGCTCGTTAAAATTTAGTAAAAGATAATTGCATGTGTGCCTCGAATCAGCAAATTCTCGGCCTTTCGGTTTCTGTGCATGCCTGATAGCTTCAAGGGAAAACAGAAGACAATGTAATTACAGTTATTGAGTGACAGCGCATGATGCTCGTTACCATTCGAGCATTTCCGAGTGTCAAAGTGCCATGACATATGTTAACCCACTGAGACTATTTTTTACTTTCACTGAAATGGCTTTTGAAGTGTTTTTCACATGGTGTTGCCAGATTAAACAAAGAATTTATCATTTCAGTTCGATTATGTCAGATCCGCTCACAAGTAGATTTTTCTTCTTTTTTTTCGTAAAGTAATATTTTGTGTTAAGAACTTGACAGTAATACACAGAAAAATAATGTAAAGGATCATTTGATAATTTACCGCTTGGTTTTGTTTCCAAGAAATTATTACAAGAAAAGAAATTGTTTAGGGCTCAAAGTAGTTAAGTGTAGGGACACGATTATTTATGATTCTTTTACTACGGTTCGCGACAGGTATTTTGAGTTATCATGCGGAGTTCTTGAAAGTAATGTCAGCAAAATCATCGAAGTGTGGAGTCGAATATTTCCCCATACCCTGCCTGATGCAAACGAACTAGGAGCTACGCGGCACATCACGTTTCGTTACCTCTGCAGATAGCTATATCGCTGTGAAGCCGCGTAGAAGAAACTTTCAAAGTCAAAGCCGATTGGTTTTCTGGACGCGCTCTAAGGCGGGTCAGCGTGCGTCCTGCAGTTATTGCTCTGCGATGAGCAACGGCGAAGAGGGAAGTTCAAGCTCATTTTATTTGTACACTAAATCAATACATAGTTGGCTAGGCCTATAGAGAGGAACACTCAAGATACTAGGCCTAGCCAGAAGTAAACGGGTATCATCCGAAAGCTAGAGCAAGTCCCTCAATCTAGCTTCGCTCACTTTTGTCGGTATCTGTAGTCGCTCCATGGGACGAAAGACGGCGGTTCTATCTGATAATTTGTTCTTGATCGAAGACTACTTATTAACGGAACTACGCGGATCTGTTCATTTTTCGGGTTCGGCTCGTTTCGAAGTCCCGCAGACTGCTTCCAAGGAGTTCATTGATTCTAGTCAAGCAAATCCGTTTTGTTAATTTTTCTCTTTTGCCGCACATTACGTGTCGTAAGTTGGACAAATTTCCAATTTGGATTAGGTAGGTAGGTAAGTTATATTTTTATCCAAAATATAAACATAAATAAAAATGACACGCCTAATAATTATTGCAGCAAAAAGAAAGTCCTAAGGACTTGTGCTGCAAATTACTGTTACTATTTGTATCTTATAAATAAATATCTAAACATACCAACTCATGATTATCCACCTAGCCTATCTTATATATGAAAAACAACAACACAAAAACATGAACACTATACAACAAAAGATTCTTATTAATTATTCTTTACCGGTTTCCGGATCAACGCAAAATATTCAGGTTACGCAGAACCATGTACATTTTTTGCGTCAACCTTACGGCCATAAGGGTCTCGGTGAAGCTAGCACGTACGAGTTTGTGTCAGTCTGAAGGGTCGGTTAAGCTGCGTGCACACACCGACTGATTTTCAATGCGAATTTCCTCCTTCGCTCCTGAATTTTGATACATTGCATACAGGTTTCCCCATAGTGACGCGAATTTCGCATGCGTATTTTCGCATCGGTATCCTACCGGAGTGTATAGGCGTATTCTCGCCGTTCCCCGAGGACTCCTCGGGGAATCGAAAGGAACGGCTAGAAGTCACTCCACGCGGACTCCGCGTACGGAAAACAACGTGAACACGAGGAATGCTTCCAAAATGGATTTTGTTTGAAAAAAAATACGCAGGTGGCGAAATTAGTCCGGATCCACTTTCTTTTGGTTTTGTTTATTCTGATTGTTTTTAATTAATTTTATGTTGCACCAACACCAGCAAAAATTGATTCCCCTTTGAATCTGAAAGGGTCCTTTTTGATGATGGTGATGATAATAGGAACATTCTCCGTCCGCGGGGACTCGCGAGAGTACGGGGAGTGAGTCCCCGGGACAAACTCCTCAAGTGGAGTCCTCGGGGAACGGCGAAAATACGCCTTATGTGCACAAATTTCTACCTTGTTCCTCCCTAGTCAGCCTCTGCTCTTTCGCATCCATTATTGGATCTGTTGTTGCCGGCCGAACCTTCCGCTTTTTCACAAAATAAACGAATCAGAAGAGATTCCTCTTTTCAAACAAAATCGATTCACTTGTTCTAGTCTTGGCTCTAGGACGCCCCCCCCCCCTGGAAAAACAAAAGGAGGCAACGCGAGCTCGAGTTGTTTATCGTATCGGACAATTCGTCGTACCGAAAATTTGTCACAAGGTTCATTGGACAACCCTGCATTAGACAATCCCTTACCTTTACACTTTATCACGTGTTACAATTTGTCAAGTGAACAATTTTGTGCATGAAGAATTTAGTAACCCGGACTATTCGAAAACCACTTGATCACATGACAATTTGTCACACGGATACCTCTTTACATTGAAATTTTGTCACACGGACACTTCGTCACATCACATGGGCAATTGGCCACACTACTGACACTACGTCACATCACAGTCCAGACATGGGTGAATCCGGTCATGTAAGGATTCGAATCCGAATCCAGCGCTAGGTAAGAATCCGACTCCGAATCCTAATCCACCATTTAATTCTGAGGATTCGAATCCGGATTCGAATCCGACTTTAACAAAGATCAAATCATGTACATAGGTTATTCTTTAAAAGTCAGAGGGGACAAAAAGCACTGATATCTAAGGTAATGAGATAACTTGATAGATTACTGAGGGAGGATGGTTGTTTGTTGAAACCAAAAGTTGGATTGTTGGGGTTGGAATCCGAGTCCAAATTCGAATCCAGCCTGACAAGCGAAGATTCAAATCCGGATTTGAATCCGACCAAAATTACGAATCCTGGATTCGAATCCGGATTCGGAATCGCCCACCTCTGTCACAGTCACGTCCTGGTCACGTCACATTTGCAGACCACTTAAACGTACAATTCGTCACATGGACATTTCCAAGACTCAAGCTGGAGCACTAGGATTGATACCGTTCGAAAAGGAGCAATTTCCTTGTGACTGATTGTTCATGTGAGGAATTGTCAAGACATTGGTTTGAAGCAAAACAAAAGCACAGGATCCCATCTGATGTAAGCCGAATAAAAGCTTGACAGTGATTTCATTCCAGGTGCTTCATGACCACATCGCCTATCGGTATGAGATTCTAGAAGTGATCGGCAAAGGCAGTTTCGGACAAGTCATCCGCGCACAGGATCACAAGACAGGCAACCAGATTGCAATCAAAATTATCAGGTAAGTTGCTTTAAGACTTCCGTCATTTCCCACAACCAGTTTCATGGTGGGTTTTAATAGTGTTGTCATAGGCGAAATTTTGAAAGTCTTAGACAGAAATACGCTTTTGTCTCAAGATCGGCGAATGAAAGTCTCAACTGGCGAATCGGTTTAGCACCAAACATGATCTTCAGTACTGTTACACGTCTTTTTGGGATCCCAAAACGTTAGTGACGGATACCTATGACATCGCAAAAGTTGTCCGTCTGTCCGTCCGTCCGTCTGTCCGTCTGTGAGCACGATGACTCTCGAAGGGAATGAGATATTTTGATGAAAATTGGTGTGAGGATTCTTTGGGTCAAGAGTAAGGTCGAGTTCGTAGATGGGCTCTGTATCCCAACATTTAGGGGTGGGGGAGGGGGTTTAAATTATGGGGCAAACAAAATGTTTTGAAACAGCTAATGTGATAGTCGATTATGGGGTAAGAAGACATGCTGAACAGGATGGTGACAACCATTTTCTCGCCGGACAAGTAGTTCGCCCGGAATCCGGCCGAAACCGGAAAATTTGTTAAAAGCAAAATTTGTATTTGAAGTTGATTAGATGGCAGATTTAAGGGTAGAAAGAGACGCTGTCTCTATATATGACATTCATTTTTTACCCGGACATGTAGTTCGTCCGGAATCCGGTTGAACCAGGATTTATTTTTATAAGTTACAGCTTTATTTGAAGTTTGAAGAACGCTGGATACTGGATAAGGAGATACGCTGAATTCGTTTCTGAACTATATTTTTTTGCTGGACAACTAGTTCGCTTGGAATTCGGCCGAAACCAGAAATTTGGCAGAAGTAAAGCAGGAAGTTTCGATCGGTATATCGTCAAAATATGGCTTATACAGGTATATCTGAACTTGGTTTTCTCAGATGATTAGCCTGGCGAACACAAGACCTAGTTGTCTCGATCAAATATTAATATATTCATATAATATACAAAAACGGATTCGTCAGCTGTTTTGCTTGTGAACCTGCAAGGTTTGTTCCTTCCACAGTGTTGGCATAGAAGACTGCCAAGAAGATTGACAGCCTGAAGAGGACGCTTGCCAAGAAGGGCCGAAATATCGCTTCACAAGCAAAATAGCTGACGAATCCGTTTTTGTATATTATATGAATATATGACTCTAAGTCAGCTTGGGCTTAAGGAATATTTATCAAATATTAAATTTTTGGGATCCCATCGAAACCTTTGGTCTTGTTACAGAAGAAATGTGACCAGAATCTATTTTGGTTTCCTTTTTTCTCTAATCTTCGAAATATATTCAACGGAATTTTTTACCTTTAAACTAAGAGATTTTAATTTTTGAACGAGGAACCAAAAAAAGCTTCGGTGTCTCAAGCTTCAGGGACTTCCCTCTCTGGAAAGGACAGGCTTGATATGGTGAATAATGGGGCGAGGGATTCCTCAGTCTGGCACGTTTGTACACACAGTAATTGAGTGGAGTACCCCATCGCACTAATACTAATTAGGGTGTAGTTGCTTTTAGTTTTTATGGCACTTGCAGCCTCTGGCTCAAGTGCCATATACCGATCGCAATTCCGTCCGTCGGTCGGTCTGTCGGTCTGTCGGTCGGTCTGTCCGAATTTTTTTGTCCCACATGTTCGAGTTAGGGTACTTCCAGATGTGCTAGGACGATGAAACTTGGCAGGAAAATCAGGGACCCGACCAAACTAACCTGGAAATAATCAGTTTCCCGATCCGACCATCTGGGGGGGAGTGGTGGGCCGGGGAATTCTGAAAATTAAGTAGTTTTTGTCACACTTTTTCGAGTTGGGGTAATTCCAGTTGGGCTAGGACGATGAAACTTGGCAGGAGCATCAGGGACCCGACCGGACTAACCTGGAAATAATCAGTTTCCCAATTCGACCACCTGGGGGGGGGAGTGGAGGGCTGGGGAATCCGGAAAATGGGAGTGTAACTTTCGAACGGATGATCGGATTGGAATGAAACTTAATAACTGAAAAAATGGCATACCTCTGATGTCCTATTTGAAGTCCGGACCGGATTCAACAGCTATGTGGGAGTTGGGGGGGGGGAGACCGGAAATCTCGAGAAACGGTTAGAGTGGAGGGATCGGAGTGAAACTTGCTGGGAAGAACAAGCATCTGCTCCAGATAAATCGCTTATACATTTGGAATGGATACGGACACTGGGGGGGTGGGGGTGGAGGGGAGTTTCCCGGAATTCCAGTAATGGCGGTTTTGGGGATTTTCCCGACGAAACTTGGGAGGCGAATCAAGGACCAGATAAACTGACTTATAAATAAAAATTTACATGATCCGATAGTCGTGGGGGAGTAGCGGGAGGGGGAATCCGGAATATTGAGTCATGCGTAACTTTGGAACGGTTGATCGGATTTTAGTGAAATTTGATAATTGATCAGAGGACATGTCTCGGGTGATCTTTGTCATGCCCGGACCGGATTCGACAACAATGGGGGGGGGGGAATACGTGACCGGCTCAGACTGGGGAGATCGGGATGCAACTTTGTGGGAATGATAAAGAGATGCTCTGGATAAATCACTTACAGAACCGGATTGGCTCCGGCGACTATGGGTCAGTTTGAGGGGGGGGAGGGTCCGGAATTCCGGTGATTGCGATTTAAGTTACTTCCAGATGTGTTCGGACGATGGATCTGGGCTGGAATATTAGAGATTTGACAAGATTTGGCTCTGCAGAAATCGCCACTTTCCAAATCCGACATTCCTTAAAGTACCAATCTTGACCGTAAATTTTGAAAGTACTTTTAAGCAAATTATACATTTTAATAATCCCCGTGAGCCCATTATCAGTTTTGCCTCAAGGGTTTTGCTTACAAATGAAGTTCTAGCTCCCTTAAAGTGCGCATCTGAACCGCAAGGTCGAAAACTACTTTTTTTATCAAACGATACATCTCAACCCATGATCATTTGTGCCACAAAGGTTTTGCTTAAAAATTGATTTTATCACCGTTAAAGTGCACATTTTAACCGAAAAGTGAAAAAAAAAAATCTTTTTACCAAACGGGTAAAAATCAAAGATCCCTAAGGGCCTGTGATCGTTTTGTCTCAATAGCTTCTCTTACAGATGCATTTCTAGCGCCTATAAAGTGCGTATTATTACAGCCAAGTTTTAAAACAAAATACTTTTTCTCTAGCTCCCTTAAAGTGCGCATCTGAACCGCAAAGGTAACCTTAAAAGTACTTTTGATCAAACACTACATCTCAACCCATGCAAGTGCCATATGAGCTTACAGCTTTTGTTATTGTTTCCTTGGATCCGGCCACTTTCTTTGACTAAAAAATAAATGACTAATGTATAAGTAGCCCTTTTCGGTCTATACATTGATGAATTGTCGCTGAAAGGACAGCAAAGAAAAAAAAGGATGAAGATTCTGAAATATGTTTTCCTTGATTGCGTGGCGAGAATTGTTTTCGAAAAAATCGGCCAGGGGTCGAAAGCTTGAACTTAAAACGCAATTTGCAGTAGGCTAGATACAGTCTGTATTTCTAAAATTCTAGCAGACGTGACTTCTTTGGAACTCTGTGGGTTTCTCATACCTTTCCTGGCTCTTTTCACCTTCACTCGGCCAAATGGTTTTGATGACACGTGGGGAAAACTTACACAACCGGTTTTTCTGACCAATGAGCTCATTGGAAGCAATATGCGGGGTCTCAAAATGAGCCAAACTCGGCAAATGAGGAGTAGTTTCGTTAAAGGACACTTCGCACTACATAGTGTTTTTGCTTAGATGTTTTGAGACAGTTGACTACTTTAAAACTTAGCTACCCGAAGACAAATTTGTAGCCTGTGTAGTTGTACGAAAAAGTTGCAAGTATTAATATGCAGTAGTACAGAATACTTTAATTTAATAGGCCTCACACTGGGCTATCTTAAAGCACACCTCTTACTAGAAATGATCTTTTCCCGATGAAATGGGTCAGAGAAAACGTTTTCGAATATACCATTACTTTCCACCTGAAATTAGCGATTTTCTTGTTAGCGCTTGTCGATTATCTCCAGCCTTCCTGCTCTTCGACGCGGCGACTGAGCGCAAAACATTTGAAAACTGAACGCACCGTGGTTAAAAGTGGGAAAACTAAACAAAGAAAAGAAGTAATAAACAGATGGTTCTGAGATCCTTACGTGTGAAAGAGTTGTCAGCGGACGTTGAAGATTCCGGCAAAAGTTTCGTTGTGTGACGGGCAAAACTCGGCAAGGCCAAAAAAGCGCTAAAATCTTATAGGCACAAAACGAGACAGTGGAGAAAGGTGGGGATTTTAGAAACCTATAATTCTTTGTGGGAGCTAGGTATATTATAAAAAGCAGAACAAGTAAGAGGGGTCCTTTAAGCAGTAGTATTCAGTAGCGTCCTACCTTGCTCCAGCAGCATCCAGTCTTGCTATAGTAGTATATAGTAGCATCAGTTGGTACTGCATGCTACTTTTTCGTACAACTTCATGCTATGCTACTATTTTGAGATAATTTTTCATCGGGTATAGCCCACTTACAGAAAATTACACAGTTTCACCTTTTCCATGTTCCTTGCCTTGCATGAGAAACTTAGCAAAATTTGCACAACCGGTCTTCGGACCAATAAGCTTATCGGAAACAGTGATCGGGAGCATGATATGTCAAGTAAGTACAACAAACTTGGCAAGCGTGACAATCAGTGTAATGCTAATAGAGGAGATAGGATAGGATTTTTTTTAGGATTCAACGACTTTACAAAAAAAAATCATGCCGGCTTGACGCATACGTGCTTGAAAAACGCAACCAGTACACATTTACACCATATAATCATATCATATTTACTACCACTAATCAAACCTTCACTAAAATAAACGAAAAATTAATTTATTTGTTTGTCCTCTCTCGTCTTCCAAACCCATACACTTATGAATTGTGGTATCTCAGGAACGAGAATTGATGGAAATACTACTGAAGTAGAATGAATTAATATCATAAGTATGGCGTATCCCTTAAGGTATAAACGCACTCTGTAAGAACGAATGGAAAGGTTAGGGACCTAGGGTGGACCGATAGTATAGGTAAGACGAGCTTTTAGCTCTTATTCTGTCGTTAGATCCGCTACTTCCCTCGGCTAGGAAATAAATGAAGAATACATAGATGGCCTTTTTGGTCGACAAATTGGTGTATTGCCGCTGCTGGACAGCAAGCAAGGAAAAGGAAATCTAATTTCCTCGATAAAACGTGAGAATTCTTTTTTAAGAAATCGACAGAGGATCTAAAGTTTGAAGTTAGGCGAACTCGATTTAGCGAATTTTGGGATGTCCTATCCTTTATTTTCCTTTTGAGGGGCTGACGAATTATTGACGTGATGCCATAGAGGAACAACAAAGAAGCTACAAGGAAGGAGTTTCGGAAATGCGATTTTTCGATAAAAAGGTTGAGAGTTTTTGTGAAGGAAGAGATCGACCGAGAAGAGAAAATTTGGACTCAAGTGAACTCTTTTGGCGAATTTGAGTTGTCGTACAGTCAACAGATATGCCCCCACCATTCTCCCTGTCCCAAAAAAAGGCTCAAGATCATGAGTGTTTTGCCTATAGTTTAAACTAACATTTTTTTTTATTAATAATAATTTTATTTGTCGCCCATCTGGTCAACTGAAGACTAGCAATTATTCAAAGCTCTGTAACTTCATTGCCCTAGCCCACTTGAATACACTTCAGTACAAAAAAACATGAACACAACACAGATCCGCTCGTACGTTATCTCCCTCTGTGTTTGAATCGCAGTGGGTAGTTCTTTGTCTGTTCATTTTTTTAGTGTTTTTACTGCTTTTAATATTTTTTTTTATATATTTACGATCAGCACAATGTAATAAAAAAGAAAAAACTGCCACGGTGATCAATCATGTTCTTGAGGTGGTGGAGCATTCACGTGTTACGTAATACATATAGCAAAAACACAGACTACGTGTATTTTGCAGACATAAAACCGACAACAATAATTAGATTGGCAGAGATGACTGACCGATCCACTCTCTCGATTGGTTCAGAAGACTTATCTATGTCTCAGTCGGGGGCATTGCGCCAGAGTGGCTTTGCGAATAAAGTGCGAGCACACGACCAGGATTTCCCGGCAGGTTTTTCTTCACTTTCGTCATGTAGTTGAAAAAATCTCAAATTTTCCGGATGGAATTGAAGTGGTACCGAAAATCCTGTCAAGAATTCCAGTCCGCGATCCCTAATCCCGATTGTCTCTACTTGGCATTAGGCGCGAACGAATAGGCACGAAGCGAAATCTTGGAATCACTAATTTAGTTGGCCGAGATTTTTTGTTGCTCTTTTGGCAAGATTCTGTTTCGTTTTTTTGTCAATTTTGAACTTGCTATTAAGTCTGTGGCAGCTATACATCTTCAATAGGGGGAGGGGGGGGGTCATGAAGTTTTTTTTAATAGTAGAAACCACGAGTTATTTTTGTACTTTTTCTTCCTCTCTTTTTTTGATAAGTGGTTGATTCTGCTTGTTCCTTTAACGAATATTAATTGGTGTCCTGTACCAGTCCTAGCTAAGCCATTCTTGTTCTTTCTTGGCAGGTTGATTAATTAGTTGTGTGTTTTTTGTCAAATGTAGATAATGAAACTGAAAACTGAACTGAAAACAAAATTGAAAATATTGTTTTTTTTTACCAAAGAGCAAAGAGCGTTTGTAGCTTCTATTCGGAAATGTTCGTTTTGTCTTGGCGAAAAACCCTGTGTATCTATATTCTCTTCAGTATGCAACCTTTTCATACTGGTTTCCTGTCTTCCGATATAAAGCACTTCTGAGAAATATAATAACTCAAGGATGATTTGAAGCTTAAAGGAGCACATTTGTGTGTCCTCGCTAGTTGATGGACCCATAAATTTCCTTTACAGGGGGCTTGTCATTTCCTATGCTTCTATGTTGCTATGTTGTCCGATCCTTGCCTACTTTCCAAAAATCCCACTTGGGTCAAATCTGCATTTTTGTTTGCCTCATTGGTCGTGCGCGCCAAAGAGACTCCTCCCTCAAGGCGCCAGCAGCCAATCCCAAATTTTGTCTATCTGGCCTTGGACGTGATTGGACCGTGGGTATTTCTCGAACTATCTTCCGTTCGGTCAACATAGCATCAGAAATCTCTTATTGACAAGCCCCCCGAATGGCGAGGCATTACAGGAAATTTATGGGTCCTCGCTAGCAATAAAAATAATGTTAGCCTAATCAGTTTGTGACCCGCAGTTTCACAGGCCGTTGCTATCCTATCTTTCAACCGTTTCCCGGAGTTCCAAAAGTGCATCTTTTTTAACACCAATAATAAAGATATGAATACTCCAAGGGCATGTTTTACTTGTATTACCGCTTCGCGCTATGTCCCCAATCGTCCATTCTCATTCCATGTTTTTGAACTTCCGATGTGAGTTGTATCAACCCAAACGGCATTATGCTGTTTTTTTATGTTCCGGGTTTGGCTCGTTTCGGAACGGATCATATTCCCGGTTATTGCTTGCGGGGAGCTCATTGGTCAATAAACACTGGTTAGGCAAGTTTGTCCGTGTTCCTTGTCAAAACCAAGGGGACCGATATAGGTTGGAAACAGCGGGGGCTTGGATTGTAATTTTCGAGAAGCCCAACAGTGTCGGGAAGTCACGTATGTTAGAGTTTTAAGATGAAACTCTATCTATTGCGAATTATGCTTTAAAGGAACAGAAAACTTGACTCAAACTTGACTCGGGGAGCTAGCTAACATATCAAGAATGTACCTTGAGTCGATATTGAGAGTAAGAAAAATTATCGTTACGACCATTGCAGTTTCCGGGCAGTTTCCGAGAATTCGACTTTGAGCAAAAGGTTTGCAGAAGCAAAAGGTTTGTGTGCCGCGACTAGGAATCGAACCCCGGCCAACTTGTCGGGGAGGTCGTTTCTCTGTGGTCTACATGTTAAAAGGCTAACTTTTACAGTACATAAGTGCATAATTACAGTGCATAAGGGGCAAGGGCCTGCCAGCTAGCTTTTGGAACACTAAGGAGGGGGTTCGAGACGGTTCGAGATAACAAAGAAGGGGGGGGCCTGTCGTCAATACGACCCTGTATATTTATCTAAGCCCCCCAGGGCGATTCGATGGCCGAAAGTTGCGTAGTCAAGTTTACTGTTCCTTTAAGGCAGCAACGCTGTTCGACGATATTATTATGTAAGGAAACTGAAAGACAAAAGTGGTCCCGAGACGGGATTTGAACCCACGACCTTCATCTTACAAAGCCACTACTCTACCATGGAAAATAATTCGCAGACCACCATAACAATCAGATAAGCGGGCCATCGGACCTTGTTCTGACCTTGTCTAGCCTTCAACCACGGACAAACCCGTAAGTTTTTCAGTCGTCTCGTGGAAGACTGGAACACATCCGTTTTCTAATTACTAGATTTTCGATCATCGTTCATTCTCGAGGAAAGTGAATTGGGAATAATGATTACATGTTTGTTTCTTTCCACTGTACAACCCATTTTTTTTTTCAGGAACAAAAAGCGTTTCCACCATCAGGCTCTAGTCGAAGTTCGAATCCTCGATCACCTACGACGCCGAGACCGCGATAGTCAGCACAATATCATCAAGATGCTCGATTACTTCTACTTCAGAAATCATTTGTGTATCAGCTTCGAGCTACTGAGGTAAGTCCTCTTGACCATTTCTCCATTCTGTGAGGGGTCGGCAGTCTTCCACGAATCCTGGATTTTGTATAGTATTTTCCTGTTTTTTTT
The DNA here is from genome assembly GCA_023053555.1 of Branchinecta lindahli. NCBI lineage: Eukaryota > Metazoa > Arthropoda > Branchiopoda > Anostraca > Branchinectidae > Branchinecta > Branchinecta lindahli. The sequence goes on from JAKZAO010000014.1 coordinate 19,258,631, forward strand.
AACACCATCTTTTATTTAAAACAAACTATACATATCTCGATTTATCGCCATTTTGTACCATATACGTACACATTTCATGATTTCTTTTATACAGTACACATCACAATTCATCACACTTTTGTACACCACTTTCATGTAATATTACACTTACCCTTATTTGGCAATATTTTCCACCCACACATTAAAGCTTTACTATTTAACCTCTACAAATTTTGATGTACGAACATGACAACCATTCTCTCTCTCTCTCCTTATTTGCAATTAAATTTCATAGAAGAATCCTTTTAGTATATAACATCATCATTTTGTTTTAGGCTTTGATGAACGCATGGTACAGTCTAGTCACAATAGTTAAGTGTTTGTAAGGTTAAATTGTAATTTTATATTCCTTAAAGCACAAGTCTTACTAGAAATGATCTTTTCACGACGAAATGACACAGAAATTTCGTTTTTCCAAAATACCTTTACTTTTCACGTGTAATTAGCCATCTTCCTGTTAGCGCTTGTCGACCCTATCTAGCCTTTCCGCTCAACGACGTGGCGGCTGGACGCAAAATATTCGAAAACTGAACGCGCCGTGGTTAAAAGCTGCGAAATCGTAGCGAACAACGGCACTTTCCTCCACGAGGAGCGACGACAGTACAAAACAGTAAGACAGGCCAAAAACAACATTATTGTCTGGCAACCCAGGAAAATCTCGAATAGCGCAGAAAAGCGAAAAATTCAAATGAATTACAAGAGGGTATCCAACCTCGAATTTTTATAACCTCGAACTTGGCCTATAAAGGTTAAGAGGAAAGGTCAGTGCAGTCCTAAGAAGGTCCTAAGTGTCAAGAAAGACACTCTGAATGACCTAGGGTAAGTTTAGGACTGTACAGAGTTTGCTTGTAGTATTTTCAGGCCAAGTTCGAGGTCATATAAGTTCGAGGTTGGATACCCCTCCTGTAATCCACAAGGATTTTGTAAAGACGAAGATTTCAGAGGTTAGTAGACGGGTCACTGGAAAACCGGAACCTCCCTAACCTAACCTAACCAAAAGGTTAGGTAAAAGGTTAACCTAACCAAAAGGTTAGGTAAAAGGTTAACCTAACCTAACCAGGTTAGGTTAGGTTAGGTTAGGTTAGTTTCCAAAGCCATCGGTTCCGGTGGCGGAGGTTCCGGTTTCCAGTGACACTAGTAGACGACGTAAGTTGCCACTGGAGGTCTCTTCAACGTCTCTTTAGACTAAGTGGATAGTGCGTGGTGAACGCAGGGGTATGGTATGTTTCTAAGAAAGGGTATGGCTAAAGGTCGGGCTTCACTACCCAGATTTTTGCCCGGATTCTGGGTTGCGTTTTCTTCGATACCGGTATGGGTAGTGAAGACAGGTCGGAAACGGTCTGAAAGTACCCCGGACGCGTCCGGGAATCTGGTAGAAAAATCTACCAGATTCCCGGATTCTGGGTGAAAAGAAACGGGAATTTGAAAGTAATTTTCATTTGACTTGGAGAAATTATTGTGCTGACGTGGTAAAATCTAAGAAAATGACAGAAGTGCTGAAAAATGCCCAAAAGTGGACTGTTGAAGAGACGTTTGATTTAATTTCTGTTTGGGACCGTCTTCACATAATCCGGACCCCAGATTCTGGGGCGTCTGGGTAGTGAAGCCCGACCCTAAGACATGCTGAAGTGTCTGCCGGAAGTGAGACTTCTTTGCAAGACGACCTTCTCTTCCCCTTATTCGAGGTCATCTACAGTCTAAACGACAACCAAAGTCATCCTGACTTCCTACACTATTTAAAAGTTCATATAATATATCTTATTAGCCGTTCTGAATACTGGCTGAACTGCCGTAGATAATTTCACACTTAGCTATGTTATTTGCAGGGTCTTTGTGTGAAGTTGGTGTGGCTGGGAACATTTTCAGTGGGGAAGGGCTCAATTAAACTTCATTAAACTGGACTTAGTTTGGGCCCGCTTGTACAAGTATGCGTTTTGACTAGTATTAAAAGCAAACATGCCACTTTTTGTTCGGAACAGCGTCAACTCTGAGCTTCGGGCGTGAGACGGTCTGGCGTGGGAGCTAACCTTTAACACTTATTCTGCTTTGTCAATATGCTTTAAGGTTCGTGCACACCAGTCCGACTTTACAGTCGGATGCGAATTTCCTCCTTCGCTTCGGAACTTGGACGCATCGCATGTAGGTTTCCCGTAGTGACACGATTTCCGCATGCGCAGTTCTTTTATTTAGTCTATACGGCAACAGCTTTGCGGACCCCGCTATTTTTTGCCAGAATCCGGTGGAAACCGTCAGCTGAGCTACAAACCTAGAATCGAATATATTCCACATTTTGCAAGTGAGTAAGATAAAACAGATGCCGAACCTCGACTGGACTGGATAAGTTTCCCAAAATCCGGTGAATGTAATGAATTTTACTAAGCGTGTTATACTGTAAGCGTGTTACAGTATCTTCCAACAGATTTAGCATCCTCTTTTACACCTATACGCCTTCCTAGGCATTGGCCCCTTGTCAGTTTGGTCAGATTTCAGGTTTCTAATCCGAATATTAGCACGTTGTCGTATCCTTAGATCGGAACCGTAACCGGATGTGTCGGAAATGAGGTTCAGTCGTAGATCCTAGGTTTTTTTTTCAACGAATTATTTTCGAAAAAATAAAGTGAATTGAATAGATTTTAAATTGACCAGATTCGGAGCAATTCTATCCTTCCTATGGTAAGAACTAATAGCGTGTTCTTAGTTTGTCCTTTTAACCCTTTCAGTCATTATGATCAGATAATTCATTATGTCTTTAAACCTGAAAGCCTATTACGAACTCACCCTCTCTCTTGACCTGAAGAGTCGGTACTTCAGCTTTGTAATTTCTTGACCTGTTCGGTAGTTGTCGTGATCGTACCAGAAGGACGGACAGATTTACGAGTTATCTCGCTTTCTTCCGAAAGATCGTATCTTGTTTGGAATCCCTCGGAGTCTTTAGTCTTGTTCTGGTCGCTGTGCCGCTCATTTTCTTCATGCGTATGATTATGATTCAAGAATCATGCGTCCACTGCGTCTGAGGGTCATGGTCATCCATCAGTTAATTGTCGTACGTCTTGGACATGATTTTCTTTCATGATTGCAACTTCGAGCTAGCGCTTGACGGGTTTCAGTGGGTCAATGTTCTTCTTTATTTGTGTAGTTTGTCCGCGCTAAAAAGGCTCCCGTGGTTGTGGTGGTTCCGATCGACGAATTCCTGGGATCCAAAAACGTAGTGACGGGATACTTTTGACTTCGTAAGAGTTGTCCATCTGTTAGGTCGATAACTCTCGACGGGACTGAGATATTTTGTTTAAACTTAGAATGGTATCGTTTGGGTGAAAGTACAGGTTCAGTTCGTAGATGGTCCCCGTAGCCCTATTTTTAGAGGTAGGGGTTTCATGTTAAGGATGAAACAAGTATTTTTTCAAGCTAATGTGACAGTTAGTTTGAGGGTAACTAGACATGCTAATTCCAGTTCTGAAACTTTTTTTTCTCACCAGACTAGAACTTCGCCCGGAACCCGGCAAAAAGCGGAAAATCGTTAGAAGTAAAAGTTTGTTCTGAAGTTGATTGGAGCGTCGGCATAGAGTAAGAATGCATGCTAATTCCAAACATGAACTTTATTTTCTCGCCAGAAAAGTAATTCGCCCGGGATCCGGCAAACAAGAGCTGTAAGCTCATATGGCACTTGCATGGGTTGAGATGTAGTGTTTGATCAAAAGTACTTTTAACGTTACCTTTGCGGTTCAGATGCGCACTTTAAGGGAGCTAGAGAAAACGTATTTTGTTTTAGAACTTGGCTGTAATGATACGCACTTTATAGGCACTAGAAATTCATCTGTAAGAAAAACTATTGAGACAAAACGATCACAGGCCCTTAGGGATCATTGATATATACCGTTCGGTAAAAAGTTTTTTTTTCACTTTTTGGTTAAAATGTGCACTTTAAGGGTGATAAAATAAATTTTCAAGCAAAACCCTTGTGGCACAAATAATCATGAAAAAAAGTAGTTTTCGACCTTGCGGTTCAGATTCGCACTTTAAGGGAGCTAGAACTTCATTTGTAAGCAAAACCCTTGAGGCAAAAATGATAATGGGCTCATGGGGATCATGAAAATGTATAATTTGCTTAAAAGTATTTTTCTAAATTTACGGTCAAGATTGGTACTTTAAGGAATGTCGGATTTGGAAAGTGGCGATTTCTGAGCCAATCTTGTCGAATCTCTAATATTCCAGCCCAGTTCCATCGTCCTAGCACATCTGGAAGTACCTTAAATTGCGATCACCGGAATTCCGGACCCCCCCTAAAACTCCCCCACAGTCGCCGGAGCCAATCCGGTTCTGTAAGTGATTTATCCAGAGCATCTCTTTATTATTCCCACAAATTTCCATCCCGATCTCCCCAGTCTGAGCCGGTCACGTATTCCCCCCCAGTTGTTGTCGAATCCGGTCCGGACATGACAAAGATCACCAGAGACATGTCCTCTGATCAATTATCAAATTTCACTCAAATCCGATCAACCGGTCCAAAGTTACGCATGACTCAATATTCCGGATTCCCCCTCCCGCTACTCCCCCCGCGACTATCGGATCATGTAAATTTGTATTTATAAGTCATTTTGATCGGGTCCCTGATTCGCCTCCCAAGTTTCGTCGTGAAAATCCCCAAAACCGCCATTACCGGAATTCCGGGAAACTCCCCTCCAACCCCCCCCTAGTGTCCGGATCCAGTCCAAATGTATAAACGATTTATCTGGAGCAGACGTTTGTTCTTCCCAGCAAGTTTCACTCCGATCCCTCCATTCTAACCGTTTCTCGAGATTTCCGGTCTCCCCCCCCCAGCTCTCCCATAGCTGTCGAATCCGGTCCGGACTTCAAATGAGACATCAGAGGTATGCCATTTATTCAGTTATTAAGTTCCATTCCAATCCGATCACCCGTTCGAAAGTTACACACTACTCCAGTTTTCCGGATTCCCCAGCCCTCCACTCCCCCCAGGTAGTCGGATTGGGAAACTGATTATTTCCAGGTTAGTCCGGTCGGGTCCCTGATGCTCCTGCCAAGTTTCATCGTCCTAGCACATCTGGAAGTACCCCAACTCGAAAAAGTGTGAGAAAAACTACTTATTTTTCAGAATTCCCCGGCCCACCACTCCCCCCCCCAGATGGTCGGATCGGGAAACTGATTATTTCCAGGTTACTTTGGTCGGGTCCCTGATTTTCCTGCCAAATTTGGAAGTACCCTAACTCGAACATGTGGGACAAAAAAATTCGGACAGACCGACCGACCGACGGACGGAATTGCGATCGGTATATGACTTGAGCCAGAGGCTGCAAGTGCCATAAAAACAGAAATTTGGTAGAAGTTAAATTTTGTTCTGGAGCCGATTGGAGCATCGAGATAGGGGTAACTGGGGATATGTATAAGAGTCCATTTATGTCCATGTATGGACTTTATTTTCTCTCTGTAGGATGCAGCTGTGTGTGCTAATCCGTAGGTTACGTAGCCAAATCTTAATCTCAGGCCCTGATCAGTCTCAGTCGATCACCAAAAAGCTCGTAGGGGCCCCAGAGTAGAAATTGTTGGAATCGATTACAGTAATGTAGACTACTTAACAAACATTTTATTATGATTCTAAAGACATGTAGTAGATGCCTCTGACTGCATGAACGCCCGAATGGGCCTGTGGAACTGAGTAGGAGCGACGACCCATAATTAGTTGATCACAACTTTTTAATGAAAATGGTCTTCCATCTGATGCGCTGCTGCAGGCAAACATTATAGGTCCCCGTTTTGGATCACTGACATATCGGAATAAGCGTTCCATCCAACCGTGCTATTATCGATTTTGTAAAGTTCTTGTTCGATTTACCTCCAGGGTCATGGACTAGAAACACGTTGATTAGCGACAGGGAGAGTCTTGTCAATCCAGATAGGGCCCTCCAGAACCAGCTTTCTTGCTGCGCTAGTTGACTTAGCAGGGAAAACTCCATGGATGGTGCGACGATGCTATAGCCTTCTTTTTGTCTTTATTTTTAGTATATTTGCTTCATTTTATTTTTTCTGTTTGTTCTTTCCTTTTCTACACTCTGCTTGGTGAGTTGCGGGTCAACAAAATGCATTGATTCCTCCATTACCTCATATTTTGGTAGAGCGACCTTCTCTTTCTTTATTCTCGCTTCTTGTCACTTGCGACCTTCTTTCTCCCTTCTTCTCACTTCCTATCCTGTTGATCAATGATCATCGCTGAAAGCTAACTTTTTTGGTTCTGTACAGTCAGGTACTTCATTCATTTTAGTCTACTTTGTTGTGTTTCCTCACTTTTCTGTCCGTGAGAAGCGAGGGGAAGCTTATAAGAGGGAAGCTTGAATAAAGGGACATCAGGTTAATAGAAGGGTCCCTGTGGATAATACAAACATCACGTCTTTTAGTGTAACAGTGTCAGCTTCCCCGATTGCGCCATCAGTTTTCTACGATTTTTCGTGTTAGTTCAACCTCGCTTCAAAGTCGCGAGTTCAATCCAGGAGTCGGTTTGATCGCGGGGTCATCCAGTGGCATTACTCGAAAGCACCCGAATAGGCAAGCTCAAAATAGACCTTAATGAGTAAATCAGACAGAAAGAAAAATATTTATTTGGTATGCCAAAGACGAGTAAAAAGAAAAAGCCAAATATTTGGCAGTATCCATTTTTCAGTTATTTATTTTTTTGTTTTTTTGTCTCATCCTGCCTAACGATCAGCCAAATTTTGAAGCAGAAATACGTTTCCCCTGAGCGTGTATCTTGTCTGGCCCACTACGTAATCCGTGAGCTGGCGTCAGTGTCGGACTCGTCGTAAAAGGCTAGCTGATTTTTGGGATCCCAAAACGTTAGTGACGGATACCTATGACATCGTAAAAGTTGTCCGTCTGTCCGTCCGTCTGTGAGCTCGATAACTCTCGAAGCGAATGAGATATTTTGATGAAACTTGGTGTGAGGATTCTTTGGGTCAAGAATAAGGTCGAGTTCGTAGATGGGCTCTGTAGTCCTACATTTAGGGGTGATGGAGAGGGTTTAAATTAAGGGGCAAACAAAATATTTGAAACAGAGAATATAAGACATGCTGAACACGATGGTGAAAACAATTTTCTCGCCGGACAAGTAGTTCGCCCGGAATCCGGCCGAAACCGGAAAATTTGTTAAAAGCAAAAGTTCTATTTGAAGTTGATTAGATGATCGATTTAGGGGTAAGAAGACACACTGAACACGATGGCGAAAACCATTTTCTCGCCGGACAAGTAGTTCGCCCGGAATCCGGCCGAAACCGGAAAATTTGTTAAAAGTAAAAATTTGTATTTGAAGTTGATTAGAATAAGTTAAAGTTTTATTTGAAGTTGATTAGATGTTCTTTATAGGGATAAGGAGATACGCTGAATTCGTGTCTGAACTATCTTTTTTTGACTGGACAAGTAGTTCGCTCGGAATTCGGCAGAAACCGGAAATTTGGCAGAAGTAAAGCAGGAAGTTTCGATCAGTATCGTTTAAATAGATATGGCTTATACAGGTACAACTGAACTTGATTTTCTCAGATGATTAGCCTGGCGAAGACTGGATGTGGCGAAGATCCAGACAAAATTTAATATTGTCCGGGTCAAATATTAAATTTTTGGGATCCCATTGAAACCTTTGGTCTTGTTCTGTTAGTTGTGAATAATGTTGGCTATGATTTTGCAGAAAAGTCTCTAATTTTTCTCCAATTTTGCTCTTCCAGTGTATCTCCTTTAATAGCCTATGAATATTTTTTAGTATACGTAAATTTAGCAGAAATTTCCCATTGCAGAATCCATGTTTTCCCTTTCTTGCTTTTGCTTCAACTCGATTTCCCCCGTGTCTTCTTTGCTGGCAGGAAGTTTGCTTAGGATTATGTTCGTTTTGTTTAATCAACGATGATTTCCGAGGCAACAGTCTCCTCCACACAAGAACTGTGGTGCCCTTCATACATCTTGCGTTTCTATGGTGACTGTGTGAACGTGGGAAATCTATGTTTCCATCTCTTCAGCTTCGGTTGGTCGCAGCAAGAAGGATGGCAGTTGACTCCCTGTTATTTATTCCCCTTCCTTTCTCTCTTAAAAATGTGGATGCTCAGAAGTGGTCTTCTCGAACGATATCGTCCCACTTACTTTTGTTTCTAGAAAAGATTTTCGTCATAGCATTTCTCCGGCCTACTTTGGTCCATTGTCATATCTGAAACTTAGAATTTCGTGTGGTATTTGTTATCCACTAGATAGATGGTAGACCGCTTGTCCCTTCTTCTGCGTGCATAGATTGCGGCCGGAAAAAAAAAACTTTTTCGTACGGATAGTGAAAGTTGAAAAAATCCGGACAGGATTTGTGTGTCTTGGCTTCTTTGCCTGTGCTTTGAGCCCTGACAAATTGAGCTTTTACCATGAAGGTCCGGCCTGGGTCAGCTCTTATTGATCGTCGTGTTGTGAGAGTGACCACTTACTACATAAGGTGAAAATAGATTTATTCCTAGAAAGAATTCACCTTAACATCTTCAGTGTTATGCTCTTTTTAAGCTATAGAAATTTAAATAAATCATAATCCAATAAAAGCTGAAAGTAAAAGAAGTTTGTACCCTGCATTTAAAAATAAATTATGAATAGATCTAATAATACATGAAGGAAGAGTTTTGAGGCTGCGTAGCCCAGTGTCCGTCCGTCCGTGGCCGAATGGTTATCGCGCCGAACTCACGAGCGAAGGGTCGCTGGTTCGAGTCTCGGTTGTGCCGACCGTTTGGTTTAGGGCGAGGGTTAGTGGCGTTTCCCCGTAAGACAAGCCAGAAGTCCACCCAGCTTCAAATGGACACGTAGAGAAATCTAGGGAAAAGCACGGGAAAGCGTCGGATGACTTGCCCCCAACCACGCATTGCACCCCGGCCGAGGGCAGAGAATCAGGAGATCGGCACCTGCGCTACGCGAACCCTAATCGGTTTGCATGCGAAAGTTTTTTGTTTTGTTTGTAGCCCAGTGTGCTTTCATACCAGCATTACCAGCACTGATGCATAAGATCCGATTTCATTTCATTCATTTATTTCGCTCGTTCTTCGAGTCGTGGACGAACCAGCCGAAACCAGGATTTTCGTAACTAATGACGTCGAACTTGTTGCTCAGCATGGTCCACTTACAAGTTGTAGCTTGTCTTGTCTGTATCCTAAATGTGAGAAAAGTGGATCATCCACCGCATGCATGGGTTGCTCGAGGTTACTTGATTCAGACTTTTTGAACGGCTGATATTCCGGCAAAGAAATGGTGCAGTCTGGGTGCAGTTGAGTAGATTCGTCGCAGTATAAAAGCCCAAAGCTGTGTGCACACACAGTGCAATACGGTTTCGCATGCGAAATCCGCATTTGTAATTCGCGTCACTATTGAGAAATCTGCACGTGTGCGTCAAAATTTCAGAGAGAAGGCGGTAATTCTCATCTGAGTTCGAAAATCAGACTTGGTGTGCTCGTACCTTAAGACTCGGTTCGGGTCTCTTGAGGGTGCTGAACCGGGATCCCTCCTCAAAAAACGAAGTCAGGTTTCCCAACCAACGGGCCATAGAGCCCTTGGGATTTTGTTTAAATTAATAGATTTTGTTTATGTTAGTATTATGTTGATTTTGTTTCGTACGTATCAATAAAAAGAACTTGAACTGAACTGAACTTGAAAGGTCGCAGACCGAAAATCCGGTCGGGGAATATAATTCAAGGGACATGGGTGATAGGCGTGCTTAAGCGAATGTGGTTTATAATCTATATTCATTGTTAAATAGCAAATCCGCAATTTGGTCTTGTCGGGACACCGTCCATATTCTCAAGAACAAATAAGCCAATAGAACCTCCGTCTTTGGTCCCATGCAGCGACTATGGATACCCCGACAAAACTGAGCTGAGCTAGAGGTACTTGCTGAGCTTTGAGTTGATGCCGTCTACTTCCCTCTTCGCCGATGCACACATCAGAGTAAAATCTGTAACAGGAGTGCGCGACCCGCTTTTGCAGTGCGTCACATGTGACGTCGCAATGGTAGACAATCAGCTGGTACTCTCGAAATTTCTTCTCTGGGGTTCTACTGCGATATAGCTGTTGTAACAAATTGTGATCCTCCGCGTGATTCCTACCCTTCCGCACGTTCAGGGTATCGGGAATATCCGCATGGTCGTATTACAGAGATAGGGTGACGGAGGTTCTTGAGCTTATTTGTTACTGATATTCTGAACTTCACCACAAGAGCCTATTTTGGAAAAATTATTAATCTTTGAACAGAATGAGATTATTCAGTGGGTTCAGATACAAGAAAACATACTTTGTTTTAGCTAGCCGAGATCCATCCTGACGTTACGATCTGAAACAGGGTTTCAGGAGAAAGCAAAGTTTCTTCGTTAACGACCAACGTTACTGCATTTTAATGACTTGAGGACAGATAGGAGCTGATCAGATGGATAAAAGCGTTTTTTACTTGTCGCAAAATGCAAAAGCGGTAGTTGGTGATAAGCAGGATTTGTTGTGGCACTTTCGCCCAAACCTGTCTCCGTTGACCCGGTTGTGGAAGATTTGTGTTGCAACCGTTAAGAGCCAAGTGTCCTTTACGACCTTGAGTGTCAAAAAGTGTTCCTACTAGTTCGTTGTTCTTTTCTTTCTAGATGTTTAAAGAAAGTGTATGCGAGAAGCGGAACGGTACATACCCGGTTTGTGGGCAAAATGTCAAGCAACTAGCAGTTTCTATGAAAATCTCACGGGTGGTATGAGGACGGTCGTGCTAGTTGCCCTTTTTTATACCAGTGTAACAATTTGTCCTCACCTTTCAAACTAGGTTTGACAACAGCTTGATGCGTCTCCTCCTCCCTCGATGACATTAAATCAGCTAACTCTGTGCTTGTTAATGTAGGCTAATCTACACTAATAATAATTTTAAAATTAGGCTATTCTTATTTGTTCTAAAAATATATACTTTAACCTATCAACATCTAAAAATATTTTTTTTTTAATTACATTAACCTATTCATAAAATTTTATTTTTAAAATCTGATAAACCGAATGATAAAACTTTTTTACCTTTCAGGTTCAAGCAGTCAAATCTATAGGTTCGATAAGGAATAGTGCCAAATGGTCTTTGCGACCTTGAGCGACACTAAGTGTTGCGGAACTAGATTTTGTATTAGTAGTTAGCATCTGTCTAGGTCTGGGATGGAAGCGTATGAGCGAAACAGAACCGGTACCTCTCAGGGCCCGGGTATTTAGCAATGCAGGGAAAGCGCTGTCGGATATCCTAGTGTCCTGTCCTGGACGGTAATGCAAGATTCTCAAGATCCGGGTGCCTGATAGAGATACTTTTACATCAGAAAATTATCCATCCGTCGGCGGTCGTTACTCCCGAACTGAATGAGATGTAGTTGGAGATTAAGTTTAAGATACTTTAAAGATCACGTTGGTGTATGGAATCTTCGCGCAAAGAGTAAGATCGAGTGGTACCTCACCTTTTCGGGGTGTTATGGAAGAGTGCGATGTTGTTCAGTTCAGTTCAATTCAAATATTTTATTGACCTCCAAGATCGAAGAGTATAAAATGAAATAAATACAAACAAATTGGCCCAAAATGCAATACTACAAAAAAGCAATCTTTGTGTGGCTTTGTGTGGGCACAAAAGCTTTGTGTGGGCACAAGTCTATTTACGCAATCAGCAAGGCTTTTTTGGATCGCACTGTGGCTCAAATTTTATGAACAACTCTCGCGGGGATTTTCGATTTCGTGACTCGAAGTTTGCGGGAATTCAAATTCAAAAATAAAATTCTTCATATGGGCACAAAACTGATATTTTATTTTTATATCGGAACATCTGAAACACCGAACAGAACGGACAAAACGGAGTTTCCACGAGTTTTAGCCTGTGGGTCAAGTAAGTCGCACCAAGAACAAATAAGCCAAGAGAACCTCCGTATTTGGTCCCATGCAGCGAATAGGTGTACCCCGACAAAACTGAGCTGAGCTAGAGCTACCTGCTGTGCTTGGAGTATACCCGTCAACTACCCTCTTGGCCGCTGTGCATATCAGAGGAAAGAGTGCAGGAGGCGCGCAGAACCGCTGTGCAGCGCGTTAGATGTGACGTCACAATGATAGATAACCAATCAGCTTTTACTTTGGAAATTTTTCTCCGTGGCTGCGATATAGCTATTTGTAGAGGTAACGAATTGTGATGTTCCGCGTAGCTCCTACCCTCCGCTCGTTTGCATCGGGCAGGGTATAGTGATATATGCGACTCCGCATGGTCGGTCGTATTACAGAGATAGGGAGACGGTGGTTCTGGTGCTTATTTGTTCTTGTTCGCACGCACTGCTGTTTCCGAGAGAACATTCAGAAATGGGTGGGACAGAAATGTACCGCGGGAAAACGCTTTAAGTTGATCAAAGAATCGATTAGGCCTAGGGTTTTGATATAAAAGTGAAAGAAAACGTTAAAAAAAATACGGAACCGAGTCGTCAACCCATCGCCGTGGGGCCAACTTTCGACTGGGCTCAGACTATAGTCTCTATGACAGACTTCTGTAGCAGGATATTTGGCGGGCTAAAGTGACTTCGGTCCTTACATTGTAATTTTTTCAGCTTGAATTTGTACGAACTCATCAAGAAGAACAACTACCAAGGATTCAGCCTCAGTCTAGTTCGGAAGTTTGCCTACTCTCTAGTCCAATGCTTGAGGCTTCTTCGACGAGAGAACATTATCCACTGCGACCTCAAACCCGTAAGTGATCTTAATTTTAGTTAATTTTTTTTTTTGATCAGCCACCCACGAGGTTTTTCATACGCTATTAGGGATTGATAGAAATCGATCTTCACGTGATCGTTCCGAGGTGGGGTCGGAGATTGGTTGACGCGATTGTGGTGATCGATTAGAAATACGCTTCCAGTAGTTCCTTCTCTACTAGCAACTTGTAAAGTCAAGTGTGCGGGCTAACGACTTGTTTTTATGGCACTTGCAGCCTTTGGCTCAAGGGCCAGATATCGATTGTTTCCTGTCGGTCAGGGTACATCCATATCAGCTAGGAGCAGAGGCGTTACTACCTTAAATGTTTGGGGGGGAGGTATTTACCGACTGGCTGGTCATCTTTACCGACTGTTTTTTGCAGAAAACCCGACTGTTCTTAAGGAAAAACTGTTTTGACGAAAAAATCGACTGATTTTATGAAAAACCGACTGTTTTGAAGAAAAAATCGACTATTTTTACAAAAAACCTACTATTTTGAAGAAAAATCCACCGTTTCCAATAAAAAAAATCGACTGCTTTTACGAAAAATTGCGGTACTTCGCGCCGGCTTAGTTCATGTGATGCCTCTGGCTGGAAGTAAGAAACTTGCCAGGCCTATTAGGGACCTGACCAGATTGACCTGGAGTTTCTTATTTCCCCGTACCAGACCAACTGAATGGAGAGTGGAGGTAGGGAGAATGCCGAATCTTGTGATATGTGTAAATAAATAATCTCCAGAGGGTGAACCGATGTGAATGAAACTTGACAGTTTGGGAAAAGCACATGCCCCAGATGTTAATTTGTATGCCCGGACAGCAAATGTTGAGTGAGTTGGAGGGGGAGGAGAAACCTTGTGGCACGCTTTATGCGCAGGGATTGCGTTTCAACTTGAGTGTCATGGCAAACATTGAACACAAAAAAAAATCGAATATCTATTACAAGAATTTGCTCTTTGCTCCGTCGTTAACCTCAAGAATCGCCCCGTTCTCTTACTAGTTCCAAACAAGAGCTGGAAGCTCATATGGCACTTGCAAGGCTGGGTCAGAGGATGAAAGTAGGAATTCGTCAATTTGTGGGTTTGTTTTGATCATTTGTAATCAAAACTCTTGAAGTAAAAAACATGATGAACTCATCAGGAGCACGAAAATGTACATTTTACTCAAAAGTATTGTTTGTACTTTAAGGAAATCACTTGTGAGCAAAACCCCTGAGGCAAAAATGATCACGGGCTCATAGGGATCACGAAAATGTGTATTTTGCTAAAAAGTATTTTTTGTACGTTGTGGTTGCGATTAGTACTTTAAGGGATGGTCGGATGTGGGAACTGACAATTTCTAAGCCAATCTTGTCAAGTGTCTGATTTCCAAGCCAAGTTTCATCGTCCTAGCACATCTGGAAGTACCTTGATTCGCGATCACCGGAATTCCGGACCTCCCTCCAACTCCCCCCACAGTGCCCGAACCCGGTCCGGTTCTGTCACTGATGTATCTAGAGCTTCTGCTTCTTCTTCCAACCAAGTTTCGTCCCAGTAGCTCCACTCTAAGCGTGTCACAAGATTTCGGGTTCTCCCCTCCACCTCCACCCCCCCCAACATTCATCGGATTACATCCGGACTTTAAACAGGACATTTGAGACATGAGGTCTTTCCAAATATCAAGTTTCATTAAGATCCGACCACCCGTTCAAAAGTTATACAAACCTCAGGATTCTCCCTCCCTCCACTCCCCCCACGATGGTCGGATAAGGGAACTGACTATTTCTAAGCCGATCATGTCAAGTCTCTAATTTTCAAGCCAAGTTTTATCGTCCTAGCACGTCTGGAAGTACCTTAACTTGCGATCATCGGAATTCCGGACCCCCCTCCCTCTAACTCCCCCACAGTGCCCGAATCTTGTTCGGTTCTGTCACTTACGTACATAGGGCTTGTGCTTGTTCTTTCCACCAAGTTTCATTCCGATCGCTCCACTTCAAGCGTGTCATAAGTTTTCCGGTTCCCCCCTCCGATCCCCCCCCCCACCTTTATCGGATCTGGTCCGGACTTGAAACTGGGCATCCGAGACATGTGATCTTTCTAAGTATCAAGTTTCATTACGATCCGATCACCCGTTCGGAAGTTATACATACCTCAAGATTCCTGATTCCCCCTCCCGTCACTCCCCCCACGATGGTCGGATCGGGAAGTTGACTATTTTCAGGTTAACCTCGTCGAGTCCCTGATTTGCCTGCCAAATTTCATTGTCCTAGCACACCTGGAAGTAACTTAACTCCGGTTCATCGGAATTCCGGAACCCCCTCCAACTCCCCCCACAGTGCACGAATCCGGTCCGGGTCTGTCAATGACGTACCTAGGGTATGTGCTTGTTCCTCCCACCAAGTTTCATCCCGATCGCTCCAGTCTAAGCGTGTCACATGATTTCCGGTTCCCCCCTCCGACTCCCCCCCCCACATTAATCGGATTCGATCCGGACCTGAATCGGGACATCTGAGAAATGACGTCTTTCCAAATATCAAGTTTCATTAAGATCCGATCACCCGTTTGAAAGTTATGCATGCCCCTAAATTCCGGATTCCGGCTCCCCTCCCTCCCCCCACGATGGTCGGATCGGGGAAGTGACTATTTCTAAATTAGTTTGGTCGGGTCCCTGATATGCCTGCCAAGTTTCATCGTCCTAGCACATCTGGAAGTACCCTAACTCGCGATCACCGGACTGACCGACCGACCGACCGACAGACCGACCGACCGACGGAAAAGTGATCGGTATATGGCACTTGGCCGGAAGGCAAGTGCCATAAACACTTATCCTTCACAACTATTTTCGTCCGTAGTTCATTAAATTCACACACGTTGATTTTTAAGCTTGATTAGTCCTTTCTTTTCTTTCTTTTTTCTTCTATTTTGCGCATTACGCATGCTCCTCTTTGTCGAAACTCAGTATAATTGTTTTTTTCTTCTACTGCGCAGTTTTCCCTCGAGTTTTTCTTTTCCTGTCCGGTGGATTATAAATTGTCAGCATCGCAGTTCTTCCCTCAATTCACAAATCCACGTTCACACACTCTCCGATAAGATTTCGAGTGCGAAATTCGCGTCATTGTGGGGAAATACGCATGCGATGCGTCAAAATTTCGGAGCGAAGGAGGAAATTCGCACCCTACTGCTAAAATCAAGCTGCGTGGACACACACCTCAACTAGCAAAAAGTTTGTAACGCAATCGTCACGAGTGGTTTCATCTCTGCTTTAAAGCTTCTTAGTTGGACGTCCGACTTTGCTGTTTTTTTGCCACCCGTAGAAAGTTAATAACATTTGTTCTCATTGTTGTGAGCTGGTACGGTCCCGACTCCAATGAAATCGTTTTTTGCAGCTGTCATATTTCACGTGGCTTGGTTTGTTAGAAGATGATAAAGTAAAATGACAATTTTTTGCTCAGTCACGTATTGCTTGCTGCCCGACGACATATACTTCTATTGAAGGAAGCGTTGCTAAATAGTGTATTTTTTTTTTTTCTGAATGAATCGGCAAGGAGGTCTGACACGAAAGGTGTGTTCCGAGTTTCTAACAGTGATAACCAGGAATTGTTCGCGAAAACCGGACGTGCTTAGGACGACAACTGTAACCTTCCAGAAACTTGGAATTATAGCTGAAAGCGCTAAACGGAGAAGTCAGCATAAATACTCCTTGCGCCCAAGCTGTCTTGGAAACATATATTCACACAGTGGATAAAAACGGAAACGTCAGCTTCAGCTACATATGCTTTGGCAGCGATATTTCGGCTCTTCTTGGCAAGGGTCCTTGTTATTCATTGTATGAAAATGTTTGAAAAGTCAGCGATAGAATGTTCGTCTTCTAGCTTGAGCCTGAAGAGGACCCTTGCCAAGAAGGGCCGAAACGTGGCTAGTCGGCTGACTTTCCGTTTAGCGCAATCAAATATAATTTGCATTGATGATAATGAAATTTTATTTACGCGGATTGCAAGAAAAGAAAAAGACAAATTACACTGAGCTTTTAACAGTGCAGTAAATGCACAAGCCAAAAAAAAACTAGACAAAAGAAAAATGACTAAACTGGTCTAAAAATTTACTTCCTAGATGGAATCCGGAAAAGTTATAAGGGAAAAAAGGTGAAGAGACATAGAGTATAGCAGGGACCCATCAATTTCCTGTAATGTCTCGCCATTCAGGGGGCTTGTCAATAATCGATTCTGATGCCATATTGACCGACCGGAAGATAGTTCGAGAAATACCCACGGTCCAATCACGTCCAAGGCCAGATAGACAAAATTTGGGATTGGCTGCTGGCGCCTTGAGGGAGGAGTCTCTTTGGCGCGCATGTCCAATGAGGCAAACAAGAATGCCGATTCGACCCAAGTGGGATTTTTGTAAAGTAGGCAAGGGTCGGGCAACATAGCAACATAGAAGCATCGGAAATGACAAGCCCCCTGTAAAGGAAATTTATGGGAATACAAAGAAATAGCAAAACTGAAAATACCAGCCAACTCTTTCAGTATTCTTTTGGCGCAAACAAATTGGTGCGAATTTGTATTTTTTAATGATTCTTGATTTTTGAAAATGCTTCATATTCTACTGGGGCATGTTATTTGTTTTGAACGCCATCTGCTGTGTGAAATTACGTACCGCTGCACATTTTGAAAGAAGGACCAGGTGCAGCTAAAAGCGAAATTATTTGAAATTCCACCTAACATATTGTAAACGAGAGTATAAACTGGGTGTATATTAATCGTTTCGGCAACGATCTTCCAGTCAAAGTTGCCTGGTAAAGGTTTTCTTCGGCGATCGTTCAGTGTTAGGCGACATTCAGATACGCATACATCTACTGTATCCAGTCCTATGTGTTCGATGCTAGCGCTATCGGTATTGGGCAAATGTTTCTGGTTGATTGCGTTTTTTGGGATCACAAAACGTTAGTGACGGATACCTATGGCATCGCAAAAGTTGTCCGTCTGTCCGTCTGTTAGCACGATAACTCTCGAAGGGATTGAGATATTTTGATGAAACTTGGTGGGAGGATCCTTCGGGTCAAAGTACAAGTCAAGTTCGAAGATGGGCTCTGTAGCTCTATATTTGAGGGTGGGGGAGGGGTTTCAAATTAAGTAATCCGGCCAAAACCGGAAAGTTTGTTAAAAGTAAAAGTTTTATTTGAAGTTGATTAGATGTTTGGTTTAGGGGTAAGAAGACATGCTGAATACGATGGTGAAAACCATTTTCTTGCCTGACAAGTAGTTCGCCCGGAATCCGGCGCAGACCGGAAAATTTGATAAGAGAAACATTTGTATTTGAAGTAGATTAGATATTCGATTTAGGGGTAAGAAAACGTGCTGAACACGATGGTGAAAACCATTTTCTTGCCGGACAAATAGTTCGTCCGGAATCCGGCCAAAACCGGAAAATTTGTTAAAAGCAAAATTTGTATTTGAAGTTGATTAGTTGATAGATTTAAGCGTAAGAAAAAACGCTGAATCTATATATGACAATCATTTTTTAACCGGACATACAGTTCGTCCGGAATCCGGTTTCAAACCGGATTTTTTTTTTTAGAATTTAAAGTTTTATTTGAAGTTGATTAGATGTTCTTTATAGGGATAAGGAGATACGCTGAACTCGTTTATGAACTATCTTTTGTTTTTGCTGGGCAAGTAGTTTGCTCGGAATTCGGCCGAAACCGGAAATTTGGCAGAAGTACACCATGAATTGTTTCGATCAGTATCGTCAAAATAGATATGGCTTATACAGGTATATATGAACTTGGTTTTCTCAGATGATTAGCCTGGCGAAGACTGGATTTGGCGAAGACAAGACGTAGTTAATATTAAATTTTTGGGATCCCATCGAAAACTTTGGTCTTGTCTCTTCCGAACTTCTTTTCAGCTTACTTCTTGGCTCCAGTTGTATACAAATAAAACTTGTTTGCAAAATCGCAAAAGCATTCGCTGTAGCATATTATAAGCTAATTGATTCGTCCCGGTAGCAAAGAGCCATTCTGTTTGTTCACCGTTCAGGTTGAAATGTGTCGATTGTTTTAACCTTTTTGACTCGTTCATATTGTTCCAGTGTTGTACCATAACTTAAATTAGCTGTCCTTGAGCTATAGACAGCTTTTAAACGTTGATCTCGAAATCCAAAGAAGGTCGAATCATTACTGGGGGAAATGAGAAAAATTAGATGTTGATCTTCGAAATTTGGCTCTGTAATCATGACCGAGGACTGTGTAAACTGTTGTCAGTAGCGAATGCTTTAATTTGATAATGTTCTGGTAATGAAAGCTTGATTGGGCTGATGATTCATTAAAAACATGACTTAAGTCCGGATGATTGCGGAATGAAAAAATGCTCCCAGCTATTACCGAAATAGTAATATGAGTTTTCGTTTTCGTTGACTGAGGTTTTTTCTGAGAGATGCAGGCTGAGCTAGATGGATTAGTTTCTTTGTCAAAATTGGAACCGTTTTTGAGTGTACTTGAGAAAACTTAGAAGAATGGTTTATGCTTGAAAACTTAAAAGGAGGAGACGGGTATATCATATAGTATGTTCAGAAATAAAATATAAGCTATTATCGTCGTTATATAATTTTTCTCAAACAGGTAGGCTATGTAATGCATATCATCCCATGACCCACGGTCAGTTATATTACGGATATCTTCTCACAGGAAGTTAGCGGTGGATATGAGTTCATAGCAACCTCCAGAGAGGTTGAAATGTGGGATGTGCATGGTTAATGGTTAATTATTAATGGTTCTGTTCAAAAAGGTTACAACAGGTAATGGTATCGGAATCTCCATCTCGTTTGATACTGGAAACACAAGGCTCGGATAGCTTATTCTAAATAGCCGTCTCGATGTTAATTTCCGATATCAACCTCGAAAAAAATAAAAATGTTCTCAGTACAAAACAGTTACATAAATATAAAGCGACTGACCAAGACTACAAACATAGTAGCCTACTTACAATAAAAAACGAAGGAAAGACAAATAGAAAATCAACATATCAGGGCATTTAAAAAAAGGAAAAGGGTTGTGATGTCCAAGAAAATCATCAGTCATTTTGTGAAAGTGTTTTATTTTACTATTTAAAATCTCCAAAAGATTTTCACTTTGTAAATAGAGGATAGAAATAAGTTTCTGTATAGTGGAAATGGAAAAACCAAAAGACAGTTTAAGAAATACCTTTTAGCGCAGAAAGCTCTCAACTGGGCTATCCCCCGCCACAATCACGACGGGATTTCAGCGACGGCAAACTGTTGATAACAAAGTTATTAAATTTTACAGAACCAGTTATCAAAAACCCTTTCCCCCTATTTAGACACGAGAATGCTTCAGTTTTCTGTTAGGTTTTCTTTTGACCGACTAAAATAACAATATGATCTGCGAAAACTATAAACGTTACATCACATGCAAGAAGTTTTAACTGACCGAAGACAATCCCGAGGAAATGGGTGTCTTAACGCCACCGCGGTTTAGCGCCACCGTATGTTTTCCGCCACCCAGGAAATCTTGCATCATCAAGAGGATTAGTTGGGTCAGACGAAAGGGTCAAATATTTTGGTAGGTTCTTCGCCACCGTATGTTTTCCGCCAACTCATTAGTGCAGGTAGCTGGTTCATGTAATTCCAGATCCAAATCCTTAAATGCGAAGAGGGTGTTTACCGCCACCAACACTAAGTCTACGTTAATCCTAGCTAAGACGAAGAATGAGCTTAATATTTCACACAATTATTTATTTTAAGTCCAACTAAAGAAACTGTACAACTTCAACAATTCAAGGCCCCCAAACTATTCAGATTTCAAAAGGTGAGAAATCGCCCGCAGAAATACTTTTCTTGAAGACCGTCAACAATGTAAATGTCATTTTCTTTCACACTCTTTGTTTTAACTATTTCCATGATTATTTCTCTCGTCACTTAGTTCGGGTTCTGTAGTTACAGTTGCTCTTATAAATACTTTTAGACCAATTACTAACTGATAATCCCTTAATCGCTGTGATACTTAATCCGGTTGGCGCTCGACACCCCATCAGAATATTAGGTCTGACAAGATTTGACCCTACCCTCTGGAGGAACTAATGACGTAAGATTTCCTGGGTGGCGGTAAACACCCTTTTCAGATTTAAAGACTTTAATCTGAAACTACCTGCACAGGCTACCTGCGCTACCTGAATTAAAAGTTGGCGAAAAACATACGGTGGCGGAAAACCGCGGTGGCGTTAAAACACTGCTACCATCCCGAGACATGCATACACTCTTTGTAGTTGCAAGGAAGACGATTTGATAGCCGAATTCTTGCAAGTCTGACACAAACTCCCTCCTTAACAAGGAAGAGTTTGGTCGGGAGGTTTGGGAGGAAAGGGATTTGGTTTCAATTATGGGAAGTAAGTGTTTTGGTGATCTCCGAAGGCTGGGTAGATTCCTGAAGATAGCTATGACCCACCGTGAACTATTTTTATAGATGTTGATTTTTGGTTTGTTTTGGAGTGTATGACATTTTGTGTTTTGTTTTTTTGTGTTTCCCGCCATGGCCCATGGGCTTTTTTGGGATTAAATTCATTCATTCATTCATTATATTTTGCCTTAGTAACTTCAAAAATTAGTCCATTGACTTGTACTTCCAATACGCATAATGAATAACCCGCCAGAACAGCTACTATTAGTAGGTATTTCGTATTATGTATGAACGTTCAATTCACAAGCATCACGAACATATATTTATTGTAGTTGCGAGGCACACGATTTGACAGCCAAATCCTTGAAGTCTGGTCCCGAATCCCACCTCAGCTGTGTATTTTTTTCGTTAAACTCAACAATCACTTTAGTGATTTATGCTTTTAATGCGCCTAATGAATAGCCCGTCAGAATCGTGATTGACCTGTTGTAAAAAATTAACATAATAACTCCTCTTCCGCGTCTTCATAGTTTGGCACAGTACCGAGTGTCATTTGCGGTACAGAGAAATTAAATTCTCAATTTGTTTTCTGCGACGTTAATTCAACAATCAAGGCCCGGGCAGTTTCTTAATGACCCCATATTGTTTTAGTTTGTCCAAGAAAATTGCCAAGGTCGATGTTAACAAACATTTTCGCACTTAAAAGAAATTGGATTTTGGGCCTTTATTCCTGTGACATTCTTGAGGTAAAGTAAAATATGTATTGGCGGAACAAAAATTCAAGGCTTTAATAGGCATTTAATCTTTGACTTGCAAGTTTTTCATTGTTCTTTGTCTGAAGAAACAAATTCATTCTCGTAGTAACGAATTTTTGTCCAGATTTTTCTTTCAGCCCGAAACCTTTTTCTTGAGTGCGCGAAATATTTACTTTTTCAGGAAGTGTATTTTTTTACGAGATTAAAATAAGTGACATCTAATTTGAGACGAAGTCGTTTCTCTTCACTTTGTGTGATAGAAATCAACTATTGGTCAGTCTGATTAGTTATAAACACTTAGTAAAGCTAAGCTGAGTGGGAACCACAAGAGAGGTATGACTCAAAACTGAAAAGTGAGCTAGGATGTTTTCAGCGATAGTTCGGCCCTTCTTGGCAAGGGCCGTCTTCAGGCCATAGCTGGAAGAAATGAACCTGCAATAAATATTTTACGAATCCGTGCCAGTAAGAAACATCGAGAAATCCTAGCCTTCTTTTCCGGTTATTAGCCATTTTTAAATATTTATTAAGGTCGCCGAATAACATCTGAATGGGTGTTTTAGTTTCTGGTTATTTATTATTTTCGGACGTTCATAAGAATATTTTGTTTTACATGCCCTAATGGATAGACAAGCTCGATTACTGGGTGTTGGGTGCACTAAGCCGTAAAGTGCACTTTTCAGAAATTAAATCACCATCCGAAGTAACATGACTGTACTCCCGAGATGTGGGATCTGAACTGCCTAGACGACTGCCATCACCCGATCTGACTATTCAGGTGGTTTGCGAACTATGTTTACAAGTTTCTCTGTAGCTCAGCGGTGAGCCGTGGCATTGAAAGACTAAAGGCTTGGGTTCAGATCCTGCCTGTGAAGCATTTTTGTCGTTCAGAATTAATCACTTAAAATACAACTGTATCTGAGGTTCAAATGCCTACAGTTAGCTATGATATATGGCTACAGAGCTATGACAAGTGATTTTTTGCGGCATGAATACATGTGCTATCCCTGAACACTTAAAGGACCCGTCGACCTACTATGCCATTACAACCTACTTCCGTACTTACATCCTTTGATTCTTAAGCCCGGAGACCCGAATTTCATACGTTACATTCCAACCCGCTAACGACACCTCACTGACTTTTGACATTTGCCGCGTTTCAGTATTTTCCGTGCGTAGCATCAAGAACAAATAACGAGACAGAACTGCTGTCTCCCTATCTCGGTCATACAAACATGCCTAGTCGAGTAAAACTCCCGACGCAAATGAGCCGAGGTTACTAGCTTCGCGCCACATCACGTTTCGTTACCTCTACAAATAGCTATATCGCTGTTAACTTGCTGAAGAGGAAATGTAGCAGTCAACGCTGATTGGTTCTATGGACACGCTCCAGAGCGGGTCAGTGCGCTGAGTACTCCTCCGCTAGCCTCTTTCTACATTTCTTGTGCGATAAGAACGGTGAAGACGGAACAGGAGTAAACGGGTATCAGCATCAGCTCAAAGCTAGAGCAAACAACTCCAGGTCCGCTCAATTTTGTCGGGGTTTTCATAGTCGCTGCATGCGACTAAAGACACAAGTTCTATCTGATTATTTGTTCTTGGTGGCATGCTCTCGACGAGTGTTTGGGTATCATACTGCACTGTCAGAAGTTTCATAACAGAGCGCGCATAACACTTTCAAGAATAACACCTTTTCATTTAGAAATAAAGTGTTATGACCAATTAAGTTTACACTATTTCGTGCCTAGATCTCCAACAACACCTTCAATTGGTAAAAATGCTACACTGTCAGAAGTTACATAACGACAACAGAAGGATGCCCGGTTTCAACAGATAACACTTTGGGATGTTATCTGTTATGTTTCTTTCGTTCCCGTTAGTATTTTTACCAATTGAAGGTGTTGTTGGAGATCTAGGCACGAAATATTGTAAACTTAATGGTCATAACACCGTATTTCTAAGTGAAAAGGTGTTATTGTTGAAAGTGTTATGCGCCATCTGTAATCAAACTTCTGACAGTGTGGTGATGGGTAAAACCGGTTATCTGAATTTTGCCGAGTTCTTACTAGAAATCAATAGGCTTTATAACACCCAAATAACAAATAACAGCTTTATAACAACCGTGTTTAATTTGCTAAAAGCAGAGCCTAGTTTACAGTTTTCAACTAGTTTTGGATGTCGGAACACAAATAGTAAATAGTGCGAAGTGTCCTTTAACAGTACCTGGCTACCAATTTGGCAGGGTAGGCATCGGCCTGTGTGCCCTGGTTCAATATTCATTTATTTACCACAAATATGTTATAATTTCACATTTATGCTGGAACGGTTGGCACTTTTCGCAGATGCGACTGGCTTTCTCAAAGGGGTTGCTCCCTTGGCTGATACCTCCATACGTCCTCTCGTGGACACTGGGTACTTGCTCTACAACTGTTTTGGGAGTGAGACACCCCTCGGCTAACTCAGGTCTGGATTTTAATGAAGCTCAGAAGAGTTGACTAAGATAAACTTTTTCGGAATATCGTTTTAAGTTTTCGGAGATGAGAGATCTTTCTTTTTCAGGAAAACATTCTACTCAAGCATCGAGGTTCCAGTTCCATCAAAATCATCGATTTTGGCAGTTCTTGCTACACCCATCAGAGGGTATATACCTACATTCAGTCAAGGTTCTATCGGTCTCCTGAGGTCATTCTAGGACTGCCCTATGGCCCACCCATAGATATGTGGTCTCTAGGTAAGCTGAAAATGTCACTTTTTTTTTTTTTTTTTTTTTATATTCCAGCACATTTTGTGGTAAGAAAAAATCGTAATGCCTTCGGATGCCAGAAAAGTCGGATGTTCTTCACAAGTTACTGGCGGCCTGTTGATGAGAGTTGAACTAGCGGCAACTTTTCCACTTTTTGATGCACTTTCGATTGATTCCTTACTTCCTGTGTTTGACGCTTGAAAAGAAGCTTCAAGTGCATTGTTGTACCTAATTGTCTGTCATCAAAAATTATTATTTGATTCAACCTTTGGCTTCTATCAAGCGAAAGTTTTCCTTCTCATTCAAGTGCTCACTCCGTCAGAACGCGAAGGCAGCATCCGACCACACGTCGGCATTTTTTGTTCCGATCACTTAACCTCGGTTTTTTATCCTTCGTGATTGCTCCATTTTACTTTCGTGCACCAAAGGAAACATTGCGTGATGTCACTCATTACAATCAGACTACCGGTTGTAACTGTACTAAACGTGACCTAAAGGCAGTTTAGAATAAACTGTTGCTGACATTGCTTGTAAAGATTGGTGATCGAACCATACTTTAGTTGTAATCATTGTCAGGGTGTAATCAACTCTATTTTTAACGCACAATATGGTTAATGACTCGGTAGAGGTCACAGCGAGATTTCACTTAAATTACCAACCAAGTTTCATTAAATGTTCATTACAATAGGCCCCATGTTGAGCAACCACATGGAAGACAGCGTTGAGATGATATTAGAACAGCACTATTGGCATGTGTTCAGAGCAGGGTGACTATATGAAAGGACTTTCTGTCTGGCTCTCAGCACATGTCGTTCTGTAGTATTTATGCTGCAATCTGATACGCCTCCAGACCTTCATGATATCTCGCCAGAGATGAGAATTTTTCTCCTGTTTCTTAGATTACAAAGGTCACTATGGAAACTTTTTGTTTGTTTTGTTCAGTTTTAGCACGGTTTTCAAGCTCTCTCAAGATTTCCCGCTTGCGTAGGTAGCAACGTAACACTGGACCTTTCAAGTAGATAAGGATTAAAGGACTCGTCGAGCCTAAAATGCCATTGCAACATACTTCCGTAATCGCTCCATCCATTCTAAACCCGGAGACCCGAATTTCATGCGGCACATTCTAACCTCCCCTGACCTTTTTAAAGTTTAACTGAAAAGCTAACTTATTTTGTATCATTTAACTGAACACACTGAATTATGTGGATTGTGTTAAGGGATTTTTTTTTAGTTTTCACTATACGCTCTAGTATGACGTTCAGAATATCTAGAGGAGTCCTCACAAGGCAAGTTCTACCATGACGCGGAAAATTTGAAGCTCACCCAAACGTGGCTTCTTAGTGGCCAGTGGTGAGGTAGGTGTTCACTGCGTGAACACGTAGCTCACTTTTCTTTTGTAAATCGCTTTCGACATACAACACAGGCACAAGCGCATAGAGGTACCAAAAATCTGACAGGGAAAGTCTACTATATGAAGATCGATTGTTCGTAAATAGCGGAGCAACGAAATAACGCATATTCATCGGATCTTCAAGCCAATTTAAATGAGTAAGTGATGGGTAACTAGACCGTCCTATCAGCCCTTTTCGGTTAAAGTTTAACTGAAAAGCCAACTCAGTTGTGTGTCATTAGTTGGATACACTGAATTATTTGGATTCTGCAATGAGATTTTTTGATTTTCCACTATCTGCTCTAGTTATGAGGCTCAGAATATCTCCAGCCGTCCCGACAGCGTAATTCTACTAAGACGCGGGAAATTTTAATCTCAACACAAATGCGGCTTTTCAGTGGGCAGTGGTGAGATCGGTGAAGATTTCTTAGTGCCTGAACAAAAAAAATAATAAATCTTTCTCGTAAGGCATACAGTAAAAATACAAGCGCATAGAGGCACCACAAATCACACGGATATTCCACTATTTGAAAATCGATTATTCGTGAATAGCGGAACAACGAAGTAACTCATTTTCAGCGGGTCTTCAAGCCAATTTAAGTGAATAAGTGATGGGTTACTAGATTGTCCTATCCTAGCCCTTTTCGGTTAAACTTTAAACTTTAAGTGAATAAGTGATGGGCAACTAGACTGTCATATCTCAGCCATCTTGGTTACGCTTTAAAGGTTTCGTCTTCAAATGCTCCATACGGAGAATTTGGTTGTTGTCTTGGTTGTAAAAGTGGCAAGAAATATGTAAAAATAATAAAAAAATATAGAAATAGCGCCAATGTTATCCACGGAGTGAAATGCAGCATGGGGATGCCTTTACTAGCCTTTCATCTTGGACCAGTTGACATTCTGTTAGAGCACAATCGTTTGAGCTTTTTCGAAAAAGGATCTCGCGATTTGAAAAAAAGTTTTCCTGGAACAACTCCGTCCGCGTTGGCTCTGTGGTGGATCACATCGTGTTAGCTTTGTGATCATAGATTGACCAGAACTTCAAATTCCCGCTGAGTGCGACAAGATCCTCGTGCTAACAAACCCATTTGATCAGTTAATTTAATTCAAAATCCTTCGAAAACGGAAGAGTGTAAGACACTTAAAGAATGTAACTCATGTTGGGGAAAAGGTGGGGAACCCCTTGCCAGTTGATGTGGACGAATACACTTTACTGCAAAATCCTAACACCACACTGTCAGAAGCTTCGTAAAGAAAAGTTTCCAACCCTTACATGCTATATATGTGCAGGCAGACAACTATTAAAACAACCTTGAACGTGTTTTCCGTTTCCAACTCTTAGAGACATACCCGAACCCCATAAATCAAGAACCACTCTTGCTATTACCCACGCAGAAACTTGTTTTTATTAATCAATCTTTAAGAAAGCGGACTCAGCTTGCGTGACATGTAAATCGGAAGACATGTAAATCGGCTTTTTTGGCAAAATCGCTGCATAGGCATCAGAGAGATTTAGTCCTCATCTTTCTTTTCTTTTGCCAGGTTGTATATTGGCCGAGCTGTACACTGGCTACCCACTCTTTCCCGGTGAAAACGAGATGGAGCAGCTCGCGTGTATCATGGAGCTAATTGGACTCCCCCCTGAGGCTGTGATCATTAGCGCTTCCCGAAGACGCTTATTTTTTGGTAAGCCTTCATCTGTCCTTGTTTGTGATCTCCAACAAATTTAGTTTCTCGGTATCTTTAATTCCTTTAACACTTTCAACTAACGGGTGTGGGCCCCGAGCTCCAGTCCTAGCCGAGGCGCCGATAGCTGACGGTAAGATTTTTCAGGACTAGCCCTCAGACCTGTAGAACGTGTCCTTGGAGAAATCTAAGGAAAAGCAGGGGGAGCGCTGATAGACTTGCTACCAGCCAAGTATCCCACTCCCGCCGAGGGGATCGGCACCATCACTACGCGAGCCCTTGACTGACATACATGTTCATTTCATGACAACAAAAACTAAAATAGTCGGAACTAGTTACAGAAACGAGACGTCTCACGTCATCTGGTTTTTCATCAAATTTACCGGACCGAAAATATGGAATTTATTATTATCTGTCAAATACCTTGAAAAATGCTAATAGCATACCCGAGTTCAAAAGTAAGATTAAAAGTTTCTTATTGGAAAATATTGAATTAGATCCTAACTTTTTCTACCGATAATTCTCTATGTTTTATTTTAATAATTTACGTTTGTTTTCTTTTCCCTCCTTCTTCTTTTCTTTTATTTTTCCTTGTATTTCTTTTCGTGACAAATGATGAATACTGTCACCGTTACGGACAGTGCTCACTTAAGGTGTAGTTAGTTTACAGTGTATGATTTGATTTTTGTTAATAAATGAAGTGAAGTGAATTGAACTAATAATCCGCTCTGTCCGTCACATATTTTTCGAATAAAGTGAATAAAGTTCACACAGTCCGATTTGAATAAATTAATGATGTTATTTCGCGCAATCCGATTTTCGCAGTCGCAATTTCCTCCTTCGCGGAATTTTGGAGCGTCGTATGCAAGTTTCCCCGTAATGGCAAAATCATTGGACCGCGTGTGAACGTAGCTTATAATCCCGATGAAAATTCATCTCAAAATAGTAGTATGAAGTTGTTCGAAAAAGTAGCACGCAGTACCAACTGATGCTACTACATGCTACTATATCAAGACTGGATGCTACTGGAGAATGGCGGGATGCTACTAAATACTACTGCTTAAGATTAGCCCAGTGTGAGGCACATTAAATTATAATATTCTGTACTACTGCATATCTGTACATGCAACTTTTCCGTACAACTACACAGGCTACAAATTTTTCATCGGTATGGTCTGGACTACATGTGAAAGTTTGCTTGCTTGCTTCTCTTCGTCCTTAAATTTTCTTTTCTTTCAATGGCTTATTCTGGCCATTAGCGCCACCCCATGGTATGTTGTTCATAGCGATTCATAGAGGGTCGTTGATTTCTCAGCGATCTCCTCCACCCTTATGAGCTTTCTTGGTCTCCGCTAGGTGACGCGCAGCTACTAAAAAAGTGAAATATTGCCCCTTCAATCGGTCGTCTAGCGTCAAATGAGGAAGCAGACAAAAATAGCCGTATTAATTTATTTATTTATTCATTTATTTCCTTCAGAACTGAGGAGTATAAAATATAGCACATAAAACAAAAATATAACCAAATTATTTATTTATTCTTCATTTATTTCCCTTAAAACTGAGGAGTATAAAACAAAAATATAACTAAATAATCTGATCCATTCAGTGACACAGTAAATACTATAATTTTTTTTGTTTGAACGGAGCATTAAAATCACTCTAGGATAGGCAGTGGCAGTAACTAAGTTGTAAATATGGATATTGTTATTATTTACTTTAGACTTCAAAAGATTCCGCGTGCCAAAATTTAAAAGCAATCTTGAAAACTAGATCGACGGCATTTATGTTCTGCGGGGAGGGGGGTCATAACTTGTTGGTAACTGTGACCTTTGCTGGCAGTTGTTAAAGAAGGGGCACGAAAAAACATTCCAAAAAGGGCTTCCAAAACTGTGTCTTCGCTACTAGAAGGTCGGAGTTCAACGACGCAAAAAGCCTCTCCGTGGCGAATGACTAATTAGGCTAATACTTAGAAATTGTTCAGAAACATAGAAACCGAGATGGTAATGAAACATGGGCGGCTTTCATCGTAGTCGAAGGAACATAATGGTACCTTTTGTTAGTGCAAGGGCGGCTGACTGTAATTCGTGCAAGACATTAAAGCTTAACCGAATAGGGCCGAGACCCGACAGTCTATAAGTTACACTTCAATTATTAACTTAAATAGGCCTAAAAATCCGATAAAAATGCGTTACTTCGTGTGTCCGCTGTCCACAGACGCTCGATTTCATTGAATGAACTTTATTATTTCCGATTTGTGATACCTGCATGTGCTTGTACCTCTATGCTTGAAATATTCAGCAACTACAAAGGAAGGTAAGCCATTGCCGAAAAATGACTCAAAGAACAAAAAGACATAAGGCGTATTCTCGCCGTTCCCCGAGGACTCCTCGGGGAATCGAAGGGAACGACGAGAATAGAGGGAGTCACTCCACGCGGACTCCGCGTACAAAAAACAGTGAGAACACGGGGAATGCGAATTATGTTCGAAAAAAAATTTTCAGTTAACAAAATTAGTCTGGATCCACTTTATTTTTGGTTTTGTTTATTCTGAGTGTTTTTAGTTAATTTTACATTGCACCAACACAAACAAAGATTGATTCCCCTCTAAATCTGAAAGGGAGTCCTTTTTTATGATGGTGATGATAATCGGAGCATTCCCCGTCCGTAGGGACTCGCGAGAATACGGGGAGTGAGTCCCCGGGACAAACAAAAACGCGGGGACTCCTCAAGTGGAGTCCTCGGGGAACGGCGAGAATACGCCTATATCTTATCATAACTTTCCTACTCCCTCATAGTTGCTTATGCTCGTACACGCTCGCACCACTGTGTTTGCATGTATTGTTTTGAAATACCTTTCGATACTTTTGATCCTTTCACAAAGCAACAACTATACTGGGTCTTTAGAAATCAAACGACTTTGGGACAAATTCCTGTATCCCGAGTAGGTTTCCTGGAGTTGCTTGATCGATAATTCTAACCTAAGCGGAATCCGTTTTACAGGAAGTAGAATTTCTGTGGGGCTACCCACATACTGTTCCACTTGGCGAAGCTAACGACGGAATCCGGTCACTGCCAGTTTTAGTATCCGACCGAACGACGGAATCCGGTCACTGCCAATTTTAGTATCCGACCGAGTTCCACTTTTGATTCCGAAAACCGATACAGTTTTAACCTCGGATCCGATGTTGTTGAAGTAATGCTGTGATGCTCCAGAAAATGAACAACAATAAACAATGCTCTGGGACAAATTTGTGGTTCCCCACTATTTGTTCTGTCTGTTTTTGTTTATTTTAATAAACAACAAGATAATACCAAAGACTAAACGGGGACTCAACCCGGAGACAAATTGCAAATATAGTAAATTCCACCACGACAATCCAGTTTCTCTCATTGCATGTTGTCTCAGTAATTCTAGACTTCGTTTCCCGGGAAATAGGATTGCAGCCCGTTTTAGAAATGTATTGTTATTCCTTTTTCTCTGCTTATCAGTTGCGGGACATGCGACTAAACTATCTATCTTTATTAAAGGATTTCACTCACGAGTTACACCACCAAGCGGAGCTAATGGCGGAGTCTAATCTGTCTTAATTCAAGTTCAAACTGCTGACTTTTGATTCCTGAAATTATAAGAGTACTAACCTCGAATTCGGGTGTCGTTGAACTAAAACTATGCTGGATCTCTAGAAATCAAACAACAACAAGACTGAATCCCGAGAAAGTTTCTTTGAGTTGCTTGCTCGATAATTCTGGGCTAAGGTGACCTTGAAGGAAGCAGGACTACGGCCCGTTCAAAACCCATCCGGTTTGTTTTATTTCTTCTTCTTCTTTCGGTTGGATCGAAGTAACATCTTAGTAACCGCAAACGATCCACTTAAAGAATTTCAGTTGCATAATAACAGTAATTGTACGGGAGGGTGAATACACAACTAATGTAGATAAACAGAAGCGAAGAAACAGGACAGTAAGTGCTTTTATGCAAATAACTATTTAACAAACACAATCATTATTGCTGACGTAGTTCATAGGATACCAAGTGGAGCTAATGACGGAATCTAATTACTGTATCTTCGACCAAGTTGCCACTGCCGACTTTTGATTCCGGAAATCAGAAGAGTTCTAACCTCGGATTGTGGTGTCGCTGAACTAAAATTGGGCTGGTGTTAGTTCTTTTGCATTTTTTGTAAGCTTGGTTACCCTTCACTACCTACGGTTCCGCCACGTTTTAAATGAATTAACCTCCCGCAATAACCACACCCTTAAAATCTACAGTCTCAAAAACGATTCTTTGGATGAAATAAAGTGTTCCGTGACCTGGAAACGACACGACTGCAACATCGGGAACTCCCTCTACTTTCCCTGAAATAAAAGTTGTGCCTTATAACCTCCGCCTAGCACGATCGGAAACCTCATTTCCCGAACGAAGCGTTTGCCCTGACATCTGTCTGCTGATCCATTAAATAGTGGGCGTTAACCCGTTTCCAAGATTGGATACTTGGAAGTAGCAGAAACGCTCAGCCTACTATTTCTAATCCGCGAGAATTGCCTGTGCAGGAACTCCAGTAGAACTGTTGTTTTTTTCTCTCATTTAGCTCGTATTTCATCACTCAGTCTACTACCTATAAAGCCACTGATTGATCTCGGTGAGACGGGTCAGGCTATTACAACGGAAAAGGACAAGGTTTACAAGAAATTCAAACTGTTAAGTAACTCAGTCTGCTTACTTGTAGGGCCCCTCCTTTGCTTTGGAATAAAATCTCGAAAAGGAACTCGGCTCTTCGCCTTACTTTGTCCGAAAAAGTCCATGGAAGCCTTCTCATTACTTCCCCCCAAGTTCTTTTTGCGTTTTTTTGGTACTTCTGCTTGCTCAAGCACCATCCCGGGCTTATTTGTCTCTACAAGGACCACGTACAATGCTTTCCTTTTACGCATCGGGAAAATCCGCAGTATGAGAGACGGAAGCGGTTCCTTGTTTCGACAGGGAAAAAGGGAAAAAACAAACCTTCACTCGGCACTCTGGTGAGGCTAATTAGTTGAACTTGGTTACCAGAAACGCCTCAGGAAGATCGATAAGTCTGACCAGTGGGATGGAAATTGTTAAGAGAGGAAAATCTTCAGTAGCGAATTGTATTGGTCAGTGAACTTGTATGACATTAAAGGCAGGTTGTATACAAATCATTCGTGTTACAGTGTTAAATGGGTAAGGTATTAATGACTACTTATGAAGAAAACCATCATTTTTAAAAATGAAATTTGTCGCATGTTAAATACCCATTTAGACAAGATTTGTTGTTTATTTTTTTTATCACGTCTGATGAGCGCCGCCCCACTCTTTAACTTGCCCACTTTTTGGGTATAAAAAAAGACTGTTTCTGTTCCGTTTTTGAATTTCTTAAATGAACGGTCTTTTCCCGGGGAGGAAAGACTTGGCTTCTACCGGAATCCCTGCAACAAAATAATTAATACGAATCACCTTCCACATAACCAATTATCTTGCCGGAGGCTCATCTTGGAGGTTCGTGGGAATAAAAGAGCAGAGCCATATTGGAGAGCGAGTGAATTGGATGCCACCCATTGGATATCTTTTATCTATTTGGAATAAACAGCGAATAAGAGCTTTAGGCGAATACCTAACAGCTTTAAATTTTGAACGAAAATAGGGAAAGGCAGGAAAAAGCTTTGTCCAAATTTCGGGATATATTTCGTAAAAAACTCCACTTCACTTACCCTCGGCCCGCCTTCCTTCGAAACTGAACGGCGCTCCCGGCTTTAGAGAGCTAGTGCTGGCTACTGCTGGCCGAGAGCGTGCTCCACCCTTCTTACCGTAGTTACTACGGATGATGTCACGGATTTTGGCTTCTTGGCGTAAAGGCTGGAACGCATTTTTCTTTTTCCGGCAAAATTTCATGCCACGGGCTAATCCGACCAATCACGTTACAGAGATTCATAGTTACTACGCTCCCGAGCATGGTAAGCTCCATGTTAGTTACTATTTTGAGAAGGTTGGAGTGGTCAGCGTAACTTTTCACGAGGCTGGAACGAGTAGAGTAACTAATAGTTACTATTGTTAAAAGGGTGGAATACGCTTCGGGTTCAGGCTGGACACACCGAGCGATATTGAAACAGTTTATCCCAAAAATGTTATAATTTGTAACAAGACACTACCGTAGGGGTAATGTAATAATAATGATATTAGTGCTGTATAAGTTGTTTGACCAAGACAGGAAGCAATTGCTGATATAGTTGTGACGCTGGTGCGTTTGTATAGTCGTTTACGCGGTTCCAGAATATTGGGACGTAAATTTAATCGTGTATAGTGCTCTGGTTAGTCGTAAGAGAGCGGAATAGACGAACATACGTTTGGTTCAAGATTGCCCAGCATGGACAAGACAACGACTAGAAAAACTACATGCTGTTTCGAGAAAGGCCTGCCAGAAGAAACTGTTGAATTTCCTGCGATTGACGGGAAACTTGACAGCTAATTTGGAAGAACGCAATAACAAGTGCTATCGTGAGTGCTGTTTTCAACAAATAATGGCTTGCCATCAATTGGTTGATATGGGGGAGACAATGGGCCAATTGTGGCCACACAGTTATTGACCTACCCCAATAGTCCTGTGAGAAGGCTTGAACTGTACCGCTCCTGCTTCAGTAAAAGCTTACAAGCTCATTTACGTCTTCAACTGCTGCCTTAAACGTTACTAATCGTATTTATTACCCAATCACTAAATTGGAACCAGTATTGGCCGCTTCCAAGAAGACCACCTTAACGTCCTGCCAGACCGTCGCCGAGATCGCATTAGGACATCTTCAGCTTTATGGCTTTCCCCGTAATGTTCTCGCGTCTCTTGCCATAAGTCCTGGGAACCCACTTGTCTCATAGATTGTTTTCCCTTTCAGATTCGAAAGGATCGCCCCGCTGCATTACAAATAGCAAGGGTCGGAAGCGTCGCCCCGGTTCAGTAGAGCTGTCTTTGGTTCTCAAAGGAGCTGATCCTGCGTTTGTTTCCTTCGTTTCGAAGTGCCTAGAGTAAGTAGAAATCAAGGGTAACGAGAACAAAGGGCTCTGACCTCTGACCTTCCAGACCTGGGATATTATGTGGGCTAATGCTCGGCCTAACAAGGGCGAGATTCTTGACCACTGTGTATAGAAAGGAGTTTTGTATTGCGCGTACCGAACTGAAATAGGAAAAATGCTCCCGGGGCGGGATTCGGACCCGGGACCTTCGCCTTACAACAATGACGCCACCGAGGGTCTTGCGCAAAGCTGGCTGTAGGAGCAAGTTCCCGTCTTTACTCAAACCTGTTTCTGCGGTAGCCGGATCGAACCGGTTTCTAACGTAAACCTACTTGCACACGCAATCCTCTGAGATTTCACATGGGAAAACTCGCATCCCATGCGTTTCCTATGCTCTTGATGACTAACATTTCGTGTCGATAAAGCATCGTCGTGTTCCCAGGGAAGAGCTTGATGCGTCACCACAGCTGTCCCCAAAAGACGCCGTTGATTGGGTGACATAGGATTTGAGTCATCGTTCGGGTGACGTTTCTCATTCTTCCCAAGATTCACTGGCGTGTTTTGCACTCAGTCATATAGAGTACACACAGCACCAGCTTTAACTCCAACCAATTTTCAGAGAAGAAGTTGTGCGAAATCAGATATTTAAGGAAGAATCTTTAATTGTTTTTCTACAAGTTCATTTTCCAGCTTGAACGGCTTGAGCCTGAAGAGGACCCTTGCCAAGAAGGGCCGAAATATAGCTCTAATAAAATGTAGCTGACTTATCCGTTTTGCATCGTCAAATATGATTCGCAGTCAGCTTCGGCTGAAGGAATATCTAGTACTGGGAAACCTGCATTCAATGCGTCAAAATTTGGATATTCGCTTCTGACAGCGAAATCGGATTTATATGTGCACCACTCTCTGAATTTGAATATTATGGCTAAAAACAGATGGGGAAAATAGTTGTATTTGAAGTTGGGATCGGGGGGGGGGTACAGTTGAATTGGATGGTTAGTCTTGGCGAGGATGGTGTGTGAGGGCGATTGATGTTCCGGTAGGATGCGATAAAGTATATTGGTAAACATTGAGAAGGTACTGGTCGTTACGTTTGCACATTGTGTGGTATCGACGGGGACAGTACGGTACATTTGATTTGTTATTGCAAGGGGTTGATCGATTTGAGAAAGCAAGTGTTTGGTCAGGAGGTTGGCCACCGTAAATTTCCAGTTTGTTTTATTCTTTTTCTTTGTTTAAGTGCTTAATGTAGGTCGCGGTAGGCATGGGTCTTATTGGGAATAAATCCATTCACTGGGAAGGATAAAGCAACTGACCAAGACTACAGAAACAGAACTAGACCTGAACTCAACAAGAGCTGAAGCTAGCTCATATGACACTTGCGAGGGTAGTTAGTACGTAGATCAGCTAAGGTTCTGTAAAATGGAACTCTACCTTTAAAGGGAAATATAAGACAGGCCTAAGGGAAAATAAGTTAATTCCTACACATGATAAATTCCATTTGTTGCCAAGTATAAAAGACAATCAGCTATTGTTTTGTCAATGATAAAACTGTAGGTCAATCCTATTACGAAATAAACATACTACACAAAAACAAATTTGTAGGTTACCTGTTATAGGTCAAAATCGAGACGTTTCTTTTGCCGAAGTTCCATTCCCGATTGTCATTATCTTTCCCGTCACCGTATTTTCGGTTTTGCAAGCCTTGAGAGTTTGGTGGCGTTTTATTTTTCAGTTTGATGGAATGCTCTTGGTTTAATGGGAAAAAAGGAAAACGTGGGTCGGTTTTTTTGTTTAAAGACGACGTAAATTGGTGATAGATGATAAGAACTAGCTATGGTGCAAGTGAAAGCTTCTGCGCTTTCTGGGGCAAATAACTGTTAAAAAACAATCACCGAATTGTACACGTACAATAACTAATCATAGAAAACTGGCAGAATAGAACATAGAAAAACACTTTTAAACACGCCCGTTTTAATATTCTTTATTTTGTTGCTACTTGCATTTTACCTTGAATCACCTTAAATCGAAATTGCTAGCGACAAGGCTGTTCAACCTGTTGACTTCGCCGGTGCTTGGAATCTGCTTTTTCGGCCATCACTGTTTCCTCGCTAGAACCTTGAACACACGATCAGGGTTGGGTGCTCCCGCACTGGAGTTCCTGCCCGGATTTTCGTCACAGTCATCACTTCCATATGGAAAAGTTGAAATTTTTCGGCTTTATGATGAAAGTGAAGAAAATCCGTTCGGGGAATCCTTATCGTGTATTCGCACTATAAGGCAGTTCCACGGGGGGGCAACCCGGTTTGTGAAGAAATTAGAGGGCCGTATTGCTGTCCGTATCGTTCTTCTGTTTTTAACTTGGATTTCATCTTGGGGTTAGTTCGCATCGCTCTTCCATTGTTCTGCTGGAATATTTAATTTAGTTTGTTCTTCACTGAGGACGGTTGACGGAAATGTAATATTTGCATTTATCTGTCGCTTAACATGTTACATGGAGGGTTACCTTATCGACAAAACCCCCAAAAATCTCGGTTTGTGTTCTTTCGTTATGAATTGTCAGCTTGCCTTCAAAAAAAAAATATTAGAATAGTTCTGAATGGCTTATACAGGATAAGACCTGTGAATGAGGTGGATCCCACACAACTGGCTAGCGCGTGTATTGTTAGCCATAGATGGCATTATGGTGAAGTACCAAAGAACAAGTACGAAGAAGGATGATAGCTCAAGGGGGAGGGGGGTCTCAGAATCGTGGGCTTATTCATGCTCGTTTTATTTTTGCCTTCTTTTCGGTCTCAGTGGCCAACGGGACCAAAAGAGTCGGGCAAAACGAAAACCCTGAAAGATTCAAAGGCAGAACGGAGCTAAAACGCAGCTGATAACAGGGTAAAACTTACCTCTTCCTCTGAAAAGATGAGTGTCAAATTTCCGACCAGAACGGAATTTTATTTGTTGACTATTTTTCGAGCGGTTGAATATTTTAATGAAACGTTAAGAAATGCAAAGTAGTTTCAAATTTTGATTTTCTGGAGGGAATCTGCAACCTCTCTCATTTACTGCATCTCCGTGGATTTGATTAGACGAAGGACCAGCTCTTGCTCCTGTGGCTCGCCTTTGAAGTTT
This sequence comes from Branchinecta lindahli, assembly GCA_023053555.1. Classification (NCBI taxonomy): domain Eukaryota; kingdom Metazoa; phylum Arthropoda; class Branchiopoda; order Anostraca; family Branchinectidae; genus Branchinecta; species Branchinecta lindahli. The sequence goes on from JAKZAO010000014.1 coordinate 19,296,501, forward strand.
GCCTTATCATCGTGAACTATCTTCAATGACAGTAATTCCATTTGCCATTGACAGGTTCAAAAGGGCATCGACCTAATTTTCGTGAGGAGGGATTAATACTCCCTCAGAAGGGCGTGCTTTTACTAAGGGGGGCTGTCGCAAGATTTCGGGGCACATCGGGAAAACTGTGAGTATTCGATTCCTGGGATTACTTTCCACTTTCCCGCTCGATTGATCGCGAGAATACATGGAAAGCTGAAACCAAAGAGAAATTTTTTAATTCCAAACTTGTTAGATTAATTCCCAGGCCACATTCAGTCATATCGCAAGTTGGTTCGTTAATTTGGTTATTACCCACTCTCTACGTTTCATCCTGGCCACACTTGGAAGAAAGAAATTCTAGAATTATCACCATCATCACCACTCATGGGAACCCAAAACTAACAAAAGCTCGTAACTGTGGTCTGTGATTGGTCCAACCAAAGATATGTTTCAAAATGGCGGTGATGGATTTTTCCAGCTCGGCTATTTTCGTTTTCAGCGTCTTTTCTTCCCAGTTTCTCCCAGTTTCTTCTAAAGCGAGTTCACTGGACATTCCTTTCCTTCTCATATGTCTTACGAAGTCATCCCTAATGGCACTTTTCTACACTTCCAAATTTCTGGCGAAGCCGGACGAAGTACTTGCCGGAGCAGCGCGAAAACCATTGGAACTAGGAAAACTCCTTACTGAAAGCTCAGCATGAACCGGAGAGTAGTCACAATGAAACCGCAAGTTAAACAGGAGCAATATGCGGAATTATAATTGCCACAAAGAAAATCAGCACGAAAGAGCACTAGAAACTATTCTTGTCCAGTTTGTCACGGTTTCCAAGCTCTAATACCATGCCTGAAGTGCAAAAATCAGTACATGCTTGTCAATCGATTGTACTCTCCTGATCGTCCATCCATTCTCATTCCTAAGACAAGGGACCCATAAATTTCCTTTACAGGGGGCTTGTCAATAAGAGATTTCTGATGCTATGTTGACCGCACGGAAGATGGTTCAACAAAAACCCACGGTCCAATCACGTTCAAGACCAGATAGACAAAATTTGGGATTGGCTGCTGGCGCCTTGAGGGAGGAGTCTCTTTGGTGTGGACGTCCAATGAGGCAAACAAGAATGCAGATTCGACCCAAGTGGGATTTTTGGAAAGTAGGACTGGTTCGGTCAACATAGCAACATAGAAGCATAGGAAATGACAAGCCCCCTGTAAAGGAAATTTATGGGTCCCTGCTAAGACTTTGTACTTATGATGTTCCCCTTCACGCGACTAAACTGGTGTTGACGTTTTTCAAATAAAAAACAAATAAAAAGAAGAAATCGATAATTTTGCTTCTTTTACGCGCGACCGTCGGACCTCCACCCATGTTGGCTTTTCCTTTTAATCCATCTGATGGAGCATACTCCTTTCTGCAGATGTCACCGTCGAGTTCGTCTGTTGTTAGTAGGTTGAACATGGGGCTAACACTCAGAATGCCCACGATCATAATGCCCACGACTCAAAATGCCCACGAAAAATGCCAACAACTCAAAATGCCCACGACTCAAAATGCCCACGACTCAAAATGCCCACGGCTCATAATGCCCACGACTCATAATGCCCACGACTCAAAATGCCCACGGTTCAGAATGCCCACGATTGGATTATTTGCGGTTTTCAGAACGTAGTAAACTTACGTTAGGGGTGAGTGAGCAACGGAAAGAGTATAATAGACGGAGTACCAGAATGACGATGATCACATGTTGAACTGGTATAATCTCAGTTATAATATGATTCTGGTAAAATACTGACAAGAAACATGTGTATTGGCTCGTGGTTAGTTCCCGCCAAAGCGCTGTGCTTTCTTGAGGGAAGCCTCTGCCTGATAAGAAACCCTCTTGGAACTTTTCTATAAGAGCTTTAACTTGCTGGTCTTTTTGGATCGTTCTTCAAAAAACAATAAAATAATTCCTTTCAAAACCTTTTCCTTGATTAATCCTACCCCTTGTAATCTCGTAGTCCGCATTCCCAGGATGATGTTGACCTCCCCTGTGGACAGTTTCAGCCGTCGGCATTTTGCACCAAGACGATATTAGCCTCCCTTGTGACCATTTTGAACTGTTGGCATTTGGAAACTGTCGGCACTTTAAGCCGCCAGCATTTCGGACGATTTCGGGTGTTCCACATCTGAATTGTGGGCATTATGAGTTGTGGGCATTTTGAGAAGTGGGCATTTTGAGTCGTGGGCATTTTAATCGTGGGCATTTTGATCGTGGGCATTTTGAACCGTGGGCATTTTGATCGTGGGCATTCTGAGCGTGGACATTGTGAGAGTGGGCAAAAAGATCGTGGTGATTTTGGGAACCACCCGAACATGGTTTTGTAGAGTTTCGGTTCGGTGGTGGATGGTTTGTCTTGACAGTGGCTGGCGGACTCCGAAATATCAAGAATGGCAATCGTTTAGTCCATTTCACCAGCCAGTGCTTGCTGGCAGTGCCGGAGCACCATATAGGCAGAGCAGGAACCTGCCTGTTTGCCCCGCCTCTTTTTGGGGCCTCGTCGATGGATCAAAATAATGCTGTATTGATCTTAAGAAAAGTGCACAGGACTAGGAGATTGTTTGCACGCGGCCCCGAAAATCCGAGGGGCCTCCACAGGGTTTAACTTGGCACTGCTTGCTGGACGGTGAAAAAAAGCCGTTTTGTTGCCACCGCCATAGTTACAGTCTCGAAAACGTTCTCTCTCCATGGACCAATCTTCCTTTGATTGCCTCAACAGCTCCCCGGGTGTTTATTCTCTACATCAGAAGTCGGTCCGGAAAATTAGCTCCGGTTTACCTTCCCTCTTAAAACCGCGGTACCTTGAGAGAAACCAATTCTCTCCTCTTGTCTCGGGGGATTCTGTCGTGTATAAACGTCAAGCCGCTTACGATCGATCTGCTTTCTATTCAAGCTCCGGTCTAATTGCTTTCTCCACGATCGGAAATCCGTCTGTGGAAGACAGGTAGGGAAGTAAATGGCTCGGCTTGAACCTGAGAACCGGATTTGAGGAAAGCAGCTGGCCCGTATGCAGAAGTAATCTCAGGTACCAGATTGGAAAACATTATCCGGTTTACTCCTGTGTTTTTGCGCACCTGCTTCGTGAAGCGTGATTAAATGAGGGAGAAAACAAAGTTTCGGTCGAGCTGAAGACGATAAGGGGATTTGTCTAAGAGTGGATGTGCGTGGGGTCAGGTCCTTATCCAGGAATTTATTTCGGGGGGGGGTGCCCGCCGGTCGGCCCAAAAAGCACAAAAAAGACATAGATCAGAGGTTAAAGCCTATAAAAAACGATTATTTTTGCATGTTTTGGGGGAGGGGTTGAACCTCCTACCCCCCCCCCCCTTGGATACGGCCCTGCGTGGGGTCCACCGGTTCAGACGCTCCTGGGTCTCCTGATTGATTTATTTAGAGCATAAACACAAGTCGACCAAACCGTGCCACAGAGCCAAATGGGGGGGGGGATGCCCCCCTAGATTTATAAATCTTGCTCCTCGGTGACTCTTTTTGGCCGCTAAGTAGGTTTCAAAAAGGCAGAATGCAAAGTAATGACTGTAAGGGATATTCGAAAACTACTATAAATTTGACCTAAAAGAGTAATTAAATTTTGAGTAGGCCTATGTGTAATAAACCTGGGATCGGACCCAAGTTGACCCCCCCCCCCCCCCCTCCCTCTAAGGTTTACTGAAGATGATCTGCTGGCTTGTTTTAATTCGTTGGTGAATTTTGAATGGCCATTTTTTTCTCCATTTTGTGAATACCTGCCCCCCTCCGCCCACACCACCACCACCAGTCAGATTGGTGGAGAGTTGAACGGAGAAAACAATTCTGGTGACCACGTGATAACCTAATCAAGTTTAAGTTATGTTTAAGAATATAATTATTACATAAGGAGCCCATTCTGCTCGAGGCCGGATGACATAATTCGAATAACAGTTGATATAATAACGCACTAATATGATGTAAAAAATAATTTAACCATTTTCCTTCCAGATCCTAACCACCAAACTGAATTTGGGTTTACTGCTGCAAGCTACAAACAAAACAAAATATGTTGATTTTATTTTATTTTTCAGCGGGTCTATGAAAGTTCAAGGTTTTTGACATTCATGCCATACACTCAATTTTGAATTTCTCAATACAGATCTGGATCTTTCTGAAATTATCAAAGGTTGCCAGGTTTTGCATAGATTGCGTGTCTTATGGTCATGATTCGAGTTAGATTTGGAAAGTAGATCGGGCTCATAAAATATTCAGTTAGAGAGTTAGAATGATGTTTCATCTTAAATAAAATAGCATGCAAAATGGGAGAAGGTTCGAGCATCAAAATATTCAAAAAAAGAAAAAGAATTTTATCGTAGAGAGACAGGGTTGGGCTCCCTTCTGAAACGTCAGACAATTAAGACGCCATGTTTAGCAGCATTAAACTTACACTCAAAATAGTAATCAGTCAATCAACTTTATTTTTGAACCCAATAATACTTGGCTAACTCGGGCAAATAGTCGTTTGAGATAGTAATTTATCTAGGATAAAAATGTCATTTGTATATTTCAGAAATAAACTGTCAATACCGTTGCAGCGCAAGCTCACGTAAGCTAGCATCTGTTAACATATCTTGCTGACAGAAGCTTGTCGCAAAAACAGTAATACACGCTTCAGCCAAGCAGCATGTGGGCAATAAAGAGTATCAGACATGAAGGAGGGTGTACTGGCTAGGTGTCCGTTCAGTACCGCTCCGTGCAAAAATCGCACCGCTCAGACAAAAAAAAACGCAACAGAGCACATTTCACGACTCTCTAAACTGCAAAAGGCACTAGGCTACCGCTACAAGTAAAAGCAGGACTGGTCAAGGCTGCACTTGACAAGAAAAATACTAAAGCTAGATGCACGCACAGTCCCGTTTTCGGAGTTTGTTTCGAATTTCCTTAGTCGCTCCGGAACTTTGACGCATCGCATGCATATTTCTCCATAAGTTGCGTTTTTGCGGAAATCTAGAGTTACTCTTAAGGTGAGTCTTCACCTTCCGAAATCTGGGTTCCCAGATTTTCCGATACTTTTTTGAATTTCTTCTGCGATACTTAAAAATTCCGGAAATCTGGAAGTTCAAAAGCCCCTTTTTTCCGGATTATTTTGATATACTTTCGGACCGGTTCATATTCCAGATGCAATTTACAGAAGACGTCAAAGAATAATCTGGAAGCCCAGATTCCGGAAGTTCCGGGAGGTGAAGACCGGACTTTACCCGGTAACTGAGCGCACACTTGTCGTTTTTTTCAGACACCCGGTTACTGCTATAGGTCACTAGGTTACTGAATTCCGGTAAGCCCGGTCTCAGCAGGGTTATTCGGTACCAGATACCAGGGTTACTAATATGTTCAAGTCAAGTTCAAGTTCAATGGGTTTATTAATAAATAAAAAATAAATCACACTTAATCACAACACTCAGTCCATTCCTGGACGCCGAGAACCAGAATCTTTACGTTTATACATAAAACGCAGAGTGGTCACTGCTCCTACTCTCAGACACAGCCTTACCTCTACAAAAAAAAAACTAACCGTTACCTTCCTGCACCTCACCCCAGGGGAAACCACCCCATCAAAAAAAGAAAAAAAAAAAAAGAGAAGAAAAAAGAAAATCATAATTACATCTTACTTTTATTATTATTAATTTTTTTTTGTTTACCATACCTTATTTTAATTATTCTTCTGTAATGCTAGTAAATGATTTTTTACTCTTTTCTTAAATGACGCAAGGGAGCTCCTACCTCTCAGCTCTTCTGGGATCAAGTTCCATATCTTTGCACATGTTACATGCGGAGCAAAATCTGATCGTACAGTCGGGGTGAACGGTATGTGCAGGTTTGAGGATGATCGGGTGTGCATATTATGCTGGTCCGAGATGGATCGAAATAAAGTTTTAAATGCAGATGGCAGCTCCCCAGCTAAAAACTTAAACACGAAGGTCAGGCATGACAATTGGTGCAGCGACTCCAGCGACAAATACTCTTCATTTTTTCCAATTAAAATCAGACATCGTTTGTGAATCGAATTCAGTTTTCGCAGGTGAGATTTGAAAGTCGATTGCCAGATCATTGCACAATACTGTATATGGGGTTTTATAAGAGCGTTGTACAGGAGGACCAGTGTATTCTGCGGCAAGGTGTTCTTTAGTTTTTTCATTATTCCAAGATTCCGAGATAGCTTCAGCTCTACTGCTTGGATGTGATGCAGGAATGACAGGTTCTCATCAAGGAGGACTCCCAGGTATTTTGCGAAGCGCTTTTCTGGCCGACTGATCAGACCTCTGGATGTTTGGATACCACATATCTCCGGCTGGACACTTCCGACCCGGGAAAACAATAAAACGCAAGATTTATCAACATTAATAACAAGTCGGTTAGCATCCATCCAGAGATATGTCTCCTCCAGAATGTCCCTCAGTTTAGACATGAGCGTTGTCATCTCAGTTTCACAGCACCCAAGTGTAGTGTCATCGGCGAAAGCCACGATTTCGTCATCGTCATCATCGGGATGGAAAGAATCTTCATCGTAGCATAGGTTACAGCAGCGAAGATTTGTGCGTTTCGGGTTCAGCACTCGACTCAGATCGTTAACGTGGATCAGGAACAACAGTGGTCCTAATATTGAGCCCTGGGGGACACCACAGTTGACGAGTACATCGTTTCTTGGATCTTCTCCCAAATAAATCCTGCGGTCCCTCAGATATGATCCGAACCAATCCAGAGCTTCGCCTCTTATTCCTATGTGTTCCAGTTTCCCGAGGAGAATTGAATGGTACATACTATCGAATGCTTTTCTGATGTCAAGCAGAACCGCTGCAGGTAGTAGGCCAGAATCCAGAGCTTTGTTTATCCATAAACTCAACGCCGTTAGTGCATCTTGGGTGGAGTGCCCTGGTCTGAACCCAAACTGGCGATTATTAAGAAACCCTTTCTTCTCCAGAAACTGGAGTAGCTGCTGCTGCATAGGTTTTTCAAAAACTTTTGAGAAAACTGAGAGAATGGAGATAGGTCTGTAATTAGCCGGATCAACTCGAGAACCTCCTTTGTGCAGTGGAATTATTCTAGCTTTCTTTAGCAGTTCTGGGAAAGTACCCTTTTGCAATGACAAATTTATCAGGTAAGTAAGAGGCTCTATGATTGACGGGGCAACTGCTTTCAACACTTTAGTGTGTACTCGGTCGAACCCAGAAGCCGAATTGCCTCTAAGATTTCGTATGATTAGAAGAACTTCAGTTGGAGAGACATGTGTGAGTGCCATTGACTTAATGCATGCCGGACCAAGGTAATCTTTAAAACTCTTAGTGGAATTTCCAACAGAATCTGCTGTGTTTTTGCCAACCTCTGCAAAAAATGCTCCCAATGCAGTTGCAACGTTTTCTGGTCCCGTTACAGTTTCCCGATCGACAATTAGTTTTGATGGAAGCTCAGGTGGGGGGCTGCAGGGACGCAGAATGGAGTTAATAACTTTCCATATTTTCCGAGAGTTCTTGCCACTTTCAGCTATTTTCCCATTAATATAATCTCTCTTGGCTTTACGTAAAACTGATCGAAGACATTTTTTATATTTCTCATATTTCTCAAGCGTCGCTTTGCATGGGTCATTTATGTGATCAGTCCACAGTTTATTTTTCCTATTAATACACTGAAGCAGTCCATGACTAACCCAAGGGCTGATGGGTTGATTTTTTCGTCCAGTCTTCCTTGTACGCTTTTCGCAACAGCAATCCGTATATTTTCTCATAAAAATGTTATGAAACTCCTCAAATCCTGTATTAACATCATCTGTGTTCATAACAATTTCCCAGGATGCGCTCTCCAGATTTAGTTTAAGGGTATCCAAGTTCTCATCGTTCAGTTTCCATGTTGTGAGCCCCTGCTTCATCGAAGCTTTAGGCTTAGGATGTTTACGCTGTATACTGAAATTCGTAAGCAGAGGAAAGTGATCGGAAGTGTCAGATAGCAGAACTGAGGCCGATATTGGAGGCAGCGTCGAAAAAATGTTGTCAATCAGTGAGTGGGAAGTGGCAGTTACTCGGGTAGGTATCGTCGTTGAGGGGTACATATTCGAAGCAGACATTATACTAAGCAGATTTATCGCGCCGGAAGATAGAGGAAGAGTTAGATTGATGTTGAAGTCTCCCATTAAGATAGCTTCATTCCCTTGTTTCTCCAGAAGATCAGATATTTGGCTTAAATTTTCCAAGAATAAAGAGACAGATCCTGCCGGTGGACGGTATACTTCTCCAACTGTTATTTTCTTCTGTGAAGGTAAAGATATTTCCAAGAAAAGTGATTCATAAACTCCTTCGATATTCCGGGTCAATTCTTTATTAATCCATACTGAGTACTCTTGCCGTGTGTAAATAGCTAAGCCTCCTCTATTCATTTTTGATCTGTGCAAGAAATGGGAAGTATATCCAGGTATTTCCAAAAGGGTATCTGTTTGTCTCGTTAGAAAAGTTTCGCAAAGTCCGACTATGTCTGGCTGCAACTGATGGCAAAAAGTCGTCAGATCAGAAAACGAAGAGCATAACCCTTGACAGTTCAATTGTAGAACAGTGAGCTGAGATTCAGAGCGTCCCTTGTTTAAATTACACGCTTCTTCATATCGACTTCTAGGAAATTGACTCTTATCAAATAACGGTGAATCTGATTCATTATTAATTTCAAAATCAAAAATTGTTTCCAAATCCAAAAAATTTTCTTCCAGCTCTATTAATCTAGCATTACTTTGGCTTGTTGATGAGGAAGCGTCCCCGCGGGGGTTAGAACAGGAATTCATCACTTACCAACATACGGAAGAGAGGTAATGGCTGTACCTTTGAGAAGAGCAGTAGACCACTTTGAAGTTTGCAAACCCGAACTTTTCTTATAACGCTGAAAAAGAAAAACACTGCAAGAATACATGAAAAGGAAAAACGTCTCATTTGAGCAACAAAGAAAAACTTCAAGATTATGCAAGCGGCAAAATACACATAACACTCTCTCAAGGTGCAATTATAATACTTACTAGTTTACATTTTGATTTTCTCAACTATTTTACCACTATCTACATTTACCAACATTCTTCTACTTACTACTAAAATCATATTATAACTGTCACACAACAACTCACAAAATATAAAGATAAACAAAAAAAAGAACTCTATGCATCCGAATCCGATTCATTCGAATCGTCCGATCCGTCACGGGGAAGCTTGAGCGAATCGTAGCAATCATCTGGAAACTTCGTCCACTGAGCCGTCTTTGATTTCTTGGTTTCTAACCAAAGTTTGATTCCTTTTTGAATTAGACGCGTTTCCGCTACTTTCTCACTCGCTACTTTTGAGTTTCGTAGCTTATAACCAAGTGATAGAAGTTCTTTCCGTCGTTTCCCGAGATCAGCAGGCAAGTCAACAGATACACTCAAACCGGTTTTTTTAAGCTTACCACACTCCTTCATAATTTCTGACCGATCAAAATCTACAAGGCTAGCGAAAATCGGATCAGCGGACTCTTTACGTTGCCCACTGTTTCTCAATGTCATACCGCTAGAGTTAGACGACTCTGCGTTTGCCGGTTTCTTCGAAATCCTGTATATCACGTTCATGCGTATATGATTTGCGTTAGATATTCCCAGCTTTGATTCGAAGAAACCAACTACTTTCTCACGGAGATCTTCGCCTTCTGAAAATTCTAGGCCGTGAATAACAAGATTGTTTCTTCTCGAGTACAGTTCAGAGCGAAGAGCAGTCGACTTCACTTTTACAATCTCCGATCTAAGCAGTTTATTTTCCGACCTTAGAAGCTTGTTTTCTTGCTGGAGCTTTGCAATCTTCTGCAGGACTTCATCCATTCGGGAATCAAAATGCTGTTTAATGAGTGCCATAATTATTGACTATAAAGCCGCAATGCCTTCAAAAAGTTTTCAGAAAAACATGGAGTGAAACTTACTCGCAAGGGCCCCTATATGGTAATAGAACCAGCTATTACTCGGGGCCCGCTTTCAGGAAATGCAATCGTTGAAAAATTCCAAACTCGAGGTTTCTCCGACCAGACCAGCGTTGGTTGCGTTATCCGGTTATCCAGTGGGCGGGGCTAATGCTCTTGCTATTCCACTCCGCGCGGAGAACTTCACTGCGTGAATGCTGGTGAATGACTGTTGCAGGATTACTACTACTAATAATAATAATAATTTATTAAAGTCAACAAAGGGCCATACATCAGCATTCATTCTCGCACTTAACGAACAAAATTGTTGCAACTATAGTCACGAGAATTTCCGGTTCAGGTTCATGTATTCTTTTCACTAATTGTAAACACATAAATTATCAAATACTCCCGGCAGAGGGCAAAGCACGAGTGGCACGGGAGTGAGAAGTCGCATTTGATATCTTATCATAATTTGATGATGATGGTGAAGTTTTATTAACGCACCAGACAAGAAAAGAGAAATAGCGCAGTACAAAAAAAAGGAAAAATTACACAGAGCTTTTAATAACGCAGTAAATGCACAGGATAAAACAAACACACAAAACACAGAAAGAAAAAAGGGACTAATCGGGTCTAAAAAATCTTCTTCCCAGATGCAAAGTGGAAAAATGGTCGAGGGCAGAAACGTGGAGGTCGTGGGCAATGGACGGTAACAAGGGTCACATGGTAAAAAGTTTACGTTTACGCGGGAATTCCAGTAACGACGGGGAAGGTATAAAAGAAATTAACAATGTTTGAAATCGAAAGTCCTGTCCAGTTTCTCGCCAGTTTTATTTGTGCGCGTAGCTTAAATCTCTAATAGCGAGCGTGCCGAAGTTTTTGTCAAGACGACATTACGTAAAATCAAGCAAACTAACGACAGTGTACATCTTTAGGGGAAGGGGGGGGGGTTATTTTATGACAACAAAATCTAATAATCGGCTCTGTCCGTCGCATGTTTTTCGAATAAAGTGAATTGAATTGAAATTCCAAAACAAATTAATTTAACTGACACACTTCCAAGTCGCACTCTCATACTTATTTTTTCTCGTTTCAGATGGGACCCAACTAAGAGAATAACAGCTGACGAGGCTACGAAGCATGAATGGCTTTGTTCATCGTCCCCTGCGCCATCTGCGAACTCCTCTCACTCTTCCTCTGTGTCATCTGGTGACAAGAAAGGAAAGCAGGGAACTGAAGAGAAAACGGCAGATGGAACCCAGAAAATGGACCACTCCATTTATCGCATATATAAGTCGAAACGAAATGGAAACAGTGACGATTCTGTGAGGCGAAAAGTGGAGAACTAAGCTTATGAGCGATTAAACATTTGATATGGTATAGTGTCCGAGATTTGTTTATCTAGTCTTTCCGACAGATTAGAGTGAACGAGAGTGATAACAGTGACGATTGGACGGTAAACTTAACGCCGTCGCAAGGCCTTCGACAGGAGCCATGGAAAAGCCGAGCCTACAAATTAGTGACTTCATGTATGGGAGAACGCAGATAGGGCCTCTTTATGCATTTTATAGAACACTCGTCACCCGCGCTAGCAAGAGATGTCTTGTTCAATCTTGATGTCAGCCTATCGATAATTTTCTGCTGTTTCAAGCTGACACCCGGGTTGAAAGGTTGTTCTTGGTGAACGAACCAACGACACCTGCAATTTCGCCTCTCGACTCCCCATCGATATTGAGTTCCTTTACGCTCAAGACTAGCGAGAAGTCGGCAAATTAGCTGTTGTTTGAAGTAGCTAAGCTACTTGCTCAAGCTGATACCCGGGTTGAAATGATTGTCGGAAAGAACCAATGGCAACAGCCCCTCTCGAAACTGGTGAGCTCCTAGTTATGATGGTGAGAATAGTCAAAGCACCGTCTGCGGAGATGGGGATTACTCCGCTGTGGGAGACCCCTGGTGACGGCGGACGTACACCTCACATTTTGCGTACTGGTGAATTCTCGATTTTATAAGGCAAGCTTATCCAGGCCTGGCTTGTGTTAGTTTGTTACCGTAGAATGTTCAGGTCGATCGGCGTGGGTGTGAAAAACCCAAGTGAATGTATGGTTTAAAAGGCCAAGATGGTCTACGCAGCGAAAGCAGGCAACGTTGACTGGAATGACGTTGTATATAACTTTGCTACCGTGCGATTAGGTATACCAATTTCATCCCTGACTGGAGTGTTCCAAGTGTCATGTGATGCTCCTTAGAATATGTTTTGTACCCGGTTCTGGCCGTTCGCTTCTGGTTCATAAGAATGCATGTCAAACGCTAAGTTTCTGCTCTAGCCTTTAATTTTGTCTTAAGGCGCATTCACAGTGAGTTATACCTCGGTAATTCCGAGAACTATTCTGACACTCAATCCGCTCAGGTTTTCCGGTCCTAATGCGAAGCTGGTGTGTCAGTACCAGCTGAGACGAAGGTCCAAGGCTCAGTTCAATCCAGCCATCACGAGTCCTAGCCAGTCAGATTATTTTTGCTCAGTATTCTGATTGGCTCCTGTTGAACTAAGTCAAATAGAAAAACCAAACCCACTCAATATTCATTATTGATAAGAGCATGAAAGAAGTGTTAGAAAAGCTTTTTTCTGTCTTACTCTGAAGGTTCTGCACCATTCAATCAGACAATTCCGCAAGACAATCTGATTGGCTAGTACCCTTGGAAGTTGAATTCATTTGAACTTGATTCTCAACCTCAGGTGGTACCAACAAGCAGGCCAGTCCTAATAGATATGGCAAAGCTCGAGCAGATGTTGGGTGATAGGATAGTTCGCCTCATTCCAGTTCATCGCTCTATGCGGAGTTTCTGAAAGTCCCCCCACTTGTGACAGAGGTGTAGTAAAGTTGGGTCCATATAGGGCAATGACAAAAATTAATAGCTTTCACTTTCTACTTCGAAGACAGTGCAAAACTTCCATAGCTCGGGAAGCAGAATACAGATTTCTTCTCATCAACTTGTAAATCTTTTTATTATATCTGGTGGCACGCGCTGATAATGAGACACGGCGGAACTTACAGAAACTAGTCCGCTCGGAATCATGGAACTGGAATATGGCGAATTTTCATAACTGGCCGAGACCAGGTAAAACCCGTTGAGAATGCGCGTCTCGACGCTACGCTGTTAAAGGGTAACTTCCAACATCGAGGTTGATATCGGAAAATAACACCGAATATCTACCGAGCGCAACGAGGTTGATATTTTTAAATGGCCATCGAGGTTTTCTGATATCAACCGAGATGAAGGTGTGTTAACTGTTATAACTTTTCCGAACATTTTACTTCATATCAACCTCTGAGGAGGGTGATATGACTTCATATCATCCTCTATGGAGGGTGTTATGACTTCATATCATTCTCTCTGGAGGTGATATGACTTCATATCACACTCTCTGGATATAACTTCATATCAGCCTCTCTGGAGGATGATACGACTTCATATCATCATTCTCTCTGGAGGTGATATGATTTCATCCTCTCTGGATATGACTTCATATCAGCCTGTCTGGAGGATGATACGACTTCATATCATCCTCTTTAAGGATGATAAGAATTCACTTCTACCGCTAAATTTCTGTGTGAAGATTATCGTAATATAACTGACCGTGGGTCATAGGATGATATGTATTCAAGGCCGTATCCAGGGGGGTTAGGGTGTTCGACCCCCCTCCCCCCCGAAACCCAGAAAATTAATCGTTTTTTGTAGGCTTTAAAATCTGATCTATGTATTTTCTGGGTTAAATTTGTTATGGACGAGTTTAACTTCAGCCTCATCCTCCACGGCGTTGTTCAGGTTGCGGAAGAGCTTGACGCAGCTTTTGAACCAGAAGTTAAGGTCTCTTCCACTATTTTCTTTTTCAACCAAAGATATTTACCACTGAGACCTCCCCGGTGTCTTAATCTTAGGGTAGAAAATTTACTTGCTCTGACACGGCTATATATTTATTATTCTATGTACGTATAATTTCGAGTGTAACCGTTTTAGGCTTCTTCCTGGAATACGAATTAAACAGTATAACTTGGCTTCCTTGTGCGGTCTTCTTTCATCAGAAGAGAAAAAAACATTCCCGAGAACGCACTGTCCTAAGTTTCGAGGCGACCGTAAATTGATGTCTCGAGTCTTTTCCCAGGCACTTTGGACCCCATTTCTGGTGCAATATAGGTGTGCTTATTTAAACACTTACTTAAATTTGAACAGGGCAGTTTGGGCGAAATGCTAGAATGAATTTAGGTATTTTAACAGGCCCTTAATTAGCAACTTTGCCTCACTGGTAGGTGACTTTAGTCACATCAAGTGCATGAAAATTGCACTGTTCAAAGTCAACAAACGTTCAAATAAGCATGACTCTACTGTACTATGATTAATTACTCAACTGTCAGAAGCTTGATAACATTCAACGTGAGGGTGATAACACGTTGATAACGGATAACACTTAGAGTGCTATCAGTTGGTTTGCAACGTTACTTTTCGCGAAAAAAACACTTACTAGGGTAGCGTTCCAGCGACGTAATATTAGTTACGATCGTTATTATTCTTGTTATTATTGCCGTTCGAGAGCCCGCCGTAATAAGTAATTGGCTGGCTCCTCCCACTTATTATTTTCGTTCCAGGACTGTTACGATCGTTACGATTTACTTATGATGGTCGCGAGCATCATAAGTGATAATAACTATCGGTTCTGCAGGAACTCCCGTAAGAGTGATGACGTATATACGCTTAGAGCGTGATAACTACCACATTACGATGATCGCCCCTCCTCTTATCATCGTAACTTTTAATAACTTCACTGGAACGCTACCTAGGTCATAATGGAAGTATTTTGTAACACTAAGGAAAACTTCCCTAACATCTGTCTGTTGGAATGGCACATCCTTGTGTTAGAGCATAAGTGTGCTATTGTAAGTGTCCTATACATTTGACAAAAGCATGATTCGATAAAGCCCATTCCACACCTAATGCTGCAGACAGGCGATCAGGGTTTCCGCTCGGATTTCTTCACTTTCGTCACTAAGTTAAACAGTCTCGACTTTCCATACGTAACTAACGATGGTTCCGAAATCGTGGCATGAATTTTGACCATCCAACCAGGGACCCATAAATTTCCTTTACAGGGGGCTTGTCATTTCCTATGCCTCTATGTTGCTATGTTGTCCGATCCTTGCCTACTTTCCAAAAATCCCACTTGGGTCGAATCGGCATTCTTGTTTGCCTCATTGGACGTGCGCACCAGAGAGACTCCTCCCTCAAGGCGCCAGCAGCCAATCCCAAATTTTGTCTATCTGGCCTTGGACGTGATTGGACCGTGGGTCTTTCTCGAACTATCTTCCGTTCGGTCAACATAGCATCAGAAATCTCTTATTGACAAGCCCCTGAATGGCGAGGCATTACAGGAAACTCATGGGTCCCTGATCCAACCCTGATCGTGTGTCAACAGGAAAAATAAATGAATTTTGGTCAGCTACTGTGAATACTAAAGAGTTGATATCTTTTCCCCTATGCAAAAATGCTGGTGTTGCTGTATGTCGTGCTGTGTGTAAGACCATCTTCTGAAAATCAGTTGCAGTATTTCTGGTTCTGTTAGTGTTTCTGATGTTCGAAATATATATAAAAAAGTAAATTAAACTTATAAAATAAAGAAGCGAACATACTATGACAGGCTAAGATGGTTTTAAGTGCTTCGAATACGTCAGGTCTTAGGTGTCATCTTCATGTACCAAGCTACCAAAGGCCCATATTTTCTCACCATTGCTGTCTGCTACTACAACTCTGATCTGTTCTTCCATAATAATATGTTTCTATGGTGTGGAGTGAAGTGGTTACGTGACCTTTCGTTCATCAACTCTTAAATCTGGAGACCCGAGTTCCATACTAGTATCGGGCGACATCCGATATCGATAACGATTTATCGGACCAAATATCGATATCGATTTTTGAAACGTAAATATCGATATCGAAAACGATATTTGTACATTTATAATTATTGTATATAATCCAAGATAAGTTATATCATAAAAATATCCGAAATTGAGCAAGATAAAAATGCAAGATGAATTTTTACGACAATTTTGTTCTTAAATTTTGCTGAAACGAGACGTATACTGCATCAAAACAGGGTACAGAAATGTCGATAGCGAATATCGAAAGTGAAAATATCGATATATCGAAAAATCCAAATATCGCCCAACACCATACGATACATTACAACCCATTCACTCACAGATTTTCACACTTGCCCTGCTTCACTACTTACGCTGTGTATTATGCTCCCGACGTTTTCGACGTCAGTTCGGCAGTCTAATGCAGTGAAAGTTTGTTTTGTAGCCAGTATCGATTTATCTCTCAGTCAGCTCTATAACCACCAAAATAAAATAAAAATATGACTTTGCGTTGGTCACCACAGCATCCAGCAGTTCTCTTAAAATTGCCAAAAACTACAAACACTGAGGGCCGACAAACCCCGTTTACAGTCAGAAGTTTCATAACAGTTACACAAGGATGCAAAGTTTCAACAGGTTTTAGATGATAACACATTATCTGTTATCGTTACACAAAACTATGTAACTGTTACGTTTGGTTTGCAACGTTAACGTTGGCGACACAAAATACATTCAATAAGGTTACTGACGAAATTTGCTGCTCCGTCAAAAGATCACTCAAATTTGTTGAAATTGCGCATCCTTGTGTAAGTGTTATGAAACTTCTGACAGTGTATGCTGTGCAGTAGACATATGCCTATTTGAACGCGTCGCCGAACAGTGAACGATTGCCGACGAAAACATTAAAGCCCAGAAGCAAAAAACATGAGCTGCAAAATATTTACCAAAAACGTTTATTTCAGGTCCAACTTTACATGCGCAAAACAATTTTCTAATAGTGGCGTTTTTGATTGCCGATGAAATTTCCCCGGTAGACGAAGGAAGTTTGCCGATTCTTGCTTATTTACTGTTTTCGATAGCCGATAGCCGTTGGAGGCAACGTCTATCGCCTATCGGCTAGTCCTAGGCCGATAGGCGATGGACAGGAATTTAGGCGATAGACGTTAGCCCTTGAGCACAAAAACAGAAATTAGAAGAAACAGCTACGTATCGGCTTCCGGCGAACGTCAAAAACGCCAAAAAGTCAAACGGCTACGCTATCGCCGAACTCATCGGCAATCAAAAACGCCACTAATATCTGCTCTTATATTTCTACTAGTTCTTCTTTCAGGTTTTATACGGTGCAGATCATGACTCTTGCCGGTTTGAAATTAAGAACACCTGTGGTAACGCTGCGAATGAACTTTATGGGAATTTTATTTTTGTATGGGTAGATGGCGTTTCTTTACCTCGCTGCTCGGTCGTTCGATTCAAACAAATAAACGAACATCAACCACTTGGAAGAAGTAGCAATTTAAGAATTGATGGAAATTAAAAAACAGAATATTTTCTAATTACTTTGTCTGACAAAAGGTGGCTGGTAACTGATGTCACTTTTCAATTTGACTATTTTATAACCAAGAAACAAAACAAAGGCAGATAAATATCGAGATAGGTGTTCGAATAACCATACCTCTACTGTACAAGGCTTCTCCCAGTAAAACCAAGGGCACAAATACTTTGCACATAACTTGTTTTTCCACCTCAGACTTCCACTTCATATCTTTTATATAGCGACCTAGTCACCCATTATTTAATGTCAATTTTTTCCACTGCTAGTGTGGCGCTGAATGACATCTTTTTTTTGTCACACAGAATAAATTCCTTCATTAATGGAAATCTGCCATGTATTGTTTCTTCCTATAGGTCAAACTGAGCGTGTAGAGCCCAGATTACATTTTCTCGCAGCTTTGCGCCATCTAGAGGAAACTGAGGAATCTTATAAACGGGTAAAAAGATCGCTAAGAAACCTTGCGGGCCGAAGGTACTTGCTGAAAAATATGAATAGCCTATATCAGTGATTCCCAACCGGTGGTACGCGTACCCAAAGGGGTACGAGAGACACTCGCAAAGGGTACGCGAAGGTCCCCAAATCAAGTTAGTCTAGAGCTTTTTAAGGAACAGAAAACTTGACTCAAACTTGACTCGAGGAGCTAGCTAACATATCAAGAATGTACCCTGAGTCGATATTGAGAGTAAGAAAAATTCTCGTTACGACAATTGCAGTTTCCGAGAATTCGACTTTTGAGCAAAAGGTTTGCAAAAGCAAAAGTTTTGTGTGCCGCGACTAGGAATCGAACCCCGGCCGTCTAGTCGGGGAGGTCGTTACTCTGTAGTCTACATGTAAAAAGGCGAACTTTTACAGTACATGAGTGCATAATTACAGTGCATAAGGGGCAAGGGCCTGCCAGCTAGCTTTGGGAACACTAAGGAGGGGGTTCGAGACAGTTCGAGATGACAAAGGGGCCTGTCGACAATAAGAACTTGTATATTTATCCAAGCCCCCGGGCGATTCGATGGCCGAAAGTTGCGTTGTCAAGTTTACTGTTCCTTTAATACGTCGCTTCAGTCGTTTTGAGTCCCATAACTCAGTTTCAGTATTTTAGACGTAGTGAACTGGAAGACAAAAATGCTCCTCAGCCGGGATTTGAACCCAGGACCTTCTGCTTACAAGGCAGGCACTCTAACCGTTTCAGCTACCAAGGGGCTTGTGCACAGAGTTCGCAAACCACTACAATAGTCCGGTAGCCATAGGAACAGTGATCTCGGCCGAAGGCACAAACTCATCTAATCAGTTCACATGCCCAAGTCACGGTAATTATAATACATAGATGGCACTTTATACAAGCGACAAATTCAAAAAATGTTGCTCTTGGTTCATTAGCCACGGTAAAAGTCCCTTGTATAAAGTGCCATCTATGTAGTTTCAGTGTTGTCCTGAAAATCACATACCCGATCGTACGAAATTTCAGCTTTACATGTCTTAGCATTGATGACAATAAACATCGTCTTTTTGACGTTCTGATCGTCGTAAAAAATAGTAAAACAACAATTCGTCACAAAGGGGTGTGGAACCTTTTTGAACCTTGTTTTTTTTTTTTTAACGGACACGTCGCTACATTTTATTAGAGCTATATTTCGGCCCTTCTTGTCAAGGGTCCTCTTCAGGCTCAAGCCGGTCAAGAAGGGCCGAAATATAGCTATAATAAAATGTAGCTGAAGTATCCGTTTTGCATTGTCAAATATGACTCGCAGTCAGCTTGGGCTGATGGAATATCTAGCTTCGATTTATATCCACTTCCAGACACATGGTGCACACAAATCGAGTGCACAGGTCTTCCTTTAGTACAAAAGAGGTATTTTTATCTGAACACCACTATAAATTTTTCATTACATTGGTTTTGTTTTTGCTTATAAGACAGGCAAATGGAAAGGAAAAATACAAACTAGATGTCAGAACAGCCAACTGTTTCAGTGTTCTTCTGGCAATAACTGTAAGTTGCAATTTCAAGTTTTTGATTTTGTAATTTTCTTTTGACACTCTCTTCTCTCACTGGGACAAGCTGTTTAGCCTGAACGCCATCTACTGGTTAAATTACGAACTGGTTTCGCCAGTGCCTCCGAGGGTGAGAATAGTACTATATTCACACCTGTTAGTACAAGATATGGAGTCTGTTAGTACAAGATATGGAGTCAAGCTTAAACCCCATCCAGTTCCGCCCTGCATTCCTAGAACCTGAGTCTCCTTCCTTCCAAATCTCAAAATCGCATAAATAGCAGTCAACTATTTATCGTGTGCGCACTTTCATCAGTATTCGCCTGCTGTTCATCTTGTTCTCCCCCTTTTCCCAATCAATCAATACCGCTTGGCAAAAGATGGAGAATTTGAAGGAAGAAATAGAAGGGTCGTTGGGTTGTTGCTACGGCCACTTTTTTTTAAATAACTATCATATCAAAAATTTCACATCATTTGATAAACTGGACGTGAAATAAGCTTTTTCGGCAAACGTTGTCTGGTATTGGTTTTCTTCGGCTTGCCTATCGTTCACTGTTAGGAGACATTAGTTGCGTTTTTCGTCCTCATCCGTCTCCTTCGTCGGCACTATAAGCGTTTTCCTTCTCACGTCCGTCCGACGAATTCTCTTATAGAGCGTTTTTCCCTCATCCGTCGGACCAGGTTCCTCCATGGTTTGTCGAATGACGAACTGAGCCGAAAATCTCATCCGTCAGTTCGGTTCGACGTTTAGAGCACCAAATTCAAAATGCGCTATAAGCCGTTTTCCATAAGGCTAGTTGGGCTATAACCACGGTTACGTGGACTAGACAAAAAAACGCTCTTCAAGCAAAATTAACGAACTTGGTTCGTCGAACAAGGATGACGGATGAGGACAAAAACGCAACTATTCTAATAAGCATGAATCCACTGCACAGTATGAGCGCAAAAATAAGTGGTTCATAACTATTTACCCCTTTTAATTAGTGTCACTTAATTCCACTGCATGTTATTCGTCAGACAAATGGTTCATTTATTGATATCTTATCTTATTGATCAAATTAATTTCCTCTCCGTCCAAACTAGAGCTCACAGATTATGACCTACTTTTGGTCGTAGCTGTAGCCATCTAGCGGAAATTGAGGAAGCTCACAAATGGGAAAGAAGATCACCGAGGAATCATGTTCCGTGAGGCTACGAGCACTTGGCAAAGCTTCCATCTGCAGTATCTTCTTGTACACACAGCAGATCCACTCAACCGAGTCTTTGCCTTTTCTCAGGTGGTGGCTTTATAGCTTGGGCATCGCCAACCACTTCGTTATCACTTTTTTCCTGCTTCACTTCCACCTTCATATCATTTTTGTTTTCCCCTTTTTCGGCCGGTTTCGCCTGTTCAGGCTGTGGGGCAGGAGGGGGCTTTGCCTGAAACTTTCGCGACCAATCCGTGAGTAAATAATCCACTCGAGTTCTCATGAATTGAAGGCTGGTTGATTCTTCTTCTGGCTTTGCCTTCTTTCTCACTTTTTCTTTTTCGGCAGATTTTTCTTTGAATTCCCAGGAGTAGCCCTTCGAGGGTTGATAGCGAGAAAAGGAGTGGGCTTCGTTGAACGACGATTCGAGGTGGCTTACGGCAGTGAGCTGAAATGATGAAAAGTTCAAGTACAAGTTCGTTTTGTGGTGCACCAAATAATAATATAATATATAATAACGTTTATGTCCTGAATAGCTCATATAATTACTCGCTAGCATCGGATCGTCACACAATTATTAACACGGCTAAAACTTAATAATCACTTCTCAATAATTGCCTTAAAATATTTATATGTATGTACAATTAATAACGAATATATCACAGTTCAGAATTGAAATACTTCACGAAATATGGTACAATGACGAAAGATACCGGTCAGTAGAGTGGATATCGGGGCGAACAAGTCTGGTACTATTACGGGTTGCAGCGCGAAGCCTTGTTTCAGGTCGAGTCGGGTTTGGGGCTTCGTAATCCGGTAGCAGGAGAGATCTATGAAGATCAGAGGACAAGCATTTACGTCTAAAATCCATTGTCAACTTGTGTCGTCTTTCGGACAGAGTGGAGAGACCAAGCCTTAGACCCAAGCCTCAGACTAATCAATACATAGTTGGATAGGCCTAACGAGAGGAACACTCGAAGATACTAGGCCTTAGAGCCCAGTCACACATGGCTCATTTCCTGGCTTTTGGGGTTGCAAAAGTATAAAAAGAAAAATACCGAAATACAAACAATTCTGAATATTGTCGTTTTAAATTCAGGAGATCAATTTGAGCGAAATAGCGTGTATTATGTTACAGGAACCCTAACTGCCCCCTAATTGCAGTCTGCGCATTATTCCCAAGCTGCAACAAAACCGATCAAATCTCACGCCCCCTAGGGATTTTCAGTTGTTTGTCGAATAGGCCGGTTTTTTAGGCTAACACTCAAAATGCCCACGATCATAATGCCCACGACTCAAAATGCCCACTAAAAATGCCAACAACTCAAAATGCCCACGACTCATAATGCTCACGACTCATAATGCTCACGACTCAAAATGCCCACGTCAGAATGCCCACGATTGGATTATTTGAGGTGTTCAGAACGTAGTAAACTTGAATTAGGGGTGAGTGAGCAACGGGAAGAGTACAATAGACGGAGTATCAGAATGACGATGATCGTATGTTGAACTGGTATAATCCCGATTATAATATAATTCTGGTAAAATACTTACAAGAAACATGTGTATTGGCTCGTGGTTGGTTGCCGCAAAAGCGCTGTGCTTTCTTGAGGAAGCCTCTGCCTGATAAGGAACCCCCTTGGAACTTTTCTTTGAGAGCTTTAACTTGCTCGTCTTTTTGGATTGTTCTTCAAGAAACAATAAAATAATTCCTTTCAAAACCTTTTCCGTGATTAATCCTACCCCTTGTAATCTCGTAGTCCGCATTCCCAGGATGATCTGGCCTCCCCTGTGGACAGTTTCGTTTCAGCCGTCGGCATTTTGAACCAAGACGATATTAGCCTCCCCTGTGACCATTTTGAACTGTTGGCATTTGGAAACTGTCGGCATTTTTAAGCCACCAGCATTTCGGACGATTTCGATTTCGGATGTTCTAC
This sequence comes from Branchinecta lindahli, assembly GCA_023053555.1. Taxonomy (NCBI): domain Eukaryota; kingdom Metazoa; phylum Arthropoda; class Branchiopoda; order Anostraca; family Branchinectidae; genus Branchinecta; species Branchinecta lindahli. The sequence goes on from JAKZAO010000014.1 coordinate 19,319,043, forward strand.
ATCTGAATTGTGGGCATTTTGAGCCGTGGGCATTTTAATCGTGGGCATTCTGAGCGTGGGCATTGTGAGAGTGGGCAAAAAGATCGTGGTGATTTTGGGAACCACCCGTTTTTTGGCCATGTGTGACTGGGCTATAACCAGTTAATTCCAAACAACAAGCGCATTCTTTCCCGGTTCTACTTCAAATACCCAACAGGGGGCGCTACAATTGTAAAGCTATATAATTTATACTGCACTTTTTGCGCTCCTTCTATTTTATTTCGTTCTGGTGTAACTCGAGGTCTACGAAAAAAGGAGATTCAAAAGACGAGACTGTGCTATTTTAAAAATGCGAAGCACCGGCTCATTTGTCAAAATAATACCATCAGTCACCACACGCTGACGGAGAGCGTGTTCCACCCGTCTACTAATAGTAACTGTTAGTTACTATTTCCGTTCCAGCCTCACGAAAAGTTACTACGCTGACCATTCCAACCTTCTCAAAATAGTAACTATTTGCTTACCACGCTCGGGAGCGTAGTAAGCGTAGTAACTACGCATCTCTGGAACGTAATTGGTCCGATCAGCCCGCGGCCTGATCTTTGACCGAAAAAAAGAAAAAAGCGTTCCAGCCTCATCCATCTTTCAGGTCATCCATTTGTAGGAAGTAGCTTAAAATTCAAAGAAATTTAAAAACAGAGTATTTTCTAATTACTTTTTTGTGCCAAACGCTGGCTGAGACAATTGGCTATTAACTGATTTCACCTTTCCATTTGACTATTGTACAAATAAGAAACAAAACCACGGCAGGGAAATATCGAGATAGCTGTTCGAATAAACAAACCTCTTCTGTACAAGGCTTTCTCCCAGTACAGCCAAGGGCCCAAAAACTAATAGTAACTATCCGATCAGCCCGCGCCCTGATCTTTGACCGAAAAAAGAAAAAAGCGTTCCAGCCTAGCGTAGTAACTACGGTGGCTAACGTAGTAACTACGGTAAGTACGGTGGAACACACTCGGAGAAGTTCCGAATTCAAGATTCAAGATGCCTTTTGAAAGTCGCCTCGTCACTACCAAAATCATGCACAACTGGACCCAACCAGCGCATAACACTCCAATGTCCCCTGGCCGAAGATCGAAAAACTGTGCGGGTCTTTTTTTATATATTTGATTTATTTTATTTCACTTACTCCTTTAAAAATGGCGGGTTACAAATAAGTTACTTACTTAACTCTACCTAATGTTAAGCCCATCCCGTTGGAACTGAGACCGCTACCTCGTCCGCCGTTCGTCAATAATTTTAAACAGTGCTGATATCCCATCTAAATACACGATTTCTGCTGGATTCCCTTAAAGTCCGTACCAAAACCTGAGTCTAATCTTCAGCCTCTGCTTGACATAAACCTATCCTTCTCGTGGGTCACCATCAATACCAGCCAAGTTTTAGGCATGAAACATTCATAACAAAACATAGCAACCAATTTTGAGCAAGAACAGAGACAAAAATGAAAGGAGACGCGGAAAATATTCGCAAGGATGTACTTATTACATATTTTATCATAAATAAAAGTACAAGTTGTCAATCCCTGACCCAGCATTAGGTGCGTTCTTTACCGACGGAATGCTGACAAGTGGTCTCTGTTTCTTTCCAATTAAGCGCCTGAATCAGTTCAATCTAAAACAGGAAAAATGGAAAAAGAAGCTACGCGGAAAAAAAGCGCCTGAATTAGTACAGACCCTTCACAACGCCCGCGATAGGTTACATAGAAAGTTCAGCGTGAAGTCGCAAAACCTTATTTCCTTCAGCCAATCTATTAGTCCCTTCAACCAGGACGTGTTTGTTCGCTAAGAACTGTAACTGCCCCCCCCCCCCCCTCCCCCCTGGAAACACCAGACACCGTAAGAACCAAAAACTACTAGGCGTGCGACGAACGCCCATAGAGAAACCTGTTCCCGAATGTGTCACTCAGACTGAAGTGCAAGAGATTAAACATTACTGTTCCACACGGCAACCAATTTCGACCAAGCACAAACATAAGAAAGAAATGAGAAACTGAAAATATTGGCAAGGATGAACTTAATGATACTTAAGAATCGCCAATACTGAACTGCTAATTATTCAGTGATGATTTATGCTGAACATGGAAGGAAATTGAGCACAGCGTAGACGGAACGCATCCACGTGATGAGCAAAGGGGTTAGCCACTCGAAGGTGGTGAACGCATTTGCGTTTTTTTTTGTGTTAGTAGCACTCCTGTTGAAGGAAACAGTTGCTGGTACGGTGATAAAGAGAAGCTGGTTTCATGCAGAAACAGCGTGTTTTGAGGAAATGTCTAAATAAGACTTCGGAAAGCTTCCGGACATAAGCTCAGAAAAGATGGGAATTATGCACAGGGTGCGAAGGCGTCTCCTAGCAGTACAGAGGGTAGAAATCCCCCCCCTCGTTAAGATGAAACGATTTCATGCTAAGCGTTTTTAATTATCCTCATCTTTTTCCATTCAGTGGCGTTAGACCTCATTTTAAAAACGACAAACAGATGACAAATCGCCCCGAAGGAATCACTGAGCATGAAACCAAGCTCCCTCCAAAAAATAAAATTTTCGGATTAAACTAAGGGAAGGGCGCTCGACAATGTGGGAGCGAGTAGGTTGATTTAAAAAAGGTAGATCAGTCAGTGCCCTGTCTTTTTGATTAATTAACAAAAGATCCAGAGCCCGGATGAGAAGACACATTCGTAATGCACGGGATGGAAAGACTTCTTTAACTAAATACAGCATTTATAATTAAGTACATGCCATTCATACTAATGGAAATATGCGTGTTCTCCCGTCAGCACCCGGTCCCCAACACCACAGTGACACGTCCAGCGAAAGTTAACAGGATCCGAGGAAAAGTGATATCAGTCCAAGGAAAGATCCCTTTCGTAAGATTTTCGTAAAACATAACACCAAAAATGGTTGGGGAAAAACGGAGGTTTTCTGTAACACTTGCAGATAACATCCAAACCAGTGTGAGCGCTGACACCAGTATCGATCGAGGGGGTTCATTTAACCGTTTAAAAAAAAATATATATAAATATTTCCTAGATTGAGCTTGAGGAACCCTTGCCAAGAAGAGCAGAAATATCGATGGAATATAACTGAGCTGACGTAGGCTATCCGTTTAACACAGTCAAATATAGTACAATTATTTATTTTGGTTCAGTTAAAAACTAAGTCAAGATATAATTTTACTAATTTTCTGCAGGAGGGGGGGGGGGCTTGAAGGTAAGACAAATAATAAATAACAACAAAAAGTTTAGGAATTGGGTGTCAATCTGATGATTAAAAAAAAAACATGTTACAACGAACAATCCGGCATCGTGAGCGAGAGCAAAAGAAATAAAGTGAGTAATCCGCACACAAACAGAGGCCACCAGAATTTTAATCCAGCTAAAAAAAATGAACGACCACCATCCAACAAAAACTTCCTTTGTTACTAGGCTACTTCCTTATGTTTCTTCTACAAACATGACAGAAGTTGGTGCCAATAAAGGTAGCCTTGCCTCAGATTTTGATTTTACCTGACCAGAAAATGCTTGAATTTTATCAAGTCTAACTCCTACATAATGTTATGTGGTGGACAAAAATACCAGACCAACAGTTCAAATTTCGACCAAATAACAATATCTGTAACTGCACTAAACTCATTCAATTTTACAAATTACATAAAAAAAAAACCAACTGGGGTCATAACCGAGGACGAGGGGGAAACTATGCCTACATTTTAGTTGCGTCTTCGCGGTAAACTAGAGTTACCCTTACCCGGTAACTGAGTGCACTCTTGCCGTCTTTTCAGACACCAGAGGCGTATTCTCGCTGCTCCCCGTGGACTCCACTTGAGGAGTCCCCGCGTTTTTGTTTGTCCCAGGGACTCAATCCCCGTATTCTCGCGAGTCCCCACGGACGGGGAATGCTCCGATTATCATCACCATCATCAAAAAGGACTCCCTTTCAGATTTGGAGGGGAATCAATTTTTGCTGGTGTCGAAGCAATGTAAAATTAATTAAAAACAATCAAGATAAACTAAACCAAAAATAAAGTGGATCCAGATAAATTTCGTTGACTGCATATTTTTTTTTCCGACAAAATCCAGTTTAGAAGCATTCCCCGTGTTCTCGCTGTTTTCCATACGCGGAGTCCGCGTGGAGTGACTCCCTCTATTCTCGCCGTTCCCTTCGATTTTCCGAGGAGTCCTCGCGAAACGGCGAGAATACGCCTCAGGTCACTCTAAGTTACTGAATTTCGGTAGCCCCGGTCTCAGCAGGGTTACTCGGTACTAGATACCAGGGTTACTAACATGTGACTGGGTGACTGAGAAAACTATAATTCGTGATGGCAAGGGATACCCAGTAAATGCGAAAACAACAATTCGTCAGAGTTACAGACACCCATTTATCGCAAAAACGCAAATTACCTTATAACCTTTCTCGAACAGGTATTTAATGCAGATCATCCTCTGACCCACGGTTAGTAATATTACGACAATTGCCACACAGAAAGTTAGCGGTGGATATGACTTCATATCAACCTCCAGAGACGTTGATATTAAGTCATATCTACCTCCAGAGAGGTTGGTATTAAGTCATATCCACCGCTAACTACTGGGTGACGATTATCAGAATATAACCCGTGGTACTTATGACGATGTGCATGGTTGATGGTTAATTATTAATGGTTCAGTTCAAACAATTATGACAGTAGCATTTTTTAGTTATAACCATTTTGTTTGATATCGGAAGCACAAGCTCGACGGCCACTCGCCTTTGGATCGGATAGGTTATTTTAAATTTTTTTCTCGATGTTATTTTCCGATATCAACTTCGATGTTGCAAGCTAACCTTTAATGTTTCATTGGATGTTTGGAACCAGCTGATGACGTTCATATTTGGTATCCCATTTAACAATGACGAGATATCTCTGACACTATAAATCAGTCCGTTATCTACCTGTCAGTCTGAAAGCGCGATCGCACTCGAAAGAGTTTCACAGTTTTCGTCGAACTTGAGGCTATCAAATTTAGTAACCCTTGGTTCACACTGCTGTGTCGTATGCGACACGATTTTTTCTTTGATGTTCCTCACCACAACGCAGACGCAAAATGAAAACGAAATTTTCGTCATGATTAATCTGCAAAACGACAAAGAAGCCCTTGGGGAAACGACCTCTGAAGATGCGGGGAGATTACACTTCTGAATACCACCCAGCAGGAAATTTTCAGTCAAAACCTATAGGTCATCTTGTTCAAAACAGGTTAATACAAGTTTATTCAGAAGATATTTTGCATCCTAGGATTACAATCAGAACAAGGTAGAGCAATTTTTTGTCTTGAAAATTAACTAGTCTTTGTTCTTTCTTTTCTTTCCCTCAAAAAATCGCATGCGTTATGTCGGATGCGTTGAAATTTTTCAACGCATCCGACACTGCGACAAAATGCACAATTCTGCGTCACTTGTCGCACGATTTGTGTCGTATATCGCATGACGCAGAATTCTGCGCGAAATCGCAGCAGTGTGAACCATAGGTAAAGAGGGTTTCACAGTCGTACTTACAATTCTTGAGTTGATGACTGCGCCCAGGTCAGGTGCTTGGTAAACGATTCCCGCCACAATGTAATAGTCGGCCAGGGGAGTGACCTGAGTGGGCGAATGTCGGTGTTGCTTTCTGATCACGTACAGGATAGGTTCTTGGGCATGTAAAACGATGTATTCCGGCCCAGACATATTGCTGAAACATCAGGGTTTTAATCAATATCCTATTCTATTAACGAGGGACTGGTCGTAGTATGTCACAAGTTCCGACGAACACCAAAAAACTCTCAACAATGAGCCGCAGTCCCACTATGCGGCAGATAGGACAATTCATACAGAAATACTCAATCAAACAGTGCTCCAAAGCCATGGCATGCCCCACCGTTTGAGCACCGGTGCTCATCCGTTTGGCCACCATTACCTTAATTACCTTAAATTGCACTTCGGAGCAATCTAAGATATAATCCTGATTCGATGCGTATATCTGAAAAGCAAATTTTTATTTCAGATGATCAATTTACTGAGTTTTATGGGGTTACTGTGCCCTTGTTCTACGGCATGGTTCCCCAACGTTGGACGGCTGTGCTCTTAAGACTGAGGATTTGTGTATTACAGGACAGGAGTGTATTCAAACAAACAGGACCGAAACTCAACTCAAAACATTTCCAATCGCTCATTTACTTTCCCTTGCTGTGTCGGGTCAGAAAATAGGGAAGCCCCTGCAGCGGAGTCTGGAGATTGCGTCTACCACCTGACATCAGAGAGAACAAATTTTGTTTCCTGCAAAGCCTCGACCAAGTATGTCGTCGCCAGATACAAGACTGGCTATTTTAAGCTGGTAACTGGTCTTATGCTTGCTTGCTCTCTTGATTTTGGGTTGTCCGACCACGACGCTCAGGTCAGCACACTCGATTGGAGATTAAGGACAAGTTAAAAAGAGAAAAACGATTTCGGCCAAACCTCAAATTAGCATCTACGACCCTATTATCGCTTTTCTGGAAGTTTCCCATGCTCCAGATATCCACGCTAGTATCACACAAATAAGCTCTTTGCTCGACTGCTCCATTTGCCATTACAGTGCAGCAAGAAACCTTTCCCTCTGTCCAGAAATCCGGTCTCTTGGCCGCACGATCCATTCACACTGGCTGCTGACGAGACGTGTGGATAAACTGACACGCCACTAACGACACTGACGCAAGACAATTTTGACATTTTCTTCTTAGAGGTGTGTCTGCTTAAGCTACATGGATATTCTGTTTACTGATGAAGCCGACAAAGGTCACTCAAATGACCTCCAGGAACTACTACGACTCTCCAACAGTTAAACTATAACAACAAATGAATGTAAATGGGACCAAAGTAAATGACATTCAAAGCAGCATATCTCTACTCACACACACAGGGGAAAACCAGTGACAACGGTCCTGGTTCTAGGAAACCACAATCAGTTGGTCAATAGCTGTAGCAGTAAGCCTCAAGTAAGAGAACAGCAGCAATGGTAATTTATGATAGGATGATTTAGGCATATCTGAAGAGGAAGGGAAATCTAAGGGCTAGGAAGTAGAACTCTGAAAGTTTTACCTTAGCTGGTCGAGGCTAAGCCGTTGCATTTTCATTATTTCATTGTTGCATGTCTTGTCGTAGAAGGGATTAGATAGGTCCATAAAGTATTCGATGACATTGGACGCATTCAAGACTGGAATCCACTGAGTGTTGTGCCAAGTCACAGATGCCAAATTGTTGTGCATTTTTACTGCAGCAAAGGATGGCCTGTAAGACTAAAAATACTTACATAGCCTATACTTTGTAAAGAAAATGGCCTATATAAACATCTGTAGCCTACCAATACAAACCAAAATATCCAGACAGTTGCATAGCATAATTTTGACGAGTTGACTGGTTAGCCTAAGTTTGCTTGGATAGAAAGTACGGCTCAGAGCATTTACACAAGGTATAGTACTGGTTGATTTGCCAGTGACAGTGCCATCAGAATGGACGGTTTGCTGCCCACAGGCTTTGAAATTCAGAGGCTTCTTCTTTCAAATTTTCTCTGTATCTTAAATTTGCCAAATAAAAAGAGTAGTAAACTCAACAACCTTCGGCTTCCCTCTTTGTGATATGTACCTCTGTTTTTGTTGTGCTTAGCGTAAAATTTTACTATGTGCTTTGTCTGTTTTCTTTATTGTTCTTTTGTTGTAGGCTACTCCCTCACTAGGGATACACACCCTCCATTGTTTGTTTTTTCACGGGTTATATTAGGCCCTAAACAAACTGAATTGAACTGAATTTTTCACATCTGCTCAGTCCTTGTGCTGTTGATGGGTGAAAAACAAAACCACCATCACTTCCAAACCAAATAGCACACTATTTCTACTAACCACATCCAGTAATTATCTACAACAAATTCCTGAGTTTTTTTTATAGGCTATGCCAAATGCTTTACGATCGGCCTACCACATATCCCTGATTTGTTTATAGGCTAGGCCTATGCCAATAATAAAATGTTGAGGATTCTGGTGAAATTCAGAAACAACCATTTAAGATTATTTTGTAGTGGTCAGATATCGAGTCAGCTGAGCCATGGCACAGTACAGTGTCCTTGGTGGTCGGCACTGTACTGCAGTGCTAAGGCACTTTTACCCCAAAGTTGAAGATTTGGGTATGACTGAATGGGCCAGCCTAGGCTAACATGATTAAAATTCCTATTCTACAAAAAGGCATCTGCTTTGATGATTATGTCTTTCTCAACTTGACTTTCTAGCAATTTTTTCAAATTCTATGGGCTACTCTTTTAAAAAAAAGAGAATGACTGTGAAAACAGAAATCTAGAGGGCATCAACATACCATGTGCTGGCAAGGGCCTGAACCTGCCGATTAAAATGTATGTAGCCTATTATGATCAAACTGTTAGGAACTGTGGGCTTCTTTTTTGTTACACATTCTAACAGAAAAAAAAACAGCACTAATCAGCATTATAACAACCAATGTGTTAGAGTCTACCAACGTCCAACTCTAACACAAACTAGATTTGACAGGTATAAATCATGCCTGACCTCATGGCTTACTCCTTGGGTCTATAGTAAAGGTATGCTTCTTAGTCATTCCTCCAGATTTTGGACTAGCCTACCTAGGTTTTGCTTTTTGCCTCTAAAATAGTAATAAATTAAGAACATAAAATCTAAGTATTTCTGCTTTCTTATAACATAAAGAATGAAGTCCACACAGTCTACCACAAAATCTTAAATTCAGAATTTCCCATGCACAATGCAATGCCCTAACCCAATAAAATATTGATAATCTGAGTGAACTTCAGAAATCAACCAATCAGAACAGTAAGTCAGGATCAGACTAAGGATTAGAGGGTATTCAGTACTAATATGTCTTAAGCCAAACACTGTATATAGGCTACCGAGCAAGTACATAGCATTTAGCAAAGGGTAGCCCAAAACTAGGATTGACAGATTCATTTAATTTCATCTGGCCCCGTCTCATCTTTAATTGGGATACTCTGGACAATTATGAACATCATAATTCAGTGTACTATTTGCAAACTGAAAAACAACAAAGCACAACAGAGCAAAATAATAAAAACGTAGAGTGTGTGACTTGGTGTGACTGCACTGTCAGAAGTTTCATAACAGATAGCATATAACACTTTCAAGAATAACACCTTTTCACTTAGAAATAAGTGTTATGACCAATTAAGTTTTCACTATTTCGTGCCTAGATCTCCAACAACACCTTGAATTGGTAAAAATACTAATGGGAACGAAAGAAACATAACAGATAACATTCCAAAGTGTTATCTGTTGAAACCGGGCATCCTTCTGTTTGTCGCTATGTAACTTCTGACAGTGTAGTATTTTTACCATTGAAGGTGTTGTTGCAGATCTAGGCATAAAATAGGGTTAACTTAATTGGTCATAACACTTTATTTCTAAGTGAAAAGGTGTTATTCTTGAAAGTCATGAAACTTCTGACAGTGTGTGGCTTTAATTCAACTTTATATTACTTATCCAAAGCTAAGGGAGATTCTGGCGGTCTGGAACAGTCATGGACACTAGCTCAATTTTGGGGTACTGATACCCCACATGAGGGGTACTACCAATTTGGGGAGTACTACCCAAATATAGTACTCCCCACATGTGGGGTATCCATACCCCCTATATGGGGTACCAGCCTAACTTTCCACTAAGTTTCTCACTTTTGGCACTTGCCTTGGCTAAACGACAAGCAGCCGTGGTTCCTCACTTTTACAGGGTATAGGTATGAATCTTACCTATCTTTTGGTATACTATTGTCCAGATAGTGACGTGGTTTCGGAAGCTTTTGCCAAAAAGGCAGACCCTGTCACGAAATGTCCAAAACAAAAATACCAAAAATACTTCAAATACTCAAAATACAAAAAATACTTCCAAAACAAAAATGTTTTGGAAGACCCTTTCTTCCAAAACCACGTCACAATCTGGACAATAGTATACCAAAAGATAGGTAAGATTCATACCTATACGCTGTGAAAGTGAGGAACCATGGCTGCTTGTCGTTAAGCCAAGGCAAGTGCCAAAAGTGAGAAACTTAGTGGAAAGTTAGGCTGGTACCCCATATAGGGGGTAGTGATACCCCACATGTGGGGAGTACTCCCCCATATTTGGGTAGTACTCCCCAAATTGGTAGTACCCCTCATATGAGGTATCAGTAGCCCAAAACTGAGCTAGTGTCCATGACTCAGTCTAGTACACTAGCCCCTTTTCAGGCATGGTGCTCAAACGTCTAGCACCATGCCTGGGTGCTAGACGTTCAAGCACTGTACCTTGGATTTCATGTATAGTGCATGGATTTCAGTATACAGTGCATGCATGAAAAACAGAGTTTCTGTCATCACAACTGAGCACCAGCTCGGAGAGGGCTGAAATTACTACCATGAATTAGAGAAATCAAAGACAATCCTTATCATATTTTTCATAATAAAACAAAAGGACGCGACTGATGAGGGAGATGAAAAACCTCATTTCTTTTTCTACATAGTCAAGGGTTTTGTATGCAAAGTGTCCTGTGCCTCAGCTTTTTGGGATCCCAAAACGTTAGTGACGGATACCTATGACATTGTAAAAGTTGTCCGTCTGTCCGTCCGTCCGTCTGTCTGTAAGCACGATAACTCTCGAAGGGAATGAGATATTTTGATGAAACTTCGTGTGAGGATTCTTTGGGTCAAGAGTAAGGTCAAGTTCGTAGATGGGCACTGTAGCCCTACATTTAGGGGTGGGGGAGGGGGTTTAAATTAAGGGACAAACAAAATATTTTGAAACAGCTAATGTGATAGTCGATTATGGGGTAAGAAGACATGCTGAACACGATAGTGAAAACCATTTTCTCGCCGGACAAGTAGTTCGCCCGGAATCCGGCCAAAACCGGAAAGTTTCTTAAAAGTAAAAGTTTTATTTGAAGTTAATTAGATGTTCGATTTAGGGGTAAGAAGACATGCTGAACACGATGGTGAAAACCATTTTTTGACCGGACAAGTAGTTATCCCGGAATCCGGCCGAAACCGGAAAATTTGTTCAAAGCAAAAGTTTTATTTGAAGTTGATTAGACGTTCGATTTAGGGGTAAGAAGACATGCTGAACACGATGGTGAAAACCATTTTCTCGACGGACTAGTAGTTAGCCCGGAATCCGGCCGAAACCGGAAAATTTGTTAAAAGCAAAAGTTTTATTTGACGTTGATTAGATGTTAAGTTTAGGGGTAAGAAGACATGCTGAACACGATGGTGAAAACCATTTTCTCGCCGGACAAGTAGTTCGCCCGGAATCTGGCCGAAACCGGAAAATTTGTTAAAAGTAAAATTTGTATTTGAAATTGATTAGATGATAGATTCAAGGGTGAGAAGAGACGCTGAATCTGTATATGACAATCGTTTTTTACCCTGACATATACTTCGTCCGGAATCCGGTTGAAACCGGATTTTTTTTATAAGTTAAAGTTTTATTTGAAGTTGATTAGACGTTCTTTATAGGGATAAGGAGATGCGCTGAATTCGTTTCTGAACTATCTTTTTTTGGCTGGACAAGTAGTTCGCTCGGAATTCGGCCGAAAACGGAAATTCGGCAGAAGTAAAGCAGGTAGTTTCGATCAGTATCGTCAAAATAAATATGGCTTATACAGGTATATCTGAAATTAATTTTCTCAGATGATTAGCCTGGCGAAGACTGGATCTGGCGTAGACAAGACGTAGTCAGGACGTAGTTGTCTGAGTCAAATATTAAATTTTTGGGATCCCATCAAAATCTTTGATCTTGTTCTACCTAACAGTCAACCAGAATATTGGCTCCTAGGGCACTCTACATGGAAAATAGATAGGCTGCTGTCAGATTTTTCATCTCCATCATCAGTTGCGTCCTTTTGTTTTTGTTAGGAAAAATATGATAAGGATTGTCTTTGATTTCTCTAATTCTTGGTAGTAATTTGAGCCGTTGATAAGTTGTGGTGACAGAAACTGTGTTTTTCATGCATGCACTTATACTGGAATCCATGCATGCACTTATACTGGAATCCATGCACCATACATGAAATCCAAGGTACAGTACTTGAACGTCCAGCACCCAGGCATGGTGCTAGACTTTTGAGCACCGTGCCTGAAAAGGGGCTAGTGTACTAGACTGCCATGACTGGTCTGGAAAGCTCTGCAAGGTTATGCGTTGGCTGTTTTAGCGCCTTCTGCTCAAAATCCATTTGGCTTAGCTTTCCAGAGCTGTTTTCGCACTCCCTAAGCTAAGGGCCTAAGTTTCCGCCAGCACTTGAGAGCCAACCCACATATATGAGTTGAAAGTGATTTCCTCAAGTCAGCGAGAAGTTGTAAAGATGCAACTGAGGTGCAGCAACTTTCTGTTTGTTCTTGCGCTCAGCAGATTCTCACTTTGCTTTTCAAAAAGTGAATCCAAGATATCATCAGAATCACCAGTGACCAGTTCTATTGTTTTTGCTCATGCTATGAATAAATATTTGCTAGTTCCGTGTTTCATCACATTCTTTAGTGACATTCAAGAAAGGGCTATTCAGCATTGAGGGGCTGCTTTTCTAAAGTAGGAGAAAGTACAGTTGCCTCTGGCTCTGGCTCTGCTTGTCTAAAACCAAAAAAAGACTGCAAAATTACCAAAGACTTTCAATATTTTTCAGTGAGGTATGTTGTCAGGAAATTGATGTCTTGTCCTTTTTGCAATCAAACTCCCCAAAAAAAGTGGAATCACAGAGCAGAAGCCCAACACATCACATTAACATAAGTATAGACACTTGGGTTTTAGACATTTGTAGTTTGTACTGTCGGCAAGTTTTCTCCGTCAACTGCTTGGATATGTGAGGGTGGCGGGCGCAAATAGTACTAAAACATGAAAGCGAAGTCGCTCTCAGAGTTTGTCTGCTGCAGCCGGCTGCACTGGGCAATCAGGGTAACAGCCCATGATAGTAGACTTGCTGCACACTGCTAGCCTTTCCGTAGACAGTGTGTCAAAGATAAACTTTATGTCAACCTTTCTTCCTTCTTTCTGTTCTGAACCTTTTCAGTAATAGTTTTATTTCATATTTTATCCGTAGTTGTTTTCTAATCCAACAATTAACTGACATTAGTTGCGTTTTTGCTGTTACCATGGTATCTGATATACGGTCTAAAGTCGTTTTTGCAGTTATCGTGGTATCTGATAACACGGTCAAAAGGCGTTTTTGCGGTTGTCGTGGTAACTGGCCAGTTACCGTGGTAATAGATATTCAGATATCACGGTCCGACCGTGATATCTGGTCGTGGTATCTGGAAAATGCATCTCACTTTCATCAAATTTTGTCAAATTGGTGAAAAAGAAGTTCAGCACTTAGTGATGTAACTGGATATCAGTTTTTATTTTGGGATGACTTCGAAAGGTGCAATTTCTGCAAAAGTCGTTTTTGCAGTGGACCGTATATCAGAAACCACGGTAACTGTAAAAACGACTAATTGCAGATCCAGTTATCGTGGTAACAGATACCATGGTATCCACAAAAACGCAACTATTCTTCTACTATAACCTTGATGTAAGAATTTCTCTCTTCAGTTAATATACAATAAACAGTATTATCCTTTTTTTTTTATCAGCGTGACCAGATTGTGACGAATGTATCCACATATAAAAATAATTTGCTGAATAAAAATGTGGGGCCAAGCGTCGGCGCGAAGTGCCGTCGCTTGGTCCGTGCTAGTTTATGGAATTTCTTTTGTATATTTACGTACTGTTACGTAACGAGAAATGGGATAAAAGGCCCGCGTTGTGTGGCATTGACAAAACTTTGCCTCTGTATAATTGCCTTTAGAATTTCTGTTGTTATATTAGAATAGTCCAGTCTTCATCCTTTCAGAGAAGCTAAGACCTTCTTAGCATCTCGGCTATCTATTGATCTATCATTATTCAATTAGAGTCGTCTTGAAACAAGACCAAAGGTTCCGATGGGATCCCAAAAATTGAATATTTGATCCAGACATCTAGGTCTCGTCTTCGCCAGATCCAGTCTTCGCCAGTCTAATCATCTGAGAAAACCACGTTTGGATATACCTCTATAAGCCATATGTATTTTGACGATACTGATCGAAACCTCCTGCTTTACTTCTGCCAAATTTTCTGTTTCGGCCGAATTCCGAGCGAACTACTTGCCCAGCAAAAAAAGATAGTTCAGAATCAAATTAAGCGTATCTCTTATCCCTATAAACAACATCTAATCAACTTCAAATAAAAGTTTAACTAAAAAAAAAAATCCGGTTTCAACCGAATTCCGGACGAACTATATGTCTGGGTAAAAAATTATTGTCATATTATACAGATTCAGCGTCTCTTCTTACCCTCAAATCTGTCATCTAATCAACTTCAAATAAAACTTTTGCTTTACACAAATTTTCCGGTTTTGGCCGGATTCCAGGCGAAATACTTGTCCGGCGAGGAAAGGGTTTTCACCATCGTGTTCAGCATGTCTTCTTACCCCTAAATCGTACATCTAATCAACTTCAAATAAAACTTTTACTTTTAACAAACTTTCCGGTTTTGGCCGGATTCCTTTACGACACCCCACTGTCGGCACAACGCCGCTTCTCACCCCTCCAACAGAGAAGAGCTAGCTACGCCCCTGGTAACAACCACCTATTTGCTGCAGTGCGTGTGTTCGTTTATTGGTTGTGGAGAATAAAATCTTTGAGATAGTCTTTGTTTTTAAAGACCTAAACAAAGAAAACCAAAAGACGAAGACTATAAGAAATACCTAAAACACAACAGTATAGAGAAATATAAGTTTATTAGAAAAATAAGTTACTGAAATAATTGTAACCGCAAAATACTCTTTAATTTCATATTAAATTTGGAACTTACAATAATACACACAAATACCTAATCAGACTGAGATCATAATTGACGGTCATATCTCTTGACTAGACCAAATGGCAGTGCTGTTTGAGATTAGACCATAGACTTGTGTCTGTTACTACTTAATGACTAGAAACACTCACACTTTAAATCTTATAAAGTACCAAATCAAGTAACTGTAAAATCACACACACAACGTCCACGGCTGGGAAGAAACTACGTAAGGATCTGCTTAGGGTACAAAGTACAAAATACTCTTGATGACTAACTCTCTTTGCCGATGCAAAATCGCCGGGTACCAGGTACCTAACGAAAGTGCCGGAAGCGGTATCACAGCTGCTCCCAAAGACCTCCGTGATTGGTTGACACAGAATTTGCGTTGTTGAGTTTGAGTCGTTCGGGAGACGTTTACTCCTTCTTCCGCTGGGATGTTTTGGACTTAGTCATATAGAGTATTCATAGACGCTGGAACTTCTTGCTACATTCACACTTTTATGATGCGGACAAGCGATCAGAGTAAAGTTTTCACGGACTGGAATCCATGCTAAGATCACACGGAATAATTGAGATTTGCTCAACTTTCTGATGAAAATCCGGCCGTAAAAAACCTGATCATTTATCCGCGTCACAATATTTTAGCTATTATGGAGAGAATGATGGCAAAACTCACGGTGTGATTTGAACAGAGACTTGTCGCTCAACAATAGAACTGAAGGACTATGGACTAAACTGCACCACGCTTATTTAATTGAGATCAAATTATGCACTAAACTAAATTCAATATTTAAACAAGAATTTTACGAATGCGATCAATTTACTTTCACTAAGCTACGAAGGGGATTAAAATATTAAATGATCAAGGTTCTACTTCTACTTTGGAACATTGTACCGTTGCAGAGCTTTCTATTACGTACTACATCGAATTTTGGTGAAGTTGACTAGCATATAGTATTTTTTTTTCGTTTTCGTATCTGCTTTAACGTTTTGCGGACACAATAAGATGACAGTAAATCAGGTACACCAAATACGTCATTTGACATGTAGAAGTTAAAAGGAAAGGTTGAATATAATAAATAATTTAAATTGCCAGAATGTTTCCTCGCCAGTATCGGTCCTGGAGATACAAACAGTATCAAGTTCTGATGAAAAGACAACTAGAGGGTTTGGGCCGCATTGTGGGGAATTCATCCGGGTTAGGAAACATTTTGGTGACTACCAACAATATGTAGTTTGATCATGAGTTAAATACGAGAGATCAAGTAGAAAGTAAGACTAGCAAAAAGTTACGTAACTTGACTAGGTTTGCAAATATAATCAACGGTATCCGCATTTCCGGCGTTCATAAAATCAACTAGATATCGACTAGAAAACGTTCAAAAATGACTATCAAAAACTCATATCTCCATTCTTCGCGGTGCCGGCAAGAACTTATGCTTCACTCCTGAGATATCCCCAATAGAGCAATTATGTCTGTGGAGATCCACTAACAAGGAAAACGACTTAAAGCACCTCCAACAGGTGTGAGGCTGTGGTCGGTAATCCCCCACTAATCCATTAGGAAGCCCCAAGGGAGCGTTGTTGTTCTGACAATCAGTGTCGGATTTGGAGCCTTTTTGTTTCCGTTCTCCAGGGGTTGCTCCTTTGTCAGAAGCTCCTCGTGGCTGATGCCATCTTCTGTGTGAGGCCAGATTAGCGGGGCAATTAAAAACCTGGAATTATTAAAGTGTTAGGACAATACAAAGCCTGGATCAAATAGCATGCGGGCAAGGCATTGTGTGGCTGTGGCTATTCTAAGCACAACTGAACGACTAAACTTTTTTTTATTAATTCCGTCTCCCTTCCACTGTGTGTTCATGACATCACACGACTATTGCAAATCTGCTCAGTTGTTTTAGGACGTCGATGGTGCAAGATATAGGTAATAGGTATGTCATGTGAACCTAACCCGGAGAATCGTTTCTGCATTCGTCTCCGAACTATTGCCAGGACAAAATGTATAGCTCCCCACTTCGGTGTAACTCGCAAGAGAAAATACAAGGCATGGATTCCTGATTCCGTGTTTGTGTTTCTGACTCAGTATGAGAAAATCATTTTTATTCATTATCACAGCTTGATACAGGTGACTTCAGGTAATCTTCGAGCCTAGCTTTTCACTTGAACATGTAACCTAGGATTGGCGTGTTAGGCTCTCCAGTGCTATGTTTGCTTTGTGCTTCGTTTGTGGTTAGTTAGTAGTATAATAATTAAACAACCCTAGAGAAATGAGTGTATTGAAGCCTCATAGACAGTCCAGGGCCCACATTGCGGGGCTTATGGATAAAACCAAAGAAAACGGAAATTTTAATTTTATAGGGAAGACGCCCTGGAGATGGAACGTTAGAAACAGTGAATCCCTACTGAAATTAAATGCAATTAACAATAATTATTAAGCTAAATCAATACTAAATAATGATCATCCAACAACCTAACAAACGCTGGAGGAGTATCATCAAGGGCCTTATTTACTCCTTCGTGCAAATTATGGTAATTGAAGTAAGGTAGTTTACCTTGTCACATTCGGAGCAGATGTAGGACAGGTGAACGATTCGGGAGCAGCGATGCTGGGCAAGTGTGAATGCGTCATTATACCGAAGCTTGCAGAGTCGGCAGATGTACTCGCCGATTTTGTTTTCGATGCGGGCGAGCTCAGCACGCGCCTCGTCTGTCACCTGCAATTAAAGTGGTTCGTGGATTATCTGTCGTCGACTGTCAATTTTGTGATAGTCCTAAAACTGAATGAAATAATTCTTTGTTTACGCACTTACGTGAAAATAGCGGAGTAAAGAAATTAATCATACCAAGCTTTCGATGCCGTGATTATCTCACAAGAAAAAAAAATAAAGCAGAAGTTGCCTGAACAAAAAATCATAGGGTCTAAATTTTATGAAAGGACAGAAGTGGATGAACGGCTGAGAGCGAATTTTCTAATACACTTCACAAAGTGCAGTAAAGGAAAAAAGAGAAACTAAGATATCGGTTGCGTGGTGAACGCGCAAGGTTAACAAAACAAAGCAAAAATTGCATACGAAAAAGTTTACCTCATAAATACAGAACGAATAAATTTTGTTCACACAACAACACAAAAATAGTACATAAAAGAAAAAGGGAAAGAATTCCCGTCAAGCTTCCGATGGCAAGGTAAAATCGCAAGAAGAACAAGCAGAGCAAAAATTGCAAATAAAAGTAATCTGGCCTAAAACTGTCTTCCTAAACTGTTACGGGAAAAAGAAGTTAAGCCACCATAGAAAACCTGTGACGGGATACAGTCCCTATGTCATGAAGTTAGTTTTATGTCATTTACCATCAACAGTTCAATATAATAGATATGACGTCTGTATGACCAAGGTATGACGTAAGGTTAGTTTATGTGCGTGGTATTGTCGGAACAATCGTCTTTACTACCACCAAATTTCTGGGTTGTACCTCGACTCTCTACCAGCCTTTTGTAAAGGCACGAGGGAAAATGTAAAAGGAACTTGAATTAATTCAGTTCTACAAGTAAACCTTAATTAATTCAGTTCCTCCGGTGAAATGAAAAAAATTATCGAGAAGTCTAAAGACAAAACATAGTGATAAATAATTGTAACTGCTGCTTACCTCAACTAAGTTCAGGGCGGGGTCTATATCGGCGGACTGCTGATTTCTCCCGGCACCATCTTCGGGTCCGATTATGATGGTCCCGGATACTGGTGGGGTCGTTTCGTCGTCGAAGACCAACTTCCGTAGGCCTTTGTGTCCTCGGGGTAGTTCATCTCCGTAAAGCTTTTTTCTCCGTCGGATTTTTCCAGTAGACGCAAATCTGTAACGAAATTTTTGGTTCAGAGTTTTGTTTCAACATACACCAACAAATAGTAAAGCCCACCAGGACATACTGGTCCTAGTGCAGTCTTAAACTTCTGCACCTACGTTCTCAGTAACAACTTTGAGCAAGAGAAGAGATAAAAATGAAAGGAGAAATATAAATTTACGCCGAGAAGCTAAAAGCTTAACGCCAAATGTTATAATAAATAAATAAAACATTAAATAAATCTTAAACTTATTAAATGCTGATATACAAGACTCACGATCTTAAATTGCTAATCATTCAATTTGTTATACTCGTGGAAAAAAATTAAGAGTACCGGCGTCACCGAACCACGTCTAAGTGGTGAGCAAAGGGGTTAGCAAGTATCACACTGAAGAAAGTGAATGTATGTGCGGTAATTACAGCGTCTATGGCAGTTTCAAAGAAGAAGAAGAAGATGGCTGGTATCGCGATGTAAAAAAATAGCGGATTTTCAGTCCTTTTTTAACGACGCCTGACAACTCTCTTGGATGCCTTAAGAGCCTTTGGATATAAGGTAAAGAGTTGCGTTTTTGCAGATACAATTTCTGCAGTTGCCGTGATATCTGATACCACGGTCAAAGGGCGTTTTTGCAGTTAACGTTGTGTCTGGCAAGGTACCGTGGTATACCACGATAACTGCGAAAACTGCTTGAGCAGCCACGGTAACTGCTAAAACTACTAACTGCAGATTCAGTTACCGTCACACAGGTAAGGTCTTTAAACGAGAGCGCAAAGGGAAAAGTGCAATTCGATTCGGTGTTCGGAAACAACTCACTGGTCCAGGGATGAGCAAGTTTACTCACTGATAATAAAGACACGGTTGAACAGATAAATCTGGTACGACGAATGAACATTACTAGGCTCTTAATTGACGAGTAAACGAAAAGTCGAACTCACCGATAGTTCGAACTCCTGCTGCTTTCAATATCTCTTCTTTGGCTTTCAAGGTCTTCCGGGGTGACCGACCTAGCTTTTATGGTCGGCTTGGACAGGTCAAGACAAATTTCGTCCGCTAGCCTTGGCGGGAAGAACAGGCTGCCGAAAGTGCCATACGGTGTCAGAAACGCATTGACCAATCGCGTGTGCCGCTCTTGTGGGTTCTCCGGCCAGGATGGAATGCCGAACGGAAAGGCCTAAAAAGGGTTTATTTTAATAGACAATATTATTATTTTATTTTTTTAATCCGAATTACTATGCGTCCGTCAAATTAAAGAATGAAAATTTATAGTTAAAGACGGTTATATGGTTTATTTCTAATTTCTTGAGAAATTACAGCGTATAGTCGGCTGTAGATTGGAAAGTAGATATTGTGGCTTGAAATTTTGAAGTTTAAACTTAGTTTTAGTAGTAGTGTAGTTGAACTAAGCCTTCTCTAGAAATTGAAGATACTGAGTTTATGTATTATATTCTTAGTTAAACTGAGTGGCCGTGTTAACCACTTTTCTGATTCCTGACACCATGCAGCTACAATCCATGCAGCTACAATCCATTCCAAGAGCAAAGGGTCTCTTCTTCGCTGTGACACCAAAGAGTTTGATCGTTCATTTGAGGTGATAAAAAAGCGAAGTGAAATTTCAGATCCCGTTTCAGTGATTAAATCAGTGAAAGAAAATTAGGACGGAGATGAGAAAGGCTCCTTTAAATATAAATGGTTTTTTTCTGCCGTTAAGAGATGGCCTAGGTTGTGTACCATCTGATGTGTTGTGTCGTTTGTTTGTTGCATTTTATTTCATTTTCCTTACTCCGTTTATTACGCCGTTACGTGAAAAAGACGGGATAAATATGGTTAATAATTATTTTCTTAATTATAAAACCTGTAGAGTTACTCCCGAAAACAGAAAACTAACTTAATGAATCAAATCGTCATTCAGAAACTGCATCAGTTAAATCCGAAACAGCATATCAAGTGCAAAAAATGCAACTGTGTCTTACCTTTTGTGCCTCGAAAATTGCTCCGCTGTAGTGCCTTCCCATTTCTTCGGGCATTGCTTGAAGTACCGGTTCATCTTCAGCATTCGGTATGGACACAGTTTTGGAAGAAACCCTCCTCTTGGTCGAAAGCTCAAACTTTGTCGTTCTAAGGTCCAAGACTTCATCAGGCGTATTAAAAGGGGTCATGACTAGATACACTGACTAGATATACACGAAAAAATGACTAGAGTTACAGAAGCATGACTAGAGATTCTGTATGAGATCACTCGTGAGCTCTTTACTCACGACTAGTTCTAACTTAGGATGAGGCCAACAATAAATCCAACGAATTTCCAGCCTTCTCGAACCCGGAGGCGGCTGGCCAATCGGAAGCGTCCGCTGCTACTCCAGCTGCCAGATTGGCCGTCGGCTGAGCCATGGTTTAGACATTCAAGAGGCTGGAAACAATTTTCGGAAAGGTACCTAATCGGGGTCTTTAGGTGAGGCAATTATTGTTCCTGAAAAACCATTTTCAGGGGTGAAAAGATAAAAGGAGGGGAGCTGATTAGATTGAAAACAAGAGACTATTATCCTTCGATGAACTCTATTACGGAAATCTCATATGTGTCAAAAACAGCGGAAAATTGTCACCTCACATGTGATGAGACAGATGAGTTTCCTGCCCCAAGCGATGGATGGTCTTTCGCAGATAATTTGTTTTTCCCGGATTCTGCCTTTCTATTTCTCTCACTGACGTCAGTATGACACTACTCTGTCTTGAACATTTATTATTAAACCAAAATTTTCCATTTAATTTCTTCGGATTTGACCTGAAGTTTTTCGTTAAAAAAGCTTAGCACTTTTTTTGGAAATGATAAAAACTAAAATAAAAAAAATATAGGAAATAATGTGGAGGAGTAGTAAAAAACCGTACGAACCCGACCAGACAAATCGGTTCTCCAATTTTGGAGAGACGACTTTTTTTTACGGAAACATCAGATGAGTTTTGTTCTAGCTATACTTCGCTGTTGTTTGGATGTTTTTTGAAAAACGGACCTGTGTCACAAGTTCTTAATAATAATAATAATATAATAATAATTCGTTTATTTCCCTTTTATCTTTTTACAAAAATAGTAGTGGATCGTCATACATGGTCATAAATAATCACATCATAATCACATATATGTTAAATTTTAAAATACAATCCGATAACAAACGTATACAAAACATGTCAATTTAAATTCAGAATTTAGGATTTCAATCCGTTGAAATACTTTACAAAATAGGGAACAAATGAATTGAGATAACGCTCCGTGGATTTTACATGCGGTTTCGTCAGTTGTATCTTTGGTGCGTCTGTGCTACGGGTTGCCTTAACTTGCAGATTTGTGGTCACAGGGGGTAAAATGACCGGTGCACATCCGAAGCCAGACATTTTTTGCCAAATTTCACCAGGAGCTCGTGTCTCCTATCAGAGAGTGTTTGCAGACGCAATGACTTTAGGCTGTCTTCATATGACTCGTATTTCTGTCCAAGAATGATGCAGCAAGCTCTCTTCTGAATCCCTTCCAACTTCTCGCTTTGCTGAACTGTGAGTCCAGCATGCCACACGGCAAAGGCGTACTCCATCACAGGTCGGACGTAAGTTTTATAACAGGTGACAAGCTCACCTGTAGAGAGACCAAATCTTTTGATGCTTGCAAAGGATTTGAGCAGAAATGACCCTTTTTTTACGAGGTTTTTTACATGGTCATCCCATTTTAGGCTGCTTTTAATAGTGATGCCCAGAATTTTTGCAGAGCTGACCACAAGGAATTGTGTCTCGTCTTCGAGGGGAGGAGGAGTTTGTTTGGTGAAGTTAATTCTTAGGGCGACGCTTTTTTCTTCACTTATGCCTAGCTTCATCTGACCACAATCATAGGCCAGCTGCTTGGTTACCTCTTCCAGTGAGTTTCCCGGATCGTCCAGTGTGGCGATAGAGCGGCTTAGCTCTGTGAAAAAAGTTCGCCATAAGCTTATTAACAGCAATTGTGAAGGCCAGTGGACCTAAGCGACTACCCTGGGGTGCTCCGCATGATATTGACAGGAGTTCAGATATGTTATCCTTACTCAACTGCACGCACTGCTGACGACCCGTAAGAAAGCTCGCAAGCATTCGAACGATGAATTTTCTGGCTCCCATTGTGGTTGCTTCACTGATGACGATTTGGTGGTCAAGGTAGTCGAATGCCTTTATTAGATCAGCGATTAGTACGTCAACAAAGTGGCCCGGTTCTTCGAGATGTAGAAGTATTTCGTCCAACACACGGACCAGGTAGTGTACAGTGCTGTGCCCAGGTCGAAACCCGAACTGACGAGCATCGATGTTGTCTTCAATATCGCTGTAGAGCCATTCGAAAAGAAAACCTTCGAATAATTTGGCGAACACAGGAGTTTTTGATATCGGTCTAAGATCTTTGACTGAAGATGCTGTTCCCTTTTTCGGTATGGGTGTGACGAAAGCGGTTTTCCATACGTCGGGAAAGACTCCATCTACGAGGCACTGGTTCAGGATAGCGGTGAGGGGAAGAGCAAGTTCGCCGGCGCAGATAGCAATCAGACTAGTCGGTATTTCATTCGGACAGGAGAGCTTGAGCATGAAGAGAACCCTTGCAGGAAGGGCCGAAATATGGCTAGAATAAGACTCACCTGACGTATACGATTGTCGCAGTCAAAAATGATTCGCAGTCAGCTTTGGCTGAAGAATACTTCTAAATTTTCCTTGGCAGGCTAAACCACGTCCAATTTCTTATTGTTCTAACACGGAATTAATTTGATACTGCGATTTGGGTTTGGACGGATTTTCGGCGACAAGTCCGTAATCGGCAAGCATAAGAAGTAATCATCTTTGCTGATCCTTGGGGCTGTACAAGGATGATTTGTTTAATTCTTAACTTCTTTTGGTGTCGTCCTAAATTTCGCGCAGCTTGTCTAAATAATTTTATTTTAGTACAATCACCTTCTACGAATGTCACTCGAGACGACACTCATTTGTTCCAGTCCTTGCGAGACTGAAGCGCCCGCGCGGTCGACCTTGTATAAGTGGGGAGGACAGCCCTTCAGGAACTTGCCCAGTCCTGCCAGCTTTCCTTGATCTTTGGAAAAGAAATCTGTTTGGTCCCACCTTGCCTTACCAACCTCAGATCTCCGACCCTTTCCTATTTATATTGTATAATTCGCAAGAACCTTTTTTTTTAATTTCCTCGGTGGCACAGATTTAAACACTATTTTGCCAAGGACATGGGCATTTGAAGCTTCCGTCGGAGATTCACCCGCCTCCTCCGCCCCCTCAACCAAAGTCGGAGCGAGGTTCGATTTAATACCTGAACCCTGATTTATGAGTCATCTTTTGTTTCAATTGTGGAGTGTCTTTATCTGAAGTGTTGGGTTCGGAATTGATCTTGTATTATTGACAATTATTGCTGTTTTATTTTGCTTATGCGGTTTCTAGGTAAATTTATAGAAGTATAGTTGGTTCAAGTTCAAAGTTTCAAGCCCCTCGCGAAGCCCTCTAGCAACCGATTCTTACTTACAAGTCCATCTCCCCGTGATAGACATGGTACCGTATCGTTCTTACCACGAAATACACTGGCAAAAATAAAAGGTATACCAAATAGCAGAAGTTTTCAACCCCTCATCACCAAAGATTTTACCAAAGATTCTAGCAACCGATTCTTACTTACGAGTCCATGTCCTCCTGATAGACGTGGTGCCAAATTGTTCGTACCGTATAAAGCACAGGAAACAAATTGTAGGTACACCAAGTAGACAAAACTGCTAACCCCTCATTGCCGAAAATGATTATGGTCAACAGCCTATTATTAGACCATGAGACCATAAGTCCCCTACTTGTCTCACAATTGGGATCGGCCTATTTTTGGTTTCAGTGTGTACCCTACTACTGAAGTTGTCAATCCCTCTAAACTTTCCAACTGTGATTTAGCCCGCAACCACCTACTCTTTTCCCATATACCAACCCCTTCGACCTTCGATTACCCTAGCTCTCTCTCTTACGCTCATTGATTAGGCGCTCTGCGCGCAGAGCTATAGTATACTATGTGAAGAAAAGGGGTAGCCGAAAATTGGTCGACAAATTTTGTGTCCGGTTTTTGCCAGATTCCGGGTGAACTACTAGTCCGGTGAGAAAATAAAGTGCATATTCGGATTCAGCACGTCTCCTTAAATCAGCTATCTCAATAGATTTCACAAAATATTTTTGTTTGCCCTTTAATTTGAAACCCCTCCCCCACCCACAAATATAGAGCAACAGAGCCCATCTTCGAACTTGACCTGTACTTCGAGCCAAAGGATCCTCCCACCAAGTTTCATCAAAATATCTCAATCCCTTCGAGACTTATCGTACGTACAGACGGACGGACGGACAGACGGGCAGATGGACGGACAGACGGACGGACGGACGGACGGACAGACGGACGGACGGAAGGACAGACGGACAACTTTTGCGATGTCATAGGTAGCCTATCCCTCCAATTACGTTTTGGATCCCAAAAAGTAAAAGAGGCCAAGTGCAAAAGTGCCCAATGAAAGCAACTTATTTCTTACTTTTTTGTTTTAACTTAATTCCCGGTTTAATCAGTTAATCTGTGAGTGAGAAGACCGAACTCCAGGACCACAGTAGATGGACACAAACTTTACGCCTAATGCTTTGTCGGCTTTGTTAGGAACACTGACATCATCGGTGCAGATCCAGATAGGTATAGTGGGCAGATGTTCTATAATGAGTATTATGTATAGGAACTTGAGCAACATGTGCCGAAGTCGCGTGCGCTCTCGCACAATGCGTATGGGGGTCCTAAACAATGCAATCATAAGAGATGAATCCAGAGCAGGTGAAAAGGGATGCTGGAGCCGTTGTATTCAAGTCAGACAGATGCTGCGATATGGTGCATTAAGTGATATAGCCTTTTGACACGAGCCGGGCTCAATAGTCTACCCCGCTTTATACCCGGGTAGCAGCTGCGGCTGGTTTTATCCCTACAGTACCAGTACCTACCCTTTGAAGTGTAAAAGTTGCTTAGGTTTTTGCACCTTGTTGTTCTTGGTCGTGACGAATGTTATTTTATGGTCGGTATCGGTAGGGATTTTTTTTCCAAGGTATTCGTCGACAAGAACAAACGATCGAATACATTTACATGCCATTTCTTTCGTAATTGTTTAATACAGTAGCGTTATTCAACCTCGTAATGATTTAAAATTCAGAATTTTGCTGGTTTTGGAAAAAAATGTCCTCACTTTTCGGTTTTCTGGCTGGTGCATAAGGTTAACCATCTGTTGGGTCACATTGGTGCCCCACCGAAAAATAATAGTGTGAAATTTCAGTCCGGTTGAAAATGTGCAATTTGTGCGAAAGCCAAGTGCCATGCACGCAAAATCCTTCTTCGCAAGTTTTCAAGTTGTCTCCTAAATGACGCATAGACACGAGAAAATTAGCTGTTGCTGCGGAACGCCACGCTTTCAACAGATAGAAAGCTGATCCTATCAAACGAAAAAAAATAGATTTTCTTGAACGAGATACTTTTTCAGACCTGACCAAAAGGGCCCTTCGGCGCCATAACGAAGTGGCCCTAAAGAACGAGAGTACAAGTTTGCCCTTTAAAGTTTAACTGACAAGCCAGCTTTTTTGTTTCTTGTAACTGAATACACTGAAATATTTTAACTCTGTTGACATTTTTTTTTTGTTTTGTTGTTCACAATTGGCTCTCGTAGTGACGTTAAGCTCATACCAAGAACAAATAATCTGATAGAACTTCTGTCTGTAGTCCCATGCAGCGACTATGGATATCCCGACAAAACTGAGCAGACCTAGAGGTATTTACTCTAGCTTTGAGCTTATGTTGGTACCCGTTTACTCATCTTCCGTCTTCGCCGTTGCTTATCGCATAAGAAATAGTGCAGGAAGCTGGCAGGAGGCGCGCTGACCCGCTCTGGAGCGCGTCCATAGAACCAATCAGCTTTGACTTCTACTTTTCCTCACCGGCGGGTTCACAGCGATTAGCTATCTGTAGAGGTAACGAAACGTGAGTGGCGCGAAGCTACTTAACCTCGCGTTCGCAGCGGACAGGGTATGGGGAAATATTCGACTCCGCATAGTCATATTACAGAGATAGGGAGACGGAGGCTCTGTCAGAATATTTGTTCTTGCTTATACGGACGGCGTCCCAAACAAGACCAAGCACAGCTAGATCGGATAATTTCAATTTCATCGAAGACATGGTTTTGCCTTCTGTAAAAACGCGAAGACGGAAATCAAAGACGCTGCTACATCCTTTGCTGTAAGAGAAGTTCAGAGGAAAAGTCCCAAGACCAGAGGCGTCACTACTGGGGGGGGGAGGGGGACGTCCCCCAATTTTGTCAGCCAGTCGGTAAAAAATAGCCGAGTCGGCGCAAAGCGCCGCGATTTTCAGTAAAAACAGTCGACTTTTCTTAAAAATAGTTGTTTTTCTTAAAAAAAAAAAAAAAAAAAGTCGGTTTTTCGTAAAAATAAACGTTTTTTCTTAAGAAATAGTAGGTTTTTCTTAAAATCAGCCGATTTTTTTTCAACTCTGTCGTTTTTTTCTCAATGATAGTCGTTTTTATCCTTAAAAATGGTCGGTAAAAATGACAAGCCATTCGGTAAATACCTTGTCCCCCCCCCAAACATTTTGGCTAGTAACGCCTCTGCCCAAGACTACCTCGAAATAATATAGCTAGGACCCATGAACTTTTATCTTAAAGATTTCCAGCCCTCCCCCTCTAACTCCTCCCACCGTGTCGGATGCGGTTCGGACTCATAAAAGTTCATCCCAATCCCTCTATCCGTCTGTTATATGTTACATCATCCCAATCCCTCTATCCGTCTGTTATATGTTATACAACTCCCGGGCCCCTAGTCCTAGCTTATATTCGATTTCCAAAACTAGCAAAACCGGGACAGATAGACAGACCAATAGACGGACAGACCGGTAGACGTCACGGTCTCACATGTCACTTGAGTCTAAGGCTGCAAGGGCCATACAAATCGTTAGCCTATGAAAGGTTAACTTCCGACACCGAGGTTGATATCGGAAAATAATATCGAGGCGACCATTGAAAATAACCTATCCGAGCCAAAAGTGAGACTTCTGACTTAGGAAAAGTCTCTTACTTATATGAAGTCGTAACCTCCCAACAAAAATCATCAGTCTTCTAACCCCACGTTCCCTTTGTGATACAAAAATCCCTCCCTTCTACCTTATTTATTCTTGCTTTTACGCTGTTAAAGATTGTCACCCGGGTGACATAGAATGTTATGGATTGCAGAACTGTTCACTATTAATATTTGACAGAACAAAACCAAGAACAAATAAAACTTGTGGAAAAACAAGTTCGAAGCAGTTTTTCTTACAGAAGTTCGTTTTTCCAACTTGAGCGGTTATGAGCCTGAAGAGGACCCTTGCCAAGAAGGGCCAAAATATAGCTCTAATACAATTTATCTGACGTATCCGTTTTGCACTGTCAAATATGATTCGCCGTCAGCTTGGGCTGAAGGAATATTTATTGTTCGTTCAACTGTAGAAAAAGCCGAAGCAGCCGTTATAAGGACCGTCTCAGAATCAAATTCTTACAGCCGGAGACTCGAATTTCATACGTTACATTCTAACCACCCTAAGGGATTTTCACACGTGCCTTGTTTCGCCAATTTCGGTGCGTATCACACACCCGACGATTGTTTACGAGAAGCTCCGTCGTCAGAAAAAAACGGTTCTGTAAACTTCTCTGTTTTTCCTAAAAGTCAACGGGGATGGGAAGAGGCTTAAAATAGCCAAAGCCGTGGGTACACGCAGAGCCTGGTTTCGAAGATTCGACCGTTGTAAAATACTCCGGCGCCCAAATAACCGCCTGTTTTTTTTGTTTTGTTTTTTTAAACCTTTGGTACAAAGCATTTACTTCTCCATTTCACTATTCTTGATGTTTGCTCGATTCTAGATCTGTAGGCACCATGAGTCGTGGCGTGATAGCTGTAAGCTTCTCCGGCGAGTAGAAAAAAGGGCTGCAAAAAAAAAAAACTTAGCGAGATCACTAGAACAAAGATAATTGGGCAATTCAGTCAACTAAAAAAAAAAAAAAAAAAAAAAATTTGGGCAATTAATCTAAGTTACAAAATTTTCTAAATCTGAGCAGTTTAAAAACCGCCTGGTTGAAGCAAGGTTGAAGCAAACATTCGAAAAAGCACTGCATGTTTGAATGTTTGTTCTCCACAGTGCTTGTATAGTGTATTTAAAATTTTTGTGTAAAATTAAAAAACTTGAGCTTGAACTTGAAGCCGATGTCCGGGGCCTCTGCACAGTGAAGCCAACCCTTCCAGACTTTCATGATAATGATGACGGCTAATTTTGCTATTCTTCAATATTTCCTAGATGCCCCTTCCTTTTGAAATACCTTTTGCATCCCAATCACAACTGTCAATCACTCTTCCTTTTCTTCCTGCATTTGCATATTTATTGTCTCTCGAATGACTTCCAGACGATTTTGGCCATGCTTCACCTTCCAGACCCGTTTCGAGGAAAACGGCTGTCTGGAATCCGGAAGAAACATCTTCACGATGAAGCCTCACCTTAGCTCAACCCCTCCCCCCCCCCCCTCTTGACGAAGGAGGCCGGGTAGCTAACTCAAGAACTCGTGAGTCTCGTGAGCGATCGTAAAAAAGACCTTGAGCCTGTCGGTGATTTCCGCTGCTTTGAAACTGCTGGCTTAGGTTTCGCCCGAGAGCTCTCGCAGGATCGGGACATCTTGGATGCTGCCGTCCGAAGACGCCTAGACACCGGTGAGGCGGCAATCGTCGGGTCCTCATAAAAGCACAGTAAGTATGGCCTTGGTACGGCCCAGGGACTACTGCAACTGGCTTCTGTTATTTTTCAGTTTAGCCTTTTTCTTTCCAAATTAGTTCTCTAATCAGTCCAAAATACGGGTGGAGGAGCAGATGTACTGAAGTTGGAGGCTGCGCCGGCAATTCCAACGGTCGGTCTTCTCTATTGCATAATACGTGTGTATAGTTATTTGTGCGTGGGATGTCAATTGTCACATCTGCCTGTGTTAGAGATGCAGATGCTGCGGCTGAGAGGAGATAGAAACGGCAACGGTTTCTAACCAACAGATGTTTAGATTTTCTGGCTACTGATTTCTAGTCTCTTTGTTAGCCGTTAATGAGGAGCCGAACAAAAATTAGAGTGTTCATTTATAAGGTCAAATAACAGCCCCATGCCGACAAACAGAACCATAGCTCTCGGAGACAGGTTATCTGCTACAGAAAATATCTACAGAAAATCTACAGAATACGTGTGTATAGTTATTTGTGCGTGGGATGTCAATTGTCACATCTGCCTGTGTTAGAGATGCAGATGCTGCGGCTGAGAGGAGATAGAAACGGCAACGGTTTCTAACCAACAGATGTTTAGATTTTCTGGCTACTGATTTCTAGTCTCTTTGTTAGCCGTTAATGAGGAGCCGAACAAAAATTAGAGTGTTCATTTATAAGGTCAAATAACAGCCCCATGCCGACAAACAGAACCATAGCTCTCGGAGACAGGTTATCTGCTACAGAAAATATCAGAACTATTTTCTTTAGTGAGCTCATTTCAATTTGCTTTGGCCTGTCAAGGCTCTATCCACCTCTTCGCAGGTCAAACGAAGTTGACCAAACTCGGCATCAGAAACCTTACGCAAAGTATGTGACGGTCGTACGGAAATCCAACTTTTCTTTCAAAAAAGGAGATAATTTCTAACCCCTATTCACGCTGCAGCGTTAGGTGCTACAGGATTTTTTCTTTGATTTTCCGACGTACGACAGAATCGCATGAATGTTCACACCGCGACACTAAACGGGAAACTGGGCTTTCATTTCAAGATTCAAGATGACCCTGCAGTGGACAAATAAACCCTCACCAGATACCTCAGAAAACCCTGGGGACAATCCAATACTTCGGAATTGTAGTGAAACTTTATCTGTCATTTATTTCGAATCGGGTTTAATTTAGGTTTACTGAGAAGATATTTTTGTTCAACCATCCAAAGATTGAAATGTTTTTTTTTTCATCAAAAGGTACACAGGTGCTATTCGTCTTGTTTTGTCGGACGAGTTGAAATTCCTCAACGCATCCGACACTGCGACAAAACGCAATGTTTGCGCTGCCTGTGCACAATTTGCATGGTATTTCGCAAAACGCAAAATTAGTGAATTCGCAGCGTTTATTCACAGTTGGTTTAAGCTAATTTAGACTAGATTCAAATGTTACAGAAACTCTTTAACTACAGCTTTGCAGACTTCAACGATGAACTTGGGGTTCGTAGATTTCAGGATACCGGTAAGCGAAACCAATCCACCCGAAACAAATGTTACCCTCAAATGCGAAAGCGCTTGGCACTCTAAGAGGAAGTGTGCCAAATCCTCCTGCAACTTGCAAGATACTTAGACGAAAGTTACGTCCAAGACGGACGAAGGGCTAGAGGTGGCAAGCCATAGAAGTCTGGTCTGTAATATGCTTATTTGTTTGCCTTTCCTAGAGTAATTCATCGATTCTGACCAAAAGGAAATATTTTGATAGGGTTGGATTAGCAGAAACTCATTCTTTCTTGAATTTTGAACTTCCATGACATTTCTTAGTAGATGACATTGGGATTGGAATGAGATTGCCGAAACTAATTTCCAGTGGTTTGCGCGATTGGCTTGTCTGTCTTGTAAAGGCGAATCCGGAATCTCACGAAAACCCCACCATCTACTGCGAAATTCGGAGACTAGGCGTTCTAGCTAACGGTTTCGCTTTTCAAAAAGCTAAGCAAAAATCCGCCATGCTCAAGAGCAAGAACTAACGTCTTTGCGCCCTCACAACTTCTCCCTGGCTTGCCGATATCGCTTTCCACTCATGTTGTGGTTTCACTAAAAGTTACCGGGCCACAAAAACAGCTCTGGAAAGGGAAGTGAGTTTTAGCCTAAGTCACAAAAACTGCCGGCGCTTAAACTCGCGGAGCTTTCCAGGATCGCCAGAATTGCCCTTTATACGGGGTAAAAGAAGAAGAAAGCAGAGGAGACACCAATATGTATGATTTTCCGATTTTCCGGACTGGTTTAAAAATTGCAAATCCGGTTTCCGAATTCAGACTCCCCGAGATGGACGCGGGAAAATCCAGAAGGATTCCGTTCCCAAGTGTTATTGCACATTCCGTCGGTTCTTTGGATCCCTTTCAGGAGATTTATCGCGATGTGTCAATGTTACACGTACCCTGACAACGCCGGAAGAGTGGCCATTATTGAATTCCCGGACGAGGAATCCGGATAGCCCAACAAGCCCGGCTAATGAAAACCTGAATAATCAAATTCCAGTATGACCAGCAGCGAGCCAATATGAGGCCAGACCATGCTCAGTCTGAGAGGAACAATTTTACCAATTTAGAGAGTTTAGGGGGGCTAAGATTCTTTTGAAATTCCTTTCCGGAGTTCTTGCTGTACTTGCCGGGGGGGGGGGGGGTTCAGGCTGCATACACAGTTTTGTGAGCTATGTCACTGTAGCCCGTTCTACAATATATTCCCTCGTCTCAGAAAGTCTATGCTTGACGGTTGAGTAATGCCTTAGGGTTCGAGATGTTCTTGATTTCCATGTAGTGTATTTTGGCTAGGGCCCCAAACACCTTAGAGACAGGCCTCAAACAAGCTCTTTCGACGTAAAAACCAACTATAGTCTCTTTTTCACGACACCTACCAAGTGCCATAAACAATGACAAAAATTGCAAATGCAATCACTTTCTTTAGGTTATACATTTTTACGGAGACTCCTCTGGCTCACTTTTTTTAATCTGAATACGCGACGCCAGCATTCTGAAATTCCTTCTATATATGAGGATTATGAATCAATGAGTGAATTATCATTTTCATCTAAACGTGTAAACAATTCACACTGACTAATACCAAGCTAATACTCCGGCTAACACTCAAAATGCCCACGGTCACAATGCCCACGACTCAAAATGCCCACTAAAAATGCCAACAACTCAGAATGCCCACGGTTCAAAATGCCCACGACTCAAAATGCCCACGGCTCAAAATGCCCACGGTTCAGAATGCCACGATTGGATTATTTGAGGGGTTCAGTCCGAAGTATACTTGAGTTAAGGGTCAGTGAGCAATGGTAGGAGTAGACTGAGTATTATAATGACGACGATCGTATGTTGAACTGGCATAGTCTCAATTATTATATAATACTGGTAAATTTTTCCAAGAAAAATGTGTATTTCCTCTTGGTTAGATGCCGCAAAAGCGCTGTGCTTGCTTGAGCACGCCTCTGCCTGATAAGGACCCCGCAAACTGCACCTGTACTCTGACGAAAAGCCTCACACAAAGCCTTCTCAAAATATGTAAACGTACGTGTTATCTTTCTAATAGGCACACGGGACAGACTTTACGAATTTACATGCACCCTGTCAGTAACGTTTCCGGGTCCCAAAATGCAACATGAATTTTGAACTTGAAATTTTTAAGTCATTTACTCTGCCAAACTCTGAACAGACAAACTGAGTCTTAATCAACAATCTTAAATTAAATTAAGGAATAACTATTACTTTCAGGATGCAAGTTAACTGGAGCATTTGTATCGCCTGGTTTTGCTGTCTGTGTTTGCGCAATTTTTTACGACATTGCTTCTGTACTTTCACGCAAAGAATTCTGAACTGATCAAGAAACAATAAAATGATTCCTTTCAAAACCTTTTCCGTGGTTAATCCTATCCCTTATAATCTCGTAGTCCGTTGTCCCAGGATGACTTTGGCCTTCCCTGTGGACAGTTTCAGCCGTCGGCATTTTTGAACCAAGACGGCCTCCCATGTGACCATTTTGAACGGTCGGCATTTTGAGCCGCCGGCATTTCCGACGATTTCGATTTCAGGTGTCCGACCTGAGTCGTGGGCATTTTGAGTCGTGGGCATTTTGAGACGTGGGCATTTTGATCGTGGGCATTTTGAACCGTGGGCGTTTTGATCGTGGGCATTCTGAGCGTAGGCATTGTGAGAGTGGGCAAAAAGATCGTGGTGATTTTGGGAACCACCCAAACTGATGATTTGTGGATAGCGGAGTAACGAGGTAACGCATTTTCATCTGGCCTTCAAGCCTCTTTAAGTGAATAAGTGATGAGTATCAAGATTGTTCTATCTAATCCCTTTTCGGGTAACCTTTAAATACGACATTTACGATGTCACACTCCTGGTGAACGCCACTTTGGATTTGAAGCAGCAGCTTGACATTTCGTTGACGTATAGTATGATTATTCTATACATTTCAGTTTACTGATGAGGGGAATAACTTACTTAGTATTCTAGCCCCCTTGGTCATCACGTGTCACTCTTTTCGCCCGATTCCATGACACCGTGATACCTAAATTCTTCTTCAATATTATCTGTGACCACCTTAAGGCGTATTCTCGCCGCTCCCTGAGGAGTCCACGTGAGGAGTCCCCGCGTTTTTGTTTGTCCCGGGGACTCACTTCCCGTATTCTCGCGAGTCCCCACGGACGGGGAATGCTCTGATTATCATCACCATCATAAAAAAGGACTCCCTTTCAGATTCGGAGGGAATCAATTTTTGTTGGTGTTGGTGCAATGCAAAATTAATTAAAAACATTCCGGATAAGCAAAACCAAAAATAAAGTGGATCCAAATAAATTTCGTCAACTGCATATTATTATTTTTGTTTCGAACAGAATCCATTTTAGAAGCTTCCCCCGCGTTCTCGCTGTTTTCCGTACGCGGAGTCCGCGTGGAGTGACTCCCTCTATTCCCCCCGAGATTCCCCCTCGGGGAACGGCGAGATTACGCCTTTAGTAATTAATTATCAAATCAACTATACCTGAAAAAAAGGTGTTTCTGTGAGTGACATCAAATTAAATCTTTGCGAATATTTAGAAATGTCGTCTTTCATTTTGAATCTGTTGCTATGTGTGTGGTTTTTCTCTTCGGTGCCTGAACATGGGGTATTTTTAGGAACTGGTGGTGAAAACAACTTTAAAAGACAGGTTTGGACCCAGCCTTTGATTTCCTGCCACGTAGTAAAACGCGCTCTTAAACGTCATCTATCGTAAATCAGCAGAACTATGAAGCCGGATTTACCCCGCTAGGGCTCATCAGTTACTATTATGTCAGCCGTTGAACTTGACAGGAAGAAGGAGAGCTTGAGCGAGTGATTGAGCACATACCCAGTGTTGCCAGTTTCGCAGAATTCTTTTTCACAGGTTTTGAATTCTTTCCATGTTCATGCTAAAATGTCGCAAAATTCTATTATATCAAAGCGTTTGACAAGTTTTAATGCAAACCTTATCGGGAAAAACGGTTATAATAGTTCGTCTTATAAAAGCGAGCTGGAAGTTAATTCCGGCCAGATCCAGATGTTAGGAGTTTGACAGATGGACAGAGCAAAGCGGCAACACTGTGCTGGGACTGGATGAAAGTTATATGAAACCAAATTGTGGGTTATGGACACCTAAGGAAGAGGTGTGATCATTTAAATTCGTGTAATAGTGAAAAGAAATCCACTAATGTCAATAGAGAGATTTCACCCTACTCGAAGAACACCGTCATCGTCGAGATCATAAAAAAGAAAATTAACATTACGAGGTATACTATAGGTATAGGACTTTCAACTTTGAGTTTGAGACCAAATTACCGGCCTTGGATAGCTGCTGTTAGTCAGAGAGTTGTTGGAATCGTTATCTTGCTTCTTCTTGTTGGAATAATACAACTTTTGCAAATTAATGTTCTTTTTTAAGAGAGTTTGAAGAAGGCTTCAGAGACAGAGTTTGTGAACAAAGAAAGACGGAGGCTCACATCCTATTGGTCGGTTATGATGCGGACTTCAAGGAACATATCATAGCTAACCAATAGGATGGGTGACTTCCTCTTTACTTACAAACTTTGAAGCCTTCAAACTCTCATAAAAAAGGTCATTAATTTGCAAAAGTTGTATTCTTCCATCAAGAAGAAGCCACATAACAATTCCAACAACTCCATGACTCACAACAGCTATCCAAGGCCGGTAATTTAGTCTCAAAGTCGAAAGTCCTATACTTTCTAATGTTAAATTTTTTCGTTATTCTCCCGCCGTTTTCATCGGATATGGTGCAATCTCTCTATAGGTAATGCCACATGAGATTGTGCAGACAGATTTGTCAGTGCATATACTAATTTTGTTGACAGGTAGTGTTTAAATCGATAGAGGTCTCTGTCCAAATATCTTTACCTCGATGCTCTGTCAAAATTCAAGAGAATTTCAGAATAGAATATTCTCAGATTACTTTCTGTGCAACAGGATTTTAGCCAAGTTTGCTATTTTCCCTACCTGCCAAGGTCTTTCTAAAACTACAACTTTGGCCAAAACATACTGATGTTTCCACACAGAACAAGAGGGCAGAAAGAAGGATGGTCTTCCTTTGTGGCTAATTTAGACAGTCTTCCCACCTCTATAGTCTAAAACTCCAGCACACTTACTTAGGTGGCAAGGTTTCAGACGTCACATTTGCCTGCCTTATATAGTAATAAAGTTAAACCGAGAAAGAAAACGAAAGAAGACTCAAGAATATTTGTAAAGGTGAACTGTTGACAAGTTTGTTTCAGGCAGAAAAAGTATATTTATAGGCCACCTTTAAAGCAGAACTGAAACTTGATACATAGGTACTATTCTATTGTTTTTCTTCTCAGTAACAAGCTCTATTAGGCTACCATCTCCCTACATGTGACAAGTGTTGAGATGGCATGCTAAATCTTTTCCTCTGTTTGTTTGCTTACACAGTTAAAATTCCTAAAATCAAATTCCTCTGCAGGACTTCTCAAACGTAGCCTAATTGATAGTTTTGGCGTGAAATAAAAAACCTTGGACGTCTGAGTCGAATGTAGCCTATCTTTTTACTTTGTCAGAAAAGAAGAATGTGTTTAAGTATGACTTTCTAACCTTTCTTTCTGTTTCAGAAGAAACTAGGAGAGACGAAATGCTCCCAACATGCCAGCTTAACCATTAGTGAAGGGATTCATCCCCAGTGATAATTGTGTCAGTGTGCATTACAGGAAGTGTTCTTTCTGGCCCCTAACATTGGTCAGTTCTTCAGTTATTAACTCTGTAACTAAAGAAGAGTGGATCTCTCCAGACAAAGGAAGGGATCAAGTCTACCTGGTAAGTAGTTTAGCGTTCTAGGACTGGAATTACTGCCACCATATTGGCACCATTACCTTCGGTTCCAGTTTCATAATAGTTGCGTTTTTGAAGATACCATGGTATCTGGTATCACAGTCTAAAGTTGTTTTCGCAATGGAACGGCGTTTTTGCAGTTATTGTGGTATCTGACCAGTTACCATGGTATCTGATATTCAGATACCACGGTAAGGGACTGTGGTAACTGATATTAGTATCTGAAAATTTCATCTCGCTTCCCTCATCACCAACACAAGAACCTAGGATTTTGTCAAATTGGTGGGAAAGAAGTTTGGCACTTGTGATGTGAATGGATATCAGTTTTTCTTTTGGGATGACTTCTGAAAGCGCCTATTGTCGTTTATGCAAAGCAACTGTAGTATCAGATACGACGGTAACTCAAGTTCAAGTTCTTTTTATTGATACGTACGACACAAAACTAACATAATTACTGACATAAACAAAAAACTAAATTTATTCATTTAAACAAAATCCCAAGGGCTCTATGGCCCGTTTGTTGGGAAACAGCTATGTTTATGATCAAACAAGATAACTCACCAAGTGTTCTCGCGAATACAACCGACCTCCACAACACCAGAAAAAAACACAATTATTCATTCTGCGAATTTCAAACAGTTAATTGTTATCTTCCAACAAAAATCTTTTAAGGTGTTATTTGAAAGAACAAAGACTCAGGGACTGCCGGGTCTCAGCGGGAATTGAATTCCAGGCACGCCGTACCGCCACTTCCAGACCAAAGTCAGAACGCACTGAGGGAGTGGGAAGAACCAGTATGTCATCTCGGTTTCTTAGTGCATAAGGGGTAACTTCATTAACAAGTTGAAACATCCCACCAAAACATGACGGGAGGTCACTACGAAAATATTGAAATGCAAATGAGCATAACGAAAGAGTGAAACAGAAGCGCATGTTGTTGACTGGAGAATTTTAACTGCTTTACGTTGTAGATTGTGGATGGTGGAAAGTAACGACGGAAAATTAGACATCCATGTAGATGAGCAATAATATATATATGGGTATATAAGAGAGAAATATGATTATCGGGGAATAGAAAATGGAAAAGTTTTCTTAAAGGACACCTGAACAATGAAACCATACTTGAACACACCATGGACAATGCATTTACAGACATGGTCACGGAGAGCATTCTTCTCATGAGCGTGACGTTTCTAAAATAGGGATGTTCGTTTCTGGAGGTTTGCACATGCAGACTCCAAGACAAAAAGCGCAATTCATTCAAATCTTGTACAGCGCTGGCCGGATCGTATTGAAATTTCTCCTAGATATCCGTTTGGGCTTAACTGGTTAAAAAATATTCTAGAAGAAGGGTTGATTGGAGACATTTGTTCATTTCTAAAACTGTTCGGTACTGAAATAAGCTGGAAATAAGGACAGATGAAAAATGGAGCAAAAATCATAGCTTGGAAACGCTATTTCGTATTTGGATTGGGTTTTCTGCAGGCAATGTTAACAGAAGTCATACAGATAGGGATGATACTTGGTACTCTTCATTCAGGTGTCCTTTAAGCTTCCGTATAGTTCCCACTCCTCGCGAAATTTTGACTCTTTATCGTCTCAATATGCCGCCTGAAACTTAGATTTTCATCCAGGAGTACTCCCAGGTAACTCCAACGGTAACTCCAGTACCGCGGTGGTATCTGCAAAAGCGCAACTACTGAAAGTGCAAAGTTCGTCCGGGAGAACCTGATTGTCTTTTCGCACCAGAACCAACAAGAGCTGAAAGCTCATATGGCACTTGCAAGCTTTTTAGCTTGTATTCAAGTTATCGTAGTACGATGTGAATGGATAGTAGTGCTCCCCTCCCTCCCCCCACGATGGTCGGATCGGGCAAGTGACTATTTCCAAGGTATAGAAAATCATCTGTAATCAAAACTCTCGAAGCAAAAAAGATGATCATCAGGAGCACGAAAATGTATTTTGCTCAAAAGTATTGTTTGCACTTTAAGGAATTTTATTGTAAGCAAAACACTTGAGGCAAAAATGATCATGGGCTCATAGGGATCACGAAAATGTATATTTTCCTAAAAGTATTTTTTTGCACTTTGCGGTTAGCATTAGTACTTTAAGGGATGGTCGGATCTGGGAACTAACTATTTCTAAGCCAATCATGTCAAGTCTTTAATTTTAAAGCCATGTTTCATCGTCCTAGCATGTCTGGAAGTACCTTAACTTGCGATCACCGGAATTCCGGACCCCCCTATAACTCCCCCACAATGCCCGAATCCGGTCCGGTTCTGTCACTGCGATCTTGCGATCACCGGAATTCCGGACCCCCCCCTCTAACTCCCCCACAATGCCCGAATCCGGTCCGGTTCTGTCACTGATCTACATAGTGCTTGCGCTTGTTCTTCCCACCAAGTTTCATTCCGATCGCTCCACTCCAAGCACGTCAAAAGGTTTCCGGATCCCCCTCCGACCCCCCCCCCCCCCCCCCCAGCTTCATCGGATCCGGTCCGGACTTGAAATGGGACATCCGAGAAACATTGTCTTTCTACATATCAAGTTTCGTTATGATCCGATCACCCGTTCGGAAGTTATACATACCTCAAGATTCAGGATTCCCCCCTCCACTCCCCCCACGATGGTCGGATCGGGAAGCTGACTATTTCCAGGTTAATCTGGTCGCGTCTCTGATTTACCTGCCGAGTTTCATTGTCCTAGTCCACCTGGAAGTAACTAAACTGGCCGTATCATCGGAATTCCGGAACCCCAATCAAACTCCCCCCACAGTGCACGAATCCGGTCCGGTTCTGTCAGTGATGTACCTAGGGGTTGTGCTTGTTCCTCCCACCAACTTTCATCCCGATCGCTCCACTCTAAGCGTTTAACATGATTTCCGGTTCCCCCCTCGGACCCCCCCCCAGCTTCATCGGATCCAGTCCGGACTTGAAATGGGACATCTGAGACACGTTGTCTTTCTACATATCAAGTTTCATTATGATCCGATCACCCGTTCGGAAGTTACACATACCTCAAGATTCAGGGTCCCCCCTCCCTCCACTCCCCCCACGATGGTCGGATCGGGAAGCTGACTATTTCCAGGTTAATCTGTCACGTCCCTGATTTACCTGCCGAGTTTCATTGTCCTAGCCCACCTGGAAGTAACTTAACTCCGTATCACCGGAATTCCGGAACCCCACTCCAACTCCCCCCACAGTGCACGAATCCAGTCCGGTTCTGGCAATGAGGTACGTAGGGGTTGTGCTTGTTCCTCCCACCAAATTTCATCCCGATCACTCCACTCTAAGCGTTTAATATGATTTCCGGTTCCCCCCTCCGACTCCCCCCAACATACATCGGATTCGGTCCGAACTTGACATGGGACATCTGAAGCATGACGTCTTTCCAAATATCAAGTTTCATTAAGATCCGATCACCCGTTCGAAAGTTATGCATGCCACTAAATTCCGGATTCCGGCTCCCCTCCCTCCCCCCACGATGGTCGGATCGAGCAAGTGACTATTTCCAAGTTAGTTTGGTCGGGTCCCTAATATGCCTGCCAAGTTTCATCGTCCTAGCACATCTGGAAGTACCCTAACTCGCAAACAGCGACTGACCGACAGACCGACAGACAGACCGACGGAAAAGTGATCGGTATATGGCACTTGGCCGGTAGGCAAGTGCCATAATTTTTTTTTTCGAAAATACCATTACTTTCCACCTGAAATTAGCGATTTTCTTGTTGGCGCTTGTCGGCTATGTCCAGCCTTCCTGCTCTCCAACGCGGCGGCTGGGCGCAAAACATTTGAAAACTGATCGCGCCGTTGTTAAAAGTGTGAAAACTAAGCAAATAAAAGAGTTAATAAACAAAAGATTCTTAGATCCTTATGTGTGAAAGAGTTGTCAGCAGACGTCTAAGATCCCGGCAAACGTTTCGTTGTGTGACGGGCAAAACTCGGCAAGACCAAAAAAGCGCTAAAATTTCGTAGGCACAAAATGAGAGAATGGAGAAAGGTAGTGATTTTAGAAGCTTATAATTCTGTATGGGAGCTAGGTATATTATAAAAGGCAGAAAAAGCAAGAGGGGTCCTTTAAGCAAACCGAATGTCGGAACTAAGAAGTAAATCTCGCGTCGGTAAGTCGAGAGTGACGTGTTGTTCACTGGAGCTGAAGGTAGGGTGAAGGAAATTAAGGGAATAGACGAGCATGGTCGGAATTGGGATGAGGAGGACGTAGCGGGCAGTGGAGGCAACCTCTGGTCAAGAGGGGAGACTTAGGGGTCTTACAGGACCCGTCGTGCCTATATAATTCCAATGCAACCTACTTCCGTGATATAATTCATTAATTCTTGAGCTCGGAGACCCAAATTTCATAGCCCGCTAACGATATTTCACTAATCTTTGCACCTGCCACGATTCACTATTTTCCATGCTCACTATGCTCCCGATGAGTGTTCGCGTATCATGCTATTGATGCGTAAAACCAGTTTTCTGAAGTTTGCCGAGTGTTTGCTAGAAGCCAATGGGCCTGGGAAAAGGCTTAAAACAGCAAAAGCCGTGGATAATTTGTTCACAACAGAGCCTAGTCTTTTTGAATACTGGAACGAACAGTAAATAGTGCGAGATGAGCTCGGCACCTGCGCTACGTGACGCATCAATTGTTTGCATGCGAAAGTTTGCTTATTCGTAACGAGGGGTTAAGGTCGGACTTCACTACCCAGATTTTTCGCCCAGATTCTGGGTTCCGTTTTCTTCGATATCGGTATGGGTAGTGAAGACAGGTCTGAAACGGTCTGAAAACACCCCGGACGCGTCCGGGAGTCTGGTAGAAAAATCTACCAGATTCCCCGATTCTGGGTGAAAAGAAACGGGAATTTGAAAGTAGTTTTCATTTGACTTGGAGAAATTATTGTGCTGAGGTGGTAAGATCTAAGAAAATGACAGAAGTGCTGAAAAATACCCAAAAGTGGACTGTTGAAAAGACATTTGATCTGATTTCTGTTTGGGACCGTCTTCACATAATCCGGACCCCAGATTCTGGGGCGTCTGGGTAGTGAAGCCCGACCTTTACCCACTCTCCCGCACCTGCTATACACCCTATGTCGGCACCGGCCGGCACCGACTGAAATTAGCTGTGCCGGCACCGGTGCCGTCCATGAGTTGAATGATTTCGCTCCGAAAGATGCTTATTTTAAGGTTCTAATACGTGGTAACCGGTGCCGGCACCGGCTGGGCACCGCGGCACTGGGCACTTGCTGTACGCTAAAATCGAGAGTGGCAACCCCTCGATTCGTAAGCGCCGTTCAAAGTTAGGCAACGTCCCAAGCAACGCATCTCTGCTTAAGTGACACAAATTTGCATGTTAATTCCCCCCCTTTCTTCATTTATCTTTTTCTCCTTTCTACTACGATGCACACCCTTTACTCCGACGTACCTTGACGCAATGGATATTATTTCATGGTTTCGAACTCTCACGCCAACCTGTTCCAGTCAGTCGGTGTTACGCAAGAGACGAGCGTCGTCTCAGTAAGATTGCCCATTGAGCAGTCAAAGTATCTAGTCCGTCCCGTCCAGTGCCGATACATCGGAGACATGTCTCATTCTTACTAGTGTCGAGATAGATTTCTATTTCATAATGTGGGGAAAAGGCGGCCGACGGCAGCTTTAAGTTATATCTCAGTTTCGTGCTCCAATGAAAGGGTTTGCACTGTTTGTTGAAGAAAGAAGGTGGTGGATAGGCCCTAAGATGGAGTCGCGGTAAGAATGATGATGAGATATCGTTAATTAGAGATTTGCCGTATTTCGCGAAATATGAAGGCGTTTTCCCCCGATCCGACGAAGAGTTTAAGCCTCGAAAAGTGCTTTTCCGGGATCGCTTCTATGATACAAACGCAAAAAAATTGACTATTTTTACGAAAAACCGAATATGTTGAAGAAAAATCGACTGTTTCGAAGAAAAATCGACTGTTTTTACGAAAAATCGCGGTGCTTCGCGCCGACTCGGTTATTTTTTTTACCGACTAGCCGACAACAGTGTGGGGGGTCTTGGCGTCTCCCCCCCCCATACGTGACACCCCTGGGTGCTTGTGGATAACTTAAGTTGTGAACGACTTAGAACATACCCTTGATAATACCGATTTTGTTTCCGAATGGTTTACATTCAGGTTCAGTTCCATCTGTTAAGACAATAGAGCAGAACACAATTATTTCATTATCAGAGTAAGATCGTATCTAAACAGTTGCAGTCTGTAGCCTACGCAAGGCGGCAGAGCAGCATGGAATGATGACCTCTGTCACATTATCCTTTAATTCGAACTCGGATAACTCAATGGCAATCGTAGGCCGTCGTGACCGTGCTCTCCCATCAGGCCTGGCGTGCCCCATTGGCTGATATCTCCAAGAATGGCGACTACACTTTACGATGCTTCCGACAGGTTACGATTGC
Organism: Branchinecta lindahli; assembly: GCA_023053555.1. Taxonomy (NCBI): domain Eukaryota; kingdom Metazoa; phylum Arthropoda; class Branchiopoda; order Anostraca; family Branchinectidae; genus Branchinecta; species Branchinecta lindahli. The sequence continues at coordinate 19,362,402 of JAKZAO010000014.1, forward strand.
CAGTGAAGACCCCACTTTTCTTTTCACATGTTATTTCTTCGTGCAGAAGCAGTGCCTCAGGCGCTATTATTGGAATTTGCCGATCCAGTTATAGGCGTGTGATGCCGCGAGAACCGTTTTGACAAGAAATGAGAACCCAGTCGTTGTGAACCAGGAGTCATTAAAACACTTAGGTCTTGTTTGCTTTCTAAAAACTAAGTCTTGCTTTCGGTCAAAGCTACTGGAGGGAGACTCCCAAAAATCGAGAGATTCACCCCCTTGCCTATGTCCCGATTACCCGAATAAAGAAAGGCCGGTTAGGATGGCAGCTTCTGCCCCACCATCCCCGGCTCCAGTTTTTGGGATCCCAAAACGTTAGTGACGGATACCTATGACATCGTAAAAGTTGTCCGTCTGTCCGTCCGTCCGTCTGTCTGTAAGCACGATAACTCTCGAAGGGAATGAGATATTTTGATGAAACTTTGGTGTGAGGGTTCTTTGGGTCAAGAGTAAGGTCGAGTTCGTAGGTGGGCACTGTAGCCCTACCTTTAGGGGTGGGGGAGGGGGTTTAAATTAAGGGACAAACAAAATATTTTGAAACAGCTAATGTGATAGTCGATTATGGGGTAAGAAGACATGCTGAACACGATAGTGAAAACCATTTTCTCGCCGGACAAGTAGTTCGCCCGGAATCCGGCCAAAACCGGAAGTTAATTAGATGTTCGATTTAGGGGTAAGAAGACATGCCGAACACGATGGTGAAAACCATTTTTTTACCGGACAAGTAGTTGGCCCGGAATCCGGCCTAAACCGGAAAATTTGTTCAAAGCAAAAGTTTTATTTGAAGTTGATTAGATGTTCGATTTAGGGGTAAGAAGACGTGCTGAACACGATGGTGAAAACCATTTTCTCGACGGACTAGTAGTTAGCCCGGAATCCGGCCGAAACCGGAAAATTTGTTAAAAGCAAAAGTTTTATTTGAAGTTGATTAGATGTTCGATTTAGGGGTAAGAAGACATGCTGAACACGATGGTGAAAACCATTTTCTCGACGGACTAGTAGTTAGCCCGGAATCCGGCCGAAACCGGAAAATTTGTTAAAAGTAAAATTTGTATTTGAAGTTGATTTAGATGATAGATTTAAGGTTAAGAAGATACGCTGAATCTGTATATGACAATCATTTTTTACCCGGACATATAGTTCGTCCGGAATCCGGTTGAAACCGGATTTTTTTTAAAAGTTAAAATTTTATTTGAAGTTGATTAGACGTTCTTTATAGGGATAAGGAGATGCGCTGAATTCGTTTCTGAACTATCTTTTTTTGGCTGGACAAGTAGTTCGCTCGGAATTCGGCCGAAAACAGAAATTCGGCAGAAGTAAAGCAGGAAGTTTCGAACAGCATCGTCAAAATAAATATGGCTTATACAGGTATATCTGAACTTAATTTTCTCAGATGATTAGCCTGGCGAAGACTGAATCTGGCGTAGAGAAGACGTAGTTGTCTGGTCAATTAAATTTTTGGGATCCCATCGAAACCTTTGGTCTTGTTCATGAACGGTATGAGAAGAGTTTGATCCCCTCTTTCATAAGACGTTACAGCACCGCGGCAATGGTGATTTGCTGATGGTCCCATTTGAATGAATGTATAAAATTAAATTTGTATTTTGTATTTCAGTTAGTTCTTATTCTAGTAGTATCATGTACTATTTTGTTGGTTTTAGTTTAGTAGGGGACCGGCCCACGTTCACCACTTTTTCAGCACTTATTTTTTTGTGAACACAGTTTCTGACTTTTAATAATTTTGAAAGTCCTAAAATATATGTTTATCTCTGGAGTATCTAGGAAATAGTTCTTATTCTAGTAATATCATGTACTATTTTGTTGGTTTTAGTTTAGTAGGGGACCGGCCCACGTTCACCACTTTTTCAGCACTTATTTTTTTGTGAACACAGTTTCTGACTTTTAATAATTTTGAAAGTCCTAAAATATGTGTTTATCTCTGGGGTATCTAGGAAAAAGTCACAAACAGCCAATGTGTTTCGATGCAAAACAAGAATGGGTCACAAGGAAATTCTCGAAAGATTGCTAACCGCACCTATTTCTCTAAATCTAGCCCTAGGATTAGTTTGTATTCCTAATTCATATATGTCACGCAAGTAGGTGTAGGATAAATGTTTTAACCCATCTTGCGTCCTGAAAGTTGCACAGCAAACTTTAGGCGTTCAGCAAGTCTTGGACTGTCACCTGAAATCGAGGATTTTCCCAATATTATTACAGCCTGTGACTTCAGAACCGCAAGATTCTTCTTCCATAAGCAAGGGAGCTTGCTCATGTCTAAGCATATCAATAAGTTCACATTTGGATAGCCACATCATTTTCATATGGGAACAAAAAACTTCCAACCAAACTTCCCGGGAACCAAGGCTGTAATCAATCTTCCCCAACGTTGACCCTGAAGATTGACAGCGTGACGGGGACCCTTGCCAAGAAGGGCCAAAATATCGTTGCTAAAGCATCGTAGCTGATATATCCGTTTTATGCGTTATTTGAATATATGTTTCAAAGTCAGCTTGGGCTCAACGAATATTTATTAAATTAAATTGAATTAAATTTTATTTATAACCCGTCTAGGTAAAGACGGAGTATAATAACAGATAAAAAAAAGAGAGAAACACATCAACAACAAGATCCATTCACTCAGCTCAATCCACTCGCAAACCACGTGAACCAAACTCTCATTCTCACACCCGCACATCGGACGAAAGTAAGAACCAGATTCTGCCTGAAATTACCAATATATCGTCTTCTAGCCCCAATGTTTTCCATATTTATTTCTAGAAAGACGAGAAACCGACTATCAGCTAACTCCGGCTACGGTTTTGATAATAAATGATTGATTGGTTGATTGATTTGAAGACATTTTTCCGCGGCATCTTTGTGTCCCAAACATTACTAAAATGTTGACGTGGGAACCGAAATGTATGCGATACACTAGACCCACAAGTTTTGACTTGTGGAGACGCTGTTTTCTCTGTTTAATTCAAGTGCCTGAAAATAAAATTAAATCGAGGTTTAAATCTCAATAAAAGAACATCAACCTCACTGTTCTGTATTAGAAGGATCCTCGGTTTTGTGTCTATCTTTTAAAGGACACCTGAATGAAGAGTACCAAGTATCATCCCTATCTGTAAGACTTCCGTTAACATTGCCTGCAGAAAACCCAATCCAAATACGAAATAGTGTTTCCAAGCTATGATTTTTGCTCCATTTTGTATCTGTCCTTATTTCAGTACCGAACAATTTTAGAAATGAACAAATGTCTCCAGTCAACCCTTCTTCTGGAATATTTTTTAACCGGTTTAGCCCAAACGTATATCTAGAAGAAATTTCAGTCCGGCCAGCGCTGTACAAGATTTGAATGAATTGCCCTTTTTGTCTTTGAGTCTGCATGTGCAAACCTCCAGAAACGAACATCCCTATTTTGAAAACGTCACGCTCAGGAGAAGAATGCTGTCCGTGGCCATGTCTGTAAATGCATTCTCCATGGTGTGTTCAGTTATGGTTTCATTATTCAGGTGTCCTTTAAACAAAGTAGCTCATTTTATTATTTGCATTTTAATTATTTTCATTTTATTATTTTCATTATTTTCATTATTTGCCCCCAAATTTCAAGCCACAGATTCGCAACTCTCAAATTTGAGCCGCCTTAAGTTTGTATCTGAACTTTTTTTTCTCTTTTAGACCGCATTACGACTCATCCCAGTCCCTCCTCGACTGGCCAGCCGGTGGCTTTGGTGACTTATACCCATACTCTCTGCCGGTGACCGGAGAGACCTACCAGTACGAAGAGCCCCCTCCATCCTTATCCAACTGTGCTCAGTCTGTGGCCACCGTGTCACCTATCGTGTCCTTTGAGTATCAAAAAGTTCCTGCTTATCGTCATGGTCGTGCGCGCGATTGTCAAATGACGGGGAAAAGAAGGTAACATGTCGTCGCTGTTACGCGTTAAGGGGTCAGCGATTTTTTTTAATGTTCAGGAGAAGAAAAAAAAAGGTTTAAAAAACTTTTTCAACCGATCTTGATGATTTTTCATGTCGAAGAACATCTTTCTTTACAGTAGATGGAAGAAAAGAATGTATATTTTTTTTATTTTTTTTACCGATGTTGATGATTTTATGTCGCCTAGCTCCTTTTGACCGTTCTCGTGGTGGTTGGATCTTTTGAGCAACCCATGTCCTCTGTCTCGGGAACGGCTTGCCGTAGGGCTCTGAAAAATTTACAGTAGATGCAGGAGCTAATATCCATAGCCATAGTATCAATAAATCATCTTTTACAAAACAATATTGTGGGTCTCCTTAATGCGTGACCGAGACGATGTGTTTGTCCTCTGGAAATAGTAGCCCAGGCCTGGGCAAGATTGGTCAAAAAACGACCAAAATAGAAGTGAGGCTTTGGAATATAGGGTGTGGACAACGCGACTATTATTTTACCGATGGTGGTGTTAAACGGCCCTTTTTGGCAAGGTCCCTGTTCAGGCCGTAGCCGAAAATCTGAACTTGCGATCAGGTTTTTGTAAACTACGGCTTAGAGATGATGACCATTGCCAAAAATAATCGAACTATCGCTGTATAAAATTTTCCGCTGCCCAATCGGTTTAGCACCACCTACCACTTTTTGGGGTCAAGGAATTGGAAAAGGTTGGTTAGTTTGGGTATGGCACATTACCTTAATTACCTTGATGGATCTGTTATTATCCATGATGGATCTGTTATTATCCATGATGGATCTGTTATTCTCCGCTTATAGTTGATTTTCTGTCTGAATGGTATTCTTATGTCTTTTCTCAGTTATGTTGGTTCTAGAGAATTCATGAGATTTCTTGATTTTTTGGTTTAAGTTAAAGTGGATTAGGAAGAAAGGTTTGTTTATTGGATTATATCATAGCAATTTAACTGATTGCATTTACTTGGAATGTAAATATTGGAAGTTAGACATTTTTCCATGCCAAATAGGTATTTTAGCGTTAATAAATATCATCATCATCGTTATCTAAAATATCGCTGGTGCGCTCAGGCAATAAAGGGGCTGTTTATGGTGCCCAAAGTTTAGTAAGCTTACGAGGACTCCTGACATTGAGTAAAAATATGATACAACATTAACGTGTCATGCAGGCCTGTTGAGGATCTTTGGCCCATCTAAAGGATCTTCGTTTGTCCGTCGAATCTCGAATTCGTCAAATGAACTTATTCTTTCGGCTTCGTGATACTTCCATGTGCTTGTCCCTCTACTCATGAAAATATTTACCAACTACAAATGTAAGCAATTGCCGAAAATTAATATAAAAACGCCCGGTTCCTTGCAAGACATATCTTAACATCATCTTTTCACTTTGTACAGGCGTAACTTTTCCTAGCTTGGCACATGTCACACTGGGAAATGCAGGCCTTTGTTGAGATTCAAATTCTCCGCGTTAGGATGAATTTTGGGTTGTCAGCGCAAACTCTGAGTGCGTGTTCCATCCTACCTACCGTAGTTACTACGCATGACGTCACAAATTTTGACTTCTTGGCGTCGAGGCTGGAACGCATTTTTAAATTTTCTACTACGCTCCCGAGCATGGTAAGCAAATAATTGCTATTGGTTACTATTTCGAGAAGGTTGGAACGGTCAGCGTAGTAACATATAGTTTGGTTGGAACGGAAATAGTAGCAAATAGTTACTATTGTTAAAAGGGTGGAAAACGCTCTGTATGTTATTACTAGAGCCCCTGGCGAGAACATGAATAGTTCCTTAGATGAGTCAGAATATTTCAGTATATTCAAAAGTCAGATGTAAAAATAAGCTGCCTCTTCAGTTGAACTTTGATACCGCGATGAAGCTTTGAGAAGTACAAACATTGGGAAAACTAATTCGTATGGAACTGTGTCGGAGTGGTGCGCTTTAAACTTACTTTTATCAACCCAGTCGGCTGTCCCGGTCCTGATGAACATTTGGAATTGTTTAGGCTGTGGCAAGAATCAAATGAAATGATCTTCAGGTACCTGATTGATACAAGGCTGATACACGAGGGAGGCTTCCCTTGATCTTGATCCTGTTCTGTTTTGTCTTCTGTTCTAGGTTGTCAGATCTGATAAATCAGCACAAAAGGGCCATAGTGTAACGAAAACTCGCCCTTTTTATAGTACGACTACTAGTTGTTATACAATCATCCCAGTCAAGCTTGCGCCAATAGGCTTGCGCACTGGGCAGTGGTGCTATTTTGGTTGGAACCGAGGTCCATTTCATGTTTTCGTTCTGGTCGTATTGTATAACTGCGGCCCTAAGGGGGTTTTTATCGGCGGAATCAGCTAACAGGGGCTAGAGTTGGGATACTTGACTCCCGAAGAGTTGTGTCTTGTTAGAAATTAGGATTTTGATACTGTGATAGAACCCGGGCAGGCTTTTGGGATCCCAAAACGTTAGTGACCGCGTGTTCGTAAAGCTTGTCCGTCCGTCTGTTAGCTCGACAGCTCTTGAAGGGGTCGATATATTGTGTTCAAACTTGGTGTGGAGATCCACTGGGTCAAAGTAAAAGGTCAAGTTGCTCGTAGATGGACCCCGTAGCCCTATATTTAGAGGGGGGGGGGTCAGATTAAGGGACAGCACATATGTTTTTTCAAACTAATGTGACAGTCCATTTGGAAGTAAGGAAACATGCTGAATCCAGATCTAAACTGGAAAGCCGGAAATTTGATATGAAGTTTGGTTAAAAAATTTGATGTCGATTAAGTTGGTTGGAAAAGGTTGATGTTGCCGAGAAAGAAATGGTGAATCAGGAAATACTATTTATTCTCGCGTCTTGTCAGATGGATAGTCCGGTCGGAATCTGCTCAAATTATGATGTTCATGAATGAACCTGATTCCTAATGCGCATTTTTGCTGGAAGTATTACCTAGCGGATCTGGTTAAGTGGTCCAGCAGGATGATATCGAATGTATACGGGGTTCGGCAAAGACCAAACATCTGAAAGTCCTGATTTGCTGAATTGAAAAGATCATCAAATATACCCTTTTGGGATCCCATTGAAACCTTTGGTCTTTGTTTAAGCGTGTTTTCGCGGGCGGATCTGATGACGCGGGGCAGGAAAGTTTTCTGCGTGCTGTTTTGACTCCGCTTTTTTTTTTTTTTTTTTTTTAGGAACACGTCAACACCTTAGTTGCATTTCACGCAAAAGTTTTCTTTTTTTCGAAGAGATTCACGCCTAAAATTAAGCGTAAAAGACCGAGACTGATAAGAGAAACAGAAGTATAAATAGACCCACAAAAATCCGGTTTGTTTGAGTTTATTTAGCCATTTTGACAAGTATTTCGTCAAGCCACGTTGTCTGCGACTCAATTTGAATGGGACTAAACGAATAAGTCACCTGAGATTTGTCTCGGTGATATTTCGTCCTCTCTTGGTAAGGGTCCCTCCTGGCTGTAGGCAGAAATAAAAACCTGAGATCTGTAGCCTATATCTTATCCGTTTAGCTCCATCTTAAATAATTAAAGGCGTATTATCGCCGTTCCCCGAGGACTCCTCGGGGAATCAAGGGGAACGGCGAGAATAGAGGGAGTCACTCCACGCGGACTCCGCGTGCGGAAAACAGCGAGAACACGGGTAATGCTTCTAAAATGGATTTTGTTAAAAAAAAGCAGTTGCCAAAATTAGTCTTGGGCCACTTTTATTTTTGGTTTTGTTTATTCTGATTCTGTTTAATTAATTTTACATTGCACCGACACCAGCAAAAATTGATTCCCCTCTGAATCTGAAAGGGGGTCCTTTTTGATGATGTTGATGATAATCGGAGCATTCCCCGTCCGTGGGGACGGGGACGGTCGGGGACGGGGACGGTGGGGACGGGGACGGTGGGGACGTTGCCCCCCCCAAACATTTTGGCTAGTAACGCCTCTACTTAAGATATGCAAATTCTTAAACAGTTCTTTAGCTAAATAAAGGGACGTTTGAGCGATATAAAGTGCATTGTTTTCACAATATACGTGTATCTTGTATGTCCAATTGGGTATTTAACTTTACTGTTCATTCATTCATTAATTTAAGTTAACGGTAGAATTTCTACTCGCGAAATCGAGGTTGACAGTGACGAGGCAAAGTCGCTGAGTGCCGAATGTCTGCGAACTGATAACATTTTCGAGTAGGTAAAACGGACGCGACGCGGTTTTTCGGGCACATGATTCTTTGTCCGACCGGGCGACACAAAATAGCTGCCAGTGATAAAATTAGATTTAGGATTGTTTTTTATAGCCTCCAATCTTACAGCAAGAAGACCCCCAGTTCTTGTGGAGACGCAGGACCGAGTGAACCGAAGTACAGCCGGCTAACGTCAACAGCTTCCTCTGTAGCCAGCGTTGCCAGTGAAGATTTCGGAGGGTGAGTTTCCTTCCTTGTCCTTGGCGGGTTAACCAATACCAAATCATTTTCCAGCTACCCAGAATAGGAAGCGTAACTTTTACGCACCATCTAGCGGAACCGGTGGAAATTTGTAAGTGGTAAGGGATCGCCGGGAAATCGTGCTGGTGGAAAGCCCTCGTAAATAAAATGAAGGGCACACCATGGTAACAATAACTAATTTTCGCCGAGTTTAAACAAATCAGTCGTTAAAGTTTAACCGAAAAGGGCTGGGATAGGACAATCTAGTTATCCATCACTTATTCACTTAAATTGGCTTGAAGACCCGCTGAAAATGCGTTACTTCGTTGTTCCGCTGTTCACGAATAACCGATTTTCAAATAGTGGAATATCCTTGTGATTTATGGTACTGAATTTTTGTTGTATGGTTTACGAGAAAGATTTTTTATTATTTTTTTGTTCAGGCACACTAAGCAATCTTCACCAATCTCAGCACTGTCCACTGAAAAGCTGCGTTTGTGTTGAGATTAAAATTTCCTGCGTCATAGTAGAATTTACGTTGTGGGGACGGCCGCAGATATTCTGAACGTCTTAACTAGAGCAGATAGTGGAAAATAAAAAAAATCCCTTTGCAGGATCCAAATAATTCAGTGTATTCAATTGGATGACACAAAATTAAATCTGCTTTTCAGTTAAACTTTAACGGTATTTGTATCCGTTGGTGATAAATTGGTACTAGAATCCTCTGTTGGCAGAGACTGCCTCTTAGCTAGAATGTGTTTGCCAATGAGAGCCCCTTCGCCTTCCTTGAAGGTATAAGTTATAATTTCTTTTTTCTTTTTTTTATTACTTTATTTATTTATTTTTTCCTTATTCTTCTTTTTTTCTTCTTTTTGGGATCCCAAAACGTAAGTGGAGGGATACCTATGACATCGCAAAAGTTGTCCGTCTGTCCGTCCGTCCGTCCGTCCGTCTGTCTGTGAGCACGATAACTCTCGAAGGGAATGAGATATTTTGATGAAACTTGGTGTGAGCATTCTTTGGGTCAAGAGTAAGGTCGAGTTCGTAGATGGGCACTGTAGCCCTACATTTAGGGGTGGGGGAGGGGGTTCAGATCAAGGGGCAAGCAAAATATTTTAAAACAGCTAATGTGATAGTCGATTATGGGGTAAGAAGACACGCTGAACACGAATATGAAAACCATTTTCTCACCGGACAAATAGTTCGTCCGGAATCCGGCCAAAACCGGAAAGTTTGTTAAAAGTAAAAGTTTTGTTTGAAGTTGATTAAATGTTTGATTTAGGGGTAAGAAGGCATGCTGAACACGAATATGAAAACCATTTTCTTGCCGGACAAGTAGTTCGCCCGGAATCCGGCCAAAACCGGAAAGTTTGTTAAAAGTGGAAGTCTTATTTGAAGTTGAATAGACGTTCGATGTAGGGGTAAGAAGGCATGCTGAACACGAATATCAAAACCGTTTTTTCGCCAGACAAGTAGTTCGCCCGGAATCCGGCCAAAACCGGAAAGTTTGTTAAAAGTTAAAGTTTTATTTGAAGTTGATTAGATGTCCGATTTAGGGGTAAGACGAGATGCTGAATCCGTATATGACAATAATTTTTTTGCCTGACATATAGTTCGTTCGGAATCCGGTTGAAACCGGAAAATTTGTGATAATTAAATTTTTATTTGAAGTTGATTAGATGTTGGAAATAGGGGTAACTAGATACGCTGAATTCGTTTTTGAGCTTTAGTTTTTCGTCGGACAAGTAGTTCTGGAATTCCGCCAGAAACCGGAAAATTCGCAGAAGTAAGCCAGGATCGTTTCAATCGACTTGTAGGGGTAAACACACAAGCTGAATCTTGGTTTTCTTAATGATTAGCTGTTTGACCTTAATCTGTTTCTAAATATTAAGAGTATAAATGTTCATGGAGTCTGGCGAAGACCGGATCTGACGAAGACAAAACCTAATTGTCTGGATCAGATATCGAACTTTTGGGATCCCATCGGAACCTTTGGTCTTTTTTCTTTTGTGTGTTATATTAAAAAAAAAAAAAAAGGTTTTTTTGACTAATTAGTGTTGAAGTGAAATTAAGTTATTGTTTGGGTTGGGTTGAAGTAGTTTGTGGTAACCGCCCAGTGCCAGTGCATGTATGTCTTCTCATGGGCGGTTACCTATCATGATGGGTTGTTGTGTATTTGGCAATAAATTAATCTAAAATCATCTAAATCTAAATCTAAATCTTCCATTTTAGTTGAATCATGGCGGTTGCAGTGAATTCAGAGTATGGTGTGGTATGATATTTATTGTGAAAATCTCACTAGGAAATAAAACAATAGTAAATCACATATGTTATTTACGTAAACTCTTTTCAATGCTTCACTGCTAAGAATGAGTCTCTATATATTTTTTCTGCCCCCAAAGATTGAACCCAACCTCTCCTAGAATTTCCCTTCTAAAATTCTTCAGCCATTTCAGCTCATCGCATTCACAAAACGGAATAAAATTTCAGTAATCACTCAGCACATACGGAAGTACTAAGGACCAACACTTATTTCCCCTCATCTCTCACCCTATTTTTCACCAAATATTTTTTCCCCCAAATGGGACGTTTTTCCCAAATGGAAAATTGCCTTCGACCAGGCGGTCGAAGGCAATTTTCTGTTCTCCTGTCGTGCGACTTTAGGCTCATGTTTAGGAAGCCGTACAATTTTCGACACTGGCCGATACAAATGACGTCATAATTGTTTTTTGTGGGACTAATCTTGTAATGAAAGAATCCTTGTAGTTGAAGGACAGATCTCACTTCCGTGAAAGGTAGCCTAAAAACGGAAGTACCAGCCAGTAATTTAGTTTCCCGTTTCCCGGGAAAGGGATAAAAGCTAACGAATAGTAGAATTCTTGGGTTTCTTCCGTGTGGGAGGTTGTGGGGGGGGGTGTTTGTCGTGGCTACGACAGGCTCAGAAGACCCGTCATCGTGTTCTGAATAGCGTTTTTCTCAATGTTTCGTACATCCCTTTGGTTTCTTCCATGTGTGGTTGTGTGTACGGGAGGGGGCTCTTTCAATAGGTGCGACAAATCTAGACTGCCTGTCAAGGAGAGACATGTACATTTTTCGAGGTTTTTACATATTTCCGTTGCCTCTTTACCATGAACTGTAGCAGAAAACCTTAATATCTGTCACAAATTTAGGGCCGAGAGAAATTATTCTGGGGATATCGGGCTGTCTCCCTAAACCTTCTGTGCCATTGATTTATCTTTTCTGGAAAGTTGTAGTGAAAACCTAATTTTTTAACATTTTCATCAAAGTACTAGGCTATATCTTCGTCGATGCGCTTCGTAAATCTGAAAAAATTCAATTCAATTCAGTTTACTTTATTTAAAGGACACCTGAACAATGAAACCATACGTGAACACACCATGGAGAATGCATTTACAGACATGGCCACGGAGAGCATTCTTCTCCTGAGCGTGACGTTTTCAAAATAGGGATTTTCGTTTCCGGAGGTTTGCACATGCAGACTCCAAGACAAAAAGCGCAATTCATTCAAATCTTGTCAGCGCTGGCCGGATCGTAAATTTTGTAACTGGTTAAAAAATATTCCAGAAGAAGGGTTGATTGGAGGCATATGTTCATTTCTAAAATTGTTTGGTACTGAAATAAGGACAGATGCAAAATGGAGCAAAAATCATAGCTTGGAAACACTATTTCGTATTTGGATTGGGTTTTCTGCAGGCAATGTTAACGGAAGTCATATAGGGATGATACTTGGTACTCTTTATTCAGGTGTCCTTTAACGGTTTTTAAAAACCATAAGAAAAAAATATAATACAAAATTAACTTTATCGTGCAATTAACTGAAGGTTTGCATACCACAGGTGCCGATTTCCCGATTTACTGCACTCGGTCAGGAGTGCGATGCGTGGTTGGGGGCAAATCATCCAACGCTTCCGTGCTTTTCCCTGGATTTCTCTGGGTGCCACTTTGAAGCTAGGTGTGGACATCGGCTGGTCATACAGGGGAACTTCACTGACCCTCGCCCCAAACCAAATCGTATGCATCACCAAGGTTCGAACCAGCACTTCTTCGCTTGTAATCTGAGCGTGCTCAGGACTTGTTTAAGTGTCCTCCTATCTAAACAAGTTTTGTGAAACAGCAATGACATGTGATAAGAAGCTCTTTCGTAACCCTGGGCGAAATAGATTTTTTACTCTCCCTTATTAGGCCGTATACATCATCTCTGGACGCCGAGTAGCCTGAGCTTTACTGACTCCGTTTTCTAGGGCATGAAAATCAGTTTATGAAAAGGTTGTTTTGGGATATTTTCAGCGTTGTTTCGTGGTTCCGCGATCTGCAAATTGGGCATACTGGGTAAATATGAGGCTCATAAGCTCTAAGCACATGACTGTCATTCTGAAAAGCTCAAGACATACGATTGTGATTCTGACAAGCTCAAAACATAAGATTCTCTGAGACACGGCGGCCAACCCCCTTGAGCCTAGGGGCGTCACTATGGGGGAGGGGATGGGGGTTTCCTCCCTAAAGGTCCTGAAAGTGAAAAGTTTCTTCCAGGTATGACAGCGACGATGACGACAATCGTCTGGACGATAGTGGATCCCCGACGCTTGGAGATGACCGAAAGAAAGGGAATAGGTGAGTGAGTGGTCTGCCAGGCGTATGGATAAATAGTCCTGACCTCGATTGGATGTGATCCAGTTCGTGCACAAGTTCTGTTGATTGTGCATATGATGTGATATGATATTTTATAACAAAAAAGCCTTTCGGGCCATGGCAGTACACAAAAATAAATACCAGACAAAAAAGAAATGCGCAAAGACTACCACCTCAGAAATCTTTCACTATGTACCTATTACGGAGGAGTTAGCTTGGGCTACTGAGCAAGATAACAGCTCAGTAACCTCGTGACCTTCGGAATTGATTTCAGCTTGCAAGCCTTGGTAAAAGTTGAAAGATAGCAAAACACATTGTGTTGTTATTGTCCTTCAACAGAGTATCCAAGTCGTCATTCAGAAAGGATAATATTTAAATTGCTTGCAAACGCTGGTGAAATCCTTGAAAAAATCGGAAGAACAACAAAACAGATGGTAGTGTTCTTTGTCCTTTAAACGGGCATCACATTCGGTTAAAGATTTGTTCTGATAAAATAGGATAACATAACAAAACACATTGTAGTGTCATTTGTCTTCTCAGAGGACGTCCATATAATAATTTCGTTATTCCAAAACGCCTGAAAATCTTGAAAAAATCCTTAGTAAAAAAAAAAAAAAAATAACACATTTTGTTGTCATTTATCCTTTAAGAGTGTCTCCAGTCCGGTTGAAAAGTCGTTCGGGTAGGATTTTAAAAAGCTTGCAAAGCCTAGTAGTATCCTCTTAAAAAAAAATGGAAGAAAAAACTCGTTGTAGTGTCCTTTGTACTTTAAGAGGAAATGTAACCCAATTGGAAAGTCGTGTCATATCTCTGTGACTCGGTCTTCATCTTCTGTCTTGTTAATCACCAGTTTTAACTAGGCCGTACAACTTCGTAAGGCGTAGGAATCGATGTTTAAGAACTCCTTGGGCTGAGAGATAATGACACTCGGCTCACTTAACCTTCGTTATTGTCCTAGAATTAGGAACGGACAGGGGCGACGGGAGGTTGAAATTGGGTGACGAATATGACAGTTAGTAGTGTGGCAAATCGACATGTCTATTTAGTGACGAGAAGCAGATTATTCTGGTTTTCACTTTTATGCCATGTACCAGGGACCCATAAATTTCCTGTAATTCCTCGCCATTCAGGGGGCTTGTCAATAAGAGATTTCTGATGCTATATTGACCGTACGGAAGATAGTTCGAGAAATACCCACGGTCCAATCACATCCAAGGCCAGATAGACAAAATTTGGGATTGGCTGCTGGCGCCTTGAGGGAGGAGTCTCTTTGGCGCACACGTCCAATGAGGCAAACAAGAATGCCGATTCGACCCAAGTGGGATTTTGGAAAGTAGGCAAGGATCGGACAACATAGCAACATAGAAGTATAGGAAATGACAAGCCCCCTGTGAAGGAAATTTATGGGTCCCTGCTTGTACGTACGATCAGGGTCGAGTGATTTTCAGCACCCTCATCAGTTCTGTACGGAAACGTTGATGGAAGTGCGGAAAATCCGGCCGCAAAATCTTGATCGTGTGTTCGCACTATTGCTTGGAGAACCGCCTCTCCTGACTAAGCCTGTCTTTCGCCCTAACTCGGTATGGTCTGAAGATGCGTTCGTTGAGAGCTTGAGGTACATTCACCGGTTAAAAGCCCTTCGACGTGGTACACGTTCTTCGCAACGTTCAGCAATTTTTCGGAACTAGATTTGTTTTTAATTTCTCCGGTTTCTCATTGAAAATGGCCTTAGAATATGCTCTGCTGAAATCAAAGGTATGCGTTGCAAGCTTTTCTTCCACCAAAGATCCTTGTACAATGACACAAATGTTCACTTCCTTCAGGTTGTTCATAGTGGAGTCTCTAGCCCCTTTTCTCGGTCACATTATTTTGTTTTTCGGCGACGCCGGGATTCTTACCGTCCTTTCATTACTGTAACGATTCAGTAAAAGCGCAAAGGGCATGATAGTTTATACTTCTTTGATGTTCTGAAGGCTTAAAGCTACGTGTACACAGTCGGTCAGGATTTCGCATGCGGAAATGTACATGCGAAATTGGTGTCACTATTGGAATGCATGCAGGCGATGCGCAAAATTCTCGGAGCGAAGGAGGAAATTTGCTTCTAAATGCGAAAACCGGACTGTGTGCACGTACTTTAAAGCCTATACAACTATGTCTTCAACCGGTAAAATCCAGATACCAACGCGCATTTTTCATCACACTTAGTAAATCCTTCGTCACACGTTTTGGGATTCCACCCCGCCATGAATTTGTTGAACGAAAGCAGAACCGAGTCTGCTAACTAAAAAAAAATGCGTATTTCGTGCACAAAAAAGGGGGTCAGTTTGAAATGCACTTAGGCTAGTGTGCATGGCAGCTTAAACATATGGAGAAGGGACTTACCTCTCCCTCTCCTGGAACGCCAGTTAGCCACTCAGTTACTTGCTTTATGCTACTTTAACGCCTGGACAATAGCTTGACTACTATTCCGTCTATTTCACGAATTTCAGTGCGGGGTCCTCCACGGTTCTCGAACCACCGCCCTATCAGTATAGCCTACCAACGTTCCACGTTTTCCGTTAAAACGCGGGTTTCAGGACGCAGTTTAACAATTAGTTTAAATAGATTTTACTTAAAGATGGAATTGTATACAAAGGACCTCATCGTAGAGTTTTGAATTTGATTTTGAATTGAAAATTTTTCGAATTTTGGAGGTCCGGAGGCCGAGGGTTCAAATCTCGCCTGGGGAGTATTTTCCTGTTCCGGTTCACTTCCTTGTAAACGCAGAGGCTGCGTCTCAGCGGTAAAAGTTGTGTTCTTGTGTTTGGAACCAAGATAGTTCGTCTCGCGGCACTACGCCTTGATTTCTATCAAAGTGCGTTGCCAAAGCTTGCAGTATGTGTGCCAGGCGTAAATACGCCAGCTTGGTCCCCCACCAAATTTCCCGTTTGTATATCTTTTGGCAGTTCAACCAAGAGCCGAAATAAGTTGCACATAACAATCATAACTTATTATTTAGTGGGGCCTTCCGATACCCTAGGCTTGAGAGCGACGTTCACACTCAGTCCAATAAGTTTCGAAAAGATTTCGGAGCGAAGGAGGAAATTCGCACCCAACTCTGGGTCTTTCACGCGCCTTGCGGAGCTATCCTGTCCCAATTTTGTTAAAGTTTAACTGAAAAGCCAACTTATGTGTGTGTCATTTAATTGGATATATTGAATTATTTGGATTCTGCAAAGGGAATTTTTGATTTTCCACTATCTGCTCTAGTTAAGAGGCTCAGAATATCTCCGGCCGTCCTCAAAGCGTAAATCCTACTATAGACCCCGCTGAAAATGAGTTACTTCGAACAATTAAAAAATTCACGAATAATCGATTTACAAATAGTGGAATTTTCGTGTGATTTGTGGTGCCTCTATGCGCTTGTATTTTTGTTGTATACCATACGAGAAAGATTTATCATTTTTTTTTGTTCAAGCACTAAGCAATCTTCACCAATTTGAATTGTTCGAAGTAACTCATTTTCAGCGGGTCTTCAAGCCAATTTAAGTGAATAAGTGATGGGTAACTAGATTGTCCTATCCTTGCCCTTTTTGGTTTTAAGGGTCACTTTTTTATCGCTTGTTACTATTTATTTTTCGGACCCGCTAAAACAAATGAAACAGCGGTGTAGAAGAACAAAATGGAACAGGACACTGTGAACATTGGAATGTACCATAATAGAAAGGATAGGTAAGATGGAAGGTTGATGATGGAGTCCGTCATAATTTAATACGTGACCACACCGTTAGATTCACTCTGAACGGGTGCATGCCCCTACATAGACACGACACTACGCAGACACGTCAGTAAGTGGACAAAAACCGACACTACATGGACAGGTCGGTAAGTCGAACGAGCGCTACGTAGACACGACGGCACATCGAACGACACTACGTAGACACGCCAGTACGTCAAACGACACTACATAGACACGTCGTTAATAGGAGAGAATCCGACATGTATTATACATGTCGAACGCCAAGAAGTGTCGATGTAGTTAGTGTTGGTATTGATACCGGCGTGTCCGTGTAGTGGAGGTACTTGTAGTGGTATTTGTACTCTCGTGTCCATGTACTGGCGGTATTTCTTTCGTCGTGTCCATGTACTGTCATGTCCACCATGTGACGTTTTTTTTTTCGCTTCGCTGTTCTGTCGTGACTCCGTAGGGTCGTGTATACAAAGGGACATCATCCCCTCTGAACTAAGCTTTATTAACAGTATATTTTTTTTTTTATTGTAGGCAGAACCATAGTGAAATTGAGAAGAGGCGACGGGATAAAATGAATCTGTACATCACCGAGTTGTCTCAAGTTGTTCCTCTGTGCGTCACCATGTCACATAAGCTGGATAAGTTGACAGTGTTGCGAATGGCGGTTCAGCATCTGAAGACCATCCGGGGGTCAATCCACAGTTACACTGAGGGGGACTACAAGCCTTCTTTTCTGTCGGACGAAGAGCTGAAGAAGCTAATATTACAGGTGAGAATAAATAACATAGTGCGTCAGTATCGTAAAAAGGCTCTCGTCTCATCATGCCTGCATCTCGTTAAGAACAAAAAAGCACAAGAACCTCCGTCTCCTATCTCTGTAATACGAGATTCCGGATACCCTGCCCGATGTAAACGAGCGAAGGGTAGGAGCTACCCGGAACATCACAATTCGTTACCTCTACTAACAGCTATATCGCAGTAGAACCCCGGAGAAGAAATTTCGAGAGTACCGTCTGATTGGTTGTCTACCATTGCAACGTAACATTTGTCGCGCTGTAGAGCGGGTCGTGCACGCCTGCTACAGTTTTTCCTCTGAAACGTGCAGCGGCGAAGAGGGAAGTAGACGGGCATCAACTCAAGCTTAGCAAGTACCTCTAGCTCTGCTGAGTTTTGTCGGGGTATCCGTAGTCGCTGCATGGGACTAAAGACGGAGGTTCTATTTGCTTATTTTTTCTTGATCTTGTGGACCCATTCGGAATAAGTATTATAGTTTGGAATAGAGTTGTGCAGAGTTTAAAGCCTTCGGTAATGTTGAAAAGATTACCAAGCTCTTCTGCGCACCTGTCATAAATGATCATACCCTGCCTCTGTCACCTTCTGTACGCTCAGTTCAGGACAAAGCGAGATACATTGCACGAAAATGACGTTGAGTTGTTGGCTGCCCACCTAATGGACTGAGTACATTATCGTTTGTGTGAGAAGCGTTAGTTTCTCAAAGAATGGCTAGCACGGTGAGCTAACAAGCGAACGGTCGCTGGTTCGAGTCTCGGTGGTGCCAACCGTTTGATTTAGGGAGGGGTCAGTTGCGTGACCCTCTAGGGAAAGCTAATGTCCACCCAGCTTGGTGCCTGCCCGATGAAAAATTCTTTGACTGCGTAGCCTACTTGTATGGTAGTTGTACGAAAAAGTTGCATGTAGTATTATGTAGCAGTATGTATACTTTAACATGCCTACAGTTACGACTGTTTACGACTATTTCTCGGAAAATTTTCATCGGGTGAGAAATCTGGGGAAGGTAACAGGAAGGTTGTGCGAGAGCACTAGAATGGCTTGTCCCCAACCACCCATTGCACTTCCTGAAGAGGGTAGAAAATCGGAAATATGCACCGCCCAGTGTGTCCTGACAAGCAGAGGCGTTACTAGCCAAAATCTTTGGGGGGGGGACAAGGTAAATACCGACTGGCTGGTCATTTTTACCTACCATTTTTGCTGATAAAAACGACTATTATTGAGGAAAAAAACGACTGTGTTGACGTAAAGTTTAAGAAAAACGACTGTTTCTAAGAAAAAAATCGCGGTGCTTCGCGCCGACTCGGCTATTTTTACCGACTGGCCGACAACATTGGGGGGGGGGGGGGTCGTCCCCCTAGTACTGATGCCTCTGCTGAAAAGGCTAACGCTGAACCTATGCCCTTTTCAGCGTGAGTTTTAAAGGAGGAGTATACGATAGTGCCCTTTGCCATTTCTTTTTGTCCTTCAAATGAAACGAGTCACTAGAGTTGTTCTTCTGTTTGATACGTTAACCCTTTCTCCACACCTTCATCTGTTTACCTAAGGAAATGCTCATTTTTATTCTGCTTCGTTATAGGGCGAACAGACCATCAGAATTTTCCAGACGGAATTTCTGCACTTTCATTGTCATGTTGAAAAATCTCTTAAATATGGAATGGAAGATGGAACGCAAATCCTGGCAGAATTTTCGGTCCCCGATTGCCGATTGTCTACGGATCTTCGCAGTTGGCCTGTTTGTCTAATAGTATTCTTCAGAGAATTTTGGTTTGGAGACCCCTCGCTGCTACTTTTCGCAGAGCTCTGTAAACAGGATTATAGACCCATCTAAAGTGGGTCAATTATGGAAAAGTAGTATTTGCCTCTTTTCTGTTCTAGTCTGCTGATGGGTTTCTGTTTGTCGTCGATTGTGATCGAGGTCGGATACTGTACATGTCTGAGTCTGTCTCTCAGGTCTTGAATTACTCTCAGGTAAGCTGTGCGGTTTCCTTGTTTGTCTTCCATCACTAGTTTTAGCTCTGATATCCTGGGATGGAAAAAAATCGGTAACTAATGAGCTCTTTTATCGCGTTGGTTTGTAGCAGTGTAAATGCTTCTGCTATTCGAAGCCAATTGTTTGCCGATAAGTTATGACCGGATCTTTTTTTTTTCCCACATAGCATCTTTTTAGTTTTCTAGCTTTCCTCTACCCAACGATAGATATATTTCTCTCTTTTTATAGAGTTTGCTTATGGGGTTTAAAGGAACAGTAAACTTGACTACGCAACTTTCGGCCATCGAATCGCCCGGGGGGGCTTGGATAAATATACGGGGTCTTATTGTCGACAGAACCCCCCTTCTTTGCCATCTCGAACCGTCTCGAACCCCCTCCTTAATGTTCCCAAAGCTAGCTGGCACGCCCTTGTCCCTTATGCACTGTAATTATGCACTCATGTACTGTAAAAGTTATCCTTTTTACATGTAGACTACAGAGTAACGACCTCCCCGACAAGGCGGCCGGGGTTCGATTCCTAGTCACGGAGCACAAACCTTTTGCTTTTGCGAACCTTTTGCTCAAAGTCGAATTCTCGGAAAATGCCCGGAAACTGCAATGGTCGTAACGAGAATTTTTCTTACTCTCAACATTGACTCAGGGTACTTTCTTGATATGTTAACTAGCTCCCCGAGTCAAATTTGAGTCAAGTTTTCTGTTCCTTTAAAAAAAAAAAAAAAATAAATAACCACATCGCTCTCCAGAAGCCGTCACTTTTTTGGAATTACATCCAACTCCCTTGAAAAATTGACAGATAGAAACACCATAAAATCCCATAAAAAGACGCATGTTCTACGAGGCCAAAGGCACGAGAAGGCTTGCAAGCTGTTCGTAACCATCCTTCTATTTCATTACTAAAAATGCCCCTAGCTCACGCTCAGGCTCCTTTTCCCCTAATTTTAAAATGACAAAAAAATAATTATACTTCAAAAGCCTTCAACCTTTGTTGAAATGTCCAGTAAAGGGTGGAACAAAGGAAATAAAATAAAAGTTTGTAGGAGTAAACTGATGGCACATTTGGGTTTTCGTTTCTGAGCTGTGCTTCTCCCTCGTGTGTGCCGGGCTTCGTCCTTGTCAGATAGGGTACATTTTCTAAATTTCTTCTTGGTTCCCCATTTCCGCGAATAACTCTTCCCTAACTTCTAATTTCAAAGTGAAGAATCGTTTGAGATAATAGTAAAATACTTAGCTTTCATAAAAAGGCAAGCAATATTCTTTTTTTAGAAAAAAAGTACTCTGGTATGTTTATTTTTTTTTATTTGACTGTATATTAAGTAGGCTATTGTGTTTATAGGCTTAATCAGCTGCTTTATATCCATGCAATTCTGTGTGAATCTCAGTGATGTGTTGCTGCTTAAATTTTTATAATTCGAGTTACGACAGCCTTACTAAAACTATTTCACCCCTTCCAGGCAGATCTCCTAGGCCAAAGTTGGTTCGACATCCTCCATCCAAAGGACGTGGCCAAGGTGAAAGAACAGCTCTCCTCTTCAGACCTCAGTCCTAGAGAACGGCTGATAGATTCTAAAAGTAAGTCAGTTCCAAAAACGGGCTTTGCACATTATTGGGCGGGAAGGAAAGCTCCCCTATAGTTACCTTCCTAAAAAGTTCGAGCTCACAATGCTTGAAGCACAGATCTTACTAGAAACAGACTAGAAGTGATCTTTTCAAGATGACATGACTCAGAAATATCGTTTCCAAAAATACCATTACGTCCCGCGAGAAATTAGCGATCTTCATGTTAGCGCTTTTCGACTCTGAGCCGAGCTCTGAGCGTGTCCGAAAGCTCGGAAACGAACGAAAATACTGAATTAATTCAGCATTTTATGCAGCATTTCGCTTTCGGACTTAAATTTTCGCTCAGTTAATGCAGCATTAATTCAGCATAAAATTCATCGAAAAATTCAGCGAAGATGCTAAATTTTACGCTGAATTTTCAAGAAGAAACTGGGGAGCTGGCGATTAAGGCAAAATTTCGGAATTAAAAGTGTCAGAGAAGAAATAAAGAACGTGTCCGAAAGCTTTTAGTGCTGTAAATGCTGCATTTAATGCTGAATGCTGGTAAGAGCTTTCGGACGAAAAATAAAATAGAAATGCAGCATTAAATGGAGCATTTACAGTCCCGAAAGCTTTCGGACACGCTCTCTATCCAGCCTCCTCCGACGCGGCGGCTGGACGCAAAATATTTAAAACTGAACGCGCCTTGTTAAACAAGACCAAAGTTTTCGATGGGATCCCAAAAATTTAAATATTAACTACGTCTTGTCTTCGCCAAATCCAGTCTTCGCCAGGCTAATCATCTGAGAAAACCAAGTTCAGATATACCTGTATAATTAGCCATATCTATTTTGACGATATTGATCGAAACTTCCTGGTGTACTTCTGACAAATATCCGGTTTCGGCCGAATTCCTGAAGAACTACGTGACCGGCTAAAAAATGATTGTCATACGGATTCAGCATCTTTTCTCACCCCTAGATCTATCATCTAATCAACTTCAAATAAAACTTGTACTTTTAACAAATTTTCCGGTTTGGCCGGTTTCCGGGCTAACTAATTGTCTGGCGAGAAAACAGTTTTCGTATTATTGTTCAGCATACCTTCTTACCCCTACATCGAACATCTAATCAACTTCAGACAAACATTTTACGTTTAACAAACTTTCCGGTTTTGGCCGGATTCCGGGCGAACTACTTGTCCGGCGAGAAAATGGTTTTTATATTCGTGTTCAGCACGCCTTCTTACCCCTAGATCCAACTTCAATTCAGTTCACTTTATTTTTCCAAAAAATTCTTCCTTAAGAAAAATAGCATCGGAAATGTCACATAGTCACACATATACACTAATGTGCGGGTACATATCATTTTTTGTTAATTTACATACTTCAAATAAAACTTTTACTTTTAACAAACTTTCCGGTTTTGGCCGGATTCCGGGCGAACTACTTGTCCGGCGAGAAAATGGTTTTTATATTCGTGTTCAGCATGCCTTCTTACCCCTAGATCCAACATCTAATCGACTTCAAATAAAACTTTTACTTTTAACAAACTTTCCGGTTTTGGCCGGATTCCAGGTGAACTACTTGTCCGGCGAGAAAATGGTTTTCATATTCGTGTTCAGCATGCCTTCTTACCCCATAATCGACTATCACATTAGCTGTTTAAAAATATTTTGCTTGTCCCTTAATTTGAACCCCCTCCCCCACCCCTAAATGTAGGGCTACAGGGCCCATCTACGAACTCGACCTTACTCTTGACCCAAAGAATGCTCACACCAAGTTTCATCAAAATATCTCATTCCCTTCGAGAGTTATCGTGCTTACAGACGGACGGACGGACAGATGGACGGACGGACAGACGGACGGACAACTTTTGCGATGTCATAGGTATCCCTCCACTTACGTTTTGGGATCCCAAAAAGTGGGAAAACCAAGCAAAACAAAAGAAGTCCAAAAACGGAAGGCAGACCATGGTCTGCCATGTCTCCGAAAATGAAAAATAATACTTTGAAGCTTCGCATGTGTTGTGTATATTTGTGAAAGAGTAGTTTACGAACCTTGAAGCCTTCGGCGAAATTTGCTTTGCCTTACTTTCAAAACTCGGCTAGGTCCAAAAAGCGCTAAAAAGTTGTAGGTACTAAACGAAACAATGGCGAAAGGCATGGATTTTAGAATCTTATATAGCGTGTTCCACCCGCCTTCCCGTACACTGTCAGAAGTTTCTTAACAGATCACGCATAACACTTTCAAGAATAACACCTCTTCACTTAGAAATAAAGTGTTCTGACCAATTAAGTTTACACTATTTCGTGCCTAGATCTCCAACAACACCTTCAATTGGTAAAAATACTATACTGTCAGAAGTTATATAACGACAACAGAAGGATGCCCGGTTTCAACAGATCACACTTTGGGATGTTATCTGTTATGTTTCTTTCGTTCCCGTTATTTTTTTTTTACCAATTGAAGGTGTTGTTGGAGATCTAGGCACGAAATAGTGTAAACTTAATTGGTCATAACACTTTATTTCTAAGTGAAAAGGTGTTATTCTTGAAAGTGTTATGCACCGTCAGTTATGAAACTTCTGACAGTGTAGTTACTACGCATGACGTCACGGATCCCGGCTTCTTGCGTCAAGGCTGAAACGAATTCTTCCTATTTTCTGAAAAATATCATGCCGCAGGCTGATCGGGCCAACCACGTCACAGAGATCGTAGTTACCACGCTAAATACGCTCCAGAGCGTGGTAAGCAATTTTAAATAGTAACTGTTAGTTACTATTTCGAGAAGGTTGGAACAGTTAGCGTAGTAACGTTTCATGAGTGTTTTGTTTCATAAACAGTGTTCGAATTTGTAATCGATTTGTAAAATAACCAAAAATGATATGTACTCCGCATATTAGTGTATATCTGTGACTGTACTGACTGTGTGACATTTCCGATGCTATTTGTCTTAAGGAAGAAATTTTGGAAAAATAAAGCGAAATGAATTGAATTGAGGTTGGAACGAAACAGTAACTAATAGTTACTATTGTAAGAAGGGTGGAAAGGGAACTAGGCATAATATGAAAGGCAGAATAAGCAAGGGGTCCTTTAAGGAAGGAGACTAACACGTTCCATAATTACGAACCCCAGCTTTTTCTGACCCCAGGTTCCGCGATCTCTTCCCACCCACTCATTATCCTCACAGAAGTAAACCCTCCCCCCCCCGGGAACAATCCCAGAAAGTCCCCAAATTGACAACATTAATTTGCGCTGAACGTAGGATACCGGAAAGGCTTCGCTCCATCTTTCGTGACACGTTTTACTTCTGAGAACTAAAAATGAATTTGTTTTCTTCCATTTGAATTTATACAGCTTGGTTATGTTTAGGTTGTACATATACTAATATCTGTAAATCTGTTGTAAATGTTGAATTGACAATGGTTTTGTTTATGATTATCCATATGTAGATGAGAAATGCAAGTTCGGCATCATTTCTGTGAAATTAATTCTCAAATCAAATTCTACTCTACTTTCTTACTCAGCTTAGGTTTCGCGCCCGAAAACGTTACCAGGCGCTCGTCGCTAAAACTTCCCTCGCCTCCCCTCTGCTGTTCACACGCACTCGCCTTTTTGGGATCCCAAAACGTAAGTGGAGGGATACCTATGACATCGCAAAAATTGTCTGTCTGTCCGTCCGTCCGTCTGTCCGTCTGTGAGCACGATAACTCTCGAAGGTAATGAGATATTTCAATGCAACTTGGTATGAGCACTCTTCGGATCAAGGGAAAGGTCGAATTCGTAGATGGGCTATGCAGCTCAACATTTAGGGGTGGTGGAGGGGGCTCAAGTTAAGGGACAAACAAAATATTTTCAAACAGATAATGAGATAGTTCGATTACGGGGTAAGAAGACATGCTGAACACGAATATGAAGACCATTTTCTCGCCGGATCAGTAGTTCGCCCGGAATCCGGCCAAAACCGGAAAGTTTGTTAAAAGTAAAAGTTTTATTTGAAGTTGATTAGATGTTCGATTTAGGGGTAAGAAGATATGCTGAACATTCATATGAAAATCACTTTCTACCCGGACAAGTAGTTCGCCCGGAATCCGTCAGAAACCTGGAAATTTGTTAAAAGCAAAGGTTTTATCTGAAGTCGATTAGATGTTGGATTTAGGGTTAAGGAGATACGCTGATTTCGTTTTTGAGTTTTATTGTTTCGCCTGACAAGTAGTTCTGGAATTTCGCCGAAACCGGAAAATTGGCAGAAGTAAGGCATGAAGTTTCGACCGGTTTCGTCAAAATAGATATGACTTATAGGGGCAAACACACATGCTGAATCCATATCTGAACTTGGTTTTCTCAGATGATTAGCTATTTGGCCTTAATCTGTTTCATAATTTTAAGAGTAAAAATGTTCAGGAAGTGTGGCGAAGACTGGATCTGGCGGAGACAACACCTAGTTGTCTAGATCAAATATTGAATTTTTAGGATCCCATCGAAACCTTTGGTCTTGCTCCATATTACAATCTGGTTCGAAACGAGTGGCGATAAATGGAGTAGCCCACCAACATTGCCAGAAGTCTGTTTGTGAAAGTAGCGATAACGGTCCCACCAAGGACGTTCTTTTTTATGGCACTTGCAGCTTCGCTCAAGTGCCATATACCGATCACTTTTCGGTCTGTCGGTCTGTCGGTCGGTCTGTCAGGCCACTCATCTCGAGTTAGGGTACTTCCAGAGGTGCTAGGACGATGAAACTTGGCAGGCATATCAGGGACCCGACCAAACTAACTTGCAAATAATCACTTCCCCGATCCGACCACCGTGGAGGGAGTAGAGGGCGGGGGAATCCGGAAAATTTAGTAGTTTTTGTAAAACCCCTACCCCTTTCTTTACACTAGTAGGTCTGCGCGCGGCGTGACGTCACTCTTTGCATCGGATCACTATGTTAACATTGGAAAGAGCTAGTGCATTCAAGGGTCAAAGGGGTTTGTATCTGTGGTGCAGTGCGGGGGAATATGGAAAATTGAGTGTTGTGTAACTTTCGAACGGGTGATCGGATTGGGACGAAACTTAATACCTGAATGAATGACATATCTCTGATGTTCCATTTGAAGTCCGAACCGGATTCGACAGCTATGGGGGAATTGGGGTGGGGGAAGACCGGAAATCTCGAGAAACGGTTATAATGGAGGGATCGGAGTAAAACTTGCTGGGAAGAACAAGAATCTGCTCCAGATAATTTGTTTACACGTTTGGACTGGACCCGGACACTTGGGGGGGGGGTGGAGAGGAGTTTCACGGAATTCTGGTGATGATAGTTTTTGGGATTTTCACGACGAAACTTGGGAGGCGTATCAGGGACCCGATCAAACTGACTTGTAAATAAAAATTCACTCGATCCGATAGTCGTGGGGGGATCGGAGGGAGGGGGAATCCGGAATATTTAGCCATGCGTAACTTTGGAACGGGTGATCGGATTCGAGTGAAATTTAATAACTGAACAGAGGGCGTGCCTGTGGTGATCTTTTTCATGTCCGGACTGGATCCGACAACAATTGGGGGGGGGGGAATACGAGACCGGATTGGACTGGAGAGATCGGGATGGAACTTTGTGGGAATAACAAACAAGTCCAAACTGAACCGGATTGGCTCCGGCGACTGTGGGGGGAGCTTGAGGGGCGGGTCCGGAATTCCGGTGATCGCGAGTTAAGGTACTTCCAGATGTGCTAGGACGATGAAATATGGCTGGAATATTAGAAATTCGACAAGATTGGCTTAGAAATCGCCACTTTTCAAATCCGACCATTCCCTAAAGTACCAATCATGACCGCTAATTAAGAAAAATACTTTTAAGCAAAATATGCATTTCCATGATCCCCATGAGCTCATGATCATTTTTGCCTCAAGGGTTTTTCTTACAAAGGAAGTTCTAGCTCCCTTAAAGTGTGCATCTTAACCGCAAGGTCGAAAAGTACTTTTTATCAAACGATACATCTCAACCCATGATCAGTTGTCCCACAAGGGTTTTGCAAAAAACATAATTTCTTGCACCCTTAAAGTGCGCAAATTAGTGGGGGAAAAAAATACTTCTGATCATACGTATATATCAATTATCCCTAAGAGCCTGCTATCGTTTTTGCCTCAAGGGTCTTCCTTACAGATGAATTTCTAGTGCCTTTAAAGTGCGCATCATTACAGCCAAGTTCAACGATAATATACTTTTTCTCTAGCTCCCTTAAAGTGCGCATCTGAACCGCACAGTCGAAAATTACTTTTGATCAAATAATACATCTCAACCCTTGCAAGTGCCATATGAGCTTACAGCTCTTGTTTTGAAGGCCTATCAAGGTGGTACATTTTTTTTTATCTCACACCCCTCTTCGCAGTAAAATCATTATTGCACACGCGTCCATCCGATAACCTTTTTGTCGCAAACTTCTCAGTTTATAAAAAAAAAAAAATTCTCACACTAAGTTAGATGCGATCACATTTCTTTTCGTACGGCTTGGTGTGGAATAAACAATTTTGTTGTCTCAGTTAAAAAAAAAACACTTTGGTCATAAACAAAGACTGTTTGCTCAAAAGCCTATAGAGCAGATTGTTTGTTTAATTGCATGGAGGGATTTAAGACTTGTGGAAGATTTACACAAAATTTTGTGTTCAGATTTACGATCAATACAATATATAAACAGAAAAAATATTACTGAAACCGTAAGAGTAAATAGTGCGAGGGATCCCTTAAAGTTTAACCGAGAAGGAATGTAAATAGCACAATCTCGGTACCAATGACTTATTCACTTAAAGAGGCTTGAAGACCCGATGAAAATGCGTTACTTCGTTCTTTAGCTATTCACGAATAATCCATTTTCAAATAGTGGAATTTCCTTGTGATTTGAAGTACCTCTATCGACTTGTGTCCGTGTTGTATGCTTGACGAAAACAGTTTGCGAAAAATAAGTGTTCGCGCAGTGAGCCCCCTTCTTCGAGCTAATCACTGACCACTGAAAAGCCGCGTTTGTATTGAGATTCAGTTTTTCTGCGTCATAGTAGAATTTTTCGTTGTGAGGACGGCCGTAGATGTTCTGAACATCAGACTAGAGCAAATAGTGGAAATAAGAAAATATACCTTAACACAGTCAAAATAATGCGGTGTAGTCAGTTAAATGATACAAAATAAATTGGCTTTTTAGTTAAACTTTAAAAAATTTCGTTATGACACGAAATATTTTTATTTTATCTATTAGGTTCCTTACCGTTCAGATCATTCGGGGCCAACGCAGCGTCGTGTTGTCTTGAGCAATGCCTCGGCACCTAGCAATGATCAACAGACATTGCATATTGGGGAGAACTGTAAGGAATCATATTACCTTGGCAGCAAGGAAACACTTTTCCTCGGTAGCCTACTCGTCAGGGAGTTCAAGTTCGCGGTAACCTAGTAACTTGAGAAGTGTGCAAATGATTACAGTTCACTTGAATCTCTTGGAAACGCTGTATTAACTGCATCGTGGGTAAGGCTGTTCCGTGGTTACAAACCCGTTCTCAAAGCTCAAATTGTAACCTTTTGATAAGATTAAAGTTTAACCGAATAGGGAAATGAAATATGAAATTATGGTAAAGAACCACTTATTCAGTTGAACAGGATTGAAAACCCGATGAAAATGCGTTAGCCCATTGCTCCGCAATTCCCAAGTAACGATAACGAAGTTTTATTTGTGTGAAAGATCTTTTAAACCCGTGGTAGCTATATGTAACTTCAGATATTTGAGATCAACAACATCACCGAATTGCCTGCTGTCATTAAAGTACAAATAAATAAAAAAAACGCTATGGTGCAGCTCTGGGGCTCTTCTGAACTACAGCCATAGTAGCGTCTTTGATTTCCTGTCGTTAACGATTTTACAGAAGGAAAAAAACACATTCTCCTTATTCAGTTGCTTGAAATTCAAATTGTGATAATTCAAATAACTTTGAATTTGGTCTTGTCGAGACACCGTGGATAATGTCAACGTCATTACGAGAGCGTATTGTAAAAAAATTCCTCAACAGAGTAAAAATAATTAAGTAGATCCAGATAGAAGATGCACAAATAAGTTGTCTTTCCAGTTAATCTTATATATCATCAAACTATGTCATCAAAATAATTCAAATCAAGGCTGATATATGATAATCTGGACATTAAATAAACGTATCTGTTAAGTATTTTATTTGAAGACTTTTAATCCGCCAAAATAACGAGAAAAATAAAAGAACAAGCTGATGGTTCAAATTATGACATTAAGTTAGCAGTGAAATTTGCCTGGTATGGGTTTCAGGGTTTTCTTCAGCGACCGTCCACTGTTAGGCGACGTTCAAATAAGCATACCTGTGCTGTACCAAACATCGGACGTGTGTAAGCTGCAGATACTTTGGTATCTGATACCACGGTAACTGGATCTGCATTTTGTCATCTTGCAGTTACCATGGTATCTGATACCAAGTTTAATTTGCAAAAATGACAATCCCGAATTCGAAGTTTTAAGAGTCACCCCAAAATAAATATTTTAATCCACTAACATCACATATGCCAGACTTCTTTCCCACCAATTCGACAAATTCCTAGGTCTTGTATTGGGTGATGATGAAAGTGAGGTACGTGGTATCTGATATTCAGATAACACTGTAACTGGCCACACACTCAGTAACTGCAGAAACCTATTAGATACCATGGTAACTGCGAAAACGACTTTAAAACGTGGTAACAAATACCATCGTACCTGCAAAAACGCAGCTGTCGCCTCGTAAATTCATTTAGCCAGGATGCACCCGTTAGGAAGCGATTATATTCCAGATCTGTTTTCATCTTTGTTTTAGCAATGTTACCGGTGAAGACAGAAATACAGCAGAATAGCTTACACCGGCTATGCCCCGGTGCTCGGCGTTCGTTTTTCTGTCGGATGCGGTGCAAAGTCTCCACGTTAGTCAAAGAAGAAGCTGATTCGTCGACCGGATGCTCCAGCAATAGCCGGCAACGGAAGGCGTATAATTTAAATAGGGGTAAGTAAGGTTCGTTAGCTTACGTTGGGTGTATATACGAAAAGCGTTCGAAACGTTAAAGATGAAGAACGAGTACACAAAACCACGAAATCTCGAATCTCGTTGTAGGCTACTTCTATTATGGTGTGAAAACAATTACTCGCCCTCCCCCAAGAAAGCTTACATTGGGTGTATATACGAAAAGCGTTCGAAACGTTATTGTAAGATGAAGAACGAGTACACAAAACCACGAAACAAAACCGCAAAACGGAAACAAAAAAGCTCAACTCACGCCGAGAGGTGTCCTCTCGTTGTAGGCTACTCCTATTATGGTGTGAAAACAATTACTCCCCCTCCCCAAGAAAAACACTAAAGAAACAAAACAAAGAGAGCTCAAACTTGTTCACAATAAAATCATACCCGCCCTACCTCCCTGCTCTGTCCCTGCTTCACAATTTCAGCATTCCTATAAAAGTTTAAAGTAAAATTCCCAGAAAAAAAAATGTTGGGACAAAGCAATACACAACAAATAACAGGTTGTCCTTAAGACAGTTGGGTTCAAAGTTTGATTTCCGAGCTCTTAAGGACGTTTGTCCGAGTACAAAGTTGGATTTCCGAGTTCTTGAGCACGGTAGTCTATATGAGACCAGCCAGGTTTACACAGATGGAAGAAGTATGCAACCTCTTGTTTGAGACGGAACTACACTCTATAAGATTTAAAAATCGCCGTACGTAACTTACGGCTCACGAAAAAAGATCTACGTTCACTAAAAACGAGTTTTGGGAAAATCACGGGAATTTTTCCGATCTGTTAGATACTACGCAGCGACATGATACCAAAATCCGTAATACCAAATGTCTGCCTGGAAATAATAACGTAATTAGTGCGGATTATGAGCCACGGAAACGGTAAATAATTAGGCGATCTTCTGCTCCAGTAGATAAATGATTGAGGTCGGGTTCGTATCACGTAATGAGTAGAAGGCACAGGTTATATCCAAAACAAGCTAGCAGTCTACCGCGGCATTTTGTTTATGCTGACGTCAGGAGATGGCGACAAAGGATCCTTGTGATTGGACAGAAGCGAAACCATACCCTGATTTACTACAGCCTACTGACAACCGATTAAATTCAGGGTCAAATCTCTGAATCACTGATCCATAAAAATGTTTTCGTTTCCGAAAAGCTGACGAAAAGCTCCGTCGTAAGGTAGCTACTGCGGTTGAAAAAATGCAGCCAATCAAGTGTGCCCACCAGAGGGTCGCAAAGAGTTTTGTTCCTTCATTTCTAAAGTTGTATAACGAATCGTAAACTGAGCTGCTAGTTAAGTTTATAACGTTATTTATGACGGTTGTAGCCCTATATAGGTAGGCCTATTGTGATTTGTGTGTGTGCTCATAGGTACCAAACAAATTCGGCGTAAGCCATGGCAAGTTTTTGGTGAATAAAAAGATTTATCTATCTATCTAAGTTTTTACTGAGGGTGGTGGAAATAAGATGCTAATCTGATTTCTTGAGTTCAGGCTCGTTTACTAAAACTATGTCAGGATTGAAACAAAAAACAATTGCCCCATTTATTATATGTGAGACACCTCATGGGCGTCCTCCCCAGCATGGATATCTCGCTGGTGTCGTGGTAACACTGTCGGATATAACACTGACGACTGTAAATTTTTTTTAACGTATTTATATATATATATACATGTTTATTTACCCATCGCAAACAGAACAGATGGAGCAAATATAAAGAACAAAAGAAAGTAGGAAAAAGAAAAAAAAACAACAACAAAAAACATGACTACTTAAAAAACAACAAAAGTGTTACAACCATACTACAATATTTACACAAAACGGAAACCTGTCGCAGCAAGTTTGACCAAGGGTGTGACATTATTCGAGAGTTAAAGCGCTCAATCTGTGCAGCGATAGCGATCACTGGGTCGAGAACATTATACTTCCTCGAGATGTAAGTATTGCTCGTCCATGGAGGAAGTCGCAATAAAAACTTTACATACTTGTAAAATACTGATCGCAGTTTCCGTCTATCTGTACTAGTAAAAATTCTCCAGCACGGGCTAAGATACAAAAAATGAGGAAGGACCATAGCATTGTACAGGCGAGATAGTATTAGACGATCATATCTTCGCTTATTCGCAACTATGCGACTGTAGGCGAAAGACACACGTTTTTCAAAATGTGCGATCAGTAAACGGCGTGTTTCCAGGATTGACCGCCCGATAGGCAAACCAAGGTAAACAATACTATCAACCAGTTTAACATTCGACTCGCCCAATCTAACATAACTACGCTCATCTTGTTTTGAATTGAATAATAACACAGAAGACTTTTCAGCATTGAACTGAAGACCACTGCAAGAATAGTGGGTTTGGAGTTATATTTATATGACTAGAAAGCAATGTTGCCACTTGTGGGCTGTTTCTTGAAATACTGACGAATATAAAAGTTTTTAACGTATTTATATGACAAAAAAGCAATGTTGCC
This sequence comes from Branchinecta lindahli, assembly GCA_023053555.1. Taxonomy (NCBI): domain Eukaryota; kingdom Metazoa; phylum Arthropoda; class Branchiopoda; order Anostraca; family Branchinectidae; genus Branchinecta; species Branchinecta lindahli. Next base: position 19,394,987 of record JAKZAO010000014.1, read on the forward strand.
ACTTGTGGGCTGTTTCTTGAAATAAAAGATATTGAATTTGGATCCTGCACTTCAAAAATAAATCTTGCAGTATTTGCTTCTGGGATTGATCTTGTCTCTATTGAGATAAGATCATCTCTAATTCGGATTAATCTTATCCGAGTAGGGATAAGATTAATCCCAGTAGCAAATACTGCAGTTAACTTTAATCCTTACTCGGATAAACTTTTTACAGTGTGGGGCGGAGCTGGACATGGCTCAGAAAATGACTGCGTGGTAGGGTATATTCTGCCGTCTGATCGTCTGTCTTCGGCTTCAATAACTCCCGAACGTGTTGTATTTCATGTTTATTCTTACGTTTTTCATAACCGAAAACAAATTATGGGCTGCGTCCGGCTTTGATTTTAGAATGAATTTTTGATAGATGGATGGAAGCGTTTTTTTTTTTCATTTCCTGGCAAATCTGTATTATTGACCGAGTGAAGTCAAAACATACCTCAGTCTGGGATCCCACCAAAACCTTTGGTCTTGTTCGCTTTGCGTTCTAGATGTCTGGAAACGGCACAAGTCAGCTTTTTGGCTTTCGACCCTTTTCTCACCACATCTTTTCAAGCGTGACGTCAGCACATATTCTTCCAATGAACTCTGTTTCCGCGGTAACTGGATATAACCTCCTTTGAATGGCCTGTGACATAAGTAGGCAAAGGCCTCTGTGTTCCCTTAAAGGACTCGTTGTGCCTGTAATATATTTTTGAAGTATTGAGGGGAGTGAAACAGGGTATCACATTGTCACCGAGGTTATTTTGTATTTATATTAACGATTTAGTAGATTATCTACAGAGCCGCTGGGCTCCTGTAGTGAAGCTAGGAAGCTTAGCCTTTTCAGTGTTGTTATTCGCTGACGACGCGGCTTTGGTAGCCACGTCTGCACAGGAGCTCCAGACTCTCTTGGATCTCCTTGAAAATTATTTGGATTTAAAAAAACTAAACCTGAACGTTAATAAAACAGAAATTGTAATATTTGGTAAGAAAGGGGATAACCCTGAAAAATTTACATTTAAAGGTAAAGAATTATCCCAAAAGACAAGTTTTAAATATTTGGGTGTTACTTTGATGTCAAATGGTAGTTGGAAGGAACATATTGCAGAGATGGGTAAAAGAGGTAAAGCTGCATCGTTTGCAGTTTTAAGAAATGAGACGTTAATGAAAGTTAAGAACCTTAAGATGCATAAGCACGTTTTTAATTCTAAAATTTTACCTACGATACATTATGGGGCTGAGCTTTGGGGTTGCGAGGCTGCTAAGCAACTTGAATCGATCCAGTTATAACACTACAAGAGATTAATTGGTTTACACCCAACAACCCATACACAAGTAATGAAAGGAGAATTAGGTTTGCTGTCTCTTAGAACGCGTAGGCCGGTGCAAGTAGTTAGATTTTGGCTAAAAATAGTAAGTCTCCAAGAAGATAGACTGCTGAAAGCGGCATACCTAGAGGCCCTGGGATCAAAAAAGAAGCGTTCTTGGCCTTGGCAAGTGAAAAAGCTGCTGGACGAAGCTGGACTGTCGTATGCTTGGAATGATGGCCATGGTGATGCCGAAGATTTGGAAAATTTGATGGGAAAATTTACTTCTGTACTTCAGGACCAAGAAACTCAGTTGTGGAATGAGGCTATTCGGAAGTCGGAGTCGCTCATTAATTATCCGAAGTTTAAGAATTTATTTGGACTAAAATTTCATTTTAAGCTAGGTCTACCCGCAGAAATATTAAAGATGTGGTTCCAACTCCGGGCGAACTGTCTCCCATTACGAAGTAGGAAAAAGGTTTTTGAAAAGAATAGGTCTTTGCCGGTGGCCGAGTGTACTTGTCGATTTTGTGGTGAGGTAGAAGAGAGTTTATGCCATCTGCTGACGGATTGTCGGGGGGTGACGGAAATTAGAGAAAGATTTTTTGGTGGGGAACCCATACTATTTCCTAGTATTATGGAGTCGACGAGTCGTCAGGTAATTCGGTCTGTGTGTGAATATATTAAGTATATACTGGAAGTTTAGATTGGATGTATTTTGGTTAATAGTAGAAGGGTAAAAAGGAGTAATTTTATTGTATGTAATATTGAAGGTTAATTTTGTTTGTTAAGTGTGAGAATGAATGCTGATGTATGGCCCTTTGTTGGCTTTAATAAATTATTATTATTATTATTATTATACTCTTAAACCCGGCCTATCCACTCTTAAACCCGGAGACCCGAAGTCAGGTTGGCCTCAAGGAATAGCTTTTTATTTCTCAGTCTGGGATCCCATCGAAACTTTGGACTTGTTCGCTTTGCGTTCTAGATGTCTGGAAACGGCACGAGGCGAATTTTTGGCCCTCGACTCTTTTCTCACCACGTGTTAATGAGTTTTGAAAAGATTGCGAAACATTTGTCTTGATCTTTGGGATAGGTTGCCACGTTCTCGGCTTGTCGAGCGTTTTTTTTTGTTTTTTTTTTACAATGTGTCAAGTATCTGTTACCCGGGAATTTTCCGCAGGGGATGAAAGGGGCTTCCTCTTGCTTCTAGTCTGGAACCTTCTGGAATAGCGTGACGTCAGCATAGATTATTTTAATGAACTCAGTTTCGCGGTAACTGGAAATAACCTCCTTTGAATGGCCTATGACATTAGTAGGCAAACGCCTCTGTGGTTTCTTAAAAGGCTCGTCGTACCTGAAATATACACTCTTAAACCCGGCCCATCCACTCTCAAACCCGCAGATCCGAGGTAAGGTTGGCCTCAAGGAATAGTTATTTATTTTTTATTTACATACTTTTATTTGTTTTTGCAGAAAAGAAATACTCAGTCATTCATTGCACGGGGTACCTGAAGGCTTGGACCCCGAGCAAGCTAAGTGCCCATGGAAATTATCAGGACGAAGGCACGGATTCGGATCCGTGCAACCTCTCTTGTCTAGTAAGTAAATCCTTAGGGTTCCTGCGACCCCCCCCCAAAAAAAAAAAAACACAAAAGAGTATCCTGGTCCAAGAAATTACCTAATACACGGATAGAGCAAGGACTGGGTAAATTGATTGATGATTTCTGCGTTTACAGTTGTTTCTGGGATCCCAAAACGTAAGTGGAGGGATACCTATGACATCGAAGAAGTTGTCCGTCTGTGAACACGATAACTCTCTAAGGGAATGAGATATTTTTGGTGGGAGGATTGTTTGGGTCAAGGGAAAGTTCGAGTTCATAGATGGGCTCTGAAGCCCTATATTTAAGGGTGGGGGAGGGGTTTCAAATTGAACTTAGTTTTCTTGCTGGACAAATGGTTCATCACGAATTCGGTCGAAACTGGAAATTTGGTTGAAGCTCAAAGTTGTTTCTGAAATCGGTTAGAGATTCGGTATCGGGGCAAGGAGACATGCTGAATCCATTTTTGAACTTTATTTTAACAGTCTTCAAGGAATCTCACTAAGACTGAATGGCGAAGACATGACCCAATTGTTTGAATCAAATGTTTGATTTTTGGGATCCCATGGAAACGTTTGGTCTTGTTTAGTAAGATGATTTCATTGGTCCACTATTTGGTTTTTAAATTCCACTTTCCAGTGTCTTTTCGAAATTTCTCACCGTGCTATTTCCGGGATCGACTAAAAGGAGGAAGGGAAGGGAACACGAGAAAAGCAGGAAGACATACTAAAACCAGGAAGGGCATACTAAAACGAGGAAGGCCATCCTAAAACGAAAACAAGGAAGGCTGCGTCGTTCCCTTCCTCTGTTTAGTATTCCTTGAGGGGTCGGCAACTATCAACATTCTTAGTTCACCGTTCCCTTCCTCGATTTAGTATCCAGAGGTGCGTAGGCATTAAGTTCAGTGAGGGGTTGGCAACTATCAAAATTCGCTGAACTGAGAATTCTAGTTGCCGACCCCTCAAAGCACTAAAACGAGGAAGGGAACGGTGAACTACGAATATTGAGAGTTGCAGACCCTTCATGAAGAATTATTTAAAATTCCCAATTTCCTTCCTCGTTTCAGTACTTTAAGGTACACTAGAAGTATCTGAGCTGCCGACCCCTCGCTGGACCGAGAATTCTAGTTGCCGACTCCTCAAAGTACCCTCGCTGGACCGAGAATTCTAGTTGCGCCGACCCCTCACTGAACTTACGCCTACGCATGTCAGGATACTAAAACTAGGAAGGGAACGGTGAACTAAGAATTTTGATAGTTACCGACCCCTCAAGGAATACTAAACAGAGGAAGGGAACGATGCAGCCTTCCTTCGCAGACTTGAATTCTGACGACATCATTCTTCGTTTTAGGATGGCCTTCCTCGTTTTAGTATGCCCTTCCTGGTTTTAGTATGTCTTCCTGCTTTTCTCGTGTTCCCTTCCCTTCCTCCTTTTAGTCGATCCCGCTATTTCCAGCTGTGTCGTCTGAGACCGCTGTGGATGAAATACGTCAGGTCTTATCGTAGTCACAATTGCATATCTTGAAGTTTTAAAGAATAAGATTTTTGTGAGTGCTTTTGAATCCGCAAAATATTTGAAAGTGTGCGCGCGCCGTGGGTGAAATAAAATTAGAAGCAAAAGTAAAGTATAACACAACATAGACATGTCGGTCTACCAAGTCTTCTAAAATGAAAAAAAAAAAAACATTTTTAATTACCAAGTCTTCTAAAATGAAAAAAAAAAAACATTTAATTTTTGAAGCTTTCGGCGAATTTTGCCCTCCGTGACTGATAAACTCGGCTCAGCCAACAAAGCGCTAAAAAGTAGTAGATGCAAGCCGACCAATGGCGAAGGCTGGGATTGTAAAGCTTATAATCTCATAAGGGAGCTAGAGATAATAGTAAAGTCAGGATAAGAAAGAAGGGTCCTATGTAATCCTATTTCAAGTCATGCTCAGCGAAAACTTTGCTGAAAAGTTCTTATTTCCCTCATTTTCTTCCAGCTTTTTCCTCAGTCAAACTTCTTCCTGAATGACCCACTTCCCCAAGTCCGGAACCCATTTCTCTGCTGAAGCCGTGGTCAAAGGTGCGGAATTCCTGGAATCCGTGCGAAAGACTTTCTTCTCAAGGAAAAACCTTGAACTAAATCTGAATGGACGAGGATGAACTACGCAATAATACGATCGATAAAACAAACTGGGTCGTTATCTTACGCGTGTAAGAGAAGTATTAGGAAGCGAAGGAAATAGAGAGCGGGAAATGCAAAAAAGGGATTTTCAGCGAGCACTTTTTCTTTTATTTTTTATTATTACTTTTGGCATTGAGCTTTCAGCTTGTCGCTATCAAATCTGTGTCTTTACGCAGTAGTTTTTATGGCACTTGCAGCTCCGCTCAAGTGCCATATACTGATCACTTTTCGGTCGGTCGGTCGGGCGGTCCACTGTTTTCGAGTTAGGGTACTTCCAGATGTGCTAGGACGATGAAACTTGGCAGGCATATCAGGGACTCGATATAACTAACCTGGAAATAATCAGTTTCATGATCCGACCATCTGGGGGGGGGGGGAGTGGTGGGCCTGGGAATCCTGAAAATTAAGTACTTTTTGTCACACTTTTTCGAGTTGGGGTACTTCCAGATGTGCTACGACGATGAAATTTGGCAGGCATATCAGGGACCCGATATAACTAACCTGGAAATAATTAGTTTCACTATCCGACCATCTAGGGGGAGTGGTGGGCCGGGGAATCCGGAAAATTAAGTAGTTTTTGTCAAACTTTTTTGAGTTTGGGTATTTCCAGATGTGCTAGGACGATGAAACTTGGCAGGAGCATCAGGGACCCAATCCGAATAACCTGGAAATAATCAGTTTCCCAATCCGACCACCTGGGGGGGAGTGGAGGGCTGGGGAATCCGGAAAATTGGAGTAGTGTGTAACTTTCGAACGGGTGATCGCATTGGAATGAAACTTAATAACTGAATAAATGGCATACCTCTGATGTCCCATTTGAAGTCCGGACCGGACTCGACAGCTATGGGGGAGTGGGGGGGGAGACCGGAAATATCGAGAAACGGTTAGAATGGAGGGATCGCGGTGAAACTTGCTGGGAAGAACAAGCATCTGCTCTAGATAAATCGTTTATACATTTGGACTGGAACCGGACACTGGGGGGGGGGGGGTAGAGGAATTCCGGTAATGGCGGTTTTGGGGATTTTCACGACGAAACTTGGGAGGCGAATCAGGGACCCGATCAAACTGACTTTTAAATAAAAATTTACATGATCCGATCGTCGTGGGGGGAGCAGGGGCGTCCCGACACCTTCCTGATAGGGGGGGTGCGGCTCGAGAAATTTACCGGAATTTTTCAAAGTTTTACCGGAATTTTTCGAGGTTTTCCCGGATATTCTCCGTAGTGAACCTCAACAGAAACTCTAGAATATTGTTGTGTTCTGAGGTTCTGACTTCGACTATGTGTTAAAAACGACAAAAAAATAGGTTCATTAAAGTTTAACTGAAAAGGCAGCTTATGTGTTTAAATCTGATATTTGAATACTCCGCTCTGGTAATAACGTTCGGAGTGTGTGCTGCTTGCATGACAAAAAAAAGTCATCCAGATGCGGAGAATCTCTCTTTCTTTCCCTTTTTAATGAGGTAAAAGTAATTGTCTTAGCCGACGTGAACGCTTTCCATTTTAGTGGTAAGACTTCTTTCAGCTCTGGAAAGACTTCTAATATTTCTTTAAACTTTTGGTTCGTTTCGAGGCCCTCCTGGCTATTTTCGAGATCATGTCGGAACAAGGCTAGCTCGTTTATCGTCTCGGCTTATCACCAGAAAGGAGTGTAATACGTTCCAGCCTCCAGTAAATTCCCTTAGACAAGTTCCGGTAGATTCCTTGTGCAAGATTTCGGTAGATTCCCTGTGCAAAATTACGGTAGGTTCCGTGAGCAATGATCGGTAGATTTAAAAATTCTAGTAGATTCCGTGGGACGAAATCCGGTAGATCCCCTGATCCAGCCTCCAGTAAATTCCCTAGACAAGTCCCGGTAGATTCCTCAGCAAGATTTCGGTAGATTCCCTGAGCAAAAGTTTTGGCAGGTTCCCTAAGCAATGATCCGGTAGATTCAAAAATTCTAGTAGATTCCGAGGGACGAAATCCGGTAGACCTTGTGATCCAGCCTCCAGTAAATTCCCTGGGACAAGATCCGGTAGATTCCTTCAGAAAGATTTCGGTAGATTCCCTAAGCAAAATTTTGATAGGTTCCCTGAGCAATGATCCGGTAGATTCAAAAATTCTAGTAGATTCCGAGGGACGAAATCCGGTAGATCCTCTGATCCAGCCTCCAGTAAATTCCCTTGGACAAGTTCCGATAGATTCCTTGTGCAAGATTTCGGTAGATTCCCTGTGCAAAATTCCGATAGGTTCCGTGAGCAATGATCGGTAAATTAAAAAATTCTAGTAGATTCCGTGGGTCGAAATCCGGTAGATCCCCTGATCCAGCCTCCAGTAAATTCCTGAGACAAATTCCGGTAGATTCCTTCAGCAAGATTTCGGTAGATTCCCTGAACAAAATTCCGGTAGGTTCCCTGTGCAATCATCCGGTAGATTCAAAAACTCTAATAGATTCTGTGGGTCGACAGCCGGTAGATCCCCTGATCCAGCCTCCACTAAATTCCCTGAGACAAGTTCCGGTAGATTCATTCAGCAAGATTCCGCTGAGCAAAATTCCGGTAGGCTCCCCGAGCAATTCAGCAAGATTCCCTGAGCAAAATTCCGGTAGGTTCCCCGAGCAATGATCCGGTAGGTTCCCTAAAAATCAAGTTCAGGTGAATTTATAAATTTTAACTGGCGCGGCTTCGCCGCACCAGTCAAAATTTACCGGAATTTTTCCCCGGAAGCCTTCTGGGGGGGGTGCAGCACCCCCCCGACACCCCCCCTCGGGACGCCCCTGGGGGGGAGTAGCGGGAGGGGGAATTCGGAATATTGAGTCATGCGTAACTTTGGAACGGTTGATCGGATTTGAGTGAAATTTGATAATTGAACAGAGGACATGTCTCTGGTGATCTTTGTCATGTCTTGATCTTTGTACACAACCGGATTGACTCCGGTGACTGTGGGAAGTTTGAGGGGGGGGGGGCCGGAATTCCGGCGATCGCGATTTAAGGTACATCCATTAGTGCTAGGACGATGAAACTTGGCTGGAATATTAGAGCAAGATTAGCTTAGAAACCGCCACTTTCTAAATATGACCATTCCTTAAAGTACCAATCTTGACTGCAAATTTGAAAGATACTTTTAAGCAAAATTTACATTTTCATGATCCCCATGAGCCCATTATCATTTTTGACTCAGGGGTTTTGCTTACAAATGAAGTTCTAGCTGACAGTAGACTTCTAGACTTCGACAGCTATACTTCTACAGCTGACGAGTCCGTTTTTATATATTATATGAATATATGAAGTTCTAGCTCCCTTAAAGTGCGCATCTGAACCGCCAAGTCGAAAAGTATTTTTTTTGTAAACGATACATCTCAACCCAAGATGATTTGTGCCACAATTGTTTTGCTTCAAAATTTATTTCTATCACCGTTAAAGTGCGCATTTTAACCGAAAAGTGTAAAAAAATACTTTTGACCAAACGGTATATATCAATGATCCCTAAGGGCCTGTGATCGATTTTGTCTCAATAGGTTTTCTTACAGATGAATTTCTAGGCCTTTAGAGTGCGCATCATTACAGCCAAGTTCACAAATAAAATACTTTTTCTCTAGCTCCCTTTAAGTGCACATCTGAACCACAAAGGCCGATAACCTTAAAGCACAACTCTTACTGGAAATAATATTTTCCACATGAAATGGATCAGAAAAAAACTTCTTCGAAAATACCGCTACTTTCCATCTGAAATTAACGATTTTCTTGTTAGCGCCTTTCGACTATATCCAGCCTTCCTGCTCTCCGACGCGGCGGCTGGGCGCAAAACATTTGAAAACTGATCGCGCCGTGGTTCAAAAGTGTAAAAACGAAGCAAATAATAGAGGTAATAAACAAAAGCTTCTCAGATCCTTATGTGTGACAGAGTTGTCAGCAGACGTTGATGATCCCGGCAAACGTTTGTTTTGTGACGGGCAAAGCTCGGCAAGGCCAAAAAGCGCTAAAATTTCGTAGGCACAAAACGAAACAATTGAGAAAGGTGGGGATTTTAGAAGCTTATAATTCTGTATGGGAGCTAGATATATTATAAAAAGCAGAATAAGCAAGAGGGATCCTTTAAAAGTACTTTTGATCAAACAATACATCTCAGCAAGTGCCATATGAGCTTACAGCTCTTGTTTAGTATTCGCGTGATATTGTCTAGAATGGACGCCTCTACTTTACAACTACTTTACAAGCGTTCGGTTCTTGCATTCACGTAGCTATGAACCGGGACTTTTTGTGCTTTGGCTCGAGGGAATCGAGGTTTGGGTGGACAATATGGGGCTGGGAATAGGTGTTGAAAAGGTGCTTGAGAATGCAGATTATTCCAGAACTTAGTACAAAGAGCAACGAGAGGCAGAATTCCTTGAGGATGGTGCTGCAACCTGCCGAATGTAAGTTATACATAAAAGTTAAAAAAAAAAGTAATATGATGTACATTTCTGCTATATCCCAAGCTATTCCTATGCATTTAAAGGTAGTATGGATTTTTATTTATATAACTTTGATTTGGCCGTTTATTTCTTTTTCTTCTTCTAGGTCGCAGTTGGCCGCATTCAGCCATCTGTTCTTTCACCTCAAGGTCTCCGTGGCCGGATCATAAGCAGAAATGGCAAGAGCCCCGAGGACATGCAGCTGGAGTATATTTCCAGGCATGCCAACGATGGGAAGTTCACGTTTGTGGAACAAAAGTGAGTGAAACAAATCTATCAGTAATCTATTCTCAAGCCGAAATCGGTCACAAATGATAATGGTTTTATGGTCTTTGCACAGAAAAATAAATAAATATGGATACAATTAATAATAATAAGTTTATTTCCAATGTGACAGTGCAACCATAAGAAAATCTCTTACTTAAAGTTTAACTGAAAAGCCAACTTATTTGTGTGTCATTTAACTGGATACACTGAACTATTTGGATCCTGCAAAGGGATTTTTTTGATTTTCCACTATCTGCTGTAGTTATGAGGCTCAGAATATCTCCGGCCGTCCCCACAGCGTAGATTCTATTATGACGCGGGAAATTTTAATCTCAACACAAATGCGGCTTTTAAGTGGGCAGTGGTGAGACTGGTGACGATTGCTTAGTGCCTGAACCAGAAACAATGATAAATCTTTCTCATAAGGCATACAACAAAAATACAAGCGCATAGGGGCACCACAAATCACACGGAAATTCCACTATTTGAAAATCGATTATTCGTGAATAGCGGAAGAACAAAGTAACTCATTTTCAGCGGGTCTTCAAGCCAATTTAAGTGAATAAGTGATGAGTAACTAGACTGTCCTATCCTAGCCCTTTTCGGTTAAACTTTAAACAAGCTCTATCCTTCATTCTCTCTCTATTCTGACTCCAACTAGCTCAAAGGCCGTATACAAAACAAAACGAAAACACATTAAATAAAAAAGAAATTAGGGTACGTCCATGCGGCTATGGAGCCACAGTACGTAGCTTAATGGCTACAGCTAAATCACCGCTCTACCACGTACCACCTACCACTACCACGTGAATATAACCCTTTCCGTGGTTCTTTTCAGGACATTGATTGGGAAGAAGCAAAACTAATGTTTGGATATAATGTGTAAAAAATAAAAATAAAGACTCAAATAAATACACAACTTACTTCCAGCAACAATTCGCTACTACTAGCAGGGCCGTATTTCCTCGTGTCTACGCCCTAGGCGAAAGCGGGAATAAGATTCAGCGCTTGGCGGGATCATGACCCGAAAATCGCAATGAATAGAAGCGGCTAGCTATTGGATGAAATCCATTTACCGTCAACAGCTTTTTACATGGCCTTTTTGAAAATAATACTGACATGTTTGTGAATATTTAAATTTGATATACAAAGATCCCCCCCCCCTCGACTGCTGCGCCCTAAGGCGTGGCTTAGGTTGGCCTATGGGAAATCCGACCGTAACTACAGTAGAGTAGAGGTATGCTTACGTGAACAGTTACTTTAATGTGAACACTGCAATTTTGGGCTAAATGGTAGACTGAAGATCCAGAATACCTGTACAGGTGTTTTCAGCTCCCCTTCTTTCCTACTTTGGCTAACTGGTAGTTAGCTTTAGACACAGCAAGTGCATGAAAATGGCAAAGTCCGAAGTCAAAAAACGTCCACATAAGCATACCTCTACTGTACTAGTACTGGAACATCTTACGAAGAGGGGACGAAGTCGTATGGACGACCTCGTCCATATTAAACATCGTATGTAAAAATCGACGTGTCTAATTTTGATGGTAACTTTCATCGTTGAGGGAAACTGAGGTAAAAGTGAAACACACGGAAGTCGTGTTTGCAATTCGCCGTTGCTGGCTGTTTGGCGGGTATAGAGAAGCGCAAGGAAACAATGCCAAAGGTTGCGGAGGGATCCTAAACTGGGTGTTGAAATCAACATATATTCTTACACCCCAATAAAGTTGATGAAGAAGCTTTTGATTATAGACAAAATAGAATTGGTTCTAAGTGATTTCGACCGAAGCGGGATCGATGTAATCTTTCGTGCTTGAAGATTTTCTCGATGTGAGGGTGACCCAGAACAGAGGATGGGGTTGGTGCAAAAGCTTAAGATGGGATTAGAATTACTAACTCCAGGTATAGATAGGGATAAAGAGATGAAAAGGCATTTATAGGTCTTCCTTTCCTGGAAATTGTGCCCATAGATTAAATAATCTTTTTCCTGCTCGTGTCTTCTTTATTAATGCAGTAACATAAGAAGCTTGTAGAGGTTTTCCTCTTTTTTCTCAAGATCAAAGCTTGGCGCAGTTAATTACTAGTACACCGGTTTCCCCGCCGACGTCTGGTTTCATGTAGCTTATTGTAAAAAAAAAAAATCCTCAATTCGTGTCTTGAGATGTGGGAGTACTTACTACGAAGTATCACTGAGCTACACAGGGGACGGATTCTAAGTCTGACTTCGAAAAAAAAAACAGTGCGGAAGTATTTACGGAGATATTGCCAAATGTTATATATTGTTTGTCGAAAATTTATTCTTTTATGTAAAAAATGTTGGTTCCCGGCAAACAACAGGGAAGAATTTAAAGAATATGCTACTTTAGTAGACTTTTCAAGGGTGGCGATCTGTCGAAAATGATACAACATTGTCAGCTGTCAAACTTTGTGTGCTCTAGAATTAAGGAAGGGTTGTCGTGTTGGCAACTTAGAACGTTACTAAACTTTAAAACTAAATTATTGTGACGAGATCATCACACCATCAATGGAAGAAGAATCTGTCTTACGTTATCAACAGGAAAAAAGACTTAAGCTTTGCATTATTGAAACTGGGTTACTTTTTAGGGCTACGCTCATCCAAGGCTACCTCCCTCAGGAAATGCTGGGCACCTCAGTCTATGAATATCTTCATGCAGACGACATTCCTGGCCTGGCAGCTTCTCATAAAGCAGCATTGCTCAAAAACGAAGAAGTAATTACTCCTGTAAGTACATTCCATTTTTTTTATTTCCAAATTCACTATTTCTGCGCACATGCACGGATAGTTCGGTCAGTTAGAAACCGTAAGTAAACAAATTAGCAAGAACAAATAAATCTCCGTCCGAAGAAAAGCACTGATAGTAAATTTTGGGAAAAAGCTGTTGGCAAATGAGAACTATTATTCTTTGCCCCCGAACCCCACCCCTAACAAACAAAAAAACTTTCGCATGCAAACCGGTTAAGGTTCGGGTAGCGCAGGTGCCGATCTCCTGATACTCCGCCCTCGGCCGGGAGTGCAATGCGTGGTTGGGGGCAAATCATCCGACACTTCCCGTGCTTTTCCGTAGATTTCTCTAGGTCCCATTTGAAGCTGGCTGGACTTTTGGCTTGTCTTGCGGGGAAACACCACTAACCCTCGCCCTGAACCAAACGGTCGGCACCACCGAGACTCGAACCAGCGACCCTTCGCTCGTGAGTTCGGCGCGTTAACCTATTCGGCCACGGACGGATGACCACCCCTGATCCCGCAAAAAATAGCGTTTTCCAAAAATTTACCATGATTGTGGTTTACAATTGAATAAGCTTGCGAAGTTTCAAAATTTCTTCGGAGACACTACTGATTTCCAAAAAATCGCCTTTCAAAATACTGAGAGGACTCGGGCCTGATCGAGAAAATAACGAGCCCCATATCCTATATATTATGTTTTCCCGATGGATATATTACTGATTGATTATCGATGATTTTCTGTTCTAGGTCTTTCGATTTCGGACTCGGGAAGGAACCTTTATCCGATTACAGAGCCGGTTGCGATCCTTCAGAAATCCATGGACAAAGGAAATAGAATGTATCCTAGCAAGAAATGCATTTATGATGTAAGTTAATAGTTGCGTTTTTGCGGATACCATGGTATCTGTTACCACGGTAACTGGATTTGCAATTAGTCGTTTTTGCAGTTACCGTGGTATCAGATATACGGTCCACTACAAAAACGACTGTTGCCGAAATTGCACTTTTCGAAGTCATCCCAAAATAAAAACTGATATCCAGTTACATCGCCAAGTGCTGAACTTCTTTCTCACCAATTTGACAAAATTTGGTGAAAGTGAGATGCGTTTTCCAGATACCACGGCCAGATACTACGGCCGGACCGTGATATCTGAATATCTGTTACCACGGTACCTGGCCAGATACCACAACAACTGCAAAAACGCCTTTTGACCGTGGTATCAGATACCGCGATAACTGCAAAAACGACTTTAGACCGTATATCTGATACCATGGTATCAGCAAAAACGCAACTAATTACTCTACTTCAAAGCCTGTATCGGAACCTGAACGCGTTCATCTTTAGGCCTCCGGACGTCGTCCATATTCTCCGTGTGACTACGAGAAGCACACTGAGAAAATGAAAATTCCCTCAACTGAGGCACAATAGGTGCGTTTTTGCAGATACCATGGTATCTGATATACGGTCTATAAAATAAATAAATAATTCCTTTATTCTCCATAATAGCATAAGAAACACGCTAGCTTTGGATGGTCAATTACATGTTAATACACTTATTTACAACACACTTAAAAAACAGCCTCAGGAATTAAAGTTACGTACAAAATAAGGTACAAATGAAGTCTAAAGTCGTTTGCAGTGGTCGTGGTATCTGATACCACGGTCAAAAGGCGTTTTTGAAGTTGTTGTGATATCTGGCCAGTTACCGTGGTAACAGATATTCAGATATCACGGTCCGAATGTGGTATCTGGTCGTGGTATCTGAAAAGTTATCTAACTTTCCTCAAAATTTTGTCAAATTGGTGAGAAAGAAGTTCAGCACTTAGTGATGTAACTGGATATCAGTTTTTCTTTTGGGATGACTTCAAAGAGTGCAATTTCGGCAATAGTCGTTTTTGCAGTAGACCGTATAGCAGATACCACGGTACCGTGGTAACAAATACCATGGTATCCGCAAAAATTCAACTGATAATTCAGTAAACTGAGATCAGTGAATGAATGAATGAGTTTATGACGCACTGCCCTAGGGCATAAGTTGCAGTATAACAGTAAAAAGAAAACACATGAAAAGACTAAACAAAAACACGAGCGATATTAGAGAAATTTAATCATAAATAAGAACTGGGCCAATGGGATGGTGAACAGGTAAACCGCCGATTGGAGGAGATAAATTCGAGGACAGATTTGTCCATTGTCATTGGTGGGTCTTGAATCGACAGACGTGTGACGGGGTAAATATAGCAGGAAACGGAGGTATTTGAAATACGTGGAACGTATGTGACGAAGGTCTTTTTTCCTGAGTATACCATCTAGTCCAGCGAGAAAGTTCACATATGGTGCACAAAAGGCAGTATATAGCTTCCCGAGTCCTTGCCTGTTATACCGCGATCGGTTCGGCACAATTTTGTTGTAGCCAAAACTGAGTGTCGACAAGTAAACGTTGTCGGGACATTTGTACTTAGAGTAGTATTCAAGTGTCAAGTAATTCATAATTTAGCAATTCATAAATAAGTATTAAGTACCTGACAACAAATGTACTCAAGTAAAAATGTACTCAACACAATCCTTGCAGCTTTGAATGGAGCTCCCGTAATGTATAGTAGTATGCTTACCAAGGTGCCGTGTACTTTACACACCACCGGAGTTCCATAATTTTTTTTCTAAAAGCTTTCAATTGTTGGATAAAAGCTTTAGAAGAATTTCAATGTGAGTGTACTTGAGGCTACTTGAAAATTTGTTGGTAGCCTACTGGAAACCTTCAAATACCTAGTTATATTACTTAAGTAACAAGTATTTAGTACTGCAGGAAAAAAGTTGTTCTTAAGTAAAACCTTATAGTAGGCCTATGTCGATTTTGTACTTCCCAGCACCGACTGAGATACAAGATAAAAAATAAACTAGTTTTTCACTTAAACTTTAAGCCTTAGAAATGAACAGTGTCTGCATAAAAGATCATCTAGATTGGTGCATGTTAGAATTCTGCAGTCTATTCTGTTCCATCCCTTACCTTGCCTTACCTGATTCCTAACTTTGAACTTTCCGCGGGGCTTTCTTTAACCGGAAACTCTTTCTGGGGAAGAGGCTTCGGTTTCCGGTGCGTCTAAACTGCTGCCAAATGCTCTGTAACTTTTTGCAGCATCAAAAAACCAAGAGCAAGTAATTCCGGCTTTGCTTTCCAGCTTCCAAAAAGGTCTAGTTCTTTTATAATAATGGTATTTTATTTATGCCGTGTCAAAAGGCATGAGCGTATATAGAGTGAAAGAAAAAAGAAAAGGAGAGAAAATACCACTATAAGGAGAAATGTATTTTTTTTACCTCTGTTTTTTTCTAGGTCCGAAGGTCTTGTCGAAAGTACAAATGTCAGCAATGAATCAGTCAATATCGGGCTACACTCACGTAAGTTTTCTTCTTGTTCCATATAAATAATAATAATCGTATTTAAATCCAGTTAATTAACTTGAAGGAAATACTTCAGTACCAACTGTCTCGTCTTCAGTATTGTAAAACTTTTGCTCGTTTAACCATCCTCTTCCTCCAGTACGCCTAAATAGGACAGATTTTCTTACCGTATTTTCAAAATATTTAGACTTCGCTCGCTTGCGGAAACTGGGTGAACCCCTTTACCCGCGCATGGCTTTTAAGATGCGAGTGCCAAAGGAATATAAACAGATAAACCCTAAAAATGTCGTATGGACGGATAGAACAGTATTTATTTTAGGTAAGCCAAGTTCTGTACTATAAACAGATAAAAGATCGGTGTGACAGGTATGCGGCTGACTTTGACACTTGCCGTGTTTCCGTCCTGCTTTGTTGTGATTCATTTGTTACGTAGAATTAGCAAATGTTTATTTATTGTTGGCCACCTTTTTCTTTTTTTCCTTTCTCTTCTTTCTTATAGCCTACCCCATTTAGGATAATATTATGTCACATAAATGGGTAATACATTTATCATTATTATCATTGTACGAAATAAAACCTTCGGGGAATGAATATTTCGAGCGATCAAGAAAGAATAGAAGTACTAAAGTATTTTTCAACGAAATTTTGAGCTCTTACTCATTTTTGAAAAGATGTTCCAGTATTTTAAGCCTTTTTGTCCAATTCTTGATAAATGATTGTTTACCTGGACCAGTTCATTCATTTCCCCTTTCTTTTTGTTTGAACTAAAATAAACAAAGAGTTCCCGTCAAGTTCTGACATAAGTTGAATTATGTTTGTGCAAGACATAATTGGACTACCATGTCCTCAAAATAACTCAGAATTTGTAAGTTGGGACCTCACCAAAATCATTTTCGTTTTTTTTTTTAAATTTCGAATTTCAGTGTTTAAATTGTTGTAGTTTTTGTTTTTGTGTAATTAATTAATGGCTTTACTATGTAAAAGTGTGATTGTATGTAGTGTGCCTGACGAGAGAACAAATATTCGGTTTTTTGGTAATATCGTACGGAATATTTTTGAACAATTGACATTGATTGATTGATTGATTATAACCTTTTTCAGCGTCACGGAGTGGACGCCAGTACGAGTTGGAGGCGAGTAAGATTGGTCAAGCAATAGCTGATGAAGTTCTGGATTCCCTTCGTCGTTCCTCGTCTGGTGGATCCGGGTCAGTGGGACCTTCCCCGTCCTCACTCTTGTCCGGGGGAGTTTCTCCTTTTTCAGCCAATGGGAGTCCAGGTCTTCCCTTGGTAGACATAGGGATGCCAAGTCAGGAAGATGTTAGTATATTACCTTCCAGTCAGCTCTAGTTAAATCTTTTTATTCTTATAATATCTCTTCCACACTGTCAGAAGTTCCATAACAGATCGCGCATAACACTTTCAAGAATAACACCTTTTCACTTAGAAATGAAGTGTTATGACCAATTAAGTTTACACTATTTCGTGCCTAGATCTCCAACAACACCTTCAATTGGTAAAAATACTACACTGTCAGAAGTTACATAACGACAATAGAAGGATGCCCGGTTTCAACAAATAACACTTTGGGATGTTATCTGCTATGTTTCTTTCGTTCCCGTTAGTATTTTTACCAATTGAAGGTGTTGTTGGAGATGTAGGCACGAAATAGTGTAAACTTAATTGGTCATAACACTTCATTTATAAGTGAAAAGGTGTTATTCTTGAAAGTGTTATGCGCTATCTGTTATGAAACTTCTGACAGTGCACTGCTTTATTTTTTTTTTCAACTTTTATTTGGTTCATCTGCAAGCCCGGTGCTATTTGGGTGAAACAAAAGATTCACTGATTGAAGACAAGGTTTTTGGCGAAAATTTGAAGATAGCCTTAATTATCTTAATTCGCACTTCTGAGCGAATTAAGATCCTTCTTGACCTATTGAATCACTCCGTAGTTGATGATATGGTTTGTGTTGTTAGATATCAGATGAATCCCTGTGTTACTTCGTTCAACTCGGTATCTAACGATTTCGACGTTACTCGATGGGTGTTAATAATGTTTTGTTGGTAGGACTGTTCCACGAGTTGATTACAGGAGAAGAGCTGTTGCGCTGACGCTGTATCGAAGTAATTGCACTGGGCATAATGGTGTGAGTGACTTCAAACAGTATTTGGAATATTTTTTATCTTGTAGGGTCCAAATGGTCATCCACCATCCTCTCATAGCAATGGAGGAAGAAGCAGTCACCGAGGACCAGGTCTCGACCACGGAAATCGACAGATAGCTCACATGTTGACGGAAGCAGGTAACGAATTTGTACGAACAAGGGAGGTGGTCTTATGCGCCTAGTAGGCTTAAAGCAGTTGTAGTAGATACAGTTGATTTCCCAGTATTCCAACATACCTGGCTTCTTTGAAACTGGGCTTTTTAAAATAAAAAATCACAGATCCTTACCGGCTATTTTAGCCGTGCCCGGCCCTCTATGACGAGACAGACGGAGAAAACTGCGGAACCGGTCTTTCAGACCAGTGATTTTCTGGGAAGCGATAAGTGGTAGCGTGGTCCGCTGCGAAAAGAGCCAGACATGGCAGATGCAAACATCGGCGTAGTACCGTTAGGGGGTAAAAATAACATCGGAAGCCCGAAATCTCAGAAATGAGGATGGGTATTAGGGAAGCAGAGTGAATCAGTAATATAAGTAAGACAGGTCCTTTAATTATTTAAACTTAAAGTACAATCTTCAACTCACAAATATGCCGTCGTTTATTATTACTGGTGATTTGTCAAGCTTATAGAAGGAGTTTTATCCAGAAGGATGAGGAAAAAGGTTAAACGCTGTAATTAACAACCTAAAGGAATTTAATGCATCTGCAGTTTCACTGCTTATGATACCAGCGCATGGCAAAGCTTAAGTCACACAAGGTATAGTGAGTAGAGTTGGTTTCAACCACAAACAACCTTAGAGTCCGTATTTAAATCCGATTTCAAATCTAACGTGTCTGTTTAAAACCAATTCTACTCTATGTTTGTGATGCCTTCTTCCAAGGAAGTGTCGTAAATAGTGATAAAATGACGAAATAGCAAATACATTAGTTGCATTTTTGCAGTCATCGTGGTATCTGATACCACGGTCAAAAGAAGTTTTTGCAGTTGTTGTGGTATCTGGCCAGTTACCGTGGTAACTGATATTCAGATATCACGGTCCGACCGTGGTATCTGAAAAGTCATCTCACTTTCATCAAATTTTGTCAAATTGGTGAGAAAGAAGTTTGGCAAGTGATGTAATTTAACTGGATATCAGTTTTTCTTTTGGGATGACTTCGAAAAGTGCAATTTCGGCAATAGTCGTTTTGCAGTGGATCGTGTATCAGATACCACGGTAACTGCAAAAACGACTAATTGTAGATCCAGTTACCGTGGTAACAGATACCATGGTATTTGCAAACACGGAACTATTAACTTCATTCAGGTTCGTAATTGCGTAATATCTAACCCGTTTGCACACACTCTGTGTAAGTTCCGTGGCAACGGAGCCGGTGAATTCCCTCCATGAGTATAGTGGATCATCAGTGAGTTATTAGCGTTGGGGTGTTAGAGATTTTGGGGCTCAACTTGTAAACACTTCATCCTTGTGATTATTTCGAATGTATTATGAATGAATGAAATGCTTTTATTCCGCCAAAATGACGAGACAAGAAAAAGGTTAATGGTTAAAGCATTTACAATACGTACAGTAAACATTTTCTAATCCTAGTGCACATCGTCTGTAACACTCAAAATATAACAACAGATTTGCAGATAAACATTAAAAAAGTACAAGACATCAATGAAACAATTTTTTTTATTTCCTTTTTATTTTGTTTTTTGCTCGAAAACTGTTTCTTTGTAAGATAGGAATATTTCGTACCTGTATGAAGTAAAAGCTGAAGATTGAAGTAAGTTTTAAAAGTCCAGGTCTGAATAGGGTGTTTAAGCAAAAAGACTACGGCAGACGGCGTCCAAAACGCATCTAATATTTCCGTTTGTAGGACTGCAAGCTGATGACGACATGATGGAGGTGATAGGAGGGTTAGTCAATGACGCGACTGGCACCAGTGGTGACAACGATAGTACAAATCCAAATTTTAACGGTGATGGTATTGACGGCAATGATGAAGCAGCGATGGCCGTTGTGATGAGCCTCCTAGAAGCGGATGCTGGACTAGGGGGACCAGTGGACTTCTCTGGACTGCCATGGCCACTGCCTTGAGTTGGTGTTTAGGTAAGCTGTGCGCTATCCCTCCCCCCATCGCATCTTCACATTGGCAGCAAGGATACTTCAGATCTTATGGAAGCAAGATTAATGTGTTGTCCTCAGACCGTCCGTCTATTCCCCCCTCCCCTCCCTTCGTCTGTGCGTCGGTCTGAGAGGAACACTGGCAATCAATTTTCTCCATATCCGGCTGATTCCTCTTGGGAAGAGGTTTCGTCATTTATTTCTGGTAAAATTTTGTAAATGTATTAGTAAATTGTTCCGCTTTTGTGTTTTGTAAATATTGTTGTTGTTTTTTCCTACTCTAGCTTTATTTTTGAGCTATTTGGAAATATATGTGATTGATTGATTGATTGATTGATCTTATTTTATTTATGAAGATTTGCTAGATGTTCGAAACCATCCTCCAGTTTGATAATGGAATTCGTTTCTTATTTCTTAAAGGCGTTTTTCCGCGGCACAATTGTGGGCCACACGCTTCTGAGTAGTTCAGAGTGTTTGTGGCGGAAACACGAAGGTGTGTCACAAACTCGCGGAAACGCCCGTTTTGTCTATTTTCGAGTGTCTGAAAATGAAAATAAGGTCCAGTTAAAATCTCAGTATACAGAACATCAGATTTGCGCCCTTACCAGTTTGTGCTAGAAGGGTCCTCATTTTAATGTCTGTCCGCCTGATAAAGGGGCCAGGTTCATAGTTTGCCGCTAAATTTGAATTTCCCGCCAGATTTGAGCCACTAAATCGAAAATCACCTTGACAAGTTGTTTGTCAAATTTGTGCCACGGCGCCAGCCGCAAAAACCTTGTTGGTCGCAGAAACTGACTTATGGGCATTGTTGCCACTGGTCGCAGAATTCTGCGATTTGTCACAGGCTTTCGACGTCTCCCCAGATTTGTGATAAGTTTGTAACAGGAAATCGCAGTTTTACCGAAAATGTCAGAAATCCTGCTATTTTGAACCATTTTGGCCAATCTCAAGCCAACTCTTTTCGGAAAATTTTTTTTTTTTGCTTTTTACGATTATTAGCTCCTCTTATAAGAGCAAATCTGGACCTTAGAATCGAATAGTTTTTCTTCGAAACTGAAAAAAAAAAGGATTTTTGGGCACCAGAATGTCACCAATTTTTGCGGCCATATGTCACAGATTCCGTCAGAGAAAAGTAGCAACACTGCTTATGGGCCACACAAACGAACGTGGGAACACTAATTTTTAGCCACAACCGACCCACAGCCTCTATGTGGGATCGGCAAAAGACACCTGTAGTTATAATACAAGCTTCGTCCAGTTCTTGGAGAAAACAATTCCCAAGTCAAAAAAAAATGTTAGCTAATCTGCTTAATTTAATTACAATTACAGTTCGGTTTATTTATCCATAGATATCTTTTACAAACAAAAATAGTGTTGGACATGTCATTACAGTTAAAAAGATTAACCAAGGGATATGTTTACAACTGTAACCTATGACTTATATATACAATTCACGGTTTAAAGGAACAGTAAACTTGACTCAAACTTGGCTCAGGGAGCTAGCTGACACATCAAGAATGTACCCTGAGTCGATATTGAGAGTTAGAAAAATTCTTGTCACGACCATTGCAGTTTCCGGGCAGTTTCCGAGAGTTCGACTTTTGAGTTAGTAAAACAAAAAACAAAAAAAAGCAAAAGGTTTGTGTACCGGGAGTAGGACTCGAACCCACGATCTTTGCCTCAATAGCCTTTTGAAACAAAGTAATACAATGTATTTCAACAGGGTTGCCACCGGTAGTACAATTGTGCTAATTATAAACTTTCTTTTTACTTTGGCAGCAGATTTTAAGAAAAAAGTAGTTGTCAGGTTTTATTTCCACGGTGACTATGACCCAGCAACACGTTCTGAGTACTTTTCTTGTTTGATATTACTTTTTTCCTTTTGCATAGTGAATTTATTTTAGTAAAGTGGCAACCCTGTATGTTGATAACACAGACAATCGCGAACTTTTACAGTGCATGAGTGCGTAACTACAGTGCATAAGGGGCAAGGCCCTGCCAGCTAGCTCTGGGAACAATAAGGAGGGGTTTCGAGATAACAAAGATGGGGGGTCCTGTCGACAATAAGTCCCTGTACATTTATCTAAGCCCCCCAGGCCGGTTTGATGGCCGAAAGTTGCCTAGTCAAGTTTACTGTTCCTTTAAGATACAGATCATCAAAATACGAACGCCAGTAAAATTATTGGGTAATTTTTCGATACCAGAACGTTTTGGTATATTTGTGGGGATTCGGGAATCGGGATCCCAAGTATGCTATCGGTACAAATCAGTAATGAGCTTTCGTTAGTTTCAGGTTTTGGTGTCTTCCTTCGTGGATCCAGTGACAGGCGACCGTGAAGCCGGAAGTCATTGTTTTGTTGTTGTTGCTGTTTTATTCGTTTTAAGTTGAGGTGTTTGATGCGACAACGATCAGTGATATAGCACGTGCGATTTGTGTTTCGAGTAGTTTCATTAAAGAAATGGACTTTTGGAAACTGGTTTTATTGATGTGTTTAACCGCTTTGACATTGACGCCTCGTTGCGTATGCGTTGATCTTGCGTCGCGTACAAGTTGCGTAGCGTATCTTTCACACCTGTCAGAAGCTTTCACACTGGGTGCGTATTTACGTTTTCCTCTCTCTGTTTCTTCTGCTGAATTTTCGTTTCTTTCATCATTGGTGAGTTTTTCTTCGTGATTAGAATTGATTCGTGATTAGATTAGTTTTTCTCCAGTTTTTCTTCAAAAACTTCCATTTTTCATTTAAAAATATGATGCGTAAGCGTCGACGCAACGCAATATTAGAATTTGGTTCCATTCTTGCGTTGCTTTTTATTTGTCTGCCTAAGTTCTGCGTTGCGTCGCAGCAAGCGCGACGAGAAGGTTGCATAGTTCAGTGTGAAAGGCTCAACGCGTCACCGTGAAAGCAAGAAGGGGAGCTAATGTTTTCTTAAAGGACCTGTCTTACCTACAATACTAATGCAACCTACTTCCATAATCGCTCCACCCATTCTTCAACCCAGAGACTCGAATTTCATTCGGTACATTCTAACCACCGTAATGAAACCTCACTGATTTTCTCACTTGCATTGCTGTATTCGGTGCGTGTCATGTTGTCGACGGTTGTTTGTGAGAAGTATGTAATCCGAAAAAACGGTTCATGTACATTTTTCCCTGTTTTGCTAGAACTCAATGGGCTTGGAAAAAGGCTTAAGCAGTCAAAGCCGTGGGTGATTTTTTAAAAGCAGAGCCTAGTTTTTAGAGACCTTAGATCCTCCTGTGCCTCCAGAGGTGCCCAGGGCGTCCAAGAAGAGTCTCCAATCGTCTCTGAAACTTGCGGCTGCGACGATGTCTTCCCACTCCGGCTGAACTGAGGCGTGAAGGTGCCGCAGGTTGTTGTTGTAAGTACGACGGAGTGTATTTTTGGGCCTTCCTCTGCGGCGGGTACCTTCGGGTAACCAGAAAAATGTCGACTTGGGGATTCTGGAATCGTCCATGCGCAGCACATGTCCGAGGTAGCTCCATCTACGCCTTCGAATGGTCTCGATGTGGGACGGTTGACCTGTGATGATTCCAATGTGCTCGTTCGTTACCTTCTGGCTCCAGTGGATGCCGAGAAGTCTACGGAGGTCGGAGACACATGTTTTCGAAGGACTGGATTCTCCTCTCTTGTTCTTGGTTGAGATGACATGTTTCAGGTGCATAGAGGAGGACGGGCAGGACCTTGCTGTTGAACAGGCGGAGCTTAAGCCGGAGGGAGAAAGTACTCGACCTCCAAACTTTCTTGAGCCTGTTGAAGGTGCTACTAGCCTGTCCAATTCTGGCGATGACTTCTTTGGCTGTTGATCCCGTATTAGTTTTTAGAGTATTCAACTATTATTCAATTATTTTTAACTACGGGAACTTTAAGAGTAAATAGTGAGAGGTTCGTGACAAGGTTCACGAATAGGACTGAAACACGAAAATCTGGTTACGAATCACTCTTTCGCTTAAACAAGTTTCTGAACCCGACGAAGATGTGCTCTAGTTGCTTCACTATTCCCGAATTACAAGTTTTGTTTTATCTGTGTAAAATGTCTTCGGGTCAAAAACAGTCGTAATTGTATGTTGTCAAATTAATAAGCTTGCTATAGCAAGCTTATTAATTAATAGTGGAGCAACTGGAGCACATCCGGAAAAGACAAAATGCACTGTCAGACCGCACATTTGAAATTTCATCGAGGACTATAGGCAGCTAGTTCTGGGACTCTTCTGGACTGGCTATGCACATAGCACCGTCTTTGACTTTCCGTCATTCACGATTATACAGAAGGAAAAACCACGTCCTCGATGAAATCTGAAATCTGCGGTCTGACAGGGAATTTTGTCTTTTCCGGACGATGTCCATATTCTCAACGTCATTATACGAGAGCCTATTGTGAAAAAAAAATAAAAATCCCTCAATATAGCTAAATTTATTGAGTGTATAGGAAATACAAGATAAAAAAAGTAAGCTGGCTTTTCAGTCAAACTTCAATAGTTTGGTGTTTTCGACAGACACTAAGCTAATCGCTGCCCGACTTTTGTAGTAGACCGAACAACTTCACCGGTACACTTTGCGGTAGCCTGGTTGTACAAATAGTCCCAAAGGTCCACGTCTGGTCTTTCTGTTCGTGACCCTCTAAAATGCTTCGGTTTTCCTTGGCCGTCTCTGAAGATAGAGAACCTAAGTCTAGAGGCGTTTTTCCGTGACACAACTGTGGGCCACACACTTCTGAGTGTTTTTTCGCGGAAACACGATTGTTGTCACACAGTTGAGCCACAAGTTGAAACTCGCGGAAACGCCGTTTTGTCTATTTTTTGGGCGGTAAATTCAAGTGTCTGAATATATAAATAAAAATCATGTAAAAATCTCAATAAATAGAACTCCAGGCTTTCGTCCTTACCATTCAGTGCAAAAAGGATCTTCAGTTTTATTTCCACATACTTGAAAAAGTTTTTAATTTTTTTGTTTTGACGTTATTTTGCTGCCAAATTTGAATTTCCCGCCAAAATAGAGCTACAAAATCGACAATCACCTCGGCAGTTGTTTGTCGTTTTTGAGCCACAAAGTGAGCCACGAAAATCTTGTTGGTCGCGGAAACACACTTGTGGGCCGCACAGAAGGCCGCGGAAACACTCTCCGAGATACCATCGACCCACACACAAACTGTTTGTAGGAGCACGGAAAACACCTCTAGAGGCGTATTCTCGCCGTTCCCCGAGGACTCCACTTGAGGAGTCCCCGCGTTTTTGTTCCCCACGGACGGGGAATGCTCCGATTATCATCACCATCATCATTCCCTTCTCCCTTTCAGATTCGGAGGGGAATCAGTTTTTGCTTGTGTTGGTGCAATGTCAAATTAATTAAAAACAATCAGGGTAAACAAAACCAAAAAGAAAGTGGATCCAGATCAATTTCGTCAGCAGCATACTTTTTTTCCCAACAAAATCCATTTTAGAAGCATTCCCCGTGTTCTCGCTGTTTTCCGTACGCGGAGTCCGCGTGGAGTGACTCCCTCTATTCTCGCCGTTCCCTTCTATTCCCCGAGGACGCTTAGAGATGGTGCCAAAAAGCGTCTTGGCACCGTGCACGGACCTGAGAAGTCCCCACACGTTTCGATAAAACTAATCACAGACGGATGGACAATTTTGCGATGTCATTCCTAGTAATAGCCTCAAGTTACTGGCTGCATTACAATAAAGTGTCAAATGCGGCACTACCGGTCATTTTCCGAGTTTCGAGTTCGGCGCCGATTCCCGCACCAAGGTTAAACACGAAACGCAATGCCATCTAGCGACTTCTAGTAGAAAAGTGTACTTCTAAAAGACATATACATATATATATGTAGTACAGTAAAAAAAGGTTGCTTGCCTCATCTAAATAATTAAAAACATCAAAAAAAGTAAACTCTATATTACTTTTGTATATGAAATTATAAGTTGCGTTTTCAGGTTCGGGTTCTCGACCCAGTGTTCCTCAACACTGTGGTAGGTAGAGGCAAGGTGCATCTCTTATTTGTGTGATAAAAATAAGTTTGTTTGTTGTTGAACTGGAATAATAATACATTTTTGTAGAAAAGGAAAAATTGACAATCTTACATCAATGTTTGTCTATTATGGGAAGAAGGAATCAATATGACTCGTCAAGTGATAATGAAGAGGCCTTTCATAGTCATGATGAAACTGGATCAAGAAAGAAAGTTTTCCGCCAGCGCTTAAGGTCAGATTGCTAAGCTAAGATTAAGTTAAGATGGCCGGGCTAGGAGAAACTGAAAATTTCAGAATCTTCAAGACAGCTTCAGAATTTGTGTATTATATAATTTGTGTTTATACAGGAGTGCTGCATGAAGCCGCCACCCTAAACTCCTATTTTGGGGTAATGACTTCTGGAAACATAGTAAAAATTGAAATAAAATTCAGTGGAGCATCTTGAAAGGAAGCTCAAAACCTTCACTTGCTGCTGGTACCTCAGTTTACTTGCAATTGTTCAAGGCTAAGCTGGCAAACATGAAAGATCACAGGCACCCAAGTGATCATGAAGCCGCCCACTTTGCTAAAATTTGTATTTTGCTACATTACGAATGCTAGAGGCCTGCTGTTTGGTCAGAGAGGTTCCTTGACCTATTGCAAATAACAAAATTTGCTATTTTCTTTGAATTTGCATGATTTTTCTGGGGTGGCAGCTTCGTGATCTAGGGCGGCAGGTTCATGTACCATGGCCAGTTGGAGTCAAATCTGGCTCAAAACAAGCCAAACAGTAATAAACAAACATCTAAATGAGTTAATAAGTTACAGTTTCTAAGATTTCTTCTTTTAGTGGCTGTTCTAGGGGGTGGGCGGCACCATGGGACGGGCAGCTTCATGCAACACTCCTGTAGGTATTTTTTATGTCATATTTGTGTGATGACGAATATCCGAGTGTTCGTCATGGTAACACTAAAGCTAAACAGAGTGTGTGCTCTCGTGAAACCTGGCAAGTCTTGCCGAATGCTGCTTTTGTATTTTTGAATATCAGGAGACAAACCTAGAATCCGGATATAATATCTCTCAGTTTCATGTCTATCTGCGCGTGGTAGGTCCAAGGTCCGACCGTGGTAACTGATTGTGGTATCTGAAAAAATGATCTCACTTTCATCAATTTTTGTCAAATTGGTGAGACAGAAGTTTGGCACTTAGTGATGTGAATGGATGTCACTTTCTCTTTTGGGATTTGGTCAATCGACCGGGTTTTGGTCAATCGACCTTGTGTCTCCGGCTTAACCCCATGTATGATTATTTTATATTGAAGCGTAATTAAACCTTGAACCTTGAACCTTGGATGACTTTGAAAAGCACAGTTTCGGCACTGTTTCGGCAATGGACGTTTTGCAGAGCAACCGTATATCAGATACCATGGTAACTGCAAAAGCGACTAATTGCAGATCCAGTTACCATGCTAACAGATACCATGGTATCTACAAAAATGCAACTATGGTAACTATACAAATATTTATGCCACAAGTAATAAGTGGAAACATTATTAAGTAAAATAATGGTTTAAAGCCGTACATTGCAACACAAGCAAAGCCATACATTGTAGTTTTTGTAAAATTTTTGCTTTTTCTGTTTTCAACTCTAATCCCATTTCCCAACTAAAGAAAAAAACATTTTATAGGGAACAGCAGATGAAATTAAACTAAAGATGTCATTTTTTCGCGTCCAAAGAGGTATTAAGTTCTTGATTTATCCTCCTTCAGCCCAAGCTGACTGTGAATCATATATAATGATTCACATTACGAATATAATTATTCACATAATGACGTTCTTGCCAAGAAGGACCAAAATATCGGTGGAGCAACTTGGGCTATTCTTTTAGCATCATTTATTACATTACTATTACTCTTGCATTACTCTTGATTTATCCTCCTTCAGCCCAAGCTGACTGTGAATCATATATAATGATTCACATTATGAATATAATTATTCACATAATGACGTTCTTGCCAAGAAGGACCAAAATATCGGTGGAACAACTTGGGCTATTCTTTTAGCATCATTTATTACATTACTAATCTGTCATTTTGATTTGACTGTTTTAGGTTAAAAAAAAAACAAGATTTTCCCGAAATTAGGAATTGCCCAACAAAGCATATCTCTAATTTATTTGCCACTTCTGTAGTCAGTTACCACTGTATTACTTTTGTAGAAGTAATTTGATTTCACTGTTTGTGGAAGTATCAGGATGTAGTCAAGTGTAATTGTAATTCCTGAGACTATTTTTACCAAGTAAGCAACATGTGGGCCTATATCAACTGACAATCATCTTTTTCAGGTCTAATTCGAGTCCACAGCCAAAACCTAAACCTTGCTTAGTGCAGCGGCATAGTGAAAGCCCAGGAACTAGCACACCTACAAGGCCTCTGAGCTCAAATTCTTCACCACAATCAAGGTTTGTTTTCTATTTTACTTTGATTATTATGAATTCGGAAAATATCTGGATTCTCCTTATAGTTCAAGGTTCAGGTTTTTTTTTTTAATTCTTAAATCTAACTAATACGCAAACATTAGTAACACAATACGCAAACATTAGTAACACAATACTCTGCACTTAAAATTATTTCAGGGTTTGAACAGGAGAAAAGAAATACAAGTGCGAAAGTACAAGTGCGATAAGCTGGTCAAAGATCGAGATTTTTGAAATTAGGCTATGCTTAATACTTCCAGGACCACCAAAATTTTCCAGATAAATATACAGGGTCTTATTGTCGACAGGCCCCCCCTTCTTTGTTATCTCGAACCGTCTCGAACCCCCTACTTAGTGTTCCCATAGCTAAGTTCGCCTTTTTACATGTAGACCACAGAGAAACGACCTCCCCGACAAGACGGCCGGGGTTTGATTCCTAGTCGCGGCACACAAACCTTTTGCTTTTGCGAACCTTTTGCTCAAAAGTCGAATTCTCTGAAACTGCCCGGAAACTGCAATGGTCGTAACGAGATTTTTCTTACTCTCAATATCGACTCAGGGCACATTCTTGATATGTTAGCTAGCTCCCCGAGTCAAGTTTGAGTCAAGTTTTCTGTTCGTTTAACCTATGTGGTGCCTCTAGGCTAGTATTCTGTCATTGTAAGTTTTTACTTGTTTTTCTGTTTCCTTTTTCTTTTCTTGCTTTTGACTCCACATTGTATTGGCCCACACTGAAAATAATAGTAATAATAATACCAGTTTGTTAAATCTTTTGATGACTAACTTTTTTGGGCCATTTATTCTTAATTCATGAGAGAATTAACATCCAAATTGCTGTCTAGTCCAATTTGTATGTATTGTTGCTTTCTTACTGAACAAATTAGACCTGTTACTCCGACTTCAGAGGGTGTTCTGTTGTCCAGAAGGCCTTTATTTCAAATCTTGGATTCCCCCCTCCCCTGGAAAGCTTGGAACCCTTTTATTCCTAAGAAAATTATCTTTTTGTGAAACCCATCCATTACACTGTCTTCTTTATCTGAAACTAGCTTCTTAAGCTTTTTGTTCAGTTGAGGATTAAAGGGAAGAGTGATTATTCATTTTGTGTTTGCTACCGTACTTTATCCTTCATGTTTTGCTGTGTTGTTCTTGTTCTTTATTTTTCATTTAATTCTTATTGTCAATCCTTTGGCCTCAGCTTGTCATAAATAGAGATGAATGTATGTTTTTTTTCAGACTTCGTCCCCCAATGGTATTCAGCTCTGCTAGCTCTAGCTTTGACAGTTGCTCACATGAGAGCAATACTGTCGATGCCCAGTCTGTCAATCCTGGTCCCAGTGGAATGGAGAGACTTGTCCTGATTGTGGATAGTACCCGATTTGTTGTTGAGAAGTCGTTGCTCCTCGCCAAACCAAACACATTGCTTGGGAGGTAAATCACATTCGTTGTGGACTTCTCTTCTCACTAGCATAGTGCCCGATCACTTCACTGAAAGCTTTTCCATCCGTAGCACACTCTTTAGCCTACTCAAGCAGCAAGCCTACAAAAGAAACGCATTAACTGTGCAAGCAGAACTTGAATTTTAGCTGGACCACAGATAGAGTGCTTGGTTCACTTTGAACAAATGATAAATACTTCAGTTTACCTGCTTGAACCAGAGGCGTTATTAGCCAAAATGCTTGGGAGGGTGAGTTATTTACCGACTGGCTGGTCATTTTTACCGATTATTCGTAGGAAAAGTGTAGGCTATTGTTTCTAATGGACAGTTTTCAAGAAAAAATCGACGATTTCTTTTTTTTACCTTCTGGCTGACAACGTTGGGGGCATCCCCCCCCAGTCCGCACGTATGTGACGCCTCTGACTTGGCTAGAGCCAGTAGGCTGAACCCACCACATAAAGACATTAGGTCTTTTGATCTGGTTGAGTAACTCGTTATAAGTTGCTAGTCGTTTGTAAGGAATCATAGGGTTTTATTTTCAGGATGTTTGGTTCTGGTCTCGATTTGGTGAGACCAAATGAGGCGGGTGAATTCCAAGTTGCAGATGGAATTTCAGCCACTCTCTTCAGGGCTTTGCTCGAGTACTACAGAACTGGCGTCATCCACTGCCCTCCTTCAACAAGTGTCCAAGAGCTTAAAGAGGCCTGTGATTACTTGCTTCTTCCATTCGACTCACAGACAGTGAAATGCAAAAATCTCCGTAAGTAGGTCTATATTACAAATTCTGTCATTTATTCCTTTTTACCTGATTTTGATAAAAATCAATCCACATCTCATGGACTGTAATTTCACCCCGGTTTTGTGGCACTATCATCGATTCTGTATGGAAAAGCTGTGATTTTCTCAACTTTGTGATGAAAATGCAGAAAATCCGACCGGGAAACCCTGATCATGTGGTCGAACTATTATGTTGTTAAAGTGACTGAGCAAGCGGCGGGCTACAGAGGGTCGACGGACGGATAGACATTACGAGGGCCATGTTGCACTCAACGAGCATGTCACCTTGTCATCATAGGCTATCTGAGAACGTTCCCAGTATTATTAATATATATATCTTCTTGACAAGAAAAACTAATTTCTGCCTGTTGCCTCCTTTGTTCTGGTTTTATTTAATACAAAAAAAAATCGAACTTAAACGTTAAGTCAGTAATTTAATATCGTAGTAATTTACCATCAGTAGTTACTATAAGCTATCAACGTCGCTAGACAGAGTCTGCGCAGCTATCGTCAATTTAAAAACGAAACTTAAAAAACAGAAGATATTTTCTACGTCACGATAATGCTAACGTCAGTTAATTTTAAAATCCGAGAACCTTGAGATTAAGGACTGTGCTTCTTTTAACACTCCTCTAAATTTTAGGCTAGCTAGGTTTTGTTTTTCGCCTCTAAAAAATGAAAAGTTATTTTAGGTTTCTTTTGACACAACTGATGAAATTAGATTCGTTTTATTTCGTCTGCTGTTTATTTTGGAATCTTCTCTTGGGATACTTTGGACGATTAGGAAAGTAATGTAGAACTTGAAATATTTCTGACGTAGTAATTTTGCCGTAACTGGGTGCAATAGCAACTCATAAAAAATGGCAAAAAAAAATTACAGTGTGTTACTTTAATTTGACTTGAATTTCATCATATTCTTCGTCGCCGTTAAAAGTTGGCGACGTTCTTTGTAAAATGTCTCTACTGTATCTCTATGGTTTTTAATTTTAGATGGCCTACTGCATGAGCTGTCAAATGAGGGCGCTCGCGTCGAGTTTGAGTCTTTCCTGGAACTGCTGCTTCTTCCAGCAATGGTGACGTCAGCGCAGCGTGGTGACAGGGAGTGCCACATAGTGATTCTCCTGGACGATGACGTCGTGGAGTGGGATGAGGAGTATCCTCCCCCTCAAGGAGAGGAATACGCACAAAGTAAGCCCAGTTTTTACCAGTTTAGCAAGGCCCATTATTTTCTTTCGCTCGCGATCCTTAAAACACAGGTGACACTAGCTTTGAACTTTAGAATCGATTTTTCTCGGCGTTTTTGGCTTTCCTCGCAAACATTTTGGACTATTTTGCAAATAAATCATATCGATGATTCTGATGCGTTAAGATGAAAAGCTTCGAGCCATGGTAACGCCAGTTTTCAAAATTTGAGCATGCTCACAAGCTAGGAAGGGCTCGTTCCTTTTTTGTTTGTAGCCGCAGTGGCCTATTTTTTTTTTGTTTTCGAAAAAAAGCGTGTCACTTTTTTCACGTCTTGGCGCTACTCCTTAGCTGTCCAAGACGATGTAGGCGGACAGGTCGTCCCCGTGATCATTTTGTTCCGAGACAGTTAGTCCAAGAAATGCTTCACACGGTCAATTTAGGATTTCGCCTGATTTGTTTTTATTTCTTGGATAATTTATCTTAAAACTGCTGCTGCTTTCGGACGAAACGACGCTACCTCATAATTTTCCATTTTTTCCTTTTCCATAAAAAATTTGGTCTTGAATTCTTGATTGTATAGTCACCAGGGGTATAGTCAACCATTGCGCTAGAATTTTCGTGCAAATTTGTTTGCAGCCTGCAAGCACCAAATAAGCTTTCCATTGACGTTGTGGGACTTTCGTTCCAGGACCCGCGCAAAAAACAAGGGGAAGGACTTAATTGTTCTGGAACATACAAATGTTCGAATGGTCAGAGACTTTATTTTTTAAGGAGAAGTTTTTCATGAGCATTTTCGTCCTCGTTCGTGTTATGTAGAAGCCCTTTTAATGCATGATACTTGTCTTGACTGTTGTTATAGCCATGTCTAGTCTGGAATCTCTTTTTCCTTTCTAGCTGTCTTCAGTACAGCCATCTACCGTTTCTTCCGCTACATAGAGAATCGGGACGTGGCGAAACAGGTTCTTCGGGACCGAGGGCTCAAGAAAATTCGACTCGGGATTGAGGGCTACCCCAACTATAAAGAAAAGGTCAGGAACCGACCTGGTGGGAGAGCTGAAGTGATATATAATTATATCCAGCGACCATTCATTAAAGTGTCGTGGGAAAAGGAGGAAGCCAAGAGCAGGCATGTCGATTTTCAGGTACGAATCTCAGTTATTTGAAAAATGAACAAAACCGTTGCTTGAGGTCAAAGTTTGAGGACCCGTGTTACCTATTGTTCTCATTTGTTTTCATTTCCGAGCATTTAAGCGAACACTTCTATCCACCCTGTCAGCGCTACGCTGATTTTTGCAGTGTCCCTGTTTGACTCTTTTCGAGGCAGATCAGGCTCCCGCTTAGCCTATTGCTTCCGAGGAGCTCATTGGTCAGAAATGCCGTTTATGCAAGTTTTCCGGTGTCCTCATTAAAACCAAGGGGGCCGCGTGAGGCGGGGGGGGGGGGCACAGCCGAGACGGGTTTGTAATCTTTCAAGTTTGACTTAAACGCCAACTTATTTTTAAATCCTGAATTTGAATACACTGAATTGTTTTGTCTCTTCGAAGGGATTTTAATTTTTCATCTCAGGCACTAATAGTGACGTTCAGAATATGTGCTGCTTGCACGAGAAGTCAAAATTTATAGGGCCGCGGCGAATTTGAATGTAAAAAAAAGCGTGGATTTAAATAGCCAACAGAGGAATGTTTATGATCACGTCTGAGAGATGATCAAGGTGAGAGATTAAGGAGTCCGAGGACTGATATTAAAATATTTTGAGCATAGAAGCACAACGACGTAGAGGTACGACAGGTCCGTAAGAATATACAGCGTGTTCCACCCCTCTACCAATAGTAACTATTAGTTACTATTTCCGTTCCAGCCTCACGAAAAGTTACTACGCTGACCGTTCCAACCTTCTCAAAATAGTAACTAATAGTAACTTTTTGCTTACCACGCTCGGGAACGTAGTAAGCGTAGTAACTACGCATTTCTGCAAAGTGATTGGTCCGAACAGCCCGCGGCCTGATTTTTGACCGAAAAAAATAAAAAAGCGTTCCAGCCTAGCGTAGTAACTACGGTAACTAGCGTAGTATCTGCGGTAAGTAGGGTGGAACACGCTCATAATAATAACAGAAGAATAACAGCGAAGTAACCCATTTTCATCGGGCCTTCAAGCCTATTAAAGTAAATAGATGATGGATGATTAGACTGTCGTATCTCAGCCTTTCGGTTAAACTTTAAGGAACCCAGCTTCTAGTTTCAAAGGAGCCACGTGTGTTAGAATATTTGAATAGAAACTGTACGTAGCCTACTAAGACTTGTGCTTTGAGAAGATTTTGTTAGAAGCTGTATATGGGCACAGTCCTGAAATGCAGCTGTGACGAGCTGGACTGAGACACGAATGCCTCAGTTCAAGCCAGACGATTTGATCGAGAAAATACAGAAACAGGCGTTCAGGGTAGACGTGTGACTAAAGGTTTCTTCAGCCCCCCAGCTTTGCTAAATTACGTCAGCCAAGTCTCTGTTTACTTTTCAGGTGTAGAAAGTTTCTGTAAATTAGGACGTGCCCATACCTCAGATACCTTGTCCTAGCAGCAGAAGCACCATGCACACCCCTCATAAGCGCCAATGAGGGGGCGGCTTGCGTGACTAGTATACCTCAAGGTTTGACGAAGGAACACAGTACTCGTTACTGCATTTACTATCAGCGGGGGGGGGGGGGGGTGATATCGAGTTTTAGAACAGAAAACTGAAAAATTGGGATCAAGTAGGCTTGACAAATCCCTCTTAAACCTCTTAACCCTCTCAGTTCTTCGTTTAATTGAATTTGTCTGTTTCAGTGCTTG
Organism: Branchinecta lindahli; assembly: GCA_023053555.1. Lineage (NCBI taxonomy): Eukaryota > Metazoa > Arthropoda > Branchiopoda > Anostraca > Branchinectidae > Branchinecta > Branchinecta lindahli. The sequence continues at coordinate 19,429,860 of JAKZAO010000014.1, forward strand.
AAATCAAAATCGGTCACGAACTTGGCCGAGGCCGCCGCAGACCCGGATATGGGTTCCATCCAGGCAGCCCCTCCGCTGCATCAACAGCTGGAGTTCTTCAACCACAACCCGATGGAGCGGCGCATGCCACCAAGGCATGATCCGGACGACCCCGGCATCTTAGACTGACGCACGATTGGCTGTCAGTGCCGCATTTGCTAATTGGCCGCGTGCAATGTGGGCTGTTACAAAGGGGGCGAAAAAGCCGGCGTTATCACGTGGGTGAGAAGTCGCGGGAACTTGGTTGTCGCTAGTAAGCTTGCATTTTCACATGACTGATCTCTTGTTACGCCCATATCGACACATCTTATGGATCGCTCCAGTATGTCCTGCTAACCCCAGGATTCTCTCGAATTAGGGAATTATACACAAAAATCAACGTAAATCAAAATCGATTCAAGCGATAGAAAAAAAAAAACAAAAAAAAAAACTGGATAATAATATTGTTGTTTAAAAAAATTCGGGAAAAGGAATACTGAAAGTAGCTTGACCGGGACAAACAAAGTTTATTGTTTAGTTGATCTTCTGAAGAACTCGAGGAACAAGAATTCTTTCTTTAGCAGTCAGATTCCTCTGTTAGAAGTTTGATAACATTTGCACATGAATGCGCATCCTTATGTTAAATGTTATCACGGATGCCGATAATATTTATGTTACGGCTGTCTAAAGTGTTACGTTTACCGAAGATATAATCAGAATTTGTGACACTCATGTCAACCTCTGGGCCAGAATAGATCGTAATAGTCATATCTGAGTAGTTACGACGTTTTTTCTAAGCATTATATGGTGCAGGGGTGTAACGGGTACATACAGAAATCTGATGTCAAGAACGGAGATAATCGGGCTACTGGCATTTCGCCGCCGACCTCGAGGTATTTACCAGGGGGTCGGGGGGACAACTGAAGTTTACCCACTGCAAGTGTGTGTGCAGGAAGTTTCAAGAAAAGCATACTACCCACGTGATACAAATCCAGGTTCTTGGTTTGCACCTTCGTTAACAGCCCATGGTTGCATTAGGTCCACTTTAATTACTAAGCGCTTTTGGTATTTATTCTTCAACTTTTAATTCTATGTAACAGCAGTGAAAATCCCCGGCGCGTCTATGACTTTCTTCTTTGCGGCAGTGTTTCGCTTTCGGACTTTCGATGTGCTGTGTGACTTCACTATATAGTGAAAACAGTGAATTTGGTGACAGATTACACCCGTGAGTTGGTGAGGTGACTTCCAACTCGGGGAAGGACAGGAATGTGCGCTTCCATCGCTGTAGCTTCTCTTAGGAAAGTATTACGAATTTGTATTTTTATTTTTCTTCTGTTCGTAGTTGATTTCGGAATTCTTGACTGCGTTGAAACTCGCTATATCTTCGAAAGGAAAACATAACACGTATTGTAGTATTTAGAATAAGATATTATCGGAAATACCAACCAACCACCAGTACGAACTTTAGTTGTTGTTTATTTTTTTAAATTCGAAAAACCGAGGGAAAAGCTTATCAACTGTCGATGGTAGGTTATGCGCCTACTCTGGTTGCAACGGGTAACGGGGTTCGGTTCCGGAGAGGGAGCCTGAGAAACGGCTACCACATCCAAGTAAGGCAGCAGGCGTGCACATTACCCACTCCCGGCACGAGTTCGAATTTTCTTCTTTTCTCCCTTACGAGTTGAGAGAAAGGGGCCCTGTTCTGGTGTAATTATTCTTCTTCTTCCTTGGTATATTGTAGACGTTCCGAACCTTTTTTTTTTATAGCAACGTTAACCTCATTGAGGAAAAAGACTCGTGACTAATTCGCCATATTCCAGTGCTTCCAAGCACGAGTTAGTATCGAGTTATTCCAGTGCTTTTCCAGTTACTTTGTGACAGACATAGATCCACAGGTTGATAACTAGAAAATCTGCAATACGCTTCCCAGGTAATGGAAGTTTTGTATATGTCTCAGTCAGAGCTGGTGGACTCGGACTCTGGACGCCTTTTTCAAGGACTCGGATTTGCTGGACTCGCGGCAGCTCTGTTCTCAGTAGTAGAATGTGAAAGTTGCCCACTACCTTGTGGATACAATTTCTACTATGTCTACGCAAGTGTTGATTATGAGGCAATGGGGGACTAATACAAACTAGTCCGCTTGGAGCGAGGAACTGGATTAAGGTGAATTAGGCTTGCTTGGCTTCTTGGAACATTTTTCACAATGTTAGAAAACTAAACAGTAAACCAAATGGACTCAATGTTTGTCTAGTTCTCAGCGGAATCGGAGCTGCGACCTATTTCATCTGGCGATCGCAGGACCTAAAGAGATGTAAAAAATGACGCAAACGGTCAAGTCATCGTAAGATTATAATTTGATTTTTTTTACAAAAAGGAATCAGGCAAGATTTTAGTCTTGTCTTAGCTGTTTTTTGTCATTTTTTATGATTCGCAGTCAGCTTGGGATGAAGGAGCATTTTGTCAAAGAGATCTGGGAAAACCTCGCGATGTCGTGCATGGCTGATTCTTTAAGTTTCTACCAGCTCGTTAAGCTATATAATAGCAAATTTTGCTCTGTTGGTTCTTTTTCGGGGTATGGCAAGAAAAGACTCGATGAAACTTTCGTCAACAACGGACGGAAGCCGTCATGCTCGCCGCGATTCGAAGCAAGGCGACTCCAAGTTTTGCTCTGTTGGTTCTTTTTCGGGGTATTGCAAAAAAAGTCTCGACTAAACTTTCGTCAACAACGGACGATTCGAAGCAAGGCGGCGCAAGTTTTGCTCTATCGGTTCCTTTTTGGGGTATGGCAAAAAAAAAACTCGAATAAACATTCGTCAACAACGGACGAAAGCCGTCATGCTCGTCGCAATTCGAAGCAAGGCGACTGGCGTTAAGTAAAACGGTGTAATCCAAAAAGCCAAAACTGTTATTCCATCATGGATTCCCCTTCACCGCCGGTAGCGTCCACATCAATGTGGAGGTCTTCCAGCATTTCTTCCAGTCCAATTTCTGGTACTCCCTCTTCAGCTGGTTCTCCGCCTCGCTTTTCCATTCTCTTGGGGTCCTTATAGATGGCGACATTCTGTCGAAGAGCCGGGTCCTCCTCCAGGTCCTCTAAGAAGTCAGTGTAGTCCCTGAAAGAGCGGGGAATCGTAAGTTCCCGCACGAACATATCATCGCAGACGACGGTGTACTTTTTAAATACAGAGGTCGACTGTCGGATTTTCCGTCATCCGGCTGTCAAAACTTCCCCTGACTGAAACTCACGACCCCTCGCCCTCAAATTTCGGAGTCCCCGCGTTTTAGTTTGTCTCAGAGACTAACTTCCGCATTCTCGCGAGTCCCCGCGGACGGGGAATGCTCCGATGATGATCACCATCATAAAAAAGGGACTCCCTTTCAGATTCAGTGGGGAGTCGATTTGGAGATTTGGTGAGAAATGTGTGCCCTCACAGCGGAGAAAAAAAATTCGATCCAAACCCATACCTGTTAACGCTTCCTTTGTCTTCGACGTCAAGGTGCTTCAGCTTCCAGATTCGTCTTCGGTTTCTCAATGCCTTGTCGGCAAAGAACTTTTTCACAAGCACTACGTCTGGTAGTGTATCCTTTTTCATGGCTTCAAAGCTGTCGTCGTTCACGTTCGAATTCAGCAAATCGAACCTGCGAAGATAAGTTACAGTATACAGTTTCTTTTGGTCTATCAATCATTCATTATTTTTCTACTGCACTTATGCTTTTGGCAGTGTCTTTCATTCATTCATTATAAAACCGTAAACGCTGCTGATAATTGGTTTTTCGTCGCTACAAACAAGACCAAAGGTTTCGATGGGATCCCAAAAACCTAATATCTGATCCAGACAATTGGGTCCTGTCTTCTCCAGATCAAGTCTTCGCCAGACTCCTTGAACATTTTTACTACAAAAATTCAGAAACAGATTAAGGCCAAATAGCTGATCATCTGGGAAAACCAAGTTCAGATATGGATTCAGCATGTGTGTTTACCCCTATAAGTCATATATATTTTGACAAAACTGATCGAAACTTCCTGCCTTTTTGCCGGTTCCGGGAACCTTGTCCGGCAAAATAACAAAGCTGAAAAACGAATTCAGCGGATCTCCTTACCCCTACATCGAACATCTAATCAACTTCAAGTAAAGCTTTAACTTATAACAGATTTTTCGGTTTCAGCCGAATTCCGGGAGAACTATGCGTCCGGGTAAAAAACGACTGTCATATACGGATTCAGCATCTCTTATCACCCCAAAATAGGAATCTAATCAACTACACATAAAACTTTTACTTTTAACAAATTTTCCGGTTTTGGCCGGATTCCGGGCGAACTACTTGTCCGGCGAGAAAATCGTTTTCATAATCGCGTCCAGCATGTTTTTTTTTACCCCTAAATCGAACATCTAATCAACTTCAAATAAAACTTTAGCTTTTAACAAACTTTCCGGTTTTGGCCGGATTCCGGGCGAACTACTTGTCCGGCGAGAAAATGGTTTTCATAATCGTGTTCAGCATGTCTTTTTACCCCTTAATTTGAACCCCCAAATGTAAGGCTACAGAGCCCACCCACAAACTCGACCTTTCCCTAGACCCGAAGAATCCTTACACCAAGTTTCATCAAAATATCTCACTCCCTTGGAGTTATCGTCCTCTACAAAGCACATAGAGGTACCACACATCCGAAAGAATAATTTCGTTCGTTGAAATCGATTATCTGTGGATAACGGACAAACGAAATAACGCTTTTTATCGGATTTTCAGGCCTATTCCGTTAAACTTTAAGCACATGATATGATAATTATTAACACTACAAGCCCTAACGCGACATGGTTAATGCAAAACAAATCGTCCCTCGTTCCAAATAAATCCAATAAATAAATTTTCAATAATATAATACAAAAAACAACCCTGTCTCTCTAACTTTTCTTAATCCTAGCAGGGCTTTGGTTAAACGCTGATGGTAGTCATTGGTAGGAAGGAACTATGTAGCTCTGAACTGGAATGTTGGAGAATAGCCCATACTGTATGAAAACTATTTAGTTGGAAATAGTACAGTCAAAATAGAGTTTGACCTGGAAGAAATTGCAATACAAATGTTTTTGACACTGTCCTGATCAAAAAAAAATTCTACAACATATCCAAAATCGGCAGTGCTCGCAGAGGGCGAAATTGTCTTTTTTTGCACTTTTATCTTTTTTAATAGACATTTAAAAGAAAAAAGAAAATCGGACTTGCTATAGCTTGCAAAACATGTTTAGGGGCTATTTTGTCCCGTAGAAACCATTTCTGCTACTTGTTTTAAGTTTCATAGTTTTGTTTAAAAAAAAAAAATTGTATCAAACATTTATTTTTACGAAAAAGCAAACGACGCATGTTTATAGATAAATATAAACGTTCGACGCCAAGTCACTTTAAACGTAAATCGATTGCACATAATGTCTCAGCTAGAGTGATTGACTTAATATTTCAAAAATAAACTTCAAAATCACTACAGAACTTTCGTTATTTTTATAAAAAAAAAAAAATTCATTATTTAAATTCCCCACTAGCGAGAAACTCTTCTTTCTTCATCTGCAGTTGCATGTCAAGTGTAAAAATAACTTCCCTTCCTACTGTCTTACTGCGTCTCACATGGGTCGTGTCTGTGACAGTAAGTCCACTATCGTATCCATTGAAGATACTGGTGCATTCGGATAACTTGCCTTAATGTAGGTGTATCATAACGATGATAAGTTTTCGCTGTACGTGTAGCCCCTTTTTCCATGGCACTCGACGAAGTAGAGCCCCACCATCTAAGACACACCTCACGTCTGTAACAGGTCTCGGCATCGGGTCGTTTTCTAAGCCGCACACTTGTATGGGCGCTTTTGATAGTTCTGGCTTTTTGGCTCTACGCACAAGTCCACCCGCTTCGAAACGAGAAGAAGGAAAAGAGTACAACTCAAACTTTAGTAATCCAATTCGCTCAGGTTTGATCTTTTGGCGACCGTCAAAAATCTTTGGAAGAGCAGTTGTGGATCTATGCGGCTGACGTCGCCTGTTCCGGCTTGTTTGGTAGTCATCAGTGCTACTTTATTCTTCTTCTTGAACACATGCTCCTTGACCGTCTTGCCGGTCATCTGATCCAACACAGCCTCGCCAACCGTCTTTGCGCTGCCAACGGTTACTTCGCCAGTTGATACTATGCCATTTGCGACGTTCCTCAGCTGGTTGTTACCTTTAAAGGGAAAATAGCGTTTTTTTTCACGGTTTTGTCTGCTACTCCCCATCTCTTGGTTCTGTTCACTGGTAGAATAATTTACCTTGGTAAGTTCTTGCATCAGTAGGTTTATTTCTGAACAGGTAGGCCGCGACATAATCCAAATTGCACTTTGTTTTTCTGTCATGCCTCCACCAGCTGCTAAGCCGCCAGAAGTCTTTAGACTTCTCATGTACTCCTGTTCGATTACTAAATCTGCCGACAGTCCACCCCAGTACCGCCCCGATCGTCTGACAGTGTGGTTTCTTTCGGTAAAATCCATAAAAACCGTGGATTTGTGACTGGGAGTGCACGCATCTGTTGGAGGTACAGTCTGGCAGACTTGACATATAGGTTATGGCCTGACGCGGCTAGTCTTTCAGCGGCTAGTCTTTCAGTCTGACGCGGTCATGCCTTTCAGCACATATGAATTTCCTCGGGATACCAACCATTTCTAGATACTGAATGCACAGCTTAGCGGTTCGTTTACCCAGCAGCTACAGTTTCCTGTCTCGAATTATGTCTGCTAACTTGAGCAGAACGGCATTTGAACCAAGGTCCGTTGGTCTGATAACGCCTTCGAGAACATCGTCAAAGGAAGTTTTGAGCTTTTCTATTTCCTCGACAGACAGGCCAGCTATAGGAGTTTCCGGTCCCTCGAGCAAAAAAACATGTAGGGCCAACTCTACTAGAACATGAGTGCAAATAGCTGGTGCAATTGCTTTTCCAGAAATCAGGTGTGGTACTGTGTTAGGAGCATAGATCAACTCGAAAATTTCTGTGAGACCTGAACCTAGCATTATGTGTCCAATGCAACCGATGTAGCTCATAATCAAGTGAAAGCCACCAAGCTTGAGAACTATGGCTGATATTTTGCTGTCATTTCCCTCTGCCAAGATAATTTTCATCGCTTTCCACGAGAGTGGTTGATCAAACGTGAGAATCGTGACAAAGCCGTGTTGCTGTCCTTAGAAGTCTAAAGTTGAATATATGCACGACTCGTTGCTTGATGGCAAGTCAACCATAAGTAAAAATACGATGCTTGGTTTTGGAGAGTGGCCCCCCACAAACATCGTCTGCATGCATCCGTTCCAAGCTGGACGGAGGTTCTTGAGGGGCCACGACGCTATCCATAACGTGTCAGTAACCTTCAACGGGTGTTCCCCTAGTCGAAGTATCTTCGAATCGGATTTCAGACAAAACAGCATCATTCAGACGGTAGTTGAGGCTGGAAATTTTGCCAAGGAGCTTGATATCTTCCCTCTTTCCTTGGTATTGCTGGTTTCTTCAGTCCAAAGGTAGGTGTAATCGCTGCAAGAATGGCCATTCCATGAAAAGTGTTCATCCCGTCGAGCGTGCAGATGTCATGATCTGCATTGTCTGCAACGTGTTGTACGACACGATCTGCAGTGACTCCTTCAAGATTGATACCTTGATATGCTGCGGCGCATTGCTTAAATTTCTGTACTTCAGCGTACGACGAGCAGAAACCATGTCTGTTCAAGGTGTCGATCAGAAATCGAAAATCATTTGCATCAATTTGGCAGAGTTGTATATATTGCTTCGTTGTAGTCATTAAGTCTAGGTGCAGAGGATTATTTATCTTTAGGCTGTGCAGTTCGAAAACACAATCGACCCCAGAAACAGTTCCAGGTGCTCCCTTGACCCTATAAACATGTGTCGTTTGCTTTTTCGTAAAAAAATATTTGATAAACAAAAGTTTAAAAAATATGAAACTTAAAATAAGTATCGGAAACGGTTTCTATGGGTCAAAATAGCCCCCAAACATGTTTTGCAAGCTACAGTTAGTCCGATTTTCTTTTTTCTTTTACATGTTTATTAAAAAATTTAAAAGTGCAAAAAAATACAATTTCGCCCTCTGCGAGCATTGCCGATTTTGGATATGTTGTAGAGAATTTTTTTCTGATCAGGACAGTGTCAAATACATTTGTATTGCAATTTGTTCCAGGTTAGGCTATAAATTCCCGCAGATTGACTGTACTAAAAATGTTATTAGGATCGTGGTACTTCAAAAGGTAGCTCCTTGGAGATAGAGGATGCGGCTTCCGCTAACCCCAAACTTATGCCATAAATTAATGAATATATTCCCTAAAAAGCCCTTTGGACCATGACCGGGCAAAAAAAAAAAAAAAATAAGCTCTCCAACTATACCATTCCAAATATTCACCACTCAGCCAATGATAGTTCTAGTAAACTAAATAACTAATTAATAACTATCCTTACCACAACTTCAGCCTATAATAAAACGTTTACGGTGCTCCATGACAACCTTCAGCCGACCCGATCCGACGCATATCTGTATTCAACGAGGAAAAAGAGTAGACTTACCCAAGGACAGAATCCCCAACTTTCAGTAGATGTCCCAAGTGTGTCTTACAGTGGATGGTGCTGTCGACCATTCCAAGGTCGCATGCTTTCACAACCCAGACGTCAGCAAGAATGTGCTGTAAAGGTAAGTGAGGCAATTGTCAATAATAGTTTCTTTCCGAACGCAGCCGATGATAAGTTGTTCGTCGTTCCAAAAAAAGGAATGCATACAACCGTATATTATGTAAAATTACAATTTATGTTTATCGAAACGGTCATAATATAGAACTTGCGTCTAATCATTTGTAACAAACTACCAGATGAACTTATACAAATCAAGTGAAACTACTTATTACCGCAGATGCAAACCTTTCTTTTACTCTAAATTACGTAGACTGTCAGAAGTTTGAAAACAAACAACACATGTTTCCGCATCTTTGTGAGCTTCAACGAATAATGACATGAACTGTGTTTTCTGCTGGTTTTGTAGGACCATGTAGTCTCGTTTTCGCCCATGAAGAAAAAAATTCAAAAAATTCATTTTCACTTTATTCGAAAACCATGCACATCCACAGAGCAGACCGTTAGTTTCTGTTGTCATAAAAATAAACATGTGAGCTTTCCTTTCTGAGTTCTTCGAGAACTCGACATTCGCAGATGTACCGCGGAATCAGGTTTTTTCACGCAGACTTCACGAATCGTCTAATGCGTCGACCAAGGCATCTCGTAGATCGGACATATGGGAATCTTGATAATAACCAATGAGTGTCTACTGGAGAGGCTTAGAAGAAATGTACCATTCTGATTGCCCAGGTAAATATATCTGCCATGTTTCTTATTGTAACACGAAGAATATAGGATCCAACTTCTGTCGTCACAAGGTGCCTGCTGCCATTGCTCCGCCCACACGGAATACAAAATCCTCCCCAGGAACTGAACGCGAAGTAAGTTATTTGACAGCGCTAAACGGATACGTTGATCTGAAGTATCTGTTTAGCGCACTCAAATATGATTCGCAGTCAATTTGAACTTCCCGTTTAATCACACGACAATGTTACTCTAGTACGCCGAGTATATCCACACTCTATATAGAGAGCACGACCCATAGTGGCGAAACTAGCCTATTTTCGTGAGGGGGAGGAGGGGGCAAGCCCACATTTTACCGCAACGACGCGTTTTGTCGCTGTCAATTTACCGACAACGATTTTCGTGTGTGTGGGGGGGGGGGGACAGTTGCCCCAAGCCCCCTAGTATCACCACCACCCATAGTAGACAACTAATGAAACACTGCAGGTCATAGAGCAAAGACGGAGGGCAAGACTTCTTGGGGACATGGCCACTTATCGAAGGCTCAATGGAGTTCGGAACAGACTAATTCACCGGGACCGAACCCAGTTTGTTGCAAGGAAAGCCGACGAAATCGAACTAGCAGCAAAAAAGAAAGACATGGGTAGCCTATTCAAGCATCTCCGAGAACTCACAAAAAATAAAACTCCCACCTTGGGTCCCGTCCTATCCAGGGATGGGACACTTCTTTCTGATGAAGGCTCTTGTCTTGAGCGGTGGAAGGACCACTTCTGCTCGCTCCTCAACAACACTAGTCCGTCTGTGCCTCCTAATGATAGTCCCAGCCAACCTAGCAGTCAAAGATCTGAAGCAGATGCTCCCCCAGACGAGCCTTTCAGCCCCTCAGAAATCGGAAATGCAGTAAAAAGGCTCAAGAATAATAAAGCCGCTGGTATCTGCGGCTTAAGCTCAGAGCTGGTAAAATATGGAGGTCCTGCAATGCTCATGTTCCTCCACACCCTGTTCTCTGTAATCTGGCAAACAGAGATAATTCCCGAGGATTGGCGGAAGGGTGTCATCATCCCCTTATGGAAGAGAAAAGGCTCAAGAAGCGACTGCTCCAACTACCGGGGAATAACTCTACTGTCAGTCCCTGGCAAACTTTTCTCAATGGTACTGCTGGATCGATGTCGGAACATTATTCGTAAAATCCGGCGTCCGGAGCAAGCTGGTTTCATGTCGGACCGTTCAACCATCGAGCAGATTTTCACGATTCGACAAATAGTAGAAAAGGCCACAGAGTTCCGACAAAAAGCATTTATTGGCTTCGTCGACTTCCGTGCTGCGTTCGACTCAGTCGATCGAGAAGCTCTTTGGCGGATTCTCGAGTTGACTGGCCTCCCTGAGAAATATTGCAGACTTTTCAAGGCTCTGCACCATGGGACGGAGAGCTGCGTTCAAGTGAATGGCCGGCGAAGCCCGTTCTTTCGAATCACGACAGGAGTGCGCCAAGGATGTGCAGTGGCCCCAGAGCTCTTCAATGTCATCATAGACTACATTATGACAAAGACCACTTCACGTCTCAGCTTTGGGCTCAAGTTCGGAGATCGCGTCATCACAGATGCTGATTTTGCTGATGATTTGGCCATTCTGGCAGACTCCATGGAGCAGCTGCTGGAAGCGCTCCGAATCCTACGAGAAGAGGCTGCAAAAGTAGGACTGCAGATAAACTGGAACAAAACTAAAATTATGGCCATAGACCCGTCTTCTGCTGCTATTAATTCTCCAGTAAGCCTGGACAGCACCACTGGCATCGAAGTTGTCCAAAAGTTCACTTACCTGGGCTCCATAATTTCTTCAGATGGCTCGCTACTCCCCGAGCTGCAAGCGAGAATATCCAAAGCGTCTTCTGCCATGGGCAGACTGAACCGTCACCTTTGGCGAAAACCGAACATCAGTCGTACAACGAAACTGCGGATTTTCAACGCCCTCGTCGGCTCTGTAATGCTTTACGGAGCTGAGACATGGCAAGCATCAGTTGCAACCCTCAAGGCCATCGATGTGTTTCAATCGAAGAGCCTGAGGAGGATCGAGGGACTACGATGGTCGGACTTCGTCAGCAACGAGAAGCTGCTGCAACTCACTAAGCAGTCCCGGTTTTCGACCCAAACAGCCGAGCGAACCTTACGATGGTTCGGGCACCTGCTTCGAATGCCTCCACACCTACCCGCAAAGACGATCTACGACTTCGACCCTATCAAAGCCGGCTGGAAGCGACCTCGCGGCCGACCGAAGAAACGTTGGTCCGACAGCCTGTCCGAGTTCTTGATGATGGCAAACATCAGACCCAGCGAAGCCCAAACGCTCGCCATGGATCGAAACGGATGGAGGAGGCAGACGTCACTCTCTACGCCGAGCAGCGCCCGGCAGGAGACATAAGTCAAAAGTAAGTAAGTCATAGTAGACAGGTTCTCGTAGTTACTTCTCCAACACTCTAAAATCTCTCCCTTGGTTTGGAGGTCTCAAACAGCCCCGATCTTGCAAAAGGTCTAGAAATCACTAAACTAAATGATCTGCCGTACCATCATACTGATTCACTCTAAATCATTGATCTTTCGATTCATTCTTATTTCGAACTTCCGATGTCATTTTATTTCATCTAACCTAACGGCACTACAACAATGTTTGCACCTGGCTCTTTTCGAAGCGGATCAGACTCCCACTTACGGATTCCGAGGAGCTCATTGGTCAAAACGACCGATTATGTCATTTTCTCCGTGTTTCTCATCAAAGCTAAGGGTACGCGCGGCTAAATCAGCGGGGATGGATTTGTAATTTTTTGAAAGAGTCACAGTTTTAAAGAGTCAGGTAGGCTACGCAAGAATGCTGGAACAGAAACTACATCTAGTACGACTTGTGGTTTGAACAAGATACGCAATTTGCGGAATTCATATAGTTTCGGAAAAAAGCTGGATTTAGTGATTAGAGTGGTGGATTAGAAATCTACGGAAGGTCTTGGAGGAGCTTTTCAAATATGTGCTATAATTCTTGTTCTTACGCTACGTGAAACGGGACTTGTTAAAATTAAAAGTTATGGAGCATGCCTTTTCCTATACATTATTGCCATTTCAGAATAGCCCAGAAGGGCAAACGCCACTCAAGTAACACTTACAACCTCGTTAGCAAGTAAATGTAAGCAAGTATAGACGCTACCTTTGTCGAAAGATGACCTTGTCCAACGAATGTCACTCTATCCTTTGCCATAACGTTCTCGATGTTCATTACAATATATTCCACCAGCTGCTTCGTTCCGCCAATAGATTTGAAAGGGTTCTTCCAGTACGCACTCGCGTTCAGCTCAGCAACTAAAATAGAAAGCTCTGGCTCAGTCATCGAAGTACGAGTGGTCAGACGATGGATTCTGAACTAAGCAGAGATGGGCGAATCCGATCCCGAAAGGATTCAAATCTCAATCCGAATCCAGAGCTAGATACGAATCCGAATCCACCATTTCATGCTAAGGATTCGAATCCGACCTTAACTAAAATCAAATCATGTACATAGGTTATAGTTTCAACATCAGAGGTGACAAAAAAAAACACTGATGTCTGAGGCAAACGAGACGGTTAGTTGGACGATGTAATCCATATTTCTAGGTGTTCATGTGTGGTTGTTATAGTATTGGTTTCCTCTCGGCAACCAGAAATGGATCTGGGGCATTACGCACAAAACCTTAAGCACAGTGTGTAAAATTTGGAAAAATTTAGAAGCTGCAGCGGATCTGTAAGATTCGGAGTTTCGGAATCCAGCCCGACAAGCAGAAGATTCGAATCCGGGATTCGTTCTTTGGGCCGGATTCAAATCCGGATTCGCCATCTCTGGAACTAAGACGGGTATCGGTCCCAAGTTTACGCGACCCACAGAACATTGAGTTATTTTTTCGAAATCTGTATATTAAGTCTGTTGTCTTCTTTCCCAAACTTCTGTCACACATGAACAGAAACAGTAATCTGGGTTCAAACAAAGGTCGAATTCGTTTCATTTCTCGGTCTTCGAGTTTTTGGGATCCCAAAACGTAAGTGGAGGGATACCTATGACATCGCAAAAGTTGTCCGTCTGTCCATCCGTCCGTCCGTCCGTCTGTCCGTCTGTCTGTAAGCACGATAACTCTCGAAGGCAGTGAGATATTTTGATGAAACTTGGTGTGGGGATTCTTTGGGTCAAGAGTAAGGTCGAGTTCGTAGATGGGCCTTGTAGCTTCACATTTAGGGGTGGGGGGGGGGGGGGTTAAATTAAGGGGCAAGCAAAACTTTTTTAAACAGCTAATGTGATAGTCGATTATGGGGTAAGAAGACACGCTGAACACGAATATGAAAACCATTTTCTCGCCGGACAAGTAGTTCGTCCGGAATCCGGCCAAAATCGGAAAGTTTGTTAAAAGTAGAAGTCTTATTTGAAGTTGATTAGATGTTTGATATAGGGGTAAGAAGGCATGCTGAACAAGAATATGAAAACCGTTTTCTCGCCGGACAAGTAGTTCGTTCTGAATCCGGCCAGAACCGGAAAGTTTGTTAAAAGTAGAAGTCTTATTTGAAGTTGACTAGATGTTCGATATAGGGGTAAGAAGGTATGCTGAACACGAATATGAAAGTTATTTTTCGCCAGACAAGTAGTTCGCCTGGAATCCGGCCGAAACCGGAAAGTTTGTTAAAAGTAAAAGTTTTATTTGAAGTTGATTAGATGTTCGATCTAGGGGTAAGAAGAGATGCTGGATCCGTATAGGACAATCATTTTTTGCCGGACAAGTAGTTCGTCCCCATCATTAGCCGAAAAATATATCTGTTTTATCGTTACATAAGCGATTATATTTGTTTTACCATGATTTCTAAAATTCGTTTTCTTAATGATTAGTTGTTTTTCCTTAATCCTTTTCCAAAGTTGATCAGTAAAATCTTCAAGAAGTCTAGCGGATACTGGAGAAGACAAAACCGATTTGTCTGGATCAAAAATTCGGTTTTTGGGATCCCATCGGAACCTTTGGTCTTGTTTAGTCCGGGCGCCACAAAACAACCACGGATGACAGTCAATAAACTTATTGAAACTTACGTTGAGCGGTGAAAGGGTCGATCAGGTGAATGGTGCTGCTGACTCGATTGACGATACATATCTGTCCGATTCCGCCCAGACTGTGTGCGAGCTTCTTTGATAAACAGACGACGCTGTCCTTGCAGACTGGTGCAATCTCCATACTGTAAAAGGAATTACGATCTAGTACTTTTCTTGCAAACGCCAAAAAAGTCCAGCCAGGGACTGATTTTTTGCCTTAAAGGACCTGTCGTACATATTCTACTAAAACACTGCAGCTATAGAGATAGAAACCTAGCTAGACAAACAGAAGCATATAGCCAAAATACTGCTCACGACTGAAAATCCTTTTGTTGATAACGTTGTAAATTTAAGATTAAATGTTCTTATTGTGTATTTTGTAACATTATTTCTTTTCGGGCCTTTTTCTTTTTTTTTATATCAGCCCCGACCTCGTGCCTTGTGCTTTTTTGACGGATTAAAATAAACATCAATCTAAAGGACTAACGTTGCGACCAGTAAGTACCATTATATGAAAGACTGGGGAAGAAGGAGAGAGGGGGAAGGAGTGGAATAGGTTTTATTAAATAGGTCGAATATGTTTTACCTGTAAGTGTACTTGTAGTTAAACACGTTTGAATGAATGTCCTGGGAAATTAAAGTCTTCGACGTTATGTACTTCACAGGCACCATGGACTGCAGGAAATCAACCATTTTTCGTGCAGCTCCTTCACTTGCGTAGTAGAAGTCTAAGCCCTCTAAAAAAAAGAAAAAAACGTGCTTTACAAGTGACATTCACACAGCAAATTCCTATCAATTCTTAATTTCTAATGATACATAATCATATCCATACAAAGCTCTTAGCTGCGTCAATTTGCCCTTTTGCTATCCAGCCGTCATAACGGAGTTATGAGTTTCAGTTTCATGTTATAGTTTCATGCGTCAACCCGAGTTGACGCATGAAAATAATGATCTCACGCAAGATAAATAAATAAATGTACTTTATTTCCTTAATAGCTTGTATTATACACGCTAGCATTGGATCGTCATTTTACAAATAAAATAACACATGCGAAGTTGCACAAGTAAACAATTTATCTATTCGCACAACTTAAAATATAACTTGACTTAGCTAGGATTAAAATACTGCGTGAAATAAGGTACAAAAGATTTCAAATAACCATCAGTCGAGTGTATCGGTGGTCTTTCAAGTGTCTGGGAAGCAGCGTCCCGCTGTCTTTGTCTCGTATTAGGCCTACTATCTGCTGGGGTCTCAAAATCTGGTAGAATGGCACGATGCGCATGTGATGCGCATCGTGCCATCGTGCCAAGATTGTAAACTCTAGAATTAGTAAGTTCAGCCGAGGTAACTGGTAAAAAAAAGTTGAATAAAAGAAAAATATGGCAAGCAAACAGTAATATTTAATAACGAATAACAATAACACACAGCTGTTACTTTTAGGCGTCAATTCGGGTTAGCGTCTTCAATAGTACTTGAGCAGCTAGCAGTGCTCAAATGTTACATCTCAAATTCCTCTGTCCAGTAGTTGTGTCTAAAACATACTGTTTTTTGTTTTCAAATCCCTCCTCTTCCTCCCATAGACACAAGTGTGGCACCTACTCTTCCATTTTTCCTTTTATACGCTTGATTTATTTTTCTTTACTATTTTAAAATAACTAAAGTAAAAGAAAATCAATCAAAAGCCTTAAAAAATTACTGAAAGACAAAAAATTGGTAAAACCGAATTACTTCCAGGAATTACAACTTAAAGCCGAAACTACTTTCCGTTGCTTTTCCATCTGCTGCCAGAAGTTCCCGGGCTTTCCACGAAAAGGGTTCTGCAACCTCTACGGGTTTTCGCGCCTTGAAGCCTTTGAAATCTGCTTCACCCGAAAGTGCTTCCAGACGGCGCAAAAACAACGCAAAAAATAAAATAAAAAACCTCCACTTGAACAGACGTGACTTTGATGGAAAAAATCAGTCTGCAGAATTCTAATAAAACAAAACAAAGTGTCATCCATTACGCTTAAAAACTGTTTTTTTCTCGAATCTTAACTTTTCACTGGTTCTCGCCGAAAACGAAAGGCAGAGCGATTCTTGGAATACATTTTTTGCGGTTTCGACTGAACTCGTTGGAAAGTGATCCTGGAATCTCGCGAGCACCCTCCGTCCGTACGGAAACTCACCATGTCTAGGCTTGATTCCAAGGGTGTTCTCGTGTGCTCGGTGCTTAAGAATCATCTGTTCCAGGTAGTACAAGGTCTTTTTGTGGTCAACCTTTTGGCGAACTTGCACCTGCGCAAAAATAAAATGGTGAAGACAACAGGAAGCCTGTTCAGCTTTAACTTCTATCGCACTAGACCCCCCACTCCCGCGTGCTGTATACTCTGGTGAAGGGGTAAAAGGCCTGCACACACCTTTACAAACTTCAAAGGGCCGAGAACTGGTCGAAATGGAAACCGAAATAAACCATAGTAGCCCACCCGCTATACTCTCATCCGACCATTCCCTTTGAAGCATATCTGCATGCTTCAAAAACATGGTAATGTTAAGAGCATGCTCGGAGCTCTTTTAACAGCTCCTAATAAAATGACATCTCTTTAAAATTTAACCAAATAGGTCTGAGATCTGACAGTCTAGTTACAAATCACTTTTTCACTTAAATAGGCCTGAAAAAAAACGATAAAAATCCGTTACTTCGTTTGTCCGTAATCCACAGGTAATCAATTCCATCGAATGAACTTATTCTTCGGATTTGTTGCACCTCTGTGTGCTTGTCCCTCTACGCTTGATATATTTACCAACTACAAATGTTGCCGAAAACTAAAACAGAATGTCCAATTTCTTGCAAGACATATCGTAACATCATCTTCTGACTTTCTATAAGCGTACACATGTCACACTGGAAATGCAGGCTTTTCATGAAATTTAAATTCCAGAATTCTGGGTTGTCGTGAAAGCAGCGCACACTCTGAATGTTATTACTAGAGCCCCCGATGAAAAAACACAAAATCCCTCAGATAAGTCAAAATATTTCAGTGTACATATCAGATGTAAAAATAATCCGCCTTTTCAGTTAAACTTTCAAGCAGTTAAAGTACAATTTCTATTCCATTTTTTCTAATGTACGTGAGACTCCTTTCGAAACCCTGCTGGGTTCCTTGAAGATTGAAAACCCGGCTGTTTTAAGCCTCGCTCAGTTACGAAACACAAGTAAAACTGGCATAACCGTTATTTCTGACCAATTAGCACCTCGAAAGCAAAAAGCGGATGCCGAAAACTTACATAGGAATCTTGGTCATGAGAATGGATGGAACGATCAGGGACGTAAGATGAATTAGAAATATAGGTTACACCCTTCCCCGGAATCGGGCCACGAGGTGCTCGGTGTAACGAGTTCTGGTCCCGGATTCGATACTATTTTCCGGTATGAACCGGAAAAATTACCATACAGAAATGTAGAGTCTGAAAATCCAAACTGAAAATCTAATCAATAGACAGGTACGGAACCTCCATTGCAATACCCAGAGCGAACCTCAGAATTGGCTCGGAAAATTTCATCTCTTCAAGATTCGTTTTCGCCGTATTATCTAAAATAACTTACCAAAACTTTCCAGAAATCCTTTGCTTCAGCCCTGTGGCAATCATCGCAGAACTGTCCATTAATCGTAAACTCAACAATGAAAACTTGCTGAAGAACCGTCCCTCCGAAAACCTCTGCTTGTATGGTCAATTTAACCTAGAAATATGAACTCAGGTTAAAGCAGATAGGACACTTTTTCACTTTGCCGGCGTTTTCTATCTGTTCAAAACTATTCTTCGTGTTTTAGAACCCAATAAGCGGCATATCCTTTTAGTTTACGCACTAGCTCCTGTTTGCCTTGTAAGAAAAAATGCGTTCAAAACGCACAAATAATGCAGACGTTAGATATGTTTATCAGCACACCTCGAAAGCAGCCAGTAAATAATCACATGGACAGATATAGGCTACTTTATTACGGAACGAACTTTCTGAAAGGTCCGGGTTCTGTCTTCGGTATCTCATTCCTCTTCACTGGGAGAGAGTGAAGTTAATTATGGATTTAACGGTAGGAATAGTTACTATAAAATCACGGCTTAGAAGATTGGTGATCGAGAATTACAAAAGTTGGTTAAGTGATTCTCACTTTCCGGTTCTCCCTTATTTATTAATTTTTATTTTGTCTATCGGTATTCCCATCTTTGTATATTTTTATATTATATTTATATAGTTATTTTTGTTTACGTGTGACTGTGCCTTGGCCTTCCTTTCGGTTAGATGTATGATTATTTAGTGGGTGTGACCGTGTGATATTGAGTATGATTCGTCATGTTGAAGTTATTTTTGGTTTAATTTTTTTTCGTGTGCGCTCGAGCTCTGCTCTCAGCAGATGTTGAAGATAAATTCGTTTTGTTAATAAAGATAACCTTGAACCTTGAACCACAACATTAGACTGCCGAACTTTGTAAATAACATTATCAGGCAGTTATATTATAAGGCAATAGTCAGGAAATGCTGAATCGATCCGGAGACGAGAGTATTCACAAGTTAAGCGTTGCGCCCACAAGCTGCGATTCGCGTTCGCAAGGGCGAATATTTCTGAGGGTGCCTTTCTGGGCGCAAGTTTGAATGCACCAAGATGTCACAGCAAAATTTGCATTACCTTGATTCTCTTTGAATGTGGTTCAGTCCAAACAAATCCAGCATCAACCAATCTGACTTTGTTAAGACCTTTAAGGCGCGCTAGACATATCCCCAGCAACTCTCTGGACTCGAGAGGTGCCTTTATCCACAGTGTCGGTGGCTGCAGGTATCTAAAAATAAATAATAATATTGATTGCTAAGTCTTAGACGCATACATCCCTAGCCACTGGTCCATTTTTACTTATCAGATCACATAACCAGTGCGAATTTGAATACAATTTAGTCATGAAAAATGTCTATGAATGCATAATGCTATGCTTAAAAATCCACGAAGAAAATGGAAGACAATTTCACTTGCACACGGAGGTCCCTGACCTTCGGGTATGGTGTAGTTCTCGTTCTTTTAATTAGATGGGTGAAAAACAATACTCATATTGATTATTTGTTTTATTGTAGATGAGATTTTTGTTAAGAAGGTCACTGTTAGAAAAAGGGCTGTAGCAGAGACGAAGATGGTTGCAAAATTATGTCATTCACTTACAGTGCAGTAGCACTATACAACCACGGCAAGTAGCAACAAAACAAAATGGAATGAAACTTGTCTAATGACTATCCTTGTGAGCTTTACACTAAATGTTAAGATTGACATAAACATGACCAATGACCTTCATATAAATGTAGTCATGGTATTAGCACGAGTGGTTGGCGCTTCGGCGGACGATAGTGACGGCAGATGTTATACTGGGGCAGAACAATCACCTTTTTTTTATCTATTTACCAGTGAAAGTTACTAAACTACACTGGTTCATGTCACATGATCCCGAGAATGCCAAATTTATCTTTGCCCAACAGCTCAAGTACAGGATACTTACTGATGCATAAGCCTAAGCCCCTTCAAAAAACTGACTTTGTTGTTGGCCAAGTTTCATCCCCTCAGCCGATCTTTCTGATTCTCAGCTTTCAAGTTTTCAGTCACAAACAACTGGATTTTTAATGCTTAAATTCATAGGTAACTAAAGTCGACCAAACCCTCTAGAGCCACATTGGACAATTCGCAAGTAATTTTCTCTACCCCTTCAACCTCAAGGAAAATCCAAATAAAATGGTCTCTATTATTTACCTGTCACATCCTTTGCAGAAATACAGAGTCCCCTGCTTTGGTATCCCTTCAGTGATATCAACCTGAGTTCTGATACATGCAACGCACATATTTGAGGGATTTGCTTCAATAACAGAACCACACTGACAGCACAATCTGAAAAAAAAGAATTAAACTGGGACATACCACTCACCCCATCTATCCTTCAATCAAAATAAGATCACACTACACTGAGGTTCTGTAGAAGCATGGACAAAGAATCTGAGCCACATGTCTCACTCAAGTCAGGTATTTAGTACAGTAACTGCACTGCAATAAATGAAACATGCCTTAATTTTCTATGGCAAAACAAACAAACTATCTCTTATACTACGTTTAGAATAAAAAAAAAAAATAGCCTACAGTAGGCTATTCAAGATACAACCATTTAAACATGGTGCACCAAGGCAAAACTATCAAACTATCTCTTAACCTAGGATTAAAAAACAACAACAAAGTATTCAATATACTAGCTTTAAACATGGTATGCTAGTATATGTATAATCTGTCCGAAGCGGATTTGGCCACTGTGGGGGGGGAGGTTGCAAGAGCCCCGAAAACTGTGGAGCATGCATAGCTAGGGATTAAACGATAGGGTGACTGGGATGAAACTTGGAATGTTCTTTTATAGTTAATCTTTGCTGAAAACACCATATTCTTGATTCCTCATGATTCCAAGTTTCTTAGCTTTTTTTTAATGAAAGTTTTTGAGTGAAATATAATAATAAACACGAAAATTAAAAATGTGTCATACTGAACCCAGGATGTGTCATACTACCCTTCACCGGCAGGTAGTACGACACAGTGACAATGTCCAGAATTAAGCCTAGCCTACTACCGTACTGAAAAACTGTGAGAGAGAAAAATCTGAGAAAAATCACAAAGATTCTATAGGGAACCTAGTACACACTGCCAAAAATTTGGCAACATACATACAAATTTCAGGGAAATAAAAAACAAAGAAAAAAATGTGTCATACTACCCGACTCTCCCCTACCCCTCCTGTATCTGCGAATTTTCGACCTTGTGATTTAGTCTTTATTTAAACAAATTTACTAGGGGTGATCCAAATATATAGGTGGCACAAACAGCAAATATCCCTACTGCTGTCTGCACAACACAAAAATAGACTCTTACCCATTCCTTGCCTACTATACCAAAAGTATCACATTCTCATTTTGTGAAAACCAATTGCAGAATCTTTTGATCTTTTTGGCTCAGTTGCTTTTGCAACCTCAAACAGCAAACCTATTGAGTCAGATGTATTGGCATTCAATTTGATTCTGGATGTCAAATTTTGACACAAAGAAACCTCTTTTTTTTACTCAAAAGAAACCTCAACGGCTCAACACCAAACACTGAGATCCCAATAGATAGTATCTGTTATCCTTGTTGACTGCATAAGAAGCAAAAAGCAAAACCAAGATAGTGCAAAAAGCGTTGAAAGTAGTTATCTGTAGTACAGTAGGCCTACAGGATCACTTGGTATTTCCGTGATGTTTTCAATGTAGTAACAACATTCTCAAACTCTGAATGTCCCTGTGATATTCCACACTTGTCCCAAAAAATGATAGAAATATCTAGAAAGAAAGATCTACTCTTCTTCTAATTTTCCAATATTTTTCCTTCTTACTTATCTTGACAGTATTCCCAGTTTAGTAAAAATACAATAACAATCCCAAAAGTTTGAGTTGAGATATATTTCCATCATGGCAGACCTTAACTTGATTGGCTGGTTTTCGCTGTTAGTCTGCTGTTTTGTAAGCCTCAACAGCAACATTTTCAACATCATACTCAATATTATGTGTTTTCAAAAATGTGGTGTAATCTAAGTTATATCGGAATTCCCTAAAAGCGTGACGTCACAGCTATTTGATGTAACTGATGCGACCAGTGAGGAGCCGGTCGCATTTACATTTATAAACCGTCCTAGGGACAATCGAATGCTACTTTTGTCTTTGGGTCCTCAATCACATGACGTCACAATTTACATCATGACTTACGGAATTCTAATACAATTTAGTCGCCACCAAAAATTTTGGTCTGCTTTTTTCTACAGCTCAACAGCAACATTTTCACCATCATTATCAATATTATGTGTTTTCAAATTAAGCACGGCACATGGACAGAAACAAAAACAGACGCAAAAGGTGGGTGATCCTGTAGAAACTCGTTATTGCACACCCAGAAACATCGGCGATCGCCAACCAACAGCTATCAGCTATCAAAAACAGTATTATTCACGAATCAGCAAACTCGCTTTGTCTACTGGGCAAATTTGATCGGCGATCAAAAATGCCACTAATAATAATGCCTTAAGTCTTTGACCTAGATACGAGAACTTACATCTTTGTTGGCCCTAGCCGATCCTGAACATCTATTGCCTCCATCCTAACAACCTGAAAAATTTTTTTTAGCTCGCTACAAACTTGAGACCAAAGTTTTTCACTTCTTTTTTCTGTTTTTGCAACGTCTGCAATAACCTCGAGGTTTTATTTTTTCAAACTTTCCGCGACACGAAACAGAGCGTGGCGATTGGACAGTGTTGCAACTAGCAATGCAAACGATAATATGGATGACAGTACGATCACAGTATAAAAGCCAGGCTTCACCTTCAAGACTCCCAGACGTCCGGGGCTTCCGCATGCATAGTCAAGCCGACCCTTCCAGATTTTCATGATAATGATGACAGCCTGCCTGGGGGACATTTTCGCGTGAATGGCTGTTGAGCTCGACATCCACGCGAAAATGTCGCTGGATGATGCCATCCACACGACAACGGGTTGAGACAGAGGAAGATGTCATCTTCCTCTACCCGTTCAACAGAGCTCGAGGAGCGTCGTTGAACGGGTGAGACACATTCAGCTGGATGGCATCAACGCGAAAACACCCATCATGATGATGGGACGTAACATCCAAGGGAGCCATACACGCGAAAATGTCCCCCTGGCTTCACCTTCCAAATCCGTCTCGACGAAAACGGCTGTCTGGGATCCGGAAGAAAATCTGGAAGGTGAAGCCTGGCTTTAAGTTGTTCTCGGGACCGGATGGTGGTTGTATACTGTTGTGTATGACCATGATGAGTTGTGTTTTTTTTAATTTAGTCTTCTGGCCATCGAGCCTGCTCTCTGCCATGAAGTTTTGTGAAATTATTTGTTCTCATTATTTGAAAATTAAATGAACCTGAACCTGAACAACTATAATGAACATTGACAATTCTGAGCTAATTAAGGACATTTGGAACAAGGCTGGAGCACGGTGGCAACACAAACAAGAGCTGTAAGCTCATATGGCACTTGCAAGGCTTGGTAAAAGTATGAAAGTAGGAATTCGCCAATTCGTCGGTCTGTTGTGAACATTTGTAAGAAAAACCCTTGAGATAAGTATGAAGACGGACCCTTGGAAATCAAGAGAATGTATCGTTATGTAAAAAAGTTTTTTTTTTTTTTACACCTGGCTGTTATGATGTGCACTTTAAGGGCGCTAGAATGTCATTTGTAATCAAAACCCTAGTGGCAAAAATGATCCTGGGCCCTTTAGGATCATGAATATATATGGTTTGGTGAAGAGTATTTATTTAACTTTCCGGTTAAGATGCGCACTTTAAGGGTGCTAGAAACTCATTTGTAAGCAAAACCCCTGAGTCAAAAATGATAATGGGCTCATGGGGATCATGAAAATGTGAATTTTGCTTAAAAGTATCTTTCTGAATTTGCAGTCAAGATTGGTACTTTAAGGAATGTTCGGATTTAGAAAGTGGCCGTTTCTAAGCTAATCTTGCCGAATCTCTAATATCCCAGCCAAATTTCATCATCCTAGCACTAATGGAAGTACCTTAAATCGCGATCGCCCGAATTCCGGCCCCCTTCTCAAACTACCCACAGTCACCGGAATCAATCCGGTTGTGTACAAAGATCAAGACATGACAAAGACCACCAGAGACATGTCCTCTGTTCAATTATCAAATTTCACTCAAATCCGATCAACCGTTCCAAAGTTAAGCATGACTCAACATTACAGATTCCCCCTCCTGCTACTCCCCCCACGACTATCGGATCATGTAAATTTTATTTATAAGTCAATTTGATCGGGTCCCTGATACGCCTCCCAAGTTTCGTCGTGAAAATGCCCCAAACCGCCATTACCGGAATTCCGGGAAACTCTCCTCCACCCCCCCCCCCAGTGTCCGGATCAGTCCAATTGTACAAACGATTTATCTAGAGCAGATGCTTGTTCTTCCCAGCAAGTTTCACCGCGATCCCTCCATTCTAACCGTTTCTCAAGATTTCCGGTCTCCCCCCCCCCAACTCCCCCATAGCTGTCGAGTCCGGTCCGGACTTCAAATGGGACATCAGAGGTATGCCATTTATTCAGTTATTAAGTTTCATTCCAATCCGATCACCCGTTCGAAAGTTACACACTACTCCAATTTTCCAGATTCCCCAGCCCTCCACCCCCCCCCCAGGTGGTCGGATTGGGAAACTGATTATTTCCAGGTTATTCGGATCGGGTCTCTGATGCTCCTGCCAAGTTTCATCATCCTAGCACATCTGGAAATACCCCAACTCGAAAAAGTTTGACAAAAACTACTTAATTTTCCGGATTCCCCGGCCCACCACTCCCCCCCAGATGGTCGGATAGTGAAACTGATTATTTCCAGGCTAGTTATATCGGGTCCCTGATATGCCTGCCAAGTTTCACTGTCCTAGCACATCTGGAAGTACCCCAACTCGAAAAAGTGCGACAAAAACTACTTAATTTTCAGGATTCCCCGGCCCACCACTCCCCCCCAGATGGTCGGATCGTGAAACAGATTATTTCCAGGTTAGTTATATCGGGTCCCTGATATGCCTGCCAAGTTTCATCGTCCTAGCACATCTGGAAGTACCCTAACTCGAAAACAGTGGACCGCCCGACCGACCGACCGACAGACCGACCGACCGACCGACCGACCGAAAAGCGATCGGTATATGGCACTTGAGCGGAGCTGCAAGTGCCATAAAAACTCATTCTTCTCTCAGAGCCGAGCAACTTAGCTGCTTCAGCTGTTCTGAACCAGACACAATTCTAGTTTGCTTATTTTTAAATCCACCCTTGGTTTATACCGGACTGGTAGAGGTAGGTACCCACAGCTGTATAGAAGTAAGCACTAGCAGTTTTTTCCGTAAAATCTCATCGATTATGACAACGTCCATTTCGTACCGTATTCTGTATTGGCAGGAAGCCATAAGCTGCTGCGTAACAGTTCTCATCAGTTCAGTTCTACTCTCTTCGCTCTGCTTTCTCCCACTGGCGAAGATTGCCTTATCGCAAGCAACTGAGATTTCCACTTTATGTAAGAATGCAATCGCAAGAGGAGATTTTTGTGAGATTTCCAGAACGCAATCAGGATCACAGCAAGTGAAGTTCACCGGCAAAAAAACTCGAAAAAACCTTTCCACGAATCACTTTTCACTTTTCTTTTCCACATACTAACAAAGTCGTTGAAAATTGAGACTCTGGAAAATATCGATTCAAATTTATTGAAAGAAAAAAGCTGATGCAGTAAACAGATGGCACGTCAGGTCGATTAAACACATAATATGGCATAACAAGGCACCGATAAAATCAGAACAAAACTAACAAGTGGAACAAGGTACAATGGATTATGCAATAATAACACGTATTCAGATCAATGTCCCCCAGGCTCATAAGCTGATTTCCAAACATCCACTAAACAGACAGAGGAATGAAACCGATAGAACAAGGTCAACGGCAAGGTCACGTGACTCAAGAACGTCCACAAGGGTTGTCCATAGAAGCGCATCCGTTCTTGATGCGTGTCGTGAGATTTGATTTCAAACGTGTTCAAAACCCACATGGCAATGTTGGCAACAATGAGGAAGGTAACGAGTTCGCGTCCCGGCTTCCGCGCTCGAAGAGTTGCAGTGTTACTGCATCGACGGAGCCCGTCAATTATGAAAGGAGTTTGCAGGATAACTTGTGATACCTGAAATGAGATCGATAAGTGAAATCAGAAGCAGTAGAAGTTTCGCTAGTAAAGACAGAGATTGTACCTTACACGACGAAAACGGATCTGAGTAAACACCGTGGGACTGACCAATTAAGAAGCAGATCTTGACTCGACGGGTGGAGATAACGACCAATAGGATGTGAGATACTGTTGTGGTAGTTTAAAACCTCCACGATCTCACTTATGATTAAACGTTGCTCCAATAGCTTGATTAAACAATCAAGGGCCGGAAAAAAATTCCCCTGACTAGCAGGTTTTGAATAGTTAACAATTGAATAGTTCCAAAATCCTATGCTTCACAATGTTAAATTATTATTTTTTCCTTTTTTTTATGATTGCGTAGAAATATCCGTTTTCTTAGGGTAGGCTGCAATCTCTCTACCTTCTGATGAAGATTTTAGACTGTCGATGGTACCAATTAAACTGTTCTGTTGGCAAGATCTCACGGACAAGGCAAACGGAGGATTAAACATCGACATAGAAGTCGAGGGGCAAAGGGGCATCAACCCCTGTAAGTAGTGACACGAAAGAAAAGAAAAAATCCGCAGACGGGATTTGGCGACCGTCGGTTTCCAAGAAAGACTTACTACCAACTGAGCCATGGAGGAACACGATATAGTTCACAAGCCACTACAATTCAACTGCGCGAACTGTTTTGATGCGCACCCAGCCTATAGTCTTCTGTGCTCGAAAATAAAGGAATGCAGCCTATCGAATTTTCGTTGATTGTTCAAGAGTGACATACAAAACGGAGTGAACCATATACTTGTGTTATTGCTTTTCTGCTATTTTCCTTCAATTTGAGTGAACTGTGTCTAATCTTAATTCTTTCTTTTTTTACTTCCTTGGGCCTTGTGCTCCTGTGACGGGTGATAAATAAATACATACATGCATACAATCCCAAGCAGACTATAGTATCTGATCCCGCTCGAGATGGGGTTAACCGCGAAAAAAACTGAAATTATTTTTAAATTAATTCTTAAATAACTGGTAAAATGCTTTGGTTTTGTAAAATTAAGCTCCGGCTCCGTTCGGACTTCTCCACGAAGCTACGAACGCCTTATTCGTAGAAAGCCACTAGAACTAGAAATTATTTCAGGTTTACTTATATCTTCTTTGCTCTCCATCTTTATTCACCCCCCCCCCCAAACACACGAAAGCTTACCTGTAAGAGAATTTGGACAATCGCCAAGTAATTTCTAGTCGCCATCGCTGGGACAATGCAGAATATTCCATAGAGGAAGAACAAAGGGATGCAAATGAACAATAAGAAATCATCCAACTGTGAAACCGGATTGGGGTTTATATCCAGGCGAGTCATCTGACGGTAGGCACCAAGCACAGCAATCGTCATCAGGACCAGTAGGATTAATTCTGAAAAAAAAAAAATATTTATGCGATGACGGCAAGGGGCTTATACCGTGACGAATAAACCAGAAAGCATTTTATTTTTTTGCATTTAGAGGTCTAGGACTCCAATGTCGGAGCCTCAGACGATCCAGGGACCACAAGACGAGGTGGTCCCTGAAAAAAAAAACTTCTAAACTCCTAAGGGAGAAGAAGAAGAAAATAACAGCGGCGTTTTTCATGCCGGATACATAGAGAGCCGAGAGCGTGTCCGAAAGCTTTCAGGACTGTAAATGCTGCATTTAATGCTGCATTTAAATTTTTGTTTTCGTCCGAAAGCTCTTACGTCATATGCAGCATTAAATACAGCATTTTCAGCACTAAAAGCTTTCAGGCACGTTCTTTATTTCTTCTCTGACACTTCTAATTCCAAAATTTAGCCTTAATCGCCAGCTCCTCAGTTTCTTCTTGAAAATTCAGCGTAAAATTTAGCATCTTCGCTGAATTTTTCGATGAATTTTATGCTGAATTAATGTTGCATTAACTGAGCGAAAATTTAAGTCCGAAAGCGAAATGCTGCATAAAATGCTGAATTAATTCAAGAGCATCTTCAAGAGCAGGATATACTTTGCAAAACGCAGTTTGGTTTTCGGAAAGGACTTTCAACGGATCTTGCCATTTTAAAATTGGTTGATTGGGTGAATGATGCATTTGATAAAGGTCTGATTCCCGCAGCATTATTTTTAGATATTAAAAAGGCATTTGATACCATTGACCATGATAAGTTGCTCCAGATTCTCAAATCAATTGGGGTAGATAACGTAGCTTTAAAATGGTTTGATTCATATTTAAGTAAAAGGGCGCAAGTCCTGCATAATTCAAATGTAACATCTGAGAGCCATTTTATAATGTGTGGAGTCCCGCAAGGGTCAATATTGGGACCCCTACTTTTTCTTATTTATGTTGACCAAATAAAATATTATTTAACTGAAGCTAATATAATACTATTCGCAGATGATACACTTCTTTTTGTTGCATGTGAAAATCTACCTACTTTGTTTAAAAAAATGGAAATAGCTCTCACTGAATTTGTGTCATGGGCTGATTCGAATTATTTAACACTAAATTACACTAAGACAAATTATATTTTATTTTCTAGAATAGCATCAATCCAAACAGATCTGAGGTTAAGAGTAGGTAATAATACCATAGATAGAGTAAAAACCAGTAGATATCTTGGATTCATAGTTGATGAGAATGTTTCATGGAAAGAACATGCAAAATTAGTTGGCAATAAGCTATCAAGGTCCCTTGGAGTCATCCGCCGCCTTAAATTCCGTTTTCCTAAGAAAATACTAAAAATGATTTATCATTCAATTTTTCATCCTCATTTGTCTTATGGGTGTTCCATATGGGCAAGTAACTTCATTTCTTGTTATAAAAGAGTCCAAATCATCCAAAACAAGGCAATTCAAATTATATCACCGGTTCAACACACTGATAACATTAATCTTCATTTCAAATGTACCAAGATATTTGATGTATCGAAGACTCGAGATTTCCAAATTGCAACTTTTTGCTTTAAGTATTTCAATAACCTCCTTCCATCTTCATTCCAAAATATGTTCACACTAAATCAAGACCTGCATTCTTACGACACTCGAAATTCTTGCGACATCGTCCAAGAAGCGCCCTCAACAAAAAGAGCTTCTTTTTTAATTAGATTTTTTGCGCCGACTATTTGGAATCTACTACCGTTAGATATCCGGAATTCTAGTAACCTTATTTCATTCAAGCGAGCAGCGAAAGGTCATTTCAGGAAAATTGTTTAGTGTTTTCCTCCGACCCCCCCGTTTTTTCTTTTTTTCTTTATTGTTCATTGATTCTCTTGTTTGTTTGTTTTTTCAAAGTTGAAAACACAGGTTTTTCCTTCTTTTTTTTTTTTTTTGTATAGGGTATTCAGTTAGTTGATGCAGTTTGTTGAATAATTAATACAGGTTATTTGCCTGCCCTAGCCAAGCACTCCTTTTGTGCTTTCCTGGCAGGAGTGTTGATGATGTATTTTTTTTGTGTTTAAATATAGTCAAATGAAACTGAAACTGAAACTGAATTCAGCATTTTCGTTCGTTTCCGAGCTTTCGGACACGCTCAGAATGAATTCATTAAGAGGGTGTTCCGCCCTACTTACTGTGGTTACTACACATGGCGTCACGAATCCTTGCTTCTTGGTGTCAAGGCTGGAGCGCATTTTTCTATTTTTGTCAAAATATCTTGCCACGGGCTGATCAGGCCAATGACGTCACAAAGATCGTAGTTACCATGGTAAGCTAATACTTAATATTACTATTTGGAGCAGCTTGGAACGGTCAGCGTAGTAATTATTCCCGGGGTTGGAACGAAAATAGTAACTAATAGTTACTATTGTTAGAAGGGTGGAAGATACTCTCAGTGAATTAATTCTTTATTTCACAAATAAGACCCAAAAGTTTGAAAAGAAAATTGAAGAAACTGAAAGAAAAGAAAATTGAACGCAAGGATTTCTAAGACCCTTGGACACAATAGAGCTGTAAGCTCTTATCTAAAACAACAGAATGATCGGGGAAACAACAACACCTTTGACAAAAACATTTTTTTTTTTATATCCCGGCTGAACTCGTGAGTCCGTTCATTCCGGGCTCCGGCTGTTCAAATAGAGTAATCGGAGGAGAACAAGGAATTGGCCGAAAATGTCAATGTCTGTAATTTTTACTATACGTCCCAATGCGTCTTTCACTGTCATTCGGATGAAAAACAGATCGATTCAGTACGTTTTCTAGTTTGCTTTACGCAAAAACTGTGTTTAGACCAATATTTCTCCCCCCTACCCCGCCCCTTACTATATTGATCGCCAACGGACTTTTATCAAGTAAGCTATCTCAACGCACTCAAAAACTGTCTTCACCCTAGACTGACGGACGGACGTATTTTACAATTCACAGGAACCCCTATCACTCTCGTTGGGGATCCCGAAAAAGGATAAAAGAAAATAATACAAGACTAAAGCAGGGGGATACCAGGCCGGGGGAATGTTTTGGTAATCCTTCGATCCAGACGAAGCATTAAAATTCCGGTTTTTGGCCGATTCTGTCTACACCAGGGACCCATAAATTTCCTGTAATGCCTCGCCATTCAGGGGGGCTTGTCAATAAGAGATTTCTGATGCGATCTTGACCGACCAACCAGTAGTTCGAGAAATATCCACGGGGATAGAACACGCGACTATCCAGATAGACAACATTTGGGATTGGCTGCTGGCGCCTTGAGGGAGGAGTCTCTTTGGCGCTCACGTCCAATGAGGCAAACAAGAACGCCGATTCGACCCAAGCGGAATTTTTGGAAAGTAGGAGTAGGTCGGGCAACATAGCAACATAGAAGCATAGGAAATGACAAGCCCCCTGAATGGCGAGGCATTACAGGAAATTTATGGGTCCCTGCTACACGTGTATTCTGTTTATTACATTCTGTCGACTGCGTTTTATCTCTATTCAATCAAGAACAAATAATCTTGCAACAAATTTGTTCTCGATTCAATGCTGACTCACGGAACTACCCACAGTGAAAGAACCATAGTTACCAGTCGTGCTGCTAATCAGGATGGCCGTTGGGACGAAGCCATTGTCCGCTGAACCGATGAAAATGATGAAAATTACGACGATTACTCCAACCAACACAAGAAGACCAGCGAAGAGGCCTCTATTTGCTGCGTGGCAATCCGCGTGGATCACGAGTCGGTTGGAGAGTCGATTATCGGGATGCTCAATGTGTGTGGCTCCAGTCTGTGGCAGGCATGATAAATCTTCGTGGTCTTCTTCTATTTTGCCGATATTGTTCCAAATGATAAACCATATCCCAACTGAGGAACAACAATCAGATTAGAAACAGGCTTACGTCTCACGTAGGTTCCTGCAGCCGACGTCTTCAACTACTTACTGACTAGTAATGTGTTCCGCGCAATCCTGGTAGCGAGCAGTTATGATTAGGTGTGAATATCAATCACTCCACTAGGCGCGGAACTCTTTGCGGATTTGATTTTTTTTTTTTTTTTTTTACTCTTCCTATTTCTTCTGTCTTTTCCTCCTCCTTCTTCTTTTATTTTTTTTAAACTGCTACTCACTCCTTTTCTTCTCTACCTATGATCATTCCGTCCCGGACTGGTCTCTGCTCGCTTCAGGCAGATTGCGAGTCCTAGTATTGTATGCCGCGCAATCCTCGTAGCGAGCAGTTATGATTAAGGATGGATATCACTCCATTCTCTGCTACTATTCGCTATGCCCTTACATCCCCTTAACCTCCCTTCTCTTTAATCCCTTGTATTTCTTTCAAGATCAAACTGGTAGCATACTGATCTACTGTCGCAGTTGCCTAATCTGCCTACAGAATGCTACATAATGTACGGTTCAGACAAGACTTCCACTCAACTCCGCTACACCCTAGTACTGACATTTTTCTTTCGTTCGTTTTTGTGCGGTTGCGCAGTAGATTCGTCACTCCTCCCCAGTAGTCTCAGCACGGTGACTGGCTCCCAGACAGCCGTATTTCAGAAAGAAATGAAAAGCAAAATGTTCTATACGACTTAAAAGTTACTCTGATGCATCCGGCTAAATGCTTTAGACCGAGACAAAACTCAAGGTCTAGACTCTCAAGTAACTAAATAATTTAGGAACTATACGTCATTCAGTTAATCGACGAAACGCTCCAAAAGTTTCGGCAATACGAAGACGAGCCTACAATACAATACAGAAAAGGACACTGACCAACAAGAATGCTGTATTCAATGCTGAACGGGTAGAGGTACGGTGAAAATTCCAAGATGATTGTCGCTATGTCGCTTCCTGCGTCACAAAGGTCTGAAGCGGCGTGTGACAATGATTGGTTCATTATTTGCACTAGAGATGACGGCAGTTCACCTGAAGAATAATGTCTCAAGTTTCAAGTAGGAAGATAAAGCGTAAAACGCAGAATTTCCGCGACGTGGCAGTGCACTTGCCGCTCACACTTACCACCTCTGATGGAACATATTAAACTGGAAAGACGTGGTTTCTCCCTCACTTGAGAAAATTTGCCCTTTAAAGCACAACTCGTTAGTTCAGCCCTCTTACCATTTTACGCACATTATTCCGGGTCACTGTAAGTCAAAATCTGTTCCTGTACAAAACCATAACTTTCACTTTTCGAAAATACCAATACTTTCCCGTGAAATAGCGATATTCTTTTTGGCGCTTGTAGACTTTTTTCAGACTTCTCGCTCTTCGAAGCGGAGGTTCTGCGCAAAATATTTGAAAACTGCGCCCCGTGGTTAAACACGGGAAAAACTAAGCAAAACAAAAGATGTCTGAACACAATGTATTTCCTTTTTCAGAATGTATTTGTTACACAATGTCTGTGTCATATAAAGATGGACAGACTAACACTATTTTATTTTCACTACTCGCTACATCATCTGGATACTAACTGAATTCAAAATCACATGTTACACTAAAGCACGGACACTTATTTACATTTTTACATATTTATCAAATTCCCGAAACTACTTAATATTTACACTGACCTGAACTTGAACTTACAACCCTTATTAAACTTGAACCCTATTTACAAACTGAATATTTATCACTAATTATTTTAATACAAGATAGCCCCCTTACAAAAGAAAATAGCGCGACCTCGCGCGAAAATATTACAAAAATACAAATGCGAGAAAATGCAAAATATACAATTATGACTAATCTCGCAGGGGATAACGAGATGTCATAAATAAAAAGAAGAAAAATGAAATGAAATTACGAAATGGAAATTAACTTTAAATCATAACTGAGAATGGAATTATTATCGTGCTTAGTGTAACAAAATACACCCTAGAAAATTGGATTCCCAAAAAATTCCGTTTGCTTTCTTGTCCTTGAAGATTTTCGTATGGGTTGTTCGTCTGCATCTCGTTCTTCTGTGGTTATGGATGAGTGTGGCTGCGTCTGCTGTTGTTCTTCTGACTGCATCTGATGATGTTGACCTGGCTGTGGGTGGTGATGCTCATCTGACTGCCGTTGCTGCAGGTAACTTTCTGTCTCTGGTGGCTCGTGGAAAGACTCGAAATGGTCCTCCTCCGGAAAGTGGCCTGCTTCTGTAGACGGGACTGACTGAGGCCGTATCTCTCGAACAGCAGTTGGCTCTGCCGAAGCACATGTGGCTAGCCAATTATCGAGAGAAAAGGAAGGTGTACTCTCTTCGCTGCATGGCTCGTCAGTGGTGGAGGCTTTCGAAGAGACGTTTGTGCTCCCATCGTCTATGTCTGCCTTGTTGTACTTCCATTGAGACTTCGGGTAAGGCTTTAAGCGGTTGACGTGGATACGCTTTTCGATCCCGGTTTCTTCGTCCATGATTATGTAATTGTGGTCGTTACAGACTTCAACGACGCGAAATGGACCATCGTATGCTGGCTGTAACTTCGATGATATGCCAGCTTCCGGGATGATTCTGCGGCAGAGTACTTCATCATTAGCCTTGAACTGTTGCAGTTGGGTGTTCTTGTCGTAGTAGACTTTCTGCTGCTGATGATACTTCGATGTTCTCTCTGCTGCTAGTAACCTTGCGTTTTCCACTCCTTTCTCGACCCTCGTCACGTAGTCATCATACTCGTACCATTGCATACTGTCATCTGCTTCGCTGCTGCCGAATACGATCTGATGGGGAAATCTTCCATCTCGGAAAAACATCAAGAAAAAGGAAGAGCGAGTATCTTGGGGGTGGGGGAATCGGCCCAAACGCTTTCGATTCATTTGGATTTTCGTTTTAAAAATATTGGGTGGAGTTGGCTCCATTTTAAACTGTAAACCAGGTGTGTTCGTCTTTCAACGGCCGTGGATGGCAGTAGATATAGGTTTATGCTGCGAGTAGACGATCAGGATTTCCCGCATGGAATTAATGATGGTGCCGAAACTCCTGGCACGCTCGCCATTTCTGTCATATAAAGATGGACAGACTAACACTATTTTATTTTCACTACTCGCTACATCATCTGGATACTAACTGAATTCAAAATCACATGTTACACTAAAGCACGGACACTTATTTACATTTTTACATATTTATCAAATTCCCGAAACTACTTAATATTTACACTGACCTGAACTTGAACTTACAACCCTTATTAAACTTGAACCCTATTTACAAACTGAATATTTATCACTAATTATTTTAATACAAGAGTCTGATTTTGACGACTGTTTCATTGCTTGTTGACGTTAATTTATCAAAGAAGAGAACAAATTAGTCTCCTCATCAAAGTCAAGAGTACTCACCTTTTCATAATAGAGAAAAACAAATTTTGCTTTACCGAAATTTTCAATAATTCACCTTTGTTTAACAGTTCATAGTTTTCGAAACGTAGATTTGGCGTGACACATCAGACGGCGCTGCTTTTGACGCAAATGCCGTGGGGTAATCACGGTCGCGTGAATGGATATTTTAGGTTGATTATTTTAGTAAATGACATTATTATTAACCCAAAAATACTCCGTTGTCTTCGTGATTGAGGAACGACCTTGAGTATTCGAATTGTCAATCAAACTTACCACTATCTGACGCAAAGTCGATCAAGCTCGGCAAGAGGTCGTTGGCGGCAGCGGCGCTATCATCTTCATAGATGGTGTCGACGGTGTGATGATGGTCCTTGGATGAGTGATGATGCAAGCTATGGGAGGTCTCAATAAGGATCATATAGAGCCAGAAAAAGAGACTTGTAGCCAAGCAGTGCATGGTCGCAAATCGGGCAAGCTCCTTACAGCGATTAATAATTACCTAGAAAAAAGGGAGCGAATGATGCACAATAAAGCAGAACTGAAACCTGATTTTATCCCATTATTTTTCATTGAGTTCTTTTTAACAATTTGCATACACGCCTGCAGCCTTGTTTGCCGTGAAGATCGATTTAAAGCAGAACTGAAACATGATGCTATTCCATTACTTTCATTCAACAGCATATACAATCGCCACACTGTCAGAAGTTTCATAGCAGACAACACAAGGATGCGCGATTTCAACAGACAATGCGTAACCGGCAACACTTGGGATGTGTTTGTGTTTGAAAACGTCATGCATGAAATATTATGCATAACAAGCATTGCCAGGAAGAGCCGAAAAACCGCCAAAAAGCATCTGCTGAATTTCCGACGTCATGACGACAAACAAAAAAGTCAGCAGATGCTTTTTTGGCTGCTTTTTGCTCTTCCTGGAACCTCTAAGTATTTGTGTTGCCATGGCCCTCGGACTTTTTTGCAATAAATATCATATCATATTCAGAGTACGGAATAAAAAAAAAATGGAAGGCGAAGCCCGGCTTTAACCCGTGACCGTTGAATGGCATACTTACACTCGAATACTTAAATAGGATGAACAATTGGTAAAAAGAGTAAATGGGGTAAAGAGTGGCGAGTACCACACCAAGAGGGTCACCACAGTGCATCCTGATCTCTGGGTTGTCACTCGTCAATTGCATAATCTTTCTGGTCAGCAGAAGAGCGGAATGAATCAAGTGAACGAAGCAGAATCCTAGAAAACAAGAACAAATATCAAGCAACTTATACCACATGCAAACATGCAGAGGCATCACTACTAGGGGGGCGCCCCCCCCCCCAATGTTGTCGACCAGTCAGTAAAAAATAGGCGAGTCGGCGCGAAGCGCCGCGATTTTGGTAAAAACAGTCGGTTTTTTGTAAAAAAAAAGTCGTTTTTTCTTTAAAATATTTGTTTTTATTAAAATCAGCCGATTTTTCGTCAACACGGTCGTTTTTTTCTCAATAATACTCGTGTTTATCCGCAAAAACAGTTGGTAAAAATGACCAGCCAGTCGGTAAATACCTTGTCCCCCCCCCCCCAAACATTTTGGCCAGTAACGTCTCTGCAAAACATGAAATAACAGACCCAAATGAGACTGTTTTCGAGCGCCATTCTCGCTATCTGGAATCCTTTGACCTTTTAGACACAGAGGCCCATTTCGCGGAAACCTAACGGTGGGTAAAGGCGTCCTTTCGGGCCCCCTTGACATTTTCAAATGAAAATCCTACACGGGCAAGACCAGAATACAGAAATTATTACCAGCATATAAAATAAGCTCGACAATTAAACTGGTCTGGTCAGTGGTCAGGCTGTTGCTGGAAGCAGGTGGCTGGATTGCAGGTGCAGTTGCAGGTTCGTTTTCTTTCAACAACAGCCGAACGGGGACCCTTGCCAAGAAGGGCCGAAATATCGCTGAAGAACATCATAGCTGATATTTCAGTTTTGAGTCGTTTTTCAATATTTGGTTCCCAGTAAGCTTGGGCTGAATGAGTATTTTTGCTAGTCTCGTATAGCCGTCCACCAAATCCATCGAGTTATAATTAAAGCGTGCGTGTAGATCAGCCGTCTTGCCGTTATCCTAGTCTGACGTGGAAATAACTTTCGCGGTTTTGACCGTCGCGTTTTTTCCCTGTCGCTGTTTCTGCTGACGCGGTTTTCGCTTTCACGGTTTTGTTTATACAACCGTGTCACTTGATCGAGCCAAAGAGAAAGGATACGGCAAAGTTCTCCAGAGCATGGCAAGATAACTGCCCGCTGCGTTGTAACACGCAATGAAAAGACAAGAAACAAGTTTGTGCAGCATTTCCCCTTACTGCGTATTTCAAAGCACTTACCAACAGCACCGATTTTGAGAAAGAAACTTCCAGAATGCCGACTCAATGAAAACATATAAGAGAGATCTCCCGTTTTCTCGGACACGTGGATATCGTGGTTGTAAACTGAGAATCCCTTTTCGTAGTGAGAACCGTCAGTATCTGCAAAATTAGTTTCACTCAGTATATTTTAAAGACGGAGACAAAACGCCCTTTTTCTGCCTAAAAAACGAGTAGGCTACTCTATGCATCTCGTTGTACCTACAAACTTCTCCTTTCACGGCAGTATCGTAAACACAGATAAACTCCACATATGTTCACTTCCTTCAAGCTAAATACTCCTTGAGCCAGGGCCGTATCCAGGGGGAGGTTAGGGGTTTTGACCCCCCGCCCCCGAGACCCACAAAAGTAATCATTTTTTGTAGGCTTTAACCTCTGATCTGTCTTTTTTGTACTTTTTGGCCCGACCCGTGGGCAGCCACCCCCCCGAAATAAATTCCGCGGCAAAGCCCCCCCCCCCGGAATAAATTCCTGGATACGGGCCTGCCTTGAGCTTTAAATTTGTTCTTTAGATTACTACTTGTAAGTGTGTAGCCCCTTTGCTAGCCAACAGAACACAGTTCGGCTACGCCGGGATTCTAAGTTTCATTCCGTGCAAATCACATATCAACAGTGAATAACTACATCACATCTGAGAATTTCAAATATCAGCACGCAATGAGGTCATCTTTCCATAAGTTCATCCTTCATCCGTGTTTCGACTGTCTCTTTTCATTTTTATTTCTGTTATTTCTCGAAACATGTTCGTGTGTAAAACGCCTGAAGTATATACTGATGGTGACTCACGAGAAGGCTCGTATCAAGCCAAAGCTGACGACTGGATTAGGATTAGTGGGCAAAGGTTTTGATAAGGACTTAGAGCGCACGTGGGTCTACGTAACCTTTCTAGGTTGGGTCAAATACAAGAGACCCGGAGCGTGAGTGAACATAATGCTAGTAACGGCTTTCACTGATTTGTTTGGTTCGGCGATGAACCGTACAGTCAAGCACAAATCCTCAATTTTTGGGCATGATGACCCAACGTCAGGGCATGCCCCAAGGTATGGGCGTGGTGCCCATACGTTGGGGCACCATGCCCTGGAGCATGGGCATGGTACTAGCATGGCACCCCCATGGTATTTGGTTTAACTGAGATTGATTACATACCTAAATAGGGCTGTCTTCCTCTCCTAGACCACAAGATACCTGATCTTATGTTCTATCCAACCTCTTTTTCCAATTTTAAAAATATTAGAGAACTTCCAAGAAATTTAGCCATGAATGAATTCCCCTTTTTCCCTGGAAATGGATAGGTAAACCAATAGGAAAAAGTGGCCTTCATTAAAGGCTAAATTTCTTGGAAGTTCTCTAATATTTATAAAACTGGAAAAAGAGGTTAGATAGAACATAAGATCAAGAATCTTGTGGTCTAGGAGAGAAAGATAGCCCTATTTAGGTATGTAATCAATCTCAGTTCAACCAAATATCATGGGGGTGCCATGCTAGTACCATGCCCATGCTCCAGGGTATGGTGCTCCAACGTATGGGCACCATGCCCATACCTTGGGGCATGCCCTGACGTTCGGGCACCATGCCCAAAAATTGAGGATTTGTGCATGACTGGAACCGTATGCCTAAGGTCATGGTCAAATGTCACAATTTGACTATGTGTCAATCTGACTTTCGACTATTTGATCAGCAGCCATGATCAACTGCCAGAATGGCGGCATGCTTCTGGAGCGTTGGAGCGGACAAAAAAGAACCGATAGCGAAAACAAATAATCTGACTGAGCCTCCGTCTCCTTATCTCTGTAATATGACTATGCGGAGTCGAATATTTCCCCATACCATGTCCGCTACGAACGAGCGGAGGTTAGTAGCTTCGCGCCACATCACGTTTTGTTACCTCTACAAATTACTTAATCGCAGTGAACCCGCCGGTGAGGAAAAGTAGGAGTCAAAGCTGATTGGTTCACTGGACGCGCTCCAGAGCGGGTCAGCGCGCGGAGTACGCCTCCTGCCAGCCTCCTTTACTATTTTTGTCTGCGATAAGCAACGGCGAAGACGGAAGATGAGTAAACGGGCATAGCTCAAAGCTAGAGTAAATATCTCTAGGTCCGCTCAGTTTTGTCGGGGTATTCGTAGTCGATGCATTGGACTAAAGACAGAAGTTCTGTTCTTGCTGATAGTGCTTCGTTTGCTCTAAGAAAGATGAAAATGTCTTGGTTTACCTCGCTGAAGGAGTTTCTCCCTTGTTCTTCCCGAGTAGAGTAACAGATCAAAATGAAAGAAAATGAACCACGCCAGTCCCGTAACAGTTAAGTAGATACCAAACACCTGAAAATTAAATACATAATTGCAAGGAAACTTGCGCGATACGGATTAGTATTCGCAATGGTAAAGATCACTTTGTTTTCTGCAGTCACAATCGTAATATTTTTCAAACTGACAAATTTAACGGTCATACGGTTTTCACGATTATTTTCAAAGACTCGCTCAAACACGCCGCAGAAGATATATCTAAGCCAGTGGAGTTATAAGAGCGATTCTGGCGGTCTGGAAAGCTCCGCGGGCTTATGCACCGGCTGTTTTTGCGACTTCGGCTAAAACTCGCTTCGCTTTCCGGAGCTGTTCTCGCGCTCCGCTAGTTTCCGCAAGTGACATGGAAAGCGAATCTACTTCGCGAGTGGAAAGTGATTTTGGCAAGTCAGCGAGAAGTTTTAAAGATGCAAGTGAGGCATGACGACTTTCCCTTTGTTTTGCGCTCGGAGGATTCTCGCTTTGCTTTTCGGAAAGCAAATCCAAGAGATCGCCAGAATCGCCCTATAATGAGAACCATCACGGTTTCCGAGATCAGAGCTCTTTGTTCCAAGCGCCACTGAATCTCTCGGCTCTTACTGTAGAACTGTAAGACAAACACTGTGCTATAATTACGGAATGCAAGCTTTCTCTGACCCCAGGTTCCGTGATCTTTTTCCACCTGTTCATAACCCTCCCAGAAGTAGACGCCCCCGGGAAAAATCCCAGAAAATTCCTAAATTAACACCGATAAATTGCACACACGAAAGGTACAGGAAAAGCTTCGTTCCATCTTTCGTGACACTTTTTAATTCTCAAGACTAAAAGTGAATTTTTGGTTTTTCATTGGAAATCAGATAACCTTGGTTGTGTTTTAAATTGTATATATATTTTGTATCTGTATATCTGTTGAAAATGTTGAACTGACGACGCTTTGTTAATGACTATGTTGACACGAAATGCAAATTCGGCATTATTGCTGTGAAAGCCATTTTTAAATTAAATTCTACTCTACTCTACTCTACTCTAGAACCAACTGTATTTATAAACGCTTATATCTTCGATTTATCGCTTTTGTCAGATTCGAAAAGATAGCTCTATAGCTCTCACTCTCATGCATCTTGCAGTTGCACGTTGCAACTATGCGTTGAACTTAATTTTCAATGCCAATTTTTTTCAGTACCGTCCGCTCACACACAAAAACACACTCATAAAATACTTAAAGCCCGTCAACCTACTTCCGTAACTGCATTCATGAATTCTTGAGCGCGAAGACCCTAATTTCATATGTTCCTAACGACACTAATCTTTGCACTTGCCACGATTCACTATTTTCCGGGCGCATTATGCTACCGACTGGTGCTCTTGTATCATGCTACTGATGCGTAAAACCGGTTATCTGAATTTTGCCGAATTTTTGCTAGAAGTCAATGGGTCTGGGAAAATGCTTAACTCAGCCAAAGCCGTGGGTAATTTGTTAAGAGCAGAGCCTAGTTTTACAGTATTCAAAATATAGTTTTAAATACTGGAACATGAAGAGTAGATAGTGTGAGGTGTGCTTTAAGTTTTAAATTTTGATTATACGAATTTTCCAGAACAATAGGCTTGTGTCTCTCGACGAACAGAAGCATAAGAATAAAAGTTATACCTCATCAATGCTGCTGTCTGGAAGGAGAAACGTCGCTACTCCGATAACAACGCCAACGGTTATGAGAAAGACTGCGTAGATGCAACTTAGTATCACAGTTAAGGTATTCCTGAAAGAACAAAATTCTGAACATCTTCCCGTAAAATTATGGCAAGAGTTATCGAAACATTCCAAAATGTAATGGCATATTCATCAATCCGGCCTGAGTTCCACACTTTCCGTGAAAATCGCAGAGGTTAAATTAGACCCTCACCATCTTCTAGCAATAAGCAGAAATCGCCAGACAAAAAAAAAACACAAGAAAAAACACGATAAAATCGAAAGTGTTGCTCCGCAACGCAATTAATTTTGCAGTCGTCGATGTATATACATCTTTGCCATGTGCAGTATATGTCACCATAAAGTTAAGTTTATGTATACCTCGGCGCCACCCTGTCTGTAAGGCTCAGATTTCTATTCCCCGGTCCACGTCCCCCACGCCTGTGGGCATGTTTCTCGTATAAAAGAATCATAAACTGAAGTCCCAGAATAGATAAAACATCGGCTGTTGCAAAAGTGTTTTGCACACCGAGGAAGGTCCCTAACTAAGGGTGACGGACATTGTAGGTCGATAAAAGGCCTCAAGTGGTCATC
Source organism: Branchinecta lindahli (assembly GCA_023053555.1). Classification (NCBI taxonomy): domain Eukaryota; kingdom Metazoa; phylum Arthropoda; class Branchiopoda; order Anostraca; family Branchinectidae; genus Branchinecta; species Branchinecta lindahli. The sequence goes on from JAKZAO010000014.1 coordinate 19,471,763, forward strand.
TTTCACGTAATCGACGAAAAGGTATCAATACAGGGATCGGAGTAATTAAAAAATAACTGGAGGACAATCTCTCCAGCACATTCAATCCGCTAATTTCATATTCTAATTTCATATTCCTGCGTGAGAAGCTTTTAAATGGTATAGTTACGCCAGTAAAGGATCTACTTAAAAGTACAAACCCCAGAATTATATGTAGGATTGGTCTATATCTGGATCATTTAAATAAGAAAATTAAAAGTATGTGAGGTTAGATTGTCGTTTGGGGGAAGGAGTTTAGTTTGGTATTGAAGGTTCGCCCGTACACTGAATGTGAAGTTGGTATGTTGTAGTGTTTCTGTTTTGTTTGTGTTCATGGCCCAAGGGCTTAAATAAACATCTATCTATCTATCTATTCTGTCAATGGACGCTTTGAGCCATATTCCAGAACTGGGACAAGAATAAATAACGATAGAATCACCTGAAAACTTTCTTCTTTTCCGCCGACGGTGTCTGTAACTGAACACAGATTGCGTTCGAGGGGGTCGTCCAGCCTCCGACTGACCGGGTCTTCTTGGGGTCAAGCGCCGATAACGGATTGACAGTCCACTCTGATTGTCCGGGGAGTTTGGGGATCTTCGGCACAAAGTCCTTCTGCTGCTGAGCCTGGTTCTGCAGTGCTTTTCGGCGAGCTCGGCGGGAGAGACGGGATTCCTCGGATGATGAAGACTGGCGGTGACCTAGAATAAATGAACGTAACCGTGCGGTCTGGGTTCTTAAGCCCCTTAGGATTTCTGAATATTCCTCCAGCCCAAGCTGACTGCGAAAGCACATCTCGCACTATTTAATGCTCATGTTCCTGCATTCAAAGCTATCTGAATTCTGTAAAACTAAGCTCTACTATTAAGAAATTATCCAGGGCTTTGGCTGTTTTAAGCCTTCTCCCAGACCCATTGACTTATAGCAAAACTCGGCAAAATTCAGAAAACTGGTTTTACGCATCAATAGAATGATACGCGAATAACTCGTCGGGGGAGCATAATGTGGAAAATAGTGGATCTTGCAAAAATCACTGAAGTGTCGTTAGCAGATTCAGAATGTAACATATGGTATTTGGGTCTCCAGGTTTAAGAATAAACGAATGTGATTACGGAAATAGGTTGTGGCATTATAGGCACGACGGGCCCTTTAGCAAGGGTTTTCTCCAATCGAGGTCACCCTTAGCTTTTGATCTCTCTAAATGTATTCGTCAGTACCTCCCGCTAAAGTTGTTCGTCGTTTTTCGCATTCCAGACAATGTCTGTTGCGCCGTCCGATTCCTTCACAGAGCTCTGTTGCGGCCCGGTCCCAGAAATGGCATATGACCTTTGTTCCGTTCCGTGCATGCTTCATTCGAATCACTAACCGTTCCCGACGCAGCCACAGAATTTCCGACCCCCCCCCCTTTATCGCGGTAGGGTGCGATGCGGACACATGAATGGCAGATCTATCTGCTCTTACCAACCACCCATCAAATCTCGATCGATCAACTGTTCAGAATTTACGCGAGTTAATTATTTAATAGTTAGTTATTTAATATAATCTCCCCACCCTTCGGATGAGTGGATGCGTAAAACGAAGGTTTCCTACAGTAATGGGTCATATGGTCAGTGCAGTATAGGTCAGTGCAAAACGGATTCGTTAGCTAAATTTTATTAGAGCTATATTTCGGCCCTTCTTGGCAAGGGTCCTCTTGAGGCTCAAAACCGCTCAAGTTGGAAAAACGAACTTGTGGACAAACAAGTTCACGCTCTTTATAGGCGAGCCAGGTTCCATCCTCCTAGATTATGAAGAAGTCTTCGAACTAGAGAAAGTTCGGACAGGGAGAATGACAAACGGAGACACATTGCGATCAATGATGCTATATAGCACTTCGGGCAATGGCTATAAATGCTGTACAATGTGTGGTATTGATGGGGAGGATGCGGTACATTTGATATGTTATTGTGAGGAATTGAAAGGATGAAGGAAAGGAAGTATTTGGGCGGGAGGTTTGGGAGGAAAGGGAATTGGTTTCAAGTATGGGACGTAAGTGTTTTGGTGACCTCCGAAGACTGGGTAGATTCCTGAAGTTAGCTATGACCCGGACCGTGAACTATTTTTATAGAAGTTGATTTTTGGTTTGTTTTCGGAGTGTATGATATTTTGTTTTGTGTTATTGTGTTATGTTTCCCGCCATGGCCCTTGGGCTTTATTGGGAATAAATTCATTCATTCATACTCGTTTGTTGCGCCAAGCAGTTAATTAAAGATCAGGAGAACGAAGGCCGACGCGAAAATATAATAATAAAACTTACCATGCTGTCTATTTTTCTCTTGCCCATTATCAGTCAGGGAATCAACCGAGCAGAGCGAACAGGACGACCTCTTATAGTGTTCAGCGAACGTAGTTCCGTGTGTAGCTGTAGGTGACAGCATCAAATGGAATTTCATACCCTGCACAGGAGAGTCCTGACCACTGTCATTTTGTCCCTAAAAAGAAACCTAGGGTCTGAAGGACACACCATCACCAATCGCTACTGCTTGAAAACTCGCCACGGTAGCTGATTTATAGACAGCGTTCAATTATTATTTCAAGAATGAACTCATAAAATTTGGTTATTGACGCAGAAACATGTCATTGTCACCACCTGATAGCATTGGATAATCGTTAAAAAAAAATCATAACTGGCTATGCCAACACAGTGGCGGAGGACAAAGTACACGAAGCATGACTGCAAATTATAAGCAAGAATAAATAAGGGAAGAATTGAGAACTCACATAGCCTCGATGTCAGCAAGCTGGATCTACTTTCGCCCGGTCTTATTTACCGGGGGTGGAGACTGGGTGGAGCTTCGCGTGTTGCCTCTTGCAGTATTAAGTGTTACCTCCAGAGCAAAAGTGACGAAGCAGTCAGAAAAGGCGGGAATTTCAAACAGTGCTGATTTCCGAGGATCATACAAAAGGGAAAAAACTTTACAGTCTCAGGTCAGATTTGCAATGTGAAGCTTATGTTATCACAACCCTTCGCAAAGACGATGAAGCCCAAGGGAATGCGGCATTGGATGCCTCAGAGAGCAATTAAGCAACTTGAAAGTTGAGGCATAGACCTAACACGCATGCGATGAGTCTACCACAGTTCAAGGACCGATTAAAGAAACATTTCTTGACAGAATAAATTTTTTTTTTTTAGAAGTGGTTAATTTTGGTACGGCGGCATGGTATCCCACTTAATGTTTTTTCTTTGCTTTCTTCTTTCTTTTCTTTTTTCTTCCTCTTTCATGCAGTCATCTTATCTTTTTTTTGACAAAGTGTGTGAAATTATATTGTAAAGTGAAGTTTTCTATTTACTGCCCCCACAGGCCCATTCGGGTTTTCCTGCAGATTATAAAGCGGATTAAAAAAAGATTTGTTCATGTAGTTTAGCATGTAAAAGTTGGTTTGTATAATAAAGAGTACTAAACTAAAACTAAAAAACTAAGCATGCATTTAGTTTATATTCAATATCGGTGTGAATATTAGTAATTTAAATTTTGGTCTTCTCAGGACTGTCTTATCGGGGGTAAATGGATGACGAAATAAAGGCAAAACAGGACCGACAACATTTTGGACTGAACACTATAGGACTTGCTTCAAAAGGTTTTCACTCTAGGCTTAGAAAGTCAGTTAGAATCGAGGGGGTACCCACTACCCGGCACCTGCTGTAAACGCTTTCCTGGCACCAACCGAAATAGGCAGTGCCGGCACCGATGCCGACAATAAATCGGGTGATTCATCTTTCAAACTCGTTTAAAATGCTTATTGTGATGTTTAAACACGTGACAACCGGTGCCGGCACCGACCGGGCATCGTGGCACCCGGCACTTGCTGTACTCTCAAATCGAGAGTAGGCAATCCCTCGGTTAGAATTTTCGGCTCTGCATAAGTAAGAAGAAAGATTTACTTATTTTTTCACACAAAACCGGACTGATAAGTTGATAATCAAAAATTTAGCCAACTACACGAGATAATGATATCCATTTTGACTACGAATAATAACAATTGTTATCACAAAGGGAGACGTTTTGAAAGATATCTTACAATCAGCAATTTGCAATAATTCAAAATTTTGGAAATACTTTATAGCCAACTGTTCTTCGCAACTACACAAGAAAATTATATGAACAAAATTTTATGTAGAGAGTACAACTTAAAAGAAAAACATAATAACTCTTTCAGCACATTTCGCCAGCTAAATGCCTTAAATTGTCCAAGCTTAATACCTTTTCTAGAAGCGAGTCTTTACAGTTCTGAGAAGACCCAAAATAAAAATTACTAATGTTCACACTGATCATATTGAATCTGGACTAAATGCATGGGTGTTAGGTCTATGCCTCAACTTTCAAGTTGCTTAATTGCTCCCTGAGGCATCAAATGCCGCATTCCCTTGGGCTTCATCGTCTTTGCGAAGGGTTGTGATAACATAAGCTTCCCATTGCAAACCTGGCCCGAGATTGAAAAGTTTTTTCCCTTTTGCATAATCCTCGGAAATCAGCACTGTTTGAAATTCCCGCCTTTTCTGACTGCTTCATCACTTTTGCTCTGGAGGTAACACTTAATACTGCAAGAGACAACACGCGAAGCTCCACCCAGTCTCCACCCCCGGTAGATAAGACCGGGCGAAAGTCGTTTTAGCTTGCTTCAAGTCTTCTCAATTCTTCCCTTATTTATTCTTGTTATAAGTAACGTACACACGGTTGGCTATCTCAAATTCGCAGAAGTATTCAAAATTAGGACCGAGGCTGCCCCGGAAACCTTCATCGCCTTCAAACATACGCATATAAAATTCTTAAGTTTAACTGAAAAGCCAGCTTATTTTTATTTTATATCTTCGATCTAAACCCACTGAATTATTTTGAATCTGCTAAGGTTTTCAAAAAAAGAATTCAACTCGTGCTTTAGATCGTGTTCCACCCTTCGAACAATAGTAACTATTAGTTACTATTTTCGTTCCAGCCTCGTAAAAAGTTACTACGCTGACCGTCCCAGCCTTCTCGAAATAGTAACTATTTCCTTACCACGCTCGGGAGCGTGGTGAATACGAATCTCTTTGACGAGATTGGTCCGATTAGCCTGTGCACGATATTTTGCTGAAAATAAAACATGTGTTCCAGCCTCGACGCTAAGAAGCCAGAGCTCGTGACGTCATTCGTAGTAACTACGGTAAGTAGGGTGGAACACGCTCTTGGTGGTGACGTTAGGAATACTCTTGATGACTATCTCTCCTTGCCGCTGCAAAATCTCCGGCCTCTCCGGGTATCTAGCGGAAGAAAGGCAGAAGTGGTATCACAGCTGCTCCCAAAGATCGCCGTGATTGCTTGACACAGGATTTGAGTCGTTGAGTTTGAGTCATTACGGAAACGTTTACTCCTTCTTCCTGAGGATCACTGGCGTGTTTTTGACTTAGTCATATCAGGGACCCATAAATTTCCTGTAATGCCTCGCCATTCAGGGGGCTTGTCAATGAGAGATTTCTGATGCTATGTTTACCGAACGGAAGATAGTTCGAGAAATAACCACGGTCCAATCACGTCCAAGGCCAGACAGACAAAATTTGGGATTCGATTATCTAGAGCGTGTTTCACCCTACTTACCGTAGTTACTACGCATGACGTCACGAATATTGGCTATTTTGCATCAAGGCTGAACACTTTTTTTTTTATAAATTTTCGGTAAAACATCACTCCACGGGATAATCCAGCCAATCACTTTTGCAGGGATCCGTAGTAACCACGCTTACTACGCTCCCGAGCATGGTAAGCAAATAGTTACTATTTCGTGAAGATTGGTACGGTCAGCGTTGTAACTTTTCGTGAGGCTGGAACGGAAATAGTAACTAATAGTTACTATTGGTAGAGGGTTGGAACACGCTCATATTAAAATCGATCATATGAGTTGCGGAGCTACGAAGAAAAGCCTCTTTACGTGAATGTTGTATCTCAGCACTTTTCTATTTGTCACTATTTAAACTTTAACGGACTAGGAATCGCTCGAAAAAAAAACACTAAATAATTACTCGTAGACTATAAATCCCGTTTTGTTTACCTTAACGGCAGTAGCATGCCCCACAGTAGGTTAGCCGTCCAGGGGGGCGTATATAGACAGAAGAAATAACAACCAAGTATTTACAAATGTTTCAACATTATTTAGAAAATGCCATACAGGGCGTGCTCCACCCTTCTAACAATAGTAACTATTAGTTACTATTTCGTTCCAACCTCGTCAAAAGTTACTACGCTGACCTTTCCAACCTTCTCGAAATAGTAACTAATCGTAACTATTCGCTTATCACAGTGGGGAGCGTAGTAAGCGTGGTAACTACGATCTCTGTGACGTGATTGGCCCGATCAGCAGTTGGCACGATATTTTGCCAAACAAAAAAATCGTTCCAGCCTTGACGCCAAGAAGCCAGGATTCGTGACGTCATGCGTAGTAACTACGGTAAGTAGAGTGGAACACGCCCATAAAATGCTGTTTAAAACGGTAAACGGATTTCATCCCAGAGCGTATTGCGATTTTGCGGATCATGATCCAGCCAAGTGTTGGATCCTGTTTCCGCGTGAGAGGCAGTCAAAATTTCTCTCTTGACGAGGATGGGGTGCATGGGAAGGGGGTACAGAAATATGTGCATTGGACTGAGGCATGAAATTGTGTAAATCAGACCCTGAATTTCCATGGCTACACTATTTCCTGTCGGTCTATCGTTTTCGGGCGTAAGGGGAATTATCAGCCTAGGGGCGTAATGAACAGCCACGATCGATTCGCTCGGGCGATACCCTGGCTGTAGTTCAATGGCAGAATTCAAGAACCGTCCAATTAACTGATCATACACTTAGCTTGTTGTTATCTTCCGAAGACAGATTGTTATCACTTGAAGTTGATGCCTGCTCTTCTTCCAGCACCCTATAACCAGCCATTTAAAGCCACGTTTTATTTATTTCTTGGTTCACTCCTAAGACCGTTTCACTGTTAGTCCTGTTTTGTCTTGTGTTTCGCCCTTTTCACTCCGAACACATCGACTCCTCGCCGGCACCGAATGCCGACAAAATATAATTAGCAACAAAATGAAAGTTCAACGGAAGCACAGGAAACAATTGGAGAGGAACGAACTTGTTGATTTCAGCAAGGAGGGTATTCAACACTGTCCAAATTTTCACAGCAATTAAATAAGGATGCGCAGTTTTAACAAATATGAGATAACAAACTATCTGTTGACGTTACAGAATTTTTCCGTTATGGCCCTTTTAAGTTTAACTGAAAAGCCAGCTTACTTTTATATCCTGGACTTAAATACACTGAATTATTTTGATCCTGCAAAGTGATTTCAGACATTTTTTTTCACCTTGGGCTCCAGTAGTGACGTTCAGAATATGTTCTCCTGGCCTGTCAAGACGAAGTTCATCCAGACGCGGGGAATTTGACTTTCAACAAAAGCGTGCATTTTAAATGGGTAGTGAAGCGAAGCTCATGAAATGTTCAATCAATTCTAAACTGTAAGGTCACTTCAGAAGAAATCTCGTTATTATGACCCACAAAAAATAATATTTCGGAAATCAGTCACCGTTGTAGTTCCCAAATATTACACGCATACGTACAAGAACACAGAAGCCCGACAAATCCGAAAGAAAAAGTTCATTCGACGAGAGTCGATTATATGAATAGCGGGGCAACGAACTAGCACATTTTCATCGGGTCTTCAAGTAATAACTGTTGGGTAACTAGACGTTAGCATCTCAGCCCTATTCGATTAAACTTTAAGTATTTTTTAGCAAATAGTAGCCTAACGTTGCAAACCATTTTCAGGGTCACGTTTTACAGAAACGAAACATTTTAAAGGCCAATAACACAATTTTTAATTTCACTGTCGACAAACAGTATGTTATCTCATTGCTGTTGAACAGCATCACCAGCCAACAGTTCTGCTTAAAGTTTAACCGAAAAGGGCTAGACAATCTAGTTACCCATCACTTATTCACTTAAATTGGCTTGAAGACCGCTGAAAATGAGTTACTTCGTTGTTCCGCTATTCATGAATAATCGATTTCGAATAGTGGAATTTCCGTGTGATTTGTGGTGCCTATATGCGCTTGTATTTTTGCTGTATGCCTTACGAGAAAGATTTATCAATTTTTTTTTGTTCAGGCACTAAGCAATCTTCACCAGTCTCACCACTGCCCACTGAAAAGCCGCATTTGTGTTGAGATTAAAATTTCCCGCGTCATAGTAGAATTTTCGTTGTGGGGGCGGCCGTAGAAATTCTGAACGTCATAACTGGAGCGGATAGTGGAAAATAGAAAAATCCCTTTGCAGAATCCAAATAATTCAGCGTATTCAGTTAAATGACACAAAAATAAGTTGCTTTTCAGTTAAACTTTAACAAATCAAACCCTAAAACTATATGCACGATTGGTGCATTTCTGGACCATATACGTAGGAGTAGGTTTATAGTTACGGGAAGTGGGAAGCTAATTAGTCTTTCGATTATCTTACTCACCCAAATGAGATTTCTGGGATTCCGCGTAGCTAAGCCTACAAATTCGCAATTTTTCAGGTAAGACCTCCTACCGGATGAAGTACAACGGTGAGAAGCGCTACTCCGAATTGACGCCTGAAACTCCTCGCCACGCCTGGTTATTATAATGTTACGGCTATTCTTATTATGTGTTGATTATTACCATCAGCTTGCGACATAGTTTTCTTTTATTTGGCTTTTTACGAGGAACCTCACCAAATTTTGAGTTTTCAATTTTGTTTCGGTAATGAGTCAACTCGGAGTAGCGTTTCTAATCGTACTTTAATACGCTAGGAGCAGTGAGCTGGAAAAGGACGAATTAATGTTCGTGACCTACAGTCCAAATAAATACAAAAAAACCCTGATCGGGTGTTTAAACAAATCAAAGTGGACTTCCACGAACGAAGTAAATGATTAATTATTCAATTTTAATATTTTTATTTTATAAAAAAAAAATTCGAACAGGCGTGTAATGCATATCTTCCTATGACCCACGGTCAGTTATTTTACGATAATCTACCACAGAAAGTTAGCGGCAGATATGAGAGGATGATATAAGTCATAGCAGCCTCCATAGAGATGATTAAGTTATAGCAGTTAACACACCTCCCTCTCGGTTGAAATCGGAATGACAACCTAGATGGCCATTTAAAAACATCAACCTCGCCTTCGGCTCGGATAGGTTATTTTCAATGACCGTCTCGGTGTTATTTTCCGATATCAAATTCGATGTCGGAAGTTAACCTTTTCTATCAATCATTTACTATTAAAATGAAGTAATTAATTTTACTTATAGCCTACTCAACGAAATGGATAAAATTGAACTTCAACACACACGGAAGAAGATCGATCGTTCAAAAGGTAGGTTTCAGAAGGCCCTTGTGAATGCTTTTATGTTATGAACAATTTATCATGGCTTTCTGAATTCGCAATACGGTCGGTAACCGGCACTGACCAAAGTTTGTCACTCCAACAAATGATCAGGACTGGAGTCTCGGAATCGAGAAAAAGCACAACGAAACAGGACTAACGAATAAGAAAACAACTTGTGCCAACAATAACAACTTGCGTAAATAACACGAGTTCATCAACTCGGTCACTATGTCAAAATGCAACTGGAAGACAACGTCCATCCTAAACGGTAACATACACCACTCCTTCAATGCCATTCATTCCAGCAAAAGGACAATTTGATAAGACAGAATAAAACACGTTCATTAAGGTCTAAGTCAATTAGCAAGCGTGAAGTCGTCACGGGTTCTATACTGAACAGAAGTTAACTTTCCACTGCCTTGGTCGGCCATTTTGGTTATAACAGCGAAAAGAAAAGCTGACAAGACCGGCAAAAAAATACGGCATTTGCAAGAGAATGAGTGGATGATAATTTAATACACAAGAGATAGGAAGATATTAACAAGGAAACAAATACAAGAAGACCCACAAAACACATAGCAAACAGCATCGAGTTTAGCCTTTGTATCCCATAGGCTGATTATTCCTGCAGTTACTTCGGACCGCACATGTTTGCAGGATTAAAGATCAGGGCATGGAGATCTTCAACTGTGGTAGCCTACAGGTTCCGAGACTTTAAACATCTCAAATACACAGGCGATCTGCGCTCATAGTGACCTTTAACCCAAGAAGTAAAAACAAAGTTATCAAAGGTCTGATCTTAACATTTACCGCTAGCGACCCAACCGCATCTTATAGTAGAGGTGAAATCTCATAAGCTATTACGAACTGCAACCCATCTCCTTGATTCAAAAAGCCAAGTTCAAGATGGAAATCCAGGTACCTACCAGGCAGATACCCTCGTTCAAGTGAAATTTTTAAAGTTCTCGATATTAGGAGCTGCAGTTTTTAGCGAACCTACTCGGTCGGGAAAACACTAAAGAAAACGACCAATGATCCTTCACGTCTGGCTCTTCCCACTCCCGGGCTTCTACCTCCATATCCTCCCCGAAGTTCACAGCAGAGTCTGTGTGTGTGTGTGGGGGGGGGGCTTTATCAACCGGTCGAAAAACTGTCATCATCGATGAATTTCCGCTCAATGGGCCGCTAGCTACTGGGCTGGAGGTAAGGCAAATAAGGTTTCGACTTACCCAACGAGACAAAATTTCTCAGCTTGTCAAGCACCTTCACAATCAAGAGCGACAAATACGAAATCCGTTAACGATCACTACTGCTTCACCTCAGGCAGAAGTTTCATTTGACAGTCAATATCGTACTGGAGCAATTCACTCTGGACAATTAACCGTTTACACCCAGCAGGTACAAACAAAAGGATGTCTTTCAGTCAAGCTCAAAGTAAACTTAGTCTTATTTCGAGCTGATGGGAGTTCTACTAGCATCCATCCTGAGGATTGTCCATAGACGTATTAGAAGAAGGAATGAGGGAGGAGTGCCAGATACACTGCAAGGTGGAAGTTTGGCAGATCAAAACAGAACTGTTTGCCACCGAAGGCCTTGATCGCCTCAGACGATCAGGATTCTCCGCACTGTCAGTCGTTCTGGCCAGGAAAGTAAAACATATATCAATATTCCCTGAGAAACTGACGATGGTGACGAAAATCAGATGATAATCTTATTTTCGTTTCTATTCTTTTTTTTTTGATAGGTATATACGCTACGGACATCATAGCTTACGCTAAATTGTGCCGTGCCCCGCATCCATAGATTTGGTACTACGCGCGCTGAAGCTGTTGTCCAGTTTGCCGCAGGACATATGTTGGCTAACCGTTTGTATCCAGAGCTTGCCCAAGGCTCTGCCGATGTTTTTCAGGACAAACGTCCCTAGTCCCCGTGGGGACTCAAACCCTCAACCTTCCGGTCAAGAGCCCGACGCATGCGCCATAGCCACTAGCGCCATCGGAGGTATTCAGCAGCAACTGAATATGAACCCCTCTCGGATCGCGAGCTTTGCTTCGTCTGTACGAAGCGAGGATCACCGGCATTGAAGCACTACCTATACCGTGAAACCACAAAATATAGTAGGATGGGCAATCCTCGAGCTATAGGCGTCGACCCCTGTCATTCCTATCCCCAATTTATCATGCCCTTATGCGACCTAGAAAGCCCTGCTAGTTTATGCGCCAGCTGTTCTTACGACTGGGGCTACAACTCGCTTCGCTTTCCAGAGCTGTTCTTGCGCTAAGCTCATATCCGCCAGTGACGTGGAAAGTGAATCCACTACGGGAGTGGAAAGTGATCTCGGCAAGTCAGCGAGAAGTTGTAAAAGCGCAACGACTTTCCATTCGTTCTTGTGCTCGTTTGAGTTCTCGCTTTGCTTTTTCGAATAATCGCCAAAATCGCCTTAAATCATGATCGTCTGTACGCAAATCAGCAGCACAAAAACACACCGGACACCACGTTTTGGAACACGTACAACTGGGGATGTATGGTCCCTATCTTGCGGGTAGGAATCGAACGACGATCCCTGGTATCAGTACTCAGAGACCAGCCTGTATAGCGTTGCTAGAAAGTCCGATTTAATCTAAATGACCAACAAAACAACAATTAACAAAGACTGTCATGTACGTCTCTTTCACTACGTGGAAATATATTCCTGGTGTTTTCTGCACAACTCATCGATGATTTTGGACTCGATTTCTTCGTTCTCTGAGGCAGTGATTTCTTTGGTAGAAACTTGATCAACAAACAACACCTTACTTCGGCGGGTTTGTAAAGTATTTCCGATAACCAATTTATGGTTGTAGTTGTCCAGTGCAGCGCGACACTTGTCAGTCAACCTAGATTCGTCTGTCTCAAGCTTGAAAGAAACGACATATGCAACAGGCGCCCATAGTTTAACTAGCGGCCTCATCATTTTCGGAACAAGTTCAAGGGATATAGTTGGAGGACCTCCTGAAGAATCCATCTTATGAACTGGCATTTGATCGTGGGGCAGGTAAAAGTCTGAAACTGCAGCAGCAAGAAACAACACAGCTTGCCTGCCGAAAACACTCAACTGCTGTGAGACATCCCTCAGAAGCCACAGATAATCAGCCAGAGTCACAAAACAGACATGGTGAAGGCGGTTTTCGGATTTGGCTTTACTGTACTGCTCCAAGACTGGCTTCACCTGTGCCTCATACTCGCTTTTGACGCAAATTTTACCGCACGGTTTCGTTTCCAGAGCATCCAAAAGTGAAACGGTCGAAAAATGTCTTACAAATGGTTCCATTGTTTTAGGCCGATACATGAAAATGACAGCATAGCCTTGCTGTAGAAAATACTCACTAGAAGCAGAGCCTCTGGTACCGGCACTAAAGTTATCAACAAATCTCACTGTGTTCTTTTCCAGTGGCACTATTGTGCCACCAGAGGTGACTAGAGCAATTTTTGATTTTCTTGCATGATGTTCATTGCAGAATGCTAGTAAGCCAGGAACTTGAGCAGTTACTTCTGCTGATGGTGGATTTTGGGTGAAAAAATTTTCCCATGTGTCTACCATGATTCCATCTAAAGAAAGAGCAATTAATAGAAACAGACCAAGGATAACACAGTCACAGAATGGCATCAGAATGGTGGAAGTCTAATAAAGGGCTGCAGTGGAACAAGCAGAGTATGCATAACCAAACTAATGATTGATAGCAGACTTATTCAACTGGACGACATATAATTTTTGGAGTTACACCTCAAGCATGTTTTCAGTTTCATATGTGTCTTTCATGTTCATAATAATAATAATAATAATGTTTGTCTGTTTACCCACCACTCAAATGTATTGTTACACCTGTTACATAAACTAAGCTAAACTTTCTGTCCCAAGTCAAATGCTCAAATTTCATTTTGTCTTTCTTTCAAGTTTTTCTACCTAACGTTTTTTATGGCACTTGAGTTACTCAAGTGCCATATAGCGATCGTAATGTCTGTCTGTCGGTCTGTCCGCATTTTGCTAGTTTTGGGCACTTCCACATGACCTAGGACGATAAAACTTGGCAAGCGTATCAGGGACCCGACCGGATTAACTTGAAAATAATCACTTCCCCGATCCCACCATCAGTGGGGGAGTGGCGGGATGGGGAATCCGGAAATTAGTAACATTCATAACTTTGGAACGGATAATCTGGCGTGCATTAAACTTGACAGGTATCAAGAACAAGTGTCTTGGATGTTCACTGTCAAATTCGGATCGGATCCGATAATTGGGGGGGGGGGAGCTGGAGGGGGACACCGGAAATCTCTTGAAACGCTTTTTCTAATTTGTGTCAAACCCCTAACCCACACTAGTAAAGCTCTGCGCGTGGATGAGTCATTCTTTGCTCAAATCTTTTGGGTGTTCGGAGAGAGCTTGTCTATAATACGAAGGTCGGTAGTTGAATGTTAGTAGGGGTTGATATAGATTAGGGGGCGCTAGGAGGATGAAACTTGGGCAGGCGTATCAGGGACCCGACAAAACCATCCTGGAAATAATCAGTTTCCCGATCCTACCGGGAATCCCCACAATCTCTTGAAAGGCTTTTTCTAGTTCTTGTCAAATCTCTACCCCTTTTTCCCACTAGTAATAACTCTGCGCGTGGATGAGTCATTCTTTGCTTAAATCTAATCGAAGGTCGAAGGGGTTGGTACATGTTGTTGAAGCGTAGTAGGAGTTAATATAGATTAGGGGGAGCTAGGACGATGAAACTTGGTAGGCGTATCAGGGACCCGACCGTGTCCTAGACCACTAGGCTAATCGTATTTGTGATTCGACCGACTGCGGGAACAGGTACAGTTTAAGGATTAAAATAAGACCGGCTCTAATAGAGATTATTTGAATTGCAGTTCCGTGAAATTTACTTGTTTTAAAGAATCTTTTCGTATAATTGGTCCTTGAATTACGCGTCTTTCGACTTATATTTGACGTCTCCGAGGAATAAAAAAAGAGATGGTCGTTACTTTTTAAGTTACTCCCGTTTGAAGATTTCTTCTAGTTGCCGTCTTTTATGACACTTGAGCTTTCAAGTGCCATATAGCGATCGTAATGTCTGTCGGTCTGTCCGGGTTTTGCTACTGTGGGCACATCCACATAAGCTAGGACGATGGAACTTGGCAGGCGTATCAGGGACCCGACCAAATTAGCTTAGCAATAATCACTTCCACAATTCGGCCATCATGGGGGAGCAGAGGGATACGGAGTCGGGAAACTAGTAACATACATAACTCTGGAACAGGTAATCGGACATGCATGGAACTTGACAAGTTGCAAGGACAGGTGTTTCAGATGTTCAGTTCAAATCCGGACCGGATCCGATAACTGGTGGGGGGGGGGCTGGAGGGGGAACCGGAAATCTCGTGAAATGCTTCCACATAAGCTAGGACAAGGAAAATTGACAGGCGTATCAGGGACCCCACCAGATTGACTTAGATATGATCATTTCCCCGATTCAGCCACTGTGATGGGAGGGGAGGGATAGGGAATCCGGAAACTAGTAACATGAATAACTTTGGAACCGGTAATCGGACATGCATGAAACTTGACAAGTGTCTCAGATGTTCAGTTTAAAATCCGGGGGGACCTAGAGGTTCGAACCTTCCCAGGAAGAAGAGGAGTTGTAGACCTGCCTTTTTCACTTCTTTTTACTTCAACAAGTGTAAAATAAAATGATATTCGACTCTGTATATAACTCTCAAGCAAAAAACTCCCGCCTACAGTTCGCTATTCTTACAAGTGCCATATGAGCTTTCAGCTCTTGTTTCTTCTTTTACCTTTCATCTAGGTATTTTTTTTTTGAAAATTGTGCTTTTTGCCAATTACCATGTTAAAAATTATGAAGAATGTTTATGGAAAGCACTCAAAATATTATTCAAAAAGGAAAAAA
Organism: Branchinecta lindahli; assembly: GCA_023053555.1. Classification (NCBI taxonomy): domain Eukaryota; kingdom Metazoa; phylum Arthropoda; class Branchiopoda; order Anostraca; family Branchinectidae; genus Branchinecta; species Branchinecta lindahli. The sequence continues at coordinate 19,487,111 of JAKZAO010000014.1, forward strand.
TAATAAAAAGGAGCACACAACAATCTAGCCTGATTAAGCATACAGCAATTAAAGGAAATAATGAGATAGAGTAAAGGTACTTCTTTGGGTGTTATCAGACTCTGTTGGTGCCACATTCATAGTCTTGGGCTACTGTGATGTAATTCTACCACTGGTGAGTTGGCTTCTTAAGGTCTAATAAATACACAAATCTTAAGTGCATGTTTAATGTATGTATGTACTTTACCATCTTGGCTAGCTAATACTAGAGCCTTGGATTGTTTCTTAATTTTAAAACATCAGTTTTCTTGCTCATATGTGCCTTAGATGTATCACAACTTATCCATAATGTTATGCACCTTCAAAATTTGTGTTTTAACCATATTAGCTTATATGGCTTTTTCCTTTCACTGTTGGTCCCAAATCTTTCAGTCTGATAGAGATTCGCTAGAACGTTAGAGAAGGCAATCCTATTCGCTAGTGGACCTTGAGGAAATTTAGAAATCGGTATAAAAGGACCAAACCCGCAGTTGGGAAGTCAGTTCTCAGTTCAGTCGAGTTCTGAGCAAAGAAAGTGGAAGTGTTTATCGACATAACGCCAATGTAAGTACTAGCTCCAATAAATATGCTTTAGTTATTGACCTACGAACTGAGTATCGCCTTCGGGAAGACTGGGTGTCGGATTACCGAACCAGTCACCACTATTATCACGCTCGCTCGCGACTCTGAACCATGCTACCTTAGCTCCATCTTCGCCTCACACGCTTCGTACAGTCGAGCAGTATTTTACCATCATACTGTGGGGAGGCCCCCCCCCCAATGTTATCGGCCATTCTATAAAAAAAATAACCGAGTCGGCACGAAGCAGTGTGATTTTTCGTCAAAACAGTTGATTTTTTTCATGAAAACAGTCATTTTCTGAAAATCAGTCAATTTTTCTTCAAAACAGTCGATTTTTCTGAAGATCAGATCAGTCAACTTTTTTCTTCAGGCAACAGAAAATGTTTGTCCCAAATTTGTGTTTCACAAACATAGCTGGTTGATAGAAAACATTCGAATCAATTCAAATAAGCATACTTTTACTGTACCTTCATTGTATCAAGTGAAGGCAGCTGTAAAAAAAAAAAAAATTTATTTTGCATATTTTCTGTGGCTGCATTGTCAGGGGTAACTTAATAAGCTAGCCTATACTACAGGGAATATGTTATGGTTAATACTTGGCCAGAAGAAACTTCAGAAATGATATGCTGGCCAGAATAACAAAATTCAAACGGAACTAACTTGTCTGTCCAGCAGAAATGTGTGCTATTTGTTCTTTGAACTTTCTGCCTTTTGGAGGAGCTAGCGGAGTCAAGCGGGAAGGATACAGGTTTCTTCCGAGGCTTTAGTAAAATAAGTGCGCCAAATTTGAAAGAAGTCAATGTCGTGTTCCTAAATTATGTGTTTGTAATTTTACTTTAAATCCGAAAATTGTTCTTTTCAGCTAACTTTGTCAGCTGAATTGATGCAATGGCGGACGCTGCGCGTGTTGTGAGCTCTTTGCCCATACCTCCAGTTCAGTATCTGAACCACTACAGTGAAGAAAATATCAAGAGAGGAAGAGCTCTCCCACCACCGCCTATTCCTAAAGATGGATACTCCATGTTTGGGAATCAGTTCAATCCAGCTGATGAGACTGTCATTCGACCTTTAGAAAGCCAGGTTAGAAGTTAGTTCTATGTGGTTAGTTTGGATTTTTTTGTGGTTGTTGTGTGGTTTTTTTGTTTTTTTTTGTAGCGAGTAAAGTGGGTGGGTGACAGCTGGATGACAGTATTCTAAAATTGTAGAATGCTGGCACCCGTTCCTTCCCACTTGACCTTCTGTAGACTATAGCCACAAAGTAAATTTTTAATCTATGCAATGTCTCTTAAAAAGCTGTAAAGCTTGTAAAGCTGTAAAGAGCTGTAATGGAGCCACGATACGGTTGAGTTTTTTTTTATGATTCCTAGTCTACTACAGTAGAGGTATGCTTCTTTGAACACTTTTTTTTTAACTGTCCCACTACCTTGTCTTTGTTAGCCTACTTGCATTGACTTGCATATAAAAAAGTAAAATGGAAAAGAAAAATAACAAACTTGATATCAGCTTGATAGCTTGATATCATTCGACCATTTCAGGGTAATCCTGGCACAAACTTGAAGTAGAAATTCAATTAACTTTCTCATAATCATTTGAATTCATCTTTTCAGAATTTGTTTTCGCAAAATCGGGATTTCCACGAGTATTCTACTCGGAATGCCCGGCAGTTGGCGAGCGCCCCGTGTAAAACAACTAGAGCTTCTTTCATAATTAAACAGAGTGTGGAATTCAATACCTGATGAGGTAAGGGTTGCGTCTACCCTTTCAGCTTTCAAGTCACAGGCCAAGTCCTTTTTCTTGTCAAAAACATAATTTCCTTCCTTTATTTATTTTTTTTTCCTTTTTTTCCTTTTTTTTTGGGGGGGGGAGGCAAGGGCGCTTTGTTGACGAAAGATCGTCCGTCAACGGATTTTCTTGACAGTTTGTCATGTCTTTATTCTTCTTTCTATCATTCTTTTTGTAGACTTGTTTGGTTCGTTTCCCTTAAGATTATATGAATAAAGAATAAGCCCCGCCCATTGCCAGGCCTTATGTTAGGCCTTATGGTGGGGTCATAATGAGTTAATGGTGCGTATTATTTTTATGAATAAAACTGAACTGAACTGAACTGAACTGAACTTTATTTTGGATTTACTAAAGAGGCTCTTTCTTCTTTTGAAGGCATCTGCAGGTTCGGACCACCATCGTCTCCATTGAAAGTGCATTCCTTGTGGCAAACTTTTCAAATCAAGGAGGCACACTCGTGCCTCTTTAAAGAGGCGAACCACGACAATGTTAAGCGATCTTCGGTTCCAGTGGTCGCAGAGGGATGGGGAGGGATGCATTTCGTAGCCCGAGCTCCAACTAAGAAACCTGCCAAATTTCATCCCCCTCCGACTTTTCCTTCATGGGGAAAATCTGGCCGAAAGTTTCGACCCCCCAACCCCACCCCCCCTTTAACGTTGTCCGATCGGGCTGAAATTCACAAGTTAAGGTCCCCTAGGGCCCAGGAGCTTATCCGCGAAATTTCAGCTCGATCCGATAACTCCTTCCCTGTTTTCCAGAAACCACGCATAGCCACTTAATGTTCATGTTCTCCTTATGTTTTTTTTCTGCCACGCCTACAGGTCACAGCCGACATCGGATCTGGGTGTACGAAGACTCATTCGACGCGGAATTCTCCGAGTAATTTTCCTGGAAAGTTTCGTCGGAAAATCTTAACCCCCCGATTTTCTAGCTTAGAAAAACCCCATTTCCCCATAAGAGCCCATGTTAAGTTTTTTGTTGTTAAAAGTTACGAATTTCAACATTCAAGTACATCAAAATGATCAGCTCGACATGGTGAGACTGACTGCAAGCTTCAAAAAATTCTGTCTTAATCCGTAAAATTTTTATTTGAGAAAAATGACAGAAACCCTTTTTTTTTTCTGCCACGCCTACAGGTCACAGCCGACATCGGATCTGGGTGTACGAAGACTCATTCGACGCGGAATTCTCCGAGTAATTTTCCTGGAAAGTTTCGTCGGAAAATCTTAACCCCCCCATTTTCTAGCTTAGAAAAACCCCATTTCCCCATAAGAGCCCATGTTAATTTTTGAAATTCTTAAAAGTTACGAATTTCAACATTCAAGTACATCAAAATGATCAGCTCGACATGGTGAGACTGACTGCAAGCTTCAAAAAATTCTGTCTTAATCCGTAAAATTTTTATTTGAGAAAAATGACCTTAAATTTTTCCGAAGCCAAGAGCGGGGGGTTAGGGGGGCGGCAGCCCCCCACAACAAAAAACCTGTACAAAAGAGTCTTTAAAAGTGGGAGGGTTGGGGGGCGGCAGCCACCCAACTTCCTCTCCTAATTCCTGTACGAGTAGTACAGGAATTATTAACTTACATCCACCATGGATTGTAGAAAAACGTACAGAAATAATATGAAAAAAACTTCGTTTTCTTAAAGAGTTAAAGAGACTGCGTCCCAAAGTCGAACCTTAAAACGTACAGGAATTAGGAGAGGCATTTGGGGGGCTGCCGCCCCCCAAACCCCCCGCTTTTAAAGACTCTTTTGTACAGGTTTTTGTTTGCTACCCTACCCCCACCCCCAGCTCTTAGCTTGTGTGCTCTGTGTCTGGGAAACAGTTTCAATAATTATGTTAAAATGTAAATGGAGTGGTCAACTTCATTGTTACTAATTACTAGTTTCGGCGCAATGGTTCTCCTGTCCTCTTGTGTTTAACATTTTTCGAAGTTATTCCATTATTCATTCATTTCAATTTTTTGTTAATTAAAAGAGGGCCTTTCCGAAGCCAAGAGCGGGGGGTTAGGGGGGCGGCAGCCCCCCACAACAAAAAACCTGTACAAAAGAGTCTTTAAAAGCGGGGGGTTTGGGGGGCGGCAGCCCCCCAAATGCCTCTCCTAATTCCTGTACGTTTTAAGGTTCGACTTTGGGACGCAGCCTCTTTAACTCTTTAAGAAAACGAAGTTTTTTTCATATTATCATAAAAAGTAACGCGGGTGTCAGTTGAGTCACTTTCAGCCCCGAATTAGCAAAATATTCAAAAAGAGACAAAGCATTAGTGGTTATTAGAAGTATTTATAGTAAAAATGCCTGGTTTGGGTTTTAGTTTTTTCTTCTGCAATCCTTCAATGTTAGCAGACGTTCACATAAGCATACCTCTACTGTACTGGGACTAAAACCCTTCAACAAAATCAGTGCCTTTTTGAAATAGCCTATTCCAGCTAAAGACTGTTGATTGCAGTTCCCAGACAACTGAGATAAAATTAGCCTAAAAAGACTACTATGCATTCAAACTCAAAGTCAGGCCTTCTTGTGCTCTGCTAGATTTGTTTAAATTTTATTTTGTTTAGAAGTAGTTCTATTAACAAAAATGAACCTGAACCAGGCTGATTATTGTAATGGTGTTTGAGCTGTTGGTTACGTAGTATCAGGAGTCTATTCAGTGTGCTAGAGTAGCCTACCTGGTCTATGTTATGATAATATGAAAAAAACTTCGTTTTCTTAAAGAGAAAACCCCCCGCTCTTGGCTTCGGAAAGGCCCTCTTTTAATTAAAAAAAAATACAAAACAGGTTTTTGTTTGCTACCCTACCCCCACCCCCAGCTCTTAGCTTGTGTGCTCTGTGTCTGGGAAACAGTTTCAATAATTATGTTAAAATGTAAATGGAGTGGTCAACTTCATTGTTACTAATTATTAGTTTCGGCGCAATGGTTCTCCTGTCCTCTTGTGTTTAACATTTTTCGAAGTTATTCCATTATTCATTCATTTCAATTTTCAACATTTCAACCCCCCCGCTTTTAAAGACTCTTTTGTACAGGTTTTTTGTTGTGGGGGGCTGCCGCCCCCCTAACCCCCCGCTCTTGGCTTCGGAAAAATTTAAGGTCATTTTTCTCAAATAAAAATTTTACGGATTAAGACAGAATTTTTTGAAGCTTGCAGTCAGTCTGACCATGTCGAGCTGATCATTTTGATGTACTTGAATGTTGAAATTCGTAACTTTTAAGAATTTCAAAAATTAACATGGGCTCTTATGGGGAAATGGGGTTTTTCTAAGCTAGAAAATCGGGGGGTTAAGATTTTCCGACGAAACTTTCCAGGAAAATTACTCGGAGAATTCCGCGTCGAATGAGTCTTCGTACACCCAGATCCGATGTCGGCTGTGACCTGTAGGCGTGGCAGAAAAAAAAAGGGTTTCTGTCATTTTTCTCAAATAAAAATTTTACGGATTAAGACAGAATTTTTTGAAGCTTTCAGTCAGTCTCACCATGTCGAGCTGATCATTTTGATGTACTTGAATGTTGAAATTCGTAACTTTTAACAACAAAAAACTTAACATGGGCTCTTATGGGGAAATGGGGTTTTTCTAAGCTAGAAAATCGGGGGGTTAAGATTTTCCGACGAAACTTTCAAGCAAAATTACTCGGAGAATTCCGCGTCGAATGAGTCTTCGTACACCCAGATCCGATGTCGGCTGTGACCTGTAGGCGTGGCGAAAAAAAAACAAAAGGAGAACATGAACATTAAGTGGCTATGCGTGGTTTCTGGAAAACAGGGAAGGAGTTATCGGATCGAGCTGAAATTTCGCGGATAAGCTCCTGGGCCCTAGGGGACCTTAACTTGTGAATTTCAGCCCGATCGGACAACGTTAAAGGGGGGGTGGGGTTGGGGGGTCGAAACTTTCGGCCAGATTTTCCCCATGAAGGAAAAGTCGGAGGGGGATGAAATTTGGCAGGTTTCTTAGTTGGAGCTCGGGCTACGAAATGCGACCACTCGACCATCCCTCTGCGACCACTGGAACCGAAGATCGCTTAACATTGTCGTGGTTCGCCTCTTTAAAGAGGCACGAGTGTGCCTCCTTGATGTTGTATACCCTCACTACTGGAATTCAGCATTTAGCTTGGATTACCATTTTGGGCATACTTTTGATCAATAAGTATTAGTCTGGTTACTCTGCAGGTATGGATGTCAGTTCCTTATTCCTCGCGAGTTCATCTTCACATTTTTAGATTCCAGCCGTTCATTTTTCATTCTCCAGAAAGAAGAGGTGAATAAAATATGTAATCATGGACCTTATCGGCTCTGAAGTGTGAATTAAGGTAGGCTAATTCTTGTCCCACCTAGTAAATGGAGGATAGCAATTGTGTAACATCTTATTTTGGGATATTGAGAAAAGAAATTATCCAAAAGTCTGGTGGGCTCAGACGTAACCATATGGCCTAAGTCGTGATAGAGTGATATTCAGATAGGTTGATCTGTCCATTGAACTTTAAAAAAATCCAGGAAAATCTGGTAGCCTGAATTATATGGGTGTTTCTGTAGAATATTGTATCTCAAAATGATGTCGGCTCACAATGGAACAGAAGCAGTCCTAGACCTACTAGTATTGTCTTGCTTTTTGTACCTTGTTATTTTCTTTCAGGGAATAAGAAGACTTTACCCATTTCACTATGACCATCGTCGCGAGTTGAAGAAGCTGAATCATTCTGTGCTGGCTAGTTTCCTTGATCTTGTCGATATTTTGATCAAATGTCCTGAGTCTCCTCGAAGACAAGAAAAGATGGATGATATAACACTACTCTTCATTCATATGCATCATTTGATCAACGAATTCCGACCTCATCAGGTATTCGGTTCTTTACTGTAGCAGTCTCTTATTAGCTGTAGTGGTGTCTGTACAGACCAGGGGCGTAGCGAGGGGGGTGGGTGAGGGGGGTGAGTCACCCCCCAATGTTGCACGAATCGTCGGCACACGGGCCAAGCGTCGGCGCGAAGCAGCCAGATCGAAGTTCAATGGGGTCTTCATTTTCAACTGATTGGTTGGATTGTAGATTCAAATTTAAGAGTATTTGAACTCTTCAAGTTTAACTTTTTCAAGTAGCCTACCAACTTTTATTCAAAACCCACTGTTCAAATGTATCTCACTTTACCGCAGATATATGTGCATTTTACAATTTATACTATGTCATAGCCTACTTTCATTTACTAGAATATTGTTTCCTTATTTGGCATACGAAAACGTATGGACGACATTGCCAAACAAGCTTTACAGATATTTAACATATAGTCTGTTTTTACCATTCATGCTCTCTTTACCGCTCATCGAAATCATATGCTCTTCCCATCTCAAAAAATGCTCTTCCTCCATAGGGCATGTTTCCTATGTTGGCCTTCACTGATTCATTTACATAATATCTACTATTTTTCCTTCCACTACCTTAACTACTTTCTACTGCTTATATTTCACAACTTTTCTACTGAAAGGGAATATTTTACAACAGAAAATTAACTCTGCTCATCCCATGTCCAAAAGATTTTTTCAAAGACAAAGGTTCTTCTTTTGTGAAGACTAAGAAAAAGGTATGAATGAAGAATTTGTGACGCATTGCTCTAGGGCACAAGTGCAGTAAAAAAGGATATAGAAATATAAAAATAATCACGAAACACTCAACCAAATTTTCCGAAAAGTTTATTCACTAATTTGGAATCACACTATTGCCTTCTTATTTTCACAATGATATTCCAGTTAGTTATATTGGGTACGGTGACTACGTGCCTCTCGTCAGTAGAAGCAAATGCACAATTGAAAAGAATATTTAGATCCTCTCTTCTGCATTTTCAAAAATTAGTCTTGCAGTTAACTTTTCAAAATGTGTAATTCTGTGTTTTAATGCTTTATCTTCCGGTGCTCCAGTGACGCTGTCCATTGGTCTGCTTTCAGTTTCTAGCAACTGATTCATTAAAGTGGCTTGGCCTCAACTTAAAAAATACGCTCTCCAAGACTTTGAAAGCACACCTTGGTTACAGGCTATAAATTAGGATACCTCCAAATTTGTCCAAACCGCAGTCGCGATACCGGAAGGTGCTTGGGCGAATTTGAATGCATTTTGGGTGCCCTATATCCTGTACCTACTGTTCTGGTGCGTACCACATTTTGCGGAAAAAAGACATTACATTTTTGAAGACGTCCCACTTTACTGTAAATTTTTAGTGTATCTCCCTCGTTCATGTCATGACCGTAAGCTAGTTCAGAAGTTCGTTGTGCAAGATGTTATTGGAGTCATTTAAGAGGACACCAGTCATTGGAGAGGACGTCGGCGTCTCTACTAGAAACATTTATTCATCCAGCCCGCCATCTACATGACGTTTTTAACACAGAATCAGAATTCATGAATCATTTATTGACAAACCAACTTCGTAGCTTTCTTCAGCATTCCGTACTTGGTTCATCAATACTTTAAATTGCAGGCACGTGAAACCCTTCGAGTGATGCTTGAGATGCAAAAACGCCAGCGATTGGAAACCGCTGAACGCTTCCAGCGGCACTTCGACCAAGCGATTGACATCTTGCAGCAAGCGGCACAGACACTTCCGGATGAATCTCAACTTGAACTGAGCAATAAGCTTTTGATTCCGATGGAAAAATTCGCGAGCGGGGAAGAAGTTGCTATGGACGTGGACACTAGTGGATGCAGTGTAAAAGACAAACTCATGTGCGATATAATAGACTCCATGTAGTCTTTGAAGCGCAAGTGCAAGTGCAATGCATGCATACCTTGGTTATGAGCGTGTTAACGTTCACCCCTTAAATGTGTCGCGTCTGAAACGTGTCAGTTGCCGCCAGAGGCCTAACAGGTGAGGTGGGGGAGGGCGCTACTGTTGCGCCGACGGATATAAATTTGCTATTTATATGATATTACGTTTTTTGATAAGTAAACGGCCAATATGCACCAGGTTAGTCTGTCGGGTCTGCTTTCTGAACAGTAATACCTCGAATCTGTATCTTGAGTTGTAGTTACTTTATAAAGCACCGAACTTCTCGGAGCTTTTACTGCTTGGACTCCGGAAAGTATTGCCTTCGGTGCGTTATAAAGGAGGCACATTTTTCCAACTTACTTCCACCTGGAACACTTATCGTGTTTTCTGTCTTCACCAGGATCTTCTCGAACCATCGGCGGTCTAGGCGACATTCGACGCTGGTCTGCCGGTTTGACAAGTAGCAAACTGTGAGCGTGTTCCACCCCTCTGCCATTAGTAACTATTAGTTACTATTTCCGTTCCAGCCTCACGAAAAGTTACTACGCTGACCGTTCCAACCTTCTCAAAATAGTAACTAATAGTAACTATTTGCTTACCACGCTCGGGACCGTAGTTAGCGTAGTAACTACGCATCTCTGCAACGTGATTGGTCGATCAGCCCGCGGCCTGATATTTGACCGAAAAAATTCAAAAAGCGTTCCAGCCTAGCGTAGTAACTACGGTAACTAGCATAGTAACTACGGTAAGTAGGGTGGAACACGCTCTGTAACCTAGCTGTTTAACAAACGCCCTGGCCTTTATTGTTCGACAGTTTGAGGATTCGTGTTTATTTCAAGCTGCTTCCTTCTCGAAAGTTTTGTCAAGGTTGTGCCGGCACACAGAAATGAGTGCCACCGATATGGAATGTGGTCTTTTGCGCAGTGAGAATTCAAGGCTCGAAACGTGGTCGACGGCGCTTCCCACCGTCGAAGACCATGGCCCCATAAAATATTCAAAACGGATGTCAGCTACATTACTTAAAGCTATATTTCGGCCCTTCTTGGCAAGGGTCCTCTTCAGGCTCAAGCTGGAAAATGAACTTGTGGGAAAACAACTAAAGATTCTTGCTTAAGAATCTGATTTTGTGAATTTCTTCGTGAAAATTGCTTGGAGTTAAAGCTAGTGCTGCGGTTACATTTTGGACACGGATGCTGTTTTAGCTGCTCTATTCGGTCGTTGAGAGGGTTCGCATTTTGGTTTTGGTATCACCTGTCCCTTCTTTCCAGCTGCTTGTCGGCATGTTTGGGCGATTCGAAGCTCCGTTACTTCGTTGATAAGTATTTCTTCAGCACAAGTTGACTGTGGAGGTTAATTTTCTTTGTTTTTTTCTTTCTTTTTCTCCGTCTTCGTGCCTTGTGTTTATTTTGACGGGTCATAAATAAAATCATCATCATCAGATTTGAAACTACAAAACGGGTACGTCAGTCCCCCTGCCCCCCCCCCCCTCTTATTTAGTGAGGACGTGATGTTGGTTCCAGCTTCCAGACATCGCCAACGCGTAGACCGCCTGTCGAGTTGCTCATTTAGTGATTTTAGATATCATACATATATGTTGCAGCATTGAATGTTCGTTGTTTAAACCCTTCGGTGGTTAAGTGGCCCTTCTTTGTTGTAGTTGCCGACGTAAGATACGATAGCCTTTCCTTTGTAATTAAATGAATCGAGAAGAAATTTAGTCAATGTCGGCTTTCGCTCTGGTTTGCTAACCTATGACAACATACAACATTATTGATCGCTCTCGAATTTATATGTGCAGGGAACCTGTCACTGTACCTGGTCCCTTCTTTTCTGAAAACTGATCCCGCCGAAATGAATCAGTATAAGAATTGATAAACTCCTCTCAGAAGAGACGGAACCGCAACTTCGGCAGGGTGTAAGAGTTTTCCGTCTTCTGATTTTGCTTTGGAACAATATGGATACAATCATGCTGCAAATGTCCAGAAAGCTTTAAACCTCGCACTAAAGATGGTGCCACGTCCATGCAAGACTTTGCATCATGAAAGTTGTATATTCTCCCGAGGGTTATTAATTTAAACACGTATAGAACAATATAATGACAACGATATGGCTTACTGTACCCTTGGCGACTTCGTAAAGTGTGTCCGTCTCTCTGCCAGCGCGATAACTCTCTAAGGGTTGAGATATTTTGTTCAAACTTGGTGTGATGAATTCTTCGGGTAAAGTACAGGTCAGGTTCGTAGATTATGAAGGGGCATTTTGGGTCAACCGAACCAGAATAAAAGAAATAAACCACAGAGTAATCTTATTCTAAATCTGACGGGGCATTTAGGGTCATCTAATGATAATTTTACGTTTCCAATTCTTATTCTAATTCCTTTATTTTAATTCTTATTCTAATTCCTTTATTCTAATTATAATTTCTCTATTTTAATTATAATCCCTGTATTCCAATTCTGAATCCTTTATTATAATTTTAATTCTTTTATTCTAATTATAATTGCTTTATTCCAATTCTCATTCGTTTATTCTAGTTCTAATTGCTTTATTCTAATTGTAATTCCTTTATTCTGTTTTTGGGATCCCAAAACGTAAGTGGAGGGATACCTATGACATCGCAAAAGTTGTCCGTCTGTCCGTCCGTCCGTCTGTCTGTCTGTGAGCACGATAACTCTCGAAGGGAATGAGATATTTTGATGAAACTTGGTGTGAGCATTCTTTGGGTCAAGAGTAAGGTCGAGTTCGTAGATGGGCTCCGTAGCCCTACATTTAGGGGTGGGGGAGGGGGTTCAAATTAAGGGACGAGCAAAACAGCCAATGTGATAATCGATTATGGGGTAAGAAGACATGGTGATCACGAATATGAAAACCATTTTGTCGCAGGACAAGTAGTTCGCCCGGAATCCGGCCAAGACCGGAAAGTTCGTTAAAAGTAAAAGTTTTATTTGAAGTTGATTAGATGTTCGAGCTAGGGGTAAGAAGGCAGGCTGAACATGAATATGAAAATCATTTTCTCGCCGGACAAGTAGTTAGCCCGGAATCCGGCCAAAACCGGAAAGTTTGTTAAAAGTAATGTTTTATTTGAAGTTGAGTAGATGCTTGATTTTGGGGTAAGAAGGCATGCTGAACATGAATATGAAAACCATATTCTCGCCGGACAATTATTTCACCCTGGATCCGGCCAAAACCGGAAAGTTTGTTAAAAGTAAAAGTTTCATTTGAAGTTGATTAGATGTTCGAATTAGGGGTAAGAAGGCATGCTGAAGACGAATATGAAAACCGTTTTCTCGCCGGACAAGTAGTTCGCCTGAAATCCGGTGAATCATGAAAATATTATATTTGTTTTTTTTACCATGATTTCTAAAATTCGTTTTCTTAATGATTAGTTGTTTCACCTTAATCCTTTTCCAAATTTCAACAGTAAAAATCTTCAAGAAGTCTAGCGGACACTGGAGAAGACAAAACCGATTTGTCTGGATCAAATATTCGGTTTTTGGGATCCCATCGGAACCTTTGGTCTTGTTAATTATGTTATTCTAATTTTTATTCCTTCATTCTTATTCGGTTGACCCGAAATGCCCCTTCATAGAGACATGCTGAAGACATCTAAGAGCTTTGTTTCCTTGCCGGTTACGTAGTTCACCCAGAAGCTGGCAAAACCGGACATTTTGTTTTGTTTTTGTGAAGTAAAAAGGGCAAGAGGCATGCTAAAACAGTTTTTTAACTTTACTTTCTTGTCGGATAAGTAGTTCTCTCGTATTCCGGCCAAATCTGGAAAAAGTAAAAGTTTTCTTTCTGATGTCGATTAGAGGTTCGGTATGTGGATAGGGGACATGCTGAATCCATTTTTGAACTTTATCTTCTTGCCGGGCAAGATAGATGAATAGATACTGATTTTATCCTTCACGAACTATCATGGTAAAATCCAAATTTGTCGAAATCTTCCGTAATACGTTAATAAAGAATACAATTTTTACAAGTATTTCGTATCTCGCAAGTATCTCGCACGGTAGAAGTAAAAGCAAATTCTGCGGTCGATTATAGATTCGATATAGCCTGGGGGTTAAAATACACACTGACATGTTCGAACTGTTTTTTTTTTCGGATAAGCAATTTACCCGGATTCCAGCAAAGACCGAAAGAGTAGTATAATTATGAAGGCGATTAAAGCTTTTATTAGGGGGTAAGTAAGAATCTGGTAAGAATGGATGCTGAATCCACATCTTTTCTAAGTTGTCTCAGCGTAAAGGTCGTTTTTCTGTAATCGCGGAGAAGAAGGGGCTTAAAAATATAGGGACATAAAATGTAGTCAAGTTAAACCTGAGTAAAACTGGTTGGAGAGTTCATATGGTTGAAAAAGCACTGTGAATCTGGTAACAATATCGAACAATATTTGTTCTCGCCTTGACCTAATTGATCTCGCTAAAGGGTCTGTGAGAATTAATATACCAGATTGTCTGTAGCAGGGATTCCAAGTAAAATATCCCACCTCCGGGATCCCATGGTCTTGTTTTTGTCGTACTTATGACACTTTAGTACAAAGGCCCATGCTCCGACTAATGACAGCCGCTGCAGATCGCGTTTGACGCTTGTTGAATTCTCTTCAGTTGGTTTCTAACCTGTGAAGTGTGAACAAGTGAATTACTGCTGGTGGTTTATCTTGGATAATAAGGATAATGGCTCTTCGAGGTTGTTTTGGATGTTTGAAGTACATGGTTTTAATAATGAACCTTATATTCTGGGTAATTGTTTCTTCTATTTGATTTCCCTACCAGGTGTCCCTCTTTCTCTCTACTACCCTTACCTATGGCAGCTATGGCCCTATGTCATGTCCCTATGATGACCCTATGTTGAATTTGACCCTGACTTAACCAATGAAGCTTGGGCTTTGTCTCTGTCTGCTTAAACCTGGCTTAAACCATCTACCTAACAGGATTATAAAAAAAGTGTTGTGTGGTTGCAGAGAGAGCAGTAGAGTAGAGTAGAGTAGAGTTTTATTTTTAAAAAGTAGCTTTCACAGCGTAAACACCGAATTTGACTTCTACGTCAAACATAAATATACACTCAGTCAATTTGTCAATTCAATAATAATTGCAACACATTTCGTTAAAAAAGCCATCAGTCGATACAAAATTTGTCTAGGCTACCACAATTTATAAGATAGACTCATTCGGCAAAACCTTTTGCCAGAAAATTCTGAAAAAAAAGAAAAAAAGATGTGCCTACAGTGGATACACAGGATACCTTGATATTTGCGCTACCCACATATTTGCACCACCCCTAGCAAACTTGTGTAAATAAAGACGAAACCAAAAGGATCTAGCGTGGAACATCAAAATACATCCATCCTGACCAAATTAACTGATATCAAAAGTCATCTTCTATTTCTTCTTTGAAGGATTGCCTGGGGCTCAAGGCCAGGTTTTAAACATTTGGTAAGTAGGCTATAGAGCCTGGGAAGAAACGGCGAGGATTGCGTGCATATGTTTCATCCACGTGGGTGGTGCAAATAGCAAGGTATCCAAATTTTTTTTTTTTTGGCAATTGTTCCCCCTACTACGGTAGGTACCGTGCAGGAGAAGTATCGAACCTCACATTACGTATCCAAAATGTTTAAAGGAAATTTCTTTGTAGTCCCAAGTAACTGTCAAGAAGCCAAATTTGAGTGAACTGACCTAGTTATTACAACATTTTTTTGTACCAGTTTTGAGGTCGTGTATTTTGAGGTTGGCAATCCTTTATGGACATGTGAGTAGGCTACAGGAAAGGTCACCAGCAACCTCACACCTTGCATAAAATGTTATAATGAAATTTACGTTCAGTCCTAACAGTCAAGAAGCAAAATACGATTATTTTCTGTAGTTGTGAGTCCCAGTTTATTCAAGTTATTTGCATTCTCTTTGTTTTGAATCTGCTTAAAAAAGGATTTTTCTGGTTATTAACTTTTTCATCGTTTTGTAAATCAAATCAAACAATTCAAGCTCAGGTGAGAATGAAGCGATTCTTTGTGAAAATCTAAATTCTTTAAATTAGAAACTCTGAAGAAAAATGTATTATTCTACCATGTAGGCTAAGTTATTGTTTAATCTTCAATCTAGTAATTTTGTCATGTTTCTTGAAATTGGTTACTTTGTTCGAAGTTGGATACTACTCCCCCTGTAGATATGCTTATTTGAATGTTAGTAAACTTTGTACAGTACCATTTTAATCCACTTGTGACAAAATCAACTACCAGTCATACAAAGTGGATCAATAAGGCTAATTAATAAGCTAATTAATCCCCAGAACAACCAATTGATTGTTTAGATCTTTCTTTGTATCATTTAGCCCAAAGTTGCACTGTTCAAAGTTAACTAGCATTCAAAGAAGCATAGCTCTGGTAGCTTAGAGTATCCATATAATCACAGCTATTGCCTGGGAAAACCTGTTTTGTGAAATGCCGTGTTTCTTGGATTGTGGAGCAACTTTGGATAGGTACTAGTACAAAAGATGCATTATTTTCTGTAGTTAAAAAACAACTAGAAAGGAGGAAAACATCTTAGAACGGTACTGGGGAGTAAACAGTAGCCTATTTAGTGCTACAATTTGTTGAAGCTACTCAATACGATTGTAGAATCTAAGATTGATCTCCTTCTCTTCTAGCTCGCTGGAATAGCTGTCTTGGCGTTCTCTATGTGGCTACTGTTTGATAGTGCACTGTATCTGAAAGTAACAGACCATGGAGATAAGTATTTGCAAGGAACTTATGTTCTACTGGCTGTTGGTGGACTTATGACTCTTGTTGGATTCCTTGGATGCTGCGGAGCTTTCAGGGAAAGCCAGTGCATGCTTGCATCAGTAAGTACAACGAATAAAGTAAAGCGAGCCTCCGGAGAAGTAGAATTAAAGAAATACTTAAAGTAGAGTTGATAGCCCAATATTCCCAGTCTTTCTCAACCAGCCATTCCCGCGCGAAGGGGTTGTTACTCTGCCCAGTTGTGCTGCGTAACCAGCTACATGGTCGTTGGTCGTTCTGGCTTCATAACCCCTAAATCGATTGTAATCGAAATCAAGTGTAATACCTTAAATGTAGTAGCCTACCCTGTTCCAACCCAAAAAGGTAGGGTTGTAGAGCCCATCTTCAGATTTGACCTTTAGTTTCAGTGGCAGGATTCTCGCACCAAGTTTCAAAAAGAAACTGAACTACGCCGAGAGTTATCGTACTGACAGGCGGAAAAGCAGAAGCAGGGCCGACAGATGGACAAACTCTACGAAGTTGTAGAGATTCTTCCACTTAAATGGACAAACTTTACGAAGTTATAGGGGTCCTTCCACCTAATGTTTTAGGATTCCTAATCATATTTGTCTCACCTGTCTTTAGTCAGCCAACGTTTAGGCATATCTTTCTGGCAGCCTCTCTAAAATCAACGCATTTGGTTACCACTTAGTCGCTGGGGAAACCT
Organism: Branchinecta lindahli; assembly: GCA_023053555.1. Classification (NCBI taxonomy): domain Eukaryota; kingdom Metazoa; phylum Arthropoda; class Branchiopoda; order Anostraca; family Branchinectidae; genus Branchinecta; species Branchinecta lindahli. The sequence continues at coordinate 19,503,672 of JAKZAO010000014.1, forward strand.
AAGTGTCATTTCGATGCATGGTTCCGTTAGGAGGCATTTCATAAATAAAGTTATCCATACTTTTAGGCAGCCAACTCCTTTGACTGAATATTGGTTTGAAGTAGGCTGTCTTAGGAAGAAATTTTAAAGGTTCATCGGACGGGCTGAAATACAAAAATCTAGTTAAGAATCACTTTTTAACTTAAACATGCTTCAAAACCCGATGAAGGTGGGCTCTCGATGATTATTTCCGTGAAGCTGATCGATGAGACGAGAACGACCGGTAACGTCATGCAAATTTCAAGTCGTGTACATTCAGATTTGTACTTAAGGTCAATCGACCTTGTGTCTCCGGCTTAACCCTATGTATGATAATTTTGTAAAGAAGCGTAAATTAAAACCTTGAACCTTGAAGGCTAAATGCATTTCGTCATAAACAAGACTCACCTTTCTTCTACTGGTAACGTCGTGCGAGCAAGACTGATCTAAAGATACTCTGTGATAATTCAAGATACATTCGAGATACTTAGAGCTACCTTGGAATACCTACAAATACTTCGAGATACATTCGAGATAGTTAGAGCTACTTTGGAATACATAGGGATACTTCGAGATATATTCGTGATAGTTCGAGCTTCTTTGGGATACGCAGAGAAACTCTGGGATACTGATGCAAATCAAATCTAAATAACGGATATGCACAGTAGTGAGCGTTAACCATCGTCTAAGTAAAAATAAAGTCAAATCAAGGCCACGAACTATTATTCTTTTGAAGCTTTTGCTGTTATTTTACTAGTTTATTTCGCAACCTCTCGTGGCTAGGCTACGACGTTCAGTGAATAGCAACAGTTTTTCATTACTTCCACAACTATCCAAAGTATCCCAACACAAGAATTTAGACTATCTTTGCTAACAATGTAGCTCGCACACACCCTGGTTCTTGGTGACCAACCCGGGGTTCAGATTTAGTCGACCTCTGAGTAACATACGTCTACTGTATTAGGCTAGGCTAAGTCTCGTGAGAAGGCTGGCTGTGGCTACTTTTAATTTATTTCCTGCTTTGTAGTACTTCATGTTCGTCTTGGTGATTCTGGTGGCTCAAATCGCCATCGCTGCCTGGGGATATGCCAATCGTGCACAGCTGAACAAGCTAATCCAAGATGGAGTCAAGGACACGGTGAAAAAAACGTACAACAAAGACCAGGCTAGAACTGCAGCTTTCAACGAGATTCAGCAAGCAGTAAGTACTTATCGCCGAACTGAAACCTGATACTATTCCATTATGTTCCTTTTCGATAACCAGCGCTATGACCAGTCTGGTATTTTCGGTTTTCCCTTCACATTTGTTTTCATGCATTTACTCTCTAGCAAAATCTAATATTCCCATGGGTGAGTCTTTTCGCAACTGATCACCGCCTCTTGCGTCGTTCGTGATTGGGTCAGTCAGAGGTACGAACTATACAACTCGATCACAGACAACGTTTGTTGGCGATGTTAGTCAAGAGAGTCCGTAGTAGCAAGAACAAATAACGAGACAGAACTGCTGTCTCCCTATCTCGGTCATACAAACATGCTGAGTCGAGTAAAATACGACCGACTTCCGATGCAAACGAGCGGCTTCGCGCCACATCACGTTTCGTTACCTCTACAAATAGCTAGATCGGCGGTAAGTTGCTAAAGAGGAAATCTAGAGATCAACGCTGATTGGTTCTGTGGACGCGCTCCAGAGAGGATGAGCGCGCGGAGTACGCCTCCTGCTCGCCTCTTTCGATATTTCTTGTGCGATAGGCAACGGTGAAGACGGAATAGGAGTAAACGGGTATCAACATCAGCTGAAGTTCTTACTGATTATTTGTTCTTGGTAATAGGTAGTTTGCTTTCATAGTGGAGAGACATTGTTAGAGTGGTGCATAGTAGCCAATCTGTGTTTTCTTGGGGGGAGTTTTAACTGGAATGTAGCATAGCAAGTTGATGCACGTGGTGGGGGGAACGATATGCTCTTCAGTGTATCTTTTGATCTTCAGTGACCCTAGTGAGGTTTCCCCCTGGTTTTGTAGATGCTTACTGTCTTATCCGTTACACCAGGGACCCATAAATTTCCTTAACAGGGGGCTTGTCAATAAGAGATTTCTGATGCGCTCTTGACGGGTCGGAAGATAGTTCGAGAAATACCCACGGTCCAATCACGTCAAAGGCCAGATAGACAAAATTTGGGATTGGCTGTTGGCGCCTTGAGGGAGGAGTCTCTTTGGTGCGGGATTTTTCAAGTGGGGATTTTTGGAAACTAGATTTGGATCGGTCAACATAGCAATATAGAAGCATAGGAAATGACAAGCCCCCTGTAAAGGAAATTTATGGGTCCCTGGTTACACAGACAAGCCTTTCCGAGGAGTTCCTTTTTTTAGAGGTTTCCGACTGAGGAAACCTCCAACTGGCTCGAGGTCTTCTTTGATGATTCTCAGCCACGTCTTACGCTGGCCTCCGCTGAGTTTCCTCCAACCGGGCAGTGGGCTGGTGAGCAAAGCTTTCTTCGCCAGGGAGCAGGGAGGCGTTCAGAGAGTCGGCGTTTCTTTATGAAGAAACTGCTGAAATGGTTCTAGAGATTCGTAAGGTCTTGATACGATTCTTTCTTCGTCTCAATTTGCTATAACTTTTCTTTTTACCTGAAAAAACTTTCTTCAGTTTCGAAAGTATTTTTTCTCAGAAATAAGCTTTTAGGTGGGCAAGAAAGGTACGATTACAGCGACAAAGATTCAAGTCGGCGGGTATTCCGTCAAAATTCTGTTGCTTTCGTGAACGGCTACCGCCAGTAGGGCATCGTTGAATGCCCCCGCCCGGATGAAGCGGATTTACCCCACCCCTCCACACACTCACGCTTCGGATATGGGAGCGTTCGACACCCTTCAGAGGTGTCGCTGGGGCGACTTGCGAAAGATGTGTGGAGCGACATAATTGCCGGAAGGCTTGACATCGGAGGATGAAGAGATTTACAGTGGCGGATCCAAGAGGATCCCTAACGATCCACCTGAGTAAGGGATTAAGGCGTTAATCTGGGAAAGAAAGCTCCAAAATGCGCAGTTTTGTTTCAGTGTCGTTCGACTTTACAGCACATTTAAAGCAACTACCGCGTCCTTTTCTAAATGGACCTCATTTAGTCGGATAAAAAGTTCTTCAGGCTCCAGTTCCTAGAGTTATCGAATCCTTCTCCTTGAAAAAACGGACGGAAGATAGGAGACAATTAAAAAAGTAGCCGACAAGATAAAGTTACTGCGTCCCTAAAGCATTTGTTTTGTTCTTGGAAATGGAGAGGACCAGCTGTTCCAAGGGATTAGTTCTCTGTATTTTTTGTCCCGTCCCTTACGGTATTTAAGCACAAGAGACAAGGGGAAAGCAAAATTTGGACAGGAAAATCTGCATTTCACGGTTAGATGTAGCCTACAATGTGAATATAAAGGCTACATACGGTGAGTCCAGGACGATGGAGTTTGCCGGATTAGAGCCGTCTCCAGTTTCCAACCGGTCGTCAGTCAAGACGCAGTTCAGACTCAGTTCATGTTGGAAACTAAAAACCAGCAAATAACCATAAACGGCAGTTATTCAAGATTTCCACGAGGATTTTACTCGAAAAACCTGGCAGTTGGCTTGGCGAGTGCCTCCGGGAAAACAAGAAGAGCTTCTTTTATAATAATCACTTTGCTACGTGCGTGTGGAATTGGGTACCTGGATAAACGTCTACCCTATCAGGTTTCAAATCCCGGGTCTTTTTTATAGCCTTTTTATTGTTTAAATCATAAACTTTTATCATTATTTTTTTTACGATCGAATCTTTTTTTTGTGCAGTTTTGTAGGTGCTACAACACTAGTTTTGTACGTTTTTTCTCTTCTGGTTTCTTTTCTCTTTCCTTTTTTCTCCTTTCGTTTCTACTCTTGTTTATTTCCTTGAAAACGTAATTTGAAAATGAAGCCCCACCCCATTGTTCGGCGAGAGACTCAGCCTATGGTGTGGCTTGAAAAACTAAACCTAAACCTAGCAATTTTAACGACTAGTGGCGGATTACAAAACAAACAGAAAAACTTGTAGCGGACACATTTTTATACTTATTTATTGCTGTTTCCTTATTGCTCATTTCATTATTTGTGTAGACTACACTAATGCCATTTCTTCAAGGTTAGATCGCGAGCGTGAAACGAAAGTGAACGTGTTTGAGGGCCAGTGTTTACTCAGTTCAAATTCAACTTATTATATTTACGAAAGCAGCGCAAAGGCCACAGCACGCTGAAAGTTTTTCTTGTCATATAAACATAAAAAAAATCACTCAGATATTTTGTGTCAATATAGTTTTATTTTCTGATCCAATAATACACATTCAACAACAAAAATGTCACCAAAATTTTGGGTATCCCGTAGGCTGACCTGAGAACTTAAGCTTCAGTTGCAGCTTATGATCACGCCTGTGAATGCAGGCCACCCGACTAAATATCGACTGAAAAAAGTGTCGGCCTCCAATAAGTCTAGAGAGGCTAGGAATTATGACGTCTGTTGGTTGATTCCTCTGTCATAACTTAGAAAATCTCCTCAGTGGTCTGTCAAACGGGAGGAAAGCTGTTCCAGATGGGTCTGTGTCGTTGCGGCTCGTCGGTTGTTGAATTATCCGCCCAAAGTTGATCTCACTTGTGGGTGTGTCCCTGTAGTTTTGGATTGGCTAAGAGTTATGTGTTGTGTTTTGGTTTGTCATTCTTCATTCTCTTCAAAAGTTGACTATGGTAGTAAACTATGGTAGGAAAACGGACGGGGAGCAAAATGGACAACTGTCTTGCCCAGCAATGGTGATAACGATAGATATTTTCTCTTTTACAAAAGAAAGAAAAGTAAAAAACGGTAATCCTACGTATAGTAGAAATATTGAAAAGATTATGAAACTAACTGTTATTTTGAATGATCTCGTTGTTTTCGTCTCTAAATTTTTCTGTTCGTATATTGTATTTTTTTTCAAATTAGTTAAAACTTAACAGTTGACTCACTTTCTTAGTATAGTTTGCAGCAACGCGAATGGAAGAAGATACATTAACCAACCAAAACGGGGTCGGGGTCGACAAATACTACGTGGCATTTGGCGCTTTATTTTGTTTCGAATCGGCACCGCTTGCATGTTTTCGTCAGCATTCTCTCGTCGCTTCATGATTACAGTGTCACTGGTTTCATCTTCCCACATCTGCACTTCTCCCACGTGTCTTATCATCGGCGTGCCCGTTTGTCTTCCTCACTCCACTATCGTTGACGTTACCAATCACCGTTACCTTCACCGTCTCTGGCTCGGTCTCTGGTTGGAGACGTTTCCGTCGGTGTGGCATGCCAACGACGCTTGCCGTAAAACCGTAGAACTTCTGCTCAAGCTGAAGCTTTGGGCTATTGTTAATTCCGCTTTAGGTTATTTTAATTCGTTATCTTTTCGGCCAGTCTTATGTGCCATATTTGCAGCATTTCCCGTTTCGTCTCTGTGCTGACGCAATGCTGGTAGACCTTTTCTTTCATGACGTTGACTCGACAAACTTCCCTCGGAACTTCGGTGCGGAAATCTGCTTATGTCTTTTTGTTTGGGAAAGCATTTCCCGAAACCGCCTTACCAAGCGACAATTCGGCATATTTGGAGCACTCCTCCAACCCTTGAACTGTACACTACCCGAAGTGTGATAACAGATAACACATGTTCGCGCATCCTTGTGTTGAATTTTATGATGATATGTCTGTTATGCCCTTTTAGTGTTATCTTTTCGCGAAATATAACACTTACAAGGGTCATAACAAAAGTTTTATCTCGAAGTAAAAAAAAAATATAACGGATTTGTTATCATAACATTTAACATAAAGATGCGCAAACATGTGTTATCTGTTATCAAACTTCTAACAGTTTAGTGGTGCCCCTTCTTTCCAGTCCGGTACAGCATACTTCAGTGTTTCAGGTTCATCCTGGAACATGACTGATTGTTTTGTCTAACGAGCAAGGAAGAAATCATCTCCCTCTGTCGCGAGGTCCTTGGAATTATTTTGAATTTGAAGCTCACGATTTGCATAAGTCAATCTGTCCGATTCTGCCCTATCGCCTACTTTGGTGGTTGTTAATTCAGGAGGCAAAATTACTGGATAATGAACGAACCTAATAGGTTATGCGACTTTTTGATTATCGTGTTTGGGTGTGGAAAGACGAAGTAGCAGGTGACCGAGACTCCACTAATTAGCTCGGTTTTTACGGCACCGGTTGTCGGCTTCGTTTGAGCATAAGGCTGGCTGTTGGAAGTAGGAATATTTTTTTTCTGCTTGTAGTTTCAGTCAGTCAAACCACTAATTAGGCCTACTCGTAAACAGATTAAGAAGACCTGTGATGATCGATTTAGAAAAAAAGAAAGAACATCGAACGCCTGAAAGGGGGTTCTTGGTTGGGGCGTCTAAAAATGCTCATCAGTTTTTACAGTTACTTAGTGAAAAGACTATTATTTGTCTTCCTTCAGAACTGACGAGTATACAATTGAATAAAAAAGCACAGTAGTCAACTCAGACTCGCACTGAAGTAAGTGCCAATCGAGCTGTCAATGTCAAAGATTAAAGACGGCCTTAAATACGTATTTCTGCTTCAAACCAAATCCGCTAGGCTATCTGTTTTTGTGTTTTTTTTTCTCACGCCAGAGCGTCATTAATGAACTGCACGACATTCACTTCCTTCTGGTTGTTAATTGCAGATTCTCAAATTAGATGGCGAGCAAGAGGGGCTAGTTGCTCTAAAGGGCTAGATTTGCTTTCTGATATTTTTCCTGAGTTTACCATTATGCAGAAAAGAAGGCACAGTTGTGTTCACAATAATCATTCCTGTCGACTGGTAATGGCTCGTCCCCCATTTGCCGCAGTATCAATGAACTTCTAGATTTGCTTTCTGACATTTTTTCTGAGTTATCATTATGCAGAAAAGAAGGTACAGTTGTGTTCACAATAATCATTCCTGTCGACTGGTAATGGCTCGTCCCCCATTTGCAGCAGTATCAACGAACTTCTATATTTGCTTTCTGATATTTTTTGCTGAGTTACCATTATGCAGAAAAGAAGGCACAGTTGCTGAGTTGTGTTCCCAATAATCATTCCTGTCGACCGGTAATGGCTCCTCCCCCACTTGCCGCAATATCAACGAACTTCTTCAAAGAACTCGGACAATTGTTTTCGGTGACACTTTGCTAATGACATTTTCACACGTTGAACTTTTAACGTTTTTAATTTACGATCGACACGGAATACTAATAGCCACTGCCACGGAGAACATCGATGTTCATGAGATTTTGGAGCATTCGTGTGCTACATAATACGTAACAAGGGCAAAAACACAGACTATTTTACTTAGCCTACATAATTATAATAACCTGAAACCATAATAACTAAAACAAAAATTGCTGCCTATTATCAAGTAAAAACTTCTTCGCAATATTACTGAATGATTAAGGCCTAACAGCCTGGAATAGTTCCGTATGTTAAGGCCTCTTTATGTTTCTAGAGATATTAGAAGTAGTTAAACGACACAATTAATTAGCTGTAGTGATCGTCTCATATTCATGTATTTCCTGATGACGTCTAAAAGAAAGTTCCGGGTCCCGTCCGATTCTGTAAATGATAAATTTGGTGACCATGTTTGTCCTTCCCGCCAAGCCGCTTCCCGATCCCTCCGCTTTCAGCGTGACAAAAGATTTATGATGCAACCCCCTCCAGCTCCCCCCACAGTTACCGAGTCACGCCCAGAACTGGATCAGAACATCTGGGACATGCGCTCTTGTCAACGGTCAAGTTTCATCCAGATCGGATAAATGGTTCGGGAGTTATACGTGCCACAAGATTCCGGACCCCCCTCCCCCCACTCCACTCCCCCTTGGATGGTCGGATCCGGGTGACAATTTCAAAGTTAATCTTGTCAGGTCCCTAATATGCCTATGCCTTCATCGTTCTGGTCCATCGGAAAGCATTCGAACTCGCGATCCAGAAGGTTTCCGGTACCCCTAACTACCTCCGTATTTACCGGATTTAGTCCGAACATGAAAAGGCTAAGATTTGGGCTTTGGCCCAACAGGCAAAGGCTTTGGTAATTGAAGTATTTACTAATTTCCAGTTCCACTGCTGCGGAGCTGATGGACCATCTGACTGGGCTTCTTCTGTCTACAACAACGCAGATGAGAAGTCATTCTTCGATATTGGCATTACCGGTCTGGTAAAAAGCTTCCGAGTCCCCAAATCGTGCTGTAAAGCACCTATGGACAGCACCGAGTGCGAAGCTGCAACCCAAGCTTCTTTCCTGGGACAACTGACTGGAAGTATATACACAGAGGTAAGACTTACTACATGGATTCTAAAATGAAGCTGGGAAATGCGAACTGAATTATAATTTTCCTACTATTGATAAAAATGCGGATATCCATCAAATCTGCGAAAAACTGGTCGTAACTTAGGGTGAGCTTATGATTTAATTCTGTAAACTGAAGTTAGTGGATATGCAACCTCTCTGGTGCAGTTACGCATTTTAAGTCCGTTAATGCACCTGACCGCACACCGCATCTATAACCGTAGGCCTGCACTGTTTTTTTCTCCACCATTCAAGATCACCCACATCCAAATTACTAGTTCGAACCAGGACTGGTACTGAAATTGGGCGGGCTTACAGTGGGAGAAATGACTTGTAACCCATTAAAGTTTAACCGAAAAGGGCTAGGATAGGACAATCTAGTTACCCATCACTTATTCACTTAAATTGGCTTGAAAACCCGCTGACAATGAGTTACTTCGTTGTTCCGCTATTCACGATAATCGATTTTCAAATAGTGGAATTTCCGTGTGATTCCGTGTGCTTGTATTTTTGCTGTATGCCTTACGAGAAAGATTTATCAATTTTTTTTGTTCAGGCACTAAGCAATCTTCACAAGTCTCACCACTGCCCACTGAAAAGCCGCATTTGTGTTGAGATTAAAATTTCCCGCGTCATAGTAGAATTTACGCTGTGGGGACGGCTTCTGGAGATATTCCGAGCCTCGTAACTAGAACAGATAGTGGAAAATAAAAAAAATCTCTTTGCAGAATCCAAATAATTCAGTGTATCCAATTAAATGACACACAAATATCCAATTAAATGACACACAAATAAGTTGGCTTTTCAGTTAAATAATATGAAAAAAACTTCGTTTTCTTAAAGAGTTAAAGAGGCTGCGTCCCAAAGTCGAACCTTAAAACGTACAGGAATTAGGAGAGGCAGTTGGGGGGCTGCCGCCCCCCAAACCCCCCGCTTTTAAAGACTCTTTTGTACAGGTTTTTTGTTGTGGGGGGCTGCCGCCCCCCTAACCCCCCGCTCTTGGCTTCGGAAAGGCCCTCTTTTAATTAACAAACAATTGAAATGAATGAATAATGGAATAACTTCGAAAAATGTTAAACACAAGAGGACAGGAGAACCATTGCGCCGAAACTAGTAATTAGTAACAATGAAGTTGACCACTCCATTTACATTTTAACATAATTATTAAAACTGTTTCCCAGACATAGAGCACACAAGCTAAGAGCTGGGGGTGGGGGTAGGGTAGCAAACAAAAACCTGTACAAAAGAGTCTTTAAAAGCGGGGGGTTTGGGGGGCGGCAGCCCCCCAACTGCCTCTCCTAATTCCTGTACGTTTTAAGGTTCGACTTTGGGACGCAGCCTCTTTAACTCTTTAAGAAAACGAAGTTTTTTTCATATTATTTCTGTACGTTTTTCTACAATCCATGGTGGATGTAAGTTAATAATTCCTGTACTCCTCGTACAGGAATTAGGAGAGGAAGTTGGGTGGCTGCCGCCCCCCAACCCCCCCGCTTTTAAAGACTCTTTTGTACAGGTTTTTTGTTGTGGGGGGCTGCCGCCCCCCTAACCCCCCGCTCTTGGCTTCGGAAAAATTTAAGGTCATTTTTCTCAAATAAAAATTTTACGGATTAAGACAGAATTTGTTGAAGCTTGCAGTCAGTCTCACCATGTCGAGCTGATCATTTTGATGTACTTGAATGTTGAAATTCGTAACTTTTAAGAATTTCAAAAATTAACATGGGCTCTTATGGGGAAATGTGGTTTTTTTAAGCTAGAAAATCGGGGGGTTAAGATTTTCCGACGAAACTTTCCAGGAAAATTACTCGGAGAATTCCGCGTCGAATGAGTCTTCGTACACCCAGATCCGATGTCGGCTGTGACCTGTAGGCGTGGCAGAAAAAAAAGGGTTTCTGTCATTTTTCTCAAATAAAAATTTTACGGATTAAGACAGAATTTTTTGAAGCTTTCAGTCAGTCTCACCATGTCGAGCTGATCATTTTGATGTACTTGAATGTTGAAATTCGTAACTTTTAACAACAAAAAACTTAACATGGGCTCTTATGGGGAAATGGGGTTTTTCTAAGCTAGAAAATCGGGGGGTTAAGATTTTCCGACGAAACTTTCCAGGAAAATTACTCGGAGAATTCCGCGTCGAATGAGTCTTCGTACACCCAGATCCGATGTCGGCTGTGACCTGTAGGCGTGGCAGAAAAAAAACATAAGGAGAACATGAACATTAAGTGGCTATGCGTGGTTTCTGGAAAACAGGGAAGGAGTTATCGGATCGAGCTGAAATTTCGCGGATAAGCTCCTGGGCCCTAGGGGACCTTAACTTGTGAATTTCAGCCCGATCGGACAACGTTAAAGGGGGGGTGGGGTTGGGGGGTCGAAACTTTCGGCCAGATTTTCCCCATGAAGGAAAAGTCGGAGGGGGATGAAATTTGGCAGGTTTCTTAGTTGGAGCTCGGGCTACGAAATGCATCCCTCCCCATCCCTCTGCGACCACTGGAACCGAAGATCGCTTAACATTGTCGTGGTTCGCCTCTTTAAAGAGGCACGAGTGTGCCTCCTTGACTTGAACGGGTTCCCGTATGATCTAGCAGCGCAATTCCAAATTAAATAGCCTTGCGCTGTCAAGCAGGCATATCTCTCTAGGAGAAAAAAAATCACTGAGCAAAAAAATTATTTAAATAATTTGTGAATATAATGTGCAAAACAGCAGCTAAACTATTAATATTACTAGGTTTGTTACTTTCATGATTTCTTTTGCGATTTTTTTATAATTTTTGAGGAAGAATCTGCCGTGTGTTCGAGAAGAAAAGGAATGTTTACTGATTTCAATGGATACTATCAAACCCACTGAATAGTGAATAAGCCGAAGGGAATGAGAGACCTCTGAAGAGGCGCAAAAGTGTTAATTCGGTCTCTGTTTAACGTGAATAATGTTGGTTTGTGTTAGCATCTTGCAGAAAAAAAGACAATTGCTATTAGCCATTCCTGTCGGCTGGTAGTAGTTTCTCCACTATTTTCCAGCGTAGGCTATTAAACGAATTCGTAAACGTGGGGCTGTAAGTCACAGTCTCGGGCATAACTGGGGCATGACCGATAACCTGAATGTCAATTTTTGTGTATTTATGGTTGGACCGGTTTTTTTCCTCGTTAAATTCTGCACTCGTTTTTCGGGGTGTCAGATTTTTGTCGATTTTCCTTTTTTGCCGTTGGGGTTTCAAGAGCTTTGGGGAATGACTTAACTCTAAGCGTGCAACTAGAGTTCTTGTGCCCTCCCCCCCTCGAAATTCCCCAACAGTTGTCGGATGCGGTCTGGAGTTGAAATGGAACATCTGAGACCACCTTAACCATTGGGACTAGGAAGAGACAGTTTGCTAGACACCGGCGCTTCCGAATCGGTTCACGATCAGATTGAGCGTTTTATTTTTGGGATCCCAAAACGTAAGTGGAGGGATACCTATGACATCGGAAAAGTTGTCCGTCCGTCCGTCTGTCCGTCCGTCCGTCCGTCTGTCCGTCCGTCTGTCTGTGAGCACGATAACTCTCGAAGGGAATGAGATATTTTGATGAAACTTGGTGTGAGCATTCTTTGGGTCAAGAGTAAGGTCGAGTTCGTAGATGGGCCCTGTAGCTTTACATTTAGGGGTGGGGGAGGGGGTTCAAATTAAGAGGCAAGTAAAATATTTTTAAACAGCTAATGTGATAGTCGATTATGGGGTAAAAAGACACGCTGAACACGAATATGAAAACTATTTTCTCGCCGGACAAGTAGTTCGTCCGGAATCCGGCCAAAACCGGAAAGTTTGTTAAAAGTAAAAGTTTTGTTTGAAGTTGATTAGATGTTTGATTTAGGGGTAAGAAGGCATGCTGAACACGAATATGAAAACCATTTTCTTGCCGGACAAGTAGTTCGCCCGGAATCCGGCCAAAACCGGAAAGTTTGTTAAAAGTGGTAGTCTTATTTGAAGTTGATTAGACGTTCGATATAGGGGTAAGAGGGCATGCTGAACACGAATATGAAAACCGTTTTTTCGCCAGACAAGTAGTTAGCCCGGAATCCGGCCAAAACCGGAAAGTTTGTTAAAAGTAAAAGTTTTATTTGAAGTTGATTAGATGTCCGATTTAGGGGCAAGACGAGATGCTGAATCCGTATATGACAATCATTTTTTTGCCTGACATATAGTTCGTCCGGAATCCGGTTGAAACCGGAAAATTTGTGATAAGGTAAATTTTTAATTGAAGTTGACTAGATGTTGGAAATAGGGGTAACTAGATACGCTGAATTCGTTTTTGAGCTTTAGTTTTTCGTCGGACAAGTAGTTCTGGAATTCCGCCAGAAACCGGAAAATTCGCAGAAGTAAGCTAGGATCGTTTCATTCGACTTATAGGGATAAACACTCAAGCTGAATCCATATCAGAACTTGGTTTCCTTAATGATTGGCTGTTTGGCCTTAATCTGTTTCTAAATTTTAAGAGTATAAATGTTCATGGAGTCTGGCGAAGACCGGATCTGACGAAGACGAAACCTAATTGTCTGGATCAAATATCGAAGTTTTGGGATCCCATCGGAACCTTCGGTCTTGTTATAACAGTGACACGACAGTTAGCTTTCTCTTGAAGCAGCCGTGCCTGTAGATATGCCCATTCATTCATTTTCTCATATCCCGTTGGGTCACTATAGTGCCCTTTTTGTAGAATTCCTGATGCCAGTGGCCCCATGTAAAATAAACCTTAAGGGAGTGGGGGGAGGGTTTAGATGTTGAGATCTAGGGGAAAAACAACCAAGTTGGAAGATCCTTAAATCTAGGGGGGATGGCTTCCTGCCCCCCCCCTAATGTACCGGAATCATTCAAAACCCCACAGTTTTTAGAGCAACCGCTGTGTCCCTCTGCGTGATTTACTGGGATCTCGATACGTTTTTGGGATCCCAAAACGTAAGTGGAGGGATACCTATGACATCGCAAAAGTTGTCCGTCCGTCTGTCCGTCTGTGAGCACGATAACTCTCGAAGGGAATGAGATATTTTGATGTAATTCTTTGGGTCAAGAGTAAGGTCGAGTTCGTAGATGGGCCCTGTAGCCCTACATTAAGGGGTGGGAGGGGGGTGGTTCAAATTAAGGGGCAAGCAAAATATTTTTAAACAGCTAATGTGATAGTCGATTATGGGGTAAGAAGACTCGCTGAGCAAGAATATGAAAACCATTTTCTCGCCGGAAAAGTATTTCGTCCGGAATCCGGCCAAAACCGGAAAGTTTGTTAAAAGTAAAAGTTTTGTTTGAAGTTGATTAGATGTTTGATTTAGGGGTAAGAAGGCATGCTGAACACGAATATGAAAACCATTTTCTTGCCGGACAAGTAGTTAGCCCGGAAGCCGGCCATAACCGGAAAGTTTGTTAAAAGTAAAAGTTTTGTTTGAAGTTGATTAGATGTTTGATTTAGGGGTAAGAAGGCATGCTGAACACGAATATGAAAACCATTTTCTTGCCGGACAAGTAGTTCGCCCGGAATCCGGCCAAAACCGGAAAGTTTGTTAAAAGTGGAAGTCTTATTTGAAGTTGATCAGACGTTCGATATAGGGGTAAGAAGGCATGCTAAACACGAATATGAAAACCGTTTTTTCGCCAGACAATAAGTTCGCCCGGAATCCGGCCAAAACCGGAAAGTTAAGTAAGACGAGATACTGAATCCGTATATGACAATAATTTTTTTGCCTGACATATAGTTCGTCCGGAATCCGGTTGAAACCGGAAAATTTGTGATACGTTAAATTTGTTTTTGAAGTTGATTAGATGTTGGAAATAGGGGTAACTGGATACGCTGAATTCGTTTTTGAGCTTTAGTTTTTCGTCGGACAAGTAGTTCTGGAATTCCGCCAGAAACCGGAAAATTCGCAGAAGTAAGCCAGGATCGTTTCAATCGACTTATAGGGGTAAACACACAAGCTGAATCCATAACTTGGTTTTCTTAATGATTAGCTGTTTGGCCTTAATCTGTTTCTAAATTTTAAGAGTATACATGTTCATGGAGTCTGGCGAAGACCGGATCTGACGAAGACAAAACCTAATTGTCTGGATCAAATATCGAAGTTTTGGGATCCCATCGGAACCTTTGGTCTTGTTTTCCTGCGGCTTTCGTTTGCAGGCTCCCTAAAGGTTGGGTATAAAAAAAAAATTATGTCATGGGTGCTTTAAGAACCATTTCGTTATTTATTATTTATATGATCAGGAAATGGGACTGACGCGGAAGCAATTTGTTACCCCACGATACGCTCTGTTGGATGATTCCACAAAACGACCTGATTTCAGCAAATATCCTGTTTTCGCGTCATAAATCTTCCCTGAGGTACTTTAAACATCGTTTGGAAAACAATAGTGCCAGGTTTTGGCATGGCTCCCCTGATTCTTGAAAGTAGGATGGCGGCACCTTCTTGGCCTGAGATATCTGGAAATCCCGAATGACGGTTCACGGTACTGTTGGCCTATGCCTTGAATTGACGGATGTTGCTTTAACAAATTATCTTGGTAGAAGCGAGACAGGTACACTGGGAAATTAATTGCTAAGAAACTTGGCTCTTCGCTTATCTAAATAGCCTGGGAATCATATGTCAGACCCTTATAGGAACAGGTTTGCGCTAAACATGTCGGCCTATGAGAAAAGTCGCCACGGATAGCTTATCAATTTGAAAAATAAGCCCGCTATCAATCGTCGGTGTCTATTGTACAGTTTGGGCCGTAGATGTCAGCTTTGGCTGGGCTGGGCCAAAGTAAAAGTTGATTTTTTCATGATTAGAAACATGGGCTTGGCTTTTGACCAGCGGCATTTTGTTCTTGTAGGAAGAGATTTTGGACGAGTTCCAAGTTCCGGGATTAGATACCGGTTGCGAGAGAATCGTTCCGAACTTTCCGCTCACTTTCTAGATCCATTCGGATGTGATATAGAGACTATTGCTGTTGTTAGGACAAATTGCGAACCAAATGCCCCGAAACAAACAGCGCAGAAATCGTTCCCTTTAGAGGGCAAAAACCGCGACCGGCAAAACCGCGAAAATCGTTACTGGGACGATGGAAAGACTTCCAGGCGGAAGTATGAGATGCGGGCATTAGCTGGATAAACTGGCGGTGCGAACCTTAAACTGAATTATTGGTGCGTGAAGGCTTCTGTGCCGTGGAGTTGTGACTGCGGCACAGTGATACTATTCCTACAACCAGAGCGAAAATCCTGCGTTTCGAGAGTTTCCATGTTTGGTCAGGCGCGGTTTTGACAAATTTGGATTTTAGTCCTTGACATTTTATTCGCGTAGGCTAGCTTTGGCGCGACGTTCGCAGTGTTTGCCGTCGCGTTTTTTTCCCAGATTGCTTTTTTCCCAGATTGCCCAGGAGTAAAGTTAGTTACCCGTGACAGGAATCAACAATTATCAAGTTGAAGCTTGGTTTGTGAGCATTGTGGTCGCTTTTTGCGGGCCCCAAACCCCACCCCCACTTGGTTCACGTTAAAGTGGGCCCAGTTTGCCCATGAGTAAAGTTTTTGACCCGTGACTGGAATCAAACTCTAAGTTGGTATAGTCGAGAATATTTAGGGGTTAGATATGCAATTTGATTGGTCCCGACCCCCCCCCCCCGCCCTCCTGTTCATGGGTAACTGGACCCAGATTTTCGGTAAATTAAGACATGTCATGTCTCCAGCTCAGCTCTTGTGTACTTGTAGATATATATGTATAGATGCGGATTTTGGTGTTATAGCAACAAATAAGACCACGCGGCGTACTTTAATCCTCAATCATGAGCTGGAAACAGGTTGGAAACTGGACGGTTTTGTCATATGATCGATGATATGCCGATCTTAATGAAGTTGTGACAAGGGGGGTATCGGGCAATAAAACGATACGGTTTTATTACACTTGTTAATGCCTTGCTAATGGAAAAGAGGTTGAAAGTGTCGGACTGGCTCAGTACTGAAACACATACCGTTCTTGCAAGATTTTGAAGATCTTCTTTGGATTTCTAAATGCGGTTTGGTTAAACTTTTAAACTGGGATGATTTAAAATTAGGTTTTGAATATTTGTTGGTTATTGTGGATGTGAAATGTCCTGGTTCTAACGCTTTTTGTATATAAGATGTCGTAAACATTTTACTTTAACACTCCACGTCTGAGCGCTTGCGCACTTGTTTCTTAAAATCAGCCGATTTTTCGTCAACACAGGTAGTCGTTTTTTCTCAATAATAGTAGTTTTTATCCGCAAAAATAGTCGGTAATAATGATCAGCCAGTCGTTAAATACCTTGTCCCCCCCCCCCAAACATTTTGGCTAGAGTAACGCCTCGGCTCCTGTTACACTTTCTTACATTCTACGCTTACGTAATAGGTGGATACAGGGTGGATATGATAGCAACGCTTGACGTCATTTCCCGTACTACCCACACACTAGGATGTGCAGAGATTCCTGGATGTAAACAAGATTCGAGTTGGAGAAACGTAATAGTTTGTTTTCTTTCTTGGCGTCTCCGTGATGTCAGCGATCCCGACCGTTCACCCTTCGCGAAGTAATCTGTTCCGTATGTCTGGGGTGACCCTAGAGGTCCGGGATGTTGAGTTTTGTGTCTGTTTGAGACCGAGTCATTTGATCTGGGAAGGAGAGTAGAGACAGGCACCCGCAATACCTCAATGTTCTGTTCGGATCTATTGCAATATCTCTGTGTGTTGGAGGTGGGAGGGGGGGGGGGGATCGTGGGCAAGCATCTGGCATAACTTACTAGGAACGTCCTTAATTTTATGTATGAGCAGTCTTTTTTCGTGATGTCAGGTCCCCGGTTTACCTGATGCTCATCGTTATAAACACGCCGCTTGAAATTAGCTGAACCAAGGGCCCATAATAAGTTTTTCGTCGGTGTTCTGCCCATCGACTGGAGTGTTGCGACACTGAAGGGCACCCTTTTTCGGGCCAGACAGCATTAAGTGCTTCATTCGTGGAAGTCCATTTTCATTGTTGTCAGTTCACTATCTGTCCACGTAGCACATCCATCTTGTTTTCTTTGTAGATGCGCGTTATCTAGCGGAAACAGAGGGAACTTTTAAAGCGAGGGAGAGAGTCGTCGGGAAATTCTGTTAGCTGAAAGCCTTTATGAACAATTGTTACTTCAGTACTCCAGATTTGTACATGAGTGTTCAGTATCAGGTACTTCCAAAATGTTGTACTTGAGTAGCCTATCAAGTAGCCTAGTAAGTACCTGACAACCAATGTAGTTTAATACTTCGATTTTTAAGTACATGTCAGTAGTACTTCAAGTACTGCACGTTTGAAGTACTGCACATTGAAAGCACATATTATTTACAGCCTGGAATGGAGTTCCCACCATCTACTAGTATGCTTACCAAGGGCGCAGTATACTTCACAGATTGCCCTAGTTTCATCATTTTTTTTAAGGCTTTTAGTGTTGGATAAATGCTGCCAAAGAAAAACGTCACTGTGCAGATCGATGTGGTCCAAGCAGAATGTACTTGAAATGGTATTGACAATTTGTTGGTCTTTGAGAACTGGGATAGGTACCTGATTATTTTTCTTAAGCAATAAGTACGGTACTCAAGCATAGTTGTGATACTTAAGTCAAACCCAAGTACTTCGATTTTGCACTAGTATTTGAAGTACTTCCCAACACTGACTGACAGACTGTGCATTGGTCCCTTGGCCGCACATCTAATGCCATTCTGATTTTAGGGATGCAGCGACAAGCTCATCAACACCCTCGAGAAGAACTCCTCGTACGTCATCTGGGTCGTGATAGCTCTCGGCCTCGTCGAGCTCATCGGGATGATCTGCTCTCTGCTCCTGTGTTGCGCCGTCAGACGAATCGACGACTTTAAGGCGTAAAAGAGACCGAGAACAGTGGCTCGTGTATATATTTTCGATGGACATTATCACTCTTCGCGCTGTGTTTATTAGCTCTCGCCGTACATATTGGCGTAGAAAGACGGGAAACAGCAGCCGACCAGGCCTGCGGCAAGTTACGGGGTTCTGTTACACACAGTCCGATGAAAATGTCAGATGCGAATACGTGCGGTGAAAATGTTCCATGCGTTTTGACAGATGCTACAGCCTAGCTTCTATTTGTATATCCACGCATAGTTTCGTCGAGACGGAAAAAAGACGCTGTTCTTCTTTTATTTATTTTTGACCACCGCAGTTGACCTAGATGACGCACAACCACGACAAAGGGCTGCGAAGTTGGCATATGATTAGAGAATCGGACTGTGTGTGCCCCGCCAGTGAGGCTAGAGCCGGATATGGTAGGCTAACTTAACGCGTTTGGGAGGTTAGACATACTGCGAAATTAATTACATCAATACGAAGAGACTAATTATAAAATAGTAGTCAGTCACCATGGTCAAGAAGTCGAGATTGATTTTTCGTAGCTTCATTCCGGCCTTTGCCTGTTATTCTAGAACACTGACAGGCAAGAAGAGAATCTTAGCATACGCTTGACTCAGAGTTATGACTCTGTTTGCCCTTTTCGTTGCCAAGTTTCCGTTGTAAATTTATGGTGCACGAAGTATATAGAACCATCGCATTCTTTGCAGCTGTACAACTCCCAACCGGAAATTCTTAGGTTTTGCGGTTTAATCTGACTGCGGTTGCATTGCGTCTTCAGCTCAAATTGCGGGCAGATTCTGCTTCCGAACTTTTTTTACGCACAAATGATAATTTTATGATCAGCTAATGAGAATTTCGTACAATAGTCAGTAAAACACTGTTCATCTCTTACGTGTACCTTAAGTGTTAGTCTGATTTTGGCGTTTGCCTTTTGCCAGTTCATTGGTGTGTAGGTGTGGAAGCTTTTACTAAGACCAATTATTCAATATCTCTTTTGACTGATTTGGTATCGCGATTTTGTACGTTTCCTTGCAAATCCCGTACGTAGTATAGATAGTGGTGTAAAGAACTTTAGTGATACAGCGTTGGCAGATTATATAGGCTATTGTCGGCAATCATATGGGAATGTGCTGAACGGAAAAGTCAGCTGATATTTGATTCTAGCGAAACAATTAGACTTTGATTTCATGCAGCGGACGCTGCATGATCTGCGACTCTATTAGACTTTGATTTCATGCAGCGGCCGCTGCATGATCTGCGACTCTATTAGACTTTGATTTCCTGCAGGGGCCGCTGCATGATCTTCGAATCTATTAGACTTTGATTTCATGCAGCGGCCGCTGCATGATCTGCGACTCTATTAGACTTTGATTTCATGCAGCGGCCGCTGCATGATCTGCGACTCTATTAGACTAGAGCAGCCGCTGCATGATCTGCGAATCTATTAAACTTTGATTTCATGCAGCGGCCGCTGCATGATCTGCGACTCTATTAGACTTCGATTTCATGCAGCGGCCGCTGCATGATCTGCGACTCTATTAGACTTTGATTTCATGCAGCATCCGCTGCATGATCTGCGCCCTTTTCCCAACTTCCTTCTCCTGCAGCGGCCGCTGCATGATCTGCGACTCTATTAGACTTTGATCATGTCTAATTGTTTCGGCCGTTCAATGGCTCTTATATAACAATTTTATTTTGATGGGTTAGGCTACATATGAACTAAAATATGAATATACATGTGAGTTACATATGAACTGCTTGAAGTTAAAGTTTGAAAGCCGAAATATCGCTAGAGTAAATCTCAACTGACCTACCCGTTTAGTGCAGTCAAATATGAGCCTGGACTCGAGGAATGCTTACATTGTCTACAATTGTGGGAGCATGGCCTTGGGTGTTTGTTCACCTTGATTTTGTTCTTCTCCCAACCTGTAGCAACTGATTTATGTGTGTGTTAAACCATCATACGAAATAGTTCCCTGTTTATGACCTTGCTTTTCTGCTACGGAATAATGTTCGAACTTTTCCGGTCTGAGATTTCACAGTACGGCCAGTGCAAAACCGAGAGATATATGTCGCAAAAGACGACATATTGTTGTTGGGACCCGTTCTTGTTCATTATTACGTTCATGCGTTATTCTACCATGTCCAACTTTATTGTTTGTGCAAACCTTAAGCAGTGTTCGTTTTGTCAAAATTTTTCAAATATAGTTCTGGAATTTACGTGGATCAGTACCATCATAGTATCGACTTTTCGTTTTAACTTGAAAAATTGGTACAAAAACTTCGAAATCACAGTATCAGTCCTGATTTGTAAACAAAACGTGGAAAACCAGTAGCATGTGCTCGCCTTCGACAGTCGGATCTTTTGGTATCTGCAAATAATAGACGCTTCAGCAATACTTTAAGTCCTACCCCAATGGAAACTGACGATGTCTAGAGTCTCCTCACAACCTTCCCTACAGAACCACATCATATTCAAGTAAACTGCACGCTTGCTTATCCAGAAGAGGAGGGGAGGTCCACAACATAACCATCTGTTCGGTTCTTCAGAACAAGTACTTTCTGTACGATATGGAAGGGGTAGCGCAAGGAAAAGATGTGCTCAAATGCCTATTAACCCCCCTTAGACAGAACGTTTCAAAGCCCCAAGTGACACTCTGCATACGACGTTCACAAGCATGACTACGGTGACTACTATCAGTCTTCGCAATCAGCCACTTATTCTTATTCAGAGCACTACTCCTCGCTTAAGGACAGGCTCAAAATATGCTGTCTCGACTGCTTACATCGACATGTAGAGCTTTTTCTGACCCTAGGTTCCGTGATCATGTGGTCCGTGACTCCGTAAACCTCCCAGAAGTAGCCCCCCCCCCCAAGGAAAAATTCCAGAAAGCCATTAAATTAACACCAGTAATAGCCATCCAGTCGGTTCTTAAGAACAATCACTCTCTGTACTGTACTGTATGTAGCCTGTAAAAATAAAATATATGTGAATCCATAACCGAACTTTATTTTCTTTCCGGACAAGTAGTTCGCTCGGAATCCGGCCAAACCGGAAATCTGGTAAATGTAAAAGTTATTTCTGAAGTTGATTAGAGGTTCTATACAGGAGTAAAGAGACAAGATGAATCCACAAATTTGTCGTTTGGCCGTAATCCGCCAAAAACACCAATACGGTATAATTTTTTTTAAATTTGAAGCGGTTGACTAGGCGCAAATAACACGCTTACGAGGTCTGGCGAAAGACGGAAATCTACAAGACCAAACTGACGGGACGAAGAAGTCCGACAAATATTCTCCTTTGAGATTCCACCGAAACCTTTGATCTTGTTGGAATTATTCATATTTTTATACATTGCTGTATACTACTGTTGATTTTAACGCAAGTTCTAACACCAAACAGCGCCGATTGTTGCGACTCATGGGAGTTAAGGGAGTTCCCTGCATTTCCCACTTCAGGTCTTTTTTTTTTTTATCAGGGGTGGGTTCAGCTGCATTTTTTGTTTCAGCCCCTTCTTATTCGAGTCTCTCAAAAACCCACATCTTGGAAAAAGCAAACGTAAATTATAAGACAGCAATGCAGGAAGTGAAGCCCAGACAAATTCGAAACCAACGGCTGACGACGGAGGCACTGATTCTCATTCCAATCCACTGAACAATGATCCCCCGACTGCCCACTCCTAGCCTAAGAGCGCACAATACGTCTTAAGGTGAAGAAAAGGAGTGTCAAATACCTGCCAAGTCCATTCGGAAAGTGTCGTTCCCTCGAGGATGAGCGAACTCCCCGGAAAAAGAGGAAATCGCATAAAATCCTTCCGGCCATGTCGCTTCTGGAGCTCGATTATTCTCATCGGTCCTGGAAAAGGTCAAAGGATGAAATAAAAGGAGGGACGAATCGTCGAGGAGCTAACCTACGCTGAGTAACCTATGCAATCTTCGCGAAGATATATACAGGTATTTTGGAGTGTTGGATTTCTAACCCTTATTTGCTCAAAACGGTCGCAAAAACATTCTACAGGACGATGAACAAAAAAACGTCGAGTTGCAAACACAACACATTTACACGGGGCCAGCGATCGACATGTGGCCAGATCAGAGGAAAATAACACTAACGACTTCCATGCATCGAAAATGGGCCTTACTCGTAGCGCCGCCCACTACGATAGCGACATTTAGAGCAAGACAAGCTTGGTGGCTTAGAAAATTCTAGTGCAGCTAAGATGCACAGTCTGCTCATATCGAGGAAACAGGGAGAAGGGGGGTGTATCTCTTTTTTGCTGTGTTCCGAATATGGCGATATCGGAGCCAGCGCTGGTGCACGATAGTTTCAGTAGGGACGTTCTCTATCGCTAGTGGTGCTAGTTTCGCTGCTATTCGAGAACGCATTGGCTTGTCTAACCGACCGCGATGCAAATCACACGAAAGACTAAAGTTGTGCTGGGCATAACAGAGAGCAGTCAAGAAATAAAGTTATCTTCAATTCCTGTTCTAACCTGTACTAATTTGGGTATTTTTGTACTTTACACCTAGGTGAAACTTAAAGCACAATGGGCACTAACTATGCTTTAATTTTTATAAAATGCTTCACATATAGGCTAATACACATTTCTGACTCCCACTAGAGAGCGCTTAAAAATAAGCCGTTTTCTTGTTATCGCTTGTCATTGACTCTTCGGCGTCTCGGCGGAGACAATTTCAGAGCATGGTACTGCAAGGCGCGGAAATTCAAAAACTCTCGGACGTGTACGAAAATCAGTCATTTTACAGAGCATAAACCGTTTCTGTAGCAGGCAAATGGCTCCAGTGTTTTCTGATGAAACTTTCTGTTGTTTGTAGTATCGAAGAAAAGTTTTGTTTTCTGGATGTAAAGTTACAAAAATGTACAAATATAACCGATCTACTTGCAGCTGATTCCAGAGCTTACAAGGAATTCTCAGTTAACACCGTTAATATGAATATTGATCAACAATACAAATAATCCGGAGTAAATAATAACAACGAATGATAACTCCGCTTATATTTGTCGAAGCTAGTAAATCGGAGTATGGCAGTCAGCAAAAAAACGCCGTAACGGTATATTAGCGAAAATAAGTTGTCTAGGAATCTG
This sequence comes from Branchinecta lindahli, assembly GCA_023053555.1. Lineage (NCBI taxonomy): Eukaryota > Metazoa > Arthropoda > Branchiopoda > Anostraca > Branchinectidae > Branchinecta > Branchinecta lindahli. Next base: position 19,526,983 of record JAKZAO010000014.1, read on the forward strand.
CTGGTTTCTGATGTAACATTGTATTCTAGGGGGTGGTAATGTGGCATCATGATTGTTTGATCCGCCCCTTAAACTTTAAATCGTCGAGTCCAGTTTACGTAATCAATCAGATTAGAATTCCTGTTTCGGCCATGGTATCAGTAGGTGATTTAATGCATGCGGAAATGAAGTTCAGAAATTTCAGTCAGATATTTCTATGAAATATCTTGTAGATTTGAACCTTTATGTAACTGAGCTGTAACGATAGGGAAAGATTCAAACAGTCATACAAAAAGAATCTCTTGTATGTACAACTATAACCCAACCCACACACAGTGCATTGGACTTCCAACCGCCTACATTTACGTTTCGCAATCCATCCCACGCTCACTTCCATAAGCTACAACATTTTGACAGTGTTGTCATACGATTTAACAGGTCAAAAATAAGCCACCATTTTTTTTATAGATGTTTTTTTTTTTTAACGACAAACCATACGAAAGTAAAAACAAGTCTCCTGGAGCCGGACAACAACAAGATTGAGAGAATCCGCCGTTACGTCAATTCTCAAGAGTTTAGATCCTCAACTTGACGGGGGGGGGGGGGGGGGAATATGTTTCCACTTCAATGATTGGGCACTGCGTAGACCTGACTCGGAAAACTACGCCAGGCATCTTGCAACTCCGAAAACCAGTGACGTCCGCACACTCTTCCACAGAGGCGTCACTACTGGTGGGGGGAGGGGGGGACGCCCCCCCCCAATGTTGTCGGCCAGTCGGTAAAAAATAGCCGAGTCGGCGCGAAGCGCCGCAATTTTCAGTAAAAACCGTCGATTTTTTTCTTAGAAATAGTCATTTTTTCTAACAATCAAAAACAGTCCGTTTTTCGGAAAAATAGTCGTTTTTTCTTAAAATCAGCCGATTTTTCGTCAACACAGTCGTTTTTTCTCAATAATAGTTACTTTTATCCGCAAAAAAAGTCGGCAAAATGACCAGCCAGTCGGTAAATACCTTGTCCCCCCCCCTAAACATTTTGGCTAGTAACGCCTCTGCTCTTCCTTACCTTTCGCGCGATCAAAAAAGGAACTTAGCATTATTAGTAGGTAAGAAAAAGAGTAATTTGCGAGAAGCTTGCCGTGCTTATCTGTGTGAAATGGGAAATCAATCCTAGGAAAACAAGGGCTTGGCTCTTTTAAAACCAGATATCTCACTCGAGGATTGAACCAAAAGTTGCTGATATACAACAGGAAGTTCCGCACTCAGGCGAATGAAGATGAACGATTGGGAGGGGCCACGGCGTCTGTCTCTGAGCCAAGAGCAAGCTGAACTGGTATACGGAATCGATTTTGTATGGAGGAGAAAGAGCAGATCCCAACGGAAGAATGAGAAAAAGGGAAGTGCAGATTCTCTTTTTCACTTGATCAAAGAATCGACGAGGACAATAAAGGACTCCGAGAGTAACACAGATACCATCGGATCCAGAGGTAGCCTACACTTTTGTGGGAAGTGGGAGGGGTTGAGGCAGCAGATCCGAACCGAGTACCAGACAAAAAATTAACTTTTTTTTTTACACGTGTTTGCCGTGTAAAAACGACGAGCTAAGCGTGGAACGTAGGTACCGTCGGATCCGGAGGTACACTTTTTAGGGGAAGAGGGAGAGAGTTGCGGCAGGCAGCACACTGTCAGAAGTTTCATAACAGATAGCGCACAACACTTTCAAGAATAACACCTTTTTCACTTAGAAATAAAGTGTTATGACCAATTAAGTTTACACTATTTCGTGCCTAGAGCTCCAACAACAGTTTCAACTGGTAAAAAATACTAACAAGAACGAAAGAAACATAACAGATAACATCCCAAAGTGTTGTATGTTGAAACCGGGCATCCTTCTGTTGTCGTTATGTAACTTCTGACAGTGTAGTATTTTTACCAATTGAAGGTGTTGTTGGAGATCTAGGCATGAAATAGTGTAAACTTAATTGGTCATTATATATTATCGCCCTTGCTGAGGCTGATATCACCCTCGCTGCGCTCGGGCGATATCAGCCTATCATGCCACCCGCGGGCCAAATTTTCCTCTATCGCCCGAAGAAAAGCAAGGGCGATAATGATTATAACACTAGTACATTTGTTTTAATTTTCTGGTATTCCCCTGATGTTGAAAGAAAAAAATTCCAACCGTACGTTCACTTGATGGCTGGCCGGGCGTTATCAAAATAAATAACGCCCGGGCGTTATTTATTTTGATAACGCCCGGTTGTAACTTTTTTCTTTTAACATCAGGGCAATACCAGAAAGTTTTGGCACTTCGCAGGATAGGACTGATATCATGGGACTGCACGCTGTACTGGTGCCATAACACTTTATTTCTAAGTGAAACGGTGTTATTCTTAAAAGTGTTATGCGCGATCTGTTATGAGACTTCTGACAGTGCAGATCCGAACCGATTACTAGACACAAAATTTAGTAATTTTTGTTTACACATGTTTGCCATGTAAAAACGACGAGCTAAGCATGGACTTCCAGAGGAACATAGGCGCTGTCAGATCCAGAGGGCCCCTTTGAGGTGTATGTGTTGAAGGTGCATGTTGAAGAATTACTCGACCCTCAGGCCGAACCCACTTCGCAATCGCCATCTTAAAAGAGCAAACAAAGCAGATCTTTAGCGTGATTTCTTCTCAGTCAACCCCCTTGGACCAGAGACAGCTATCTGATTAGTAAATTCCGCCTACTCTCTCCGACTTCTGTTATTGAGAAGCGGCTAAAAGATTTTTGTTCTTGTGTGTCAATGCTGTCTCACCCACGGTCAGCGCTATTAATTTAATCGTCTTTTACTAATATTTCCTTACTGTTAGCGTTTCTTTTTTCTATTCATTTTCTTGTTGTTATTTGATCCTCCGTATTTAAGGCGTTTCGCCCTCCTTTTGTTACACTTACAAATAAACTTACAAATAAAACGAACAGAAATTACCCCCGAAGTCAGCTACGTTAGTGGACGGTGGGCCAAGAATAAATAAAAGGAGAACAACTCTTCGTTCTCGGTCCCACACGTAAACGGGTTAAGCTACGTTCACACACAGTCCGATAAGATTTCATATGCGAAAAACGCATACGAAATTAACGTCAAAAAAAGAATATATTCATTCGATACAACAAAATTTCGGTGCGAAGGCGAAAATTCGCATCCGACTGCGAAAACCAGACGTGCACTTACCTTTACTCAAATGACAAGTTCAGTACTGAGTCATAAGAGACAGATAGGCGGAACCAAGAGCAAATAATCTTATAGAACTTCTGTCTTTAGTCCCCTACAGCGACTAGGAATACCCCAACAAAACTGAGCGGACCTAGAGGTATTTACTCTAGCTTTGAGCTAATGTTGATACCCGTTTACTCATCTTCCGTCTTCGCCATAAGATTTCGTTCGCGGAACGTAAGACTTCTCCAGAAAAGAACAATACAAACAATCCTGATTGCTTACCTAGGAGAACTATGGCAACTGAGGGACCTTTTCCGGCGGATTCAAGCGGGACGTCAGACCAGGGTAGCCAATCGTATCCGGACCGGAAAAGCTGGGTCATGCAGCTATTCCACTGACGAGACGTGTCACCAATCAACCTGAAATACAACAGCTATGGTAAAGTACTCGGCGCAAGTCGGCCCAGTCCAGTCAACCACAAACCCCTGATTTTTGGACACCCTATGCCAAACGCCGGATAGCTGTTGGCACCTAAACCCTGACCTACCTCACATGATTGCTTGATTTTTGAGCTTCACAAATCATCAATATTTGATTGGGCCCCAGTATCCACCATTTGGCATAGTGTATCCAGCGTTTGGCATAGGGTATACCAAACGCTAGATATACCCAGCGTTTGGCATAGGCTTTCCAAAAATCAGAGATTTGTGATAGACTGGCCCGTCTTCGGATATAGTCATTTTGAGGTCCGGATCGGATCCGACCTAGGTGGGGCAACTCGGCCCAGCCCCACCTCGTAGAGACCAGAAGTATCTGGGTACGCTCGGGGAACGAAAAGGCGATTCTTCATGTCGGTGCGATTCTACCACTGATTCTTTTTTTTCTTTCGAACCCTGGGTTCTGTTCAGCCCCTAGGTTCAGTTGAGAGGAAATAGCCCTTCATCCACATCTGCCCCTGTCATCTGGACGATTAATGACAACCACATTGAGACTGGACTTGGCCAATATACATTGACACGGAACAGTAAGGAAGGGGACGGAATTCATTCACCAATAGGGACTAAAATCAAGACCCCGAAGAGAAAGTGATACATAAACCGCGTTGTATGAATGCTTAATTTGTTACAATCACAGACCGAAGAGGAGATTCAACTTTGCTAGGTTTTCAAGTCCAGCCTGATTCTGAGACTTGACTAACACTAAGACTTGCGGTTGTAAGGCTTGAGAGAATCGAGTCACCATCTCCAGGAAATTTGATTTCAATCAAGTCTATTTCATTTTTTTTTCTCCAAAACAGGAAGCGGGCTAGCCGAATATTCGTTTGGTCGTCAATGAAAAGTGTGCTGTCGTTAATAGATAAATGCGATTCAAAAGTCAACATTTCCAAAATAAAGTCAACATTTTCCGCCCTCTTATCCGGACCTGGCTACCATGCAGAAACTGAAACAAACGCTCAAGGAAAAGTGTTTTCATGGAACTGAAACTTAATCTGAAAATAAAACAAAATTTGTAGATGTACTTTGTTTTAAAGGAACAGAAAACTTGACTCAAACTTGACTCGGGGAGCTAGCTAACATATCAAAAATGTACCCTGAGTCGATACTGAGAGTAAGAAAAATTCTCGTTGCGACAATTGCAGTTTCCGGGCAGTTTCCGAGAATTCGACTTTTGAGCAAAAGGTTTGCAAAAGCAAAAGGTTTGTGTGCCGCGACTAGGAATCGAACCCCGGCCGTCTAGTCGGGGAGGTCGTTACTCTGTAGTCTACATGTAAAAAGGCGAACTTTTCGAGTACATGAGTGCATAATTACAGTGCATAAGGGGCAAGGGCCTGCCAGCTAGCTTTGGGAACACTAAGGAGGGGGTTCGAGACGGTTCGAGATGACAAAGAAGTCGACAATAAGACCCTGTATATTTATCCAAGCCCCCCGGGCGATTCGATGGCCGAAAGTTGCGTAGTCAAGTTTACTGTTCCTTTAAGCTCCAAAATCATGCACAAACGATCACACAGTCGGTGAATAGGTGATTGAGAAGGACCTGTGAATAACATCGACTGTACACAGTTTTCATCTTCCTAGTCCGATTTCAAGTTACAAACTTATGTCACTGGGAAACCCGAACCCACTTGAACGTGGACGAGGGTGTGGATGTGTGTGTGTGTGTGGTGGGGGGGGGCTACGCACAAGATGCGGTTTAATCTTTTTATTTCTTGCAATTCACTAGGTATAACTTGAGTCACTGGGCAATCTGGGCCCAGTGACTCCTTGATTGGATGGGCGAGGGAACGGGACCCCAGGCCAAAATAATGCCAAGTTTTATCGGAACCATGTTATTAGCATATCAATTTTGAACCAGAAAAAAAAAGTCACAAAGGACATTGCAATCAAAACTCCATGAAACAGTGCAAAAGAAGCAAATCAATTGGCAACGCAAGACTGCAAGGATGAGAATAAAAAAAAATGATCGCGTTCAACATTTTCGTGACTGAAGTGTAAATTAAAGGGATTGAATTCAATAATTATGATCATCACTGCAAAACAAGAAACAGGTGGATGTGCACATGCAATAGTCAAAGACTTGACAAGCAAAGGTGAAGGTTTGTTCATTGAGATATCGACACAGGATTCAGCAATAATTAAATAACGATATACCAATGCAAGGCTACTCCACGGTATCAACCGAGGTATAAACGAACAAGACCAAAAGTTTCGAGGGGATACCAAAGTGAATATTATTTGGCTGATATAGGTAATAGTGGCTAACAGATTTCCAGCTTATATAAATAAACCTCTGAATATAATCCTTAGATGCCCCTTAGTGAGATCCATTAGGTAACACTTTTCACCGACCAAAAATAGCATACAGTTAGGTCCATTAGTGACCTTTCGGCTTTGGCCGGATGTCCTTACTTTCAAGCCATTTTTTCTGAATACCGTAAAGACACTGATCCGCTGAGAACACAAAAGAACAGATATGGATTAAGCATGCATTCTTACTCCCACACCAAAGCTCTAGTCGACTTCAGAATCAAATTTCACTTCAACCAGATCTCCGTTTTAGACGGCCGGGCTAATTGCTCATCCGGTAAGAAAACAAACGTATTTTACCCCTACATATAATCGTTAATCGACCACAGAAAAACTATCACTTCTACCGAATTTCCGGCTTTGGCCAGATTCCGAGAAAAATACTTGTCCGGCAAGTATCCACAAAGTTCAGATATGGATTCAGCATGTCTCTTTACGCCTTTAAACGACAGTCTCATTAGCTTCAACGTCTAAATTAACAGTCCCCAAAACAGATGATAAAAGCCATTTCCTAAATTCACAGAAAAGGAATTTTACGGAATGGTTTGCCAGTTGGAGAATGAAATGATGCTGAAAAAGGGCGAGCTTTTAACAGATTATTTCATTGCCTACTGTCATGCTACCAGCCCCACAATCCCCGTCGTGGTCATGAACTATAAAACAAACGAAAACGCGCTAGTAAAACAATAGGAAAGAAATTCCGCCAATGGCCTACAATCGTTTTCCTATGCCACATGGTGGCTTTTTGTGGCAATACACCGATACTTCACTGATCCTTCAGTTTTCTAAGCAGACACATTTAATAGATACGCAAATAATTACTAATAATACAAATAATACAAAACGCAAATTATAAATAATACATAGGCAAATGATTTAAAAAAGTAGCCGAGCGGAGCAAGGCTTCCTCGTTTCCTAAATTAACGTCAAAGTTAATTTAAAGTTACTGTTACGTTACGTTCCTAAATTGACGTTATAAACGTTAATTTATAGCAGAATATTACGCGTTTCTTGACATGATTTATGGCATATGTATACGCTATGGGGGAAGCTTTTTTGCGGCCGTTTGCAATTCAGTGATTAATAATAATAATAATAACGTTTATTTCCTGAATAGCTCATATAATTACTCGCTAGCATAGGATCGACACACAATTATTAACACGGCTAAAACTTAACAATCACTTCTAAATAATTGCCTTAAAAATATTTATATGTATGTACAATTAATAACGAATATATCACAGTTCAGAATTAAAATAGTTTACCGAAATATGGTACAAATGACGAAAGATACCGGTCAGTAGAGTGGATATCGGGGCGAACAAGTCTGGTATAATTACGGGTTGCAGCGCGAAGCCTTGTTTCAGGTCGAGTCGGGTTTGGGGCTTCGTAATTCGGTAGGAGAGATCTATGAAGATCAGAGGACAAGCATTTACGTCCAAAATCCATTGTCAACTTGTGTCGTCTTTCAGACAGAGCGGAGAGACCAACCCTGTCTAGACCCGTTTCTTACGAATACGCTTCATACTTCATAGTCTACCAGAGAGGGTCTTCTTGCCTCGGGTCTAGGCGAGAACCTCCTCGGCGAAACCCCCCCCCCCGGACAACCCCCCCGGCTAACCCCCCCGTTACCAACCCCCCCCGGTACCAAAAAACCCCCGACCAAACCCCCCCGGTACCAACCCCCCCCCCCGCTTAAAAAAGACGGGTATGTAAGAGTAGAGTAACTGGTAGGTAGAGAGTAAGAGAAGAACAGAAAATCACCCCGGTACCAACCCCCCCCCCCCACCCCCCCGGCGAACCCCCGTTCCCCCGAATCCTTAGACACTCACACATATTTAGACTGGGATTTACTGGGCAACAAAACGAACAACCATGTGACAAGCACGAGTAAGGTGAAGAGCTGGTAGAATATTTCTGGGACTATCTTGAAAGTGCTATCACAAAACGAGCTCAACCTTTCCCTTGACCCAAAGGATCCTCCCATCAAGTCTCATAAAAATATCTCATTCCCTTCGAGACTGCTAACAGACGGAAAGCAGGACAACTTTTGCGGTGTCATAGGTATCCCTCCACTTCCTGCCCATCTTCGAGTTTCTGGTATGACAATAACTAACGAGCAATCAGGCAAGGGGAGCTTCACATTGCACCAATGGGTGGCATCCTAACTGCAGCTTCCGCCAAGAAGGGGAAGGCATTGGGAAAGGATTTGTTGGGGGGATCGTTACACTGAGTGGAACTGGCTTTTGACACCTCACTGACAACAGCTCCAGTTGAATGCGCGTGTTTGTGACTTCAGCAATTAGTCTGTCACCATCAACCTTCACCTTCGCCTTACACTCCCTTTGTTTATCATTGTTCTGATACCCACTGTACTTCAGCATTATTATCAAGTTTGCGAAAGAAGTTTATTCTATTCTTACTCTCTACCTACCAGTTACTCTACTCTTGCATACCCGTCTTTTTTTATGCGAGGGGGTTTTGGTATCGTGGGGGGGGGGGTCGGGGGGTTTTTAGTATCGGGGGGGGGGGTTGGTCGGGGGGTTCGCCGGGGGGGGGGTAGCCGGCACCCTCTTGCCTCACACTATGTCGGTTGTACTGAACGCGTTTGCGCATGTAGCTTAGGCCCAGTCGGACAACGGCAGATTGGAAAGAATACAGAACCGGACACTTCTGGATTCATAAGGCGTCTTTCGCCGGCACAATTACTTGTTAGTCGCTGAAACGCCATTTTGTCTGTTTTTGTGGTAGTTTCTATTGTCTAAAAATAAAATCCAGATAAAAAAAAGTTTTGCTGTTAGATTTTAATTTCCCTCCAAATTCGAACTGCAAAATCAATCTCCTCGACAACTGTTTGTCGACTTCGAGCCACAAAATTTTGCTGGACGCCGAAACAAAACTTGCGGGCCACACAACTGACCGCGGAAACACTTTTTTCGGGAAGGAGGATGAACGAAAAATATTACAAATGATGTAATGCATCCAAGGAGTACCTTTCATTCGTATCCGAAAATATTGATGATTTCATCCTTGGCTAGCAAACAGTGACGGTTCTGCCAGTGAATCGTGGTTTACAAAAAGAAAAAGAAAAACACGTTTACCTACGCAAGCTCGCTGTATTTCAACTGAGCGAAAATGTATCATGCGTGAGGTCAGAATACACACTGACAGAAAAGGGAATAACGTCACAGATGACTATAGACGACCACGTGGGGTTGCGATGAACAAAGAAAACACCTTATTAATAGTAGGCTACTCACTTGTAGATGACATCGCAGACAGGAACCGGCCAGTTTTCGCATCGACTCAACTTCAGACTTGGACTGTCGTAGTCACACGGACCTAGCCAAGACACCAGGTGGGTGTTCCTCTGAATCCAACGCTGGGACTTCCGCATCGAACCATATACCAGCTGAAAAGATAATTTACTGTGTCACCGTTTCGGTACCGTATGTCAGTTTTGCACCGCTAACGTATGTATCAACGTATATAACGTATATGTAACGTAACGTATGTTCAGATGAGAAGTGCTAAGACGTCATACAGTGATTATCAGAGATGTAGCTATAGCCTAGTTAATTCTTGCTCCCCTTTTTTGGTCCCTATACGCGTGTCCCACGGCTGGCACGTTTCTAAGTTTAACCTCAATCTCTCGACCCTTTTGCTCCCAAAGCGTTGCAAAGTTTTCAGGATCCCTCCCCCCTTCAACTCCCCCAAACCGTGGCCAAACGCGGTTCAAACACACAGATGTGTTATCTAGAGTATTTGCATCAAGTTTTGCTCGAACCCGAGCACTTCCGAGTCGGAAGTTCCGACGAATGTCCGGAACCCCTGTCCAGATCCTTCCCAACCTAGGTCGGATTCGTTCCGGACCTTAAAATGACGTATCTATATCCTAGGAATTTTGTACTGTTCAATTTTCGTTCCAATTACTTCCTTCCGTTTAGATGGTCAAACGAGAAAATAAAGATCCGGTGTCCGGCGAGGAAGTACAGATCAGATATAGGTTTAGCATGTATTCTTACCTACGCTTCATAGTCAGCTTTTACTTCAACAAAATTTCCATTTCTTGACGGATTCCGGGTGAAATACTTGTCCGGGGGGAAAAAATAACCAGAACTGGATTCAGCCTGTCTTCGTACTTTCAAATCACTTGTCACATTGGCTTGCAAACATTTTTTTTTCATCCCTTAATATGAAAACCCTCCCCCAAACCTAATAAAGAGCTACGGAGCCCATCTACGAACTTGACCTGTGCTTTGACCAAATGGGACTACGCACCAAAGTTTAAAAAAAAGTATCTCAGCCCCTTCTCCGTTATCGTGCTAACAGACGGACATATGGACGGACGGACAGGCGGACACACTTTACGAGGTCATAGGTCATTATGAATCCAGAAAATAGTTATCAATTGTATATATAGTATTTTTGTGTATGTTAATTTTGGTTCGTCGACTGACATACATGTTTATTTTATGACAAAAAAAAACTAATAATCCGTCATCTAAATAGTCCGTCGCATGTTTTTCGAATAAAGTGAATTGATTGATTGACTAACGTTCTGTGATCCCCAAAATCGTTTACTTGATACATCAAGGTCAAATGGCGAATCAGGTTCTGCCCCACTATGTACAAGTCGTAATGGCCCTTCAATCACAAGTCGCAGTGGACAATGTTCTAAAATGCGTGACATCTTCGAAACCCTGCCTGGTTCCCCAAAAGCTTACAAACCTACCCGGCTGTTTTTAGCCTCCTTTAGCCCGCATAGCTTTGACGAGAAGTATGGAAAACTTGCATAACCGGTATCTCGGACCAACTAGTTCTGAGTGGAGCCTGATCCGCCTCGAAAAGAGCCAAACACGGAAAATGCAAAAATCAGCGTAGATAGGTTTGGGTGGACAAGAATGAAATAGGAAGTCCGAAATTTCTGAGACGAATAGATAGAGCTGTCAGGGATGAAGAATGAATGAGTGACCTATCATCTTCAAACAAAACCCTTCCCATTCGGTACATTCCGAAAAAGCTCCATTCTTGCAATATGCACAGGACCCCATCAAATTATTCGAGAAGCCGTTGACCGAGATACAAGCGAATAGGCTACTCCTTACCGGAAACGTGATGTGGTCTTGTTACTGAAATAAAATTCAAAGCTCAGGCCGTTATTCACAACAAAAGGTAAAGTTAATCGACATTATTCGACATGCAAAAAAAAAACTCCCGTGTCAACGCCCTAATCGAGCAGCAAAAACAGCAGCCGTGTCAAAAATTAAATCCAAGCACTATAGTTTTCCCCACAGAAATTCATAAAAATTAACTCCCAAAATAGGATACTTCTAGTTGTTAAAAGCTTCACTTATTTATTGCAGGTTCGTGTCTCCCAGCAGCAGCTTGATAGAGACCCTTGCGAAATAGTGCCGAAATATCGATGGGCGAACGTCTATGGCTGACTTTTCCGTTTTGACTAGTTGCGTTTTTGATCGCCTGTGTAAGTTCCCCTGTGAGTTCGCCGTTGCAGCTTAATTTCCGTTTCAAGACGCAGGTGAATAAAAACGGAAAATAAGCACCCCGGCAAATCATTCATAAATCGCCAAATAAGTCAGTAAATGGTAGTTACATTTGACAGTGAAAAGGCCATTTTTGTAGTCAAGGACATACAAGTTGTAATCATCCATTTCCAAACACACTTTGCTTTTTTGGGGGTTAATTTAGTCAGGACAGGCGAACTTGGACCGGGAACTGCGTCTGCGACACAGTTCGTCGTTTCACTCGCAGGTGTTGTAGAGCCGAGACCTTATACAGTCTCCATTTCAGCAAAAACGACAATTAAGCTAACTGCGAACTCGGAAGGTGATCGAAAACGAGAAATAAGAAGAACTGAGATCAGGAGCGGCAATCAAAAACGCAACTACTGTTTACTGTGACACTGTTCAATATATGCTTTCACACGACTGCCAAGGTGGACTGACCGTGTTTTTAAGACGCGCACTGTTACCGACGAAGTTGGTAAGCCTCTTATTCTTCATATTTGACAGTGCAAAACGGATAAGTCAGCTGAAATTTACTGGAGCTATAGTTCAGGAATCAACAGAGACACAGGCGAGTACTCTCTACCGGAAACATGGAACGGAATCATCAGCACAAGAAAATTCAGATCCCAAGCTCCTCTCTACAGAAAAACGAAAATCAAACCAACTGCAGAAAAATCTCTACCCGAACAGAGACCCAACCGAGCAGCAAAAACAGCAGCCGTGTCCAAAATGAAATCTCAGCAACCTTTTTAACTCCGAGCTACTCTCCAAAAGGAAGTTCACCAATTTAGATATTTAAGACTAAGCTAGAATCTTCAGTTTTGTTATCACAAGTTTCGTTTTTTCCATCTTGAGCGGCTTTGAGCCTGAAGAGGACCCTTGCCAAGAAGGGCCGAAATATAGCTCCAATAAATTTCAGCTGACTTATCCGTTTTGCACTGTCAAATATGATTCGCAATCAGCTTGGGCTGAAGGAATATTTATCTCTTATTCTTCACCGCCTAATTAGCTAAAAAAAAAAAAAAAAAAAAAAAAAAATTCAGTGATCATTCTCAGACTTACATGCATTCCCTTATCAGTAAGGAACCTTGGCATGAAACGAATAGTTGAAAACCCCTCTGGAGACTGGCTGAGGACAAGCTCGCCCCCGTTGGAAAGGAACCAATCTGGTGTGTTCACACACGGACTGTAGGAAACCGAAGAAACGTTCTGAGCCAACTGAAAAAGAGAAATGGTAATTAGGTCAGCTGGAAGGTGTAGCAATCGAGTGAAAAAACAACATAGAAAAAAAAATCGGGACTAAAAATGTCATACACGGAAATCGAAAAAATGTTCAAGGGCAGAAACGTGAAGGTCATGGACAATGGACGACAACTACGAACAAGGGTCAGCGGGCAAAACTTTGCAAGTAACGCGGGAGTTCCTATACAGTTTACCTGTGATCTGCTAGTGTCTGTATGACACTTGTTGCTGTTTGGTCCAAAACCTGCTAATTTTTTTTACAATGCTTTGTTTTAATCTATGTTCGTACCTTTTTAATGTGATCATTGAGCTACTGCGCTGTTTTTCCTCGTCATAAGCGTGTAATGAGTGCGCTCCTAATTGGCAAAAAAAACGCAAAACAAAAATCAACAAACAGAAAGGAGCCTGTTTAATTAGCCTGCGTTCTTCTGGCTGAGGTCCAGGTGGCCTTCTGTGAAACCCGGCTGTAATTAACTGTGAGATAAGAATAATCGTAAACACATCCACCTCTGGTAATACAAAATTCCTCCCAAATTTGTCACGACCTCCAGGCGTAATTAGTTTCCCAGAAAATTCCCAGGACTATGTGTTCTAAGGAGACGTATTTAAACAACATTTAATTTGTTGTTATTGACTGTAGTCTCAGTGTTGTATACAAGGAGGGTTTTCGCGAGCTGGAAAGCGAAGTCGGGATTACTTTCAATGGTTTCCGCGCTGCTTGGCAAGTTGCCCAACTTCCTGCCCGGGTTTTCGCGCTTTGGAAACCGAAGCAGCTTTCTCGGAAAGGGATTCTAGAAAAGCAGTGGAAAGCTCCGCAGACAGTTAAATGCTTCGGCACAAATTTTTGAAAGTGTGGAAAAATAATGATAATGTAACGTCCAATCAGAGGCGTCACTAGCCAAAATGTTTGGGGGGGGGGGAAGGTGTTTACCAATTGGCTGGTCATTTTTACCGACTGTTTTTGCAGAAAAACGACTGTTTATAAGAAAAAACGACTGTTTATAAGAACAAGAGCTGTAAGCTCATATGGCACTTGCAAGGCTTGGTAAGAGGATGAAAGTAGGAATTCGCCAATTCGTGGGTTTGTTGTGATCACTTGTAAGCAAACCCTTGAGATAAGAATGATACGGACCCTTTGAAATCACGAGAATGTATCGTTTGGTAATAAAAAAAGTAATTTATTTGTGCACTTAGCTGTGATGGTGCGCACTTTAAGGGAGCCAGAAATACATCTGTAATCAAAACTCTTAAGGCAAAAATGATCCTGGGCCCTTTAGGATCATGAATATATGGTTTGGTGAAAAGTATTTTTTTTTTTTTGCTTTTCGGTTAAGATGCGCACTTTAAGGGTGGTAGAAATTTATTTCTAAGCGAAACCCTTGAGGCAAAAATGAGCATGGGCTCATGGGCTTAAGTTAAAATTGTAAAGTCCCTGATATGCCTGCCAAGTTTCGTCATCCTAGCACATGTGTAAGCATCTTAAGTTGGGATCACCGGAATTCCGGAACCCTCCCTCTAACTCCCCCCACAGTACTCGGATCCGGTCCGATCTTGTCAATTATGTATCTAAGGCTTGTGCGTGTTCTTCCCACCAAGTTTCGTCCCGATCCGTCCACCCTGAACATGTCACACAGTTTCCGGTTCCCCTCCTCCAACTCCCCCCAAAGTCACTGGATCCATTCCGGACTTGAAGTGTGACATCTGAGACACGAGGTCTTTCTAAATATAAAGTTTCATTAAGATCCGATCACCCGTTCGAAAGTTATACTTGCCTCAAGATTCCGAATTCCCCATCCCTTCACTCCCCCCACGGTGGTCGGTTCGGGGAAGTGACTATTTCCAATTTAGCTTGGTCGGGTCCCTAACATGCCTGCCAAGTTTTATCTTCCTAGCTCATGTGTAAGCATCTTAGTCGGGATCACCGGAATTACGGAACCCTCCCTCCAACTCCCCCACAGTGCTCGAATCCGGTCTGGTCTTGTCAATTATGTATCTAGGGCTTGTGCTTGTTCTTCCCACCAAGTTTCATCCCGATCCGTCCACTCTGAGCATGTCACACGATTTTCGGTCCCCCCCCCTCCAGCTCCCCCCAAAGTCACCGGATTAATACCGGAGTTGAACTGTGACATCTGAGACACGAGGTCTTTCCAAATATAAAGTTTCATTAAGATCCGATCACCCGTTCAAAAGTTATACTTTCCTCAAGATTCCGGATTCCCCATCCCTCCACTCCCCCCACGGTGGTCGGATCGGGGAAGTGACTATTTCTAGGTTAGTTTGGTCGGGTCCCTGATATGCCTGCCAAGTTTCATCGCCCTAGCACTTCTGGAAGTACCCTAACTCGAGAACAGTGGACCGCCCGACCGACCGACAGACCGACGGACCGACAGACCGACAGACCGAAAAGTGATCGGTATATGGCACTTGAGCGAAGCTGCAAGTGCCATAAAAAACCAACTATTTTTACGAAAAACCGACTTTTATGAAAAATCGACTGTTTCCAAGTAAACAAGACCAAAGGTTCCGATGGGATCCCAAAACTTCGATATTTGATCCAGACAATTAGGTTTTGTCTTCGTCAGATCCGATCTTCGCCAGACTACATGAACATTTATACTCTTAAAATTTAGAAACAGATTAAGGCCAAACAGCTAATCGTTAAGAAAACCAAGTTCTGATATGGATTCAGCTTGTGTGTTTACCCCTATAAGTCGATTGAAACGATCCTGGCTTACTTCTGCGAATTTTCCGGTTTCTGGCGGAATTCCAGAACTACTTGTCCGACGAAAAACTAAAGCTTAAAAACGAATTCAGCGTATCTAGTTACCCCTATTTCCAACATCTAATCAACTTCAAATAAAAATTTAACTGATCACAAATTTTCCGGTTTCAACCGGATTCCGGACGAACTATATGTCAGGCAAACAAATCATTGTCATATACGGATTCAGCATCTCGTCTTACCCCTAAATCGGACATCTAATCAACTTCAAATAAAACTTTTACTTTTAACAAACTTTCCGGTTTTGGCCGGATTCCGGGCGAACTTCTTGTCTGGCGAAAAAACGGTTTTCATATTCGTGTTTAGCATGTCTTCTTACCGCTATATCGAACGTCTAATCAACTTCAAATAAGACTTCCACTTTTAACAAACTTTCCGGTTTTGGCCGGATTCCGGGCGAACTACTTGTCCGGCAAGAAAATGGGTTTCATATTCGTGTTCAGCATGCCTTCTTACCCCTAAATCGAACAACTAATCAACTTCAAACAAAACTTTTACTTTTAACAAACTTTCCGGTTTTGGCCGGATTCTGGACGAACTAATTGTCCGGCGAGAAAATGGTTTTCATATTCGTGTTCAGCGTGTCTTCTTACCCCATAATCGACTATCACATTAGCTGTTTAAAAAAATTTTGCTTGCCCCTTAATTTGAACCCCCTCCCCCACCCCTAAATGTAGGGCTACAGGGCCCATCTACGAACTCGACCTTACTCTTGACCCAAAGAATGCTCACACCAAGTTTCATCAAAATATCTCATTCCCTTCGAGAGTTATCGTGCTCACAGACGGACAGACGGACGGACGGACGGACGGACGGACGGACAACTTTTGCGATGTCATAGGTATCCCTCCACTTACGTTTTGGGATCCCAAAAATCGACTGTTTTTACAAAAAATCGCGGCGCTTCGCGCCGACTCGGATATTTTTTCCGACTGGCCGGCAACATTGGGGGGGCGTTCCCCATACGTGACGCCCCTGGATCCAATGGACCATACCTCGATTATTTCTTCCAGGAAGTTCGAAATTTAAAATTTTTCGGCGGTTTCAATACAGTGGGAAAGTGGAAGAAAATCCAGAAATCGGGTTCTGGACTGCGAATACCCTCCTACTTTCTCTAGTATGTCGATAATGTTTTGCAGTGACAGAAGCCTCCCTCGGAATCAGCGTTCTCTCGACTTACATTCCCATCATCCTTTGTGTTTAAATAAGTTTTAATTTCTGCTTGTTTATCTGAAGTGTATGGTCTTTTCCTTCTTTTTTCGCTGCATTGTCAGAACTTTCATAACTGATAACACAAGGCTTCTCTGTTTCAACAGATAACACCTAGGATGATAGCTGTTGTTTCTCAAACGTTGCGCATTAAAACGTTATGCATAAAAGAAGAGCCCGAAAACCGCTGAACAGCTGCTGACTTTTTTGTTGTCATCGTGATATCGGAAAAGTCAGCAGATGCTTTTTCGGCAGCTTTTCGGGTCTTCTTGGCAATGCTTTTCATGCACAACGTTCGCAAAATCAGAACAGAGTGCCTGTTGAAACTGCGCATTTTTATGTTATCTGTTATGAAACCTCTGACAGTATAATATCATATCTTGTTTGTCTTCTTTTTTGTGATATTTGCGTTTACAAGTGTTGGTTGATAACCCAACACGACACGTACAACTTCTTTCTGTGCTTCACCGCTCACTATTTCCCTTAATATTTCGACGTGGGCTACAATAAATAATACGGTAGTAAAATTTATCCGACGTAAGTGAAGTCTGGCAACCGGGTTCAATAGGTGTGTTTTTGACTCGAATATATTCTAATACCCTACCTGATGCAAACGAGCGGAGGAGGAGCTACGCAGAACATCATAATTGTTATCTCTACAAACGGTTGTATCGCGGTACAACTCCGCAGAAGAATCCGAATGCCGTCTGAGTCGTCCTTTAGCTGATTGGTTGTCTGTCATACTGACGTCACGTGTGACGCGCTGTAGAGCGGGCTCTCCGCGACTGCAAGGCATCCGACGGTTTTTCACCTCGTATGAGCAACGGCGTAGAGGGAAGCAGACGGGTATCAACTCAAACCTCACAGCGTGTACCTCTAGTTCCGCTTAGTTTTATCGGGGTATCCATAGTCGCTGCATTGGACCAAAGACGGAGGTTCTATCAGATTATTTGTTCTTACTGTAAAATACCTATTTTTAATATAATCAAGAAAACAAAGATATATTTTTTCTTTCCATCAGGACTTCTCCAAAAGTAAAATTTGTTTGTTGCTGTCTTCACGCCAAGTGTGGTGCTATTACAGACTACACAGAGTTACAGAGCTGGAAGCTCGGTAACTGCATAACAGCTACGGAGCACCGACTGAGCGTAACTAACAGCTGCGGCGAAAACAATATTTTCAGTTACATAGGTACATACCGCGAAAGCGGGGCAGTGATATGGAAACAGACTATAACAGTCAAAAACGCACCTAGTGCCGTCGGGTCGATAGAACAGAGACGACATACCTCATCACAAAGGGGCAGTGACAGTGCGTCGGCAGCGCAATTAGCCATCGCTGGAAAGAGGGGCCGCGGAAGTTGAGGAAGGTTCTGCACATCGTTAACGGAGAATCCAGCCTTTCTGGCTTCTACTAACGTTGACATCAAATGGTTGAAACCCTCAGGCGGCCTCCCCTGTATGGCCAGATTTTGCTGGGGGTGGAGCTTGGGGGTCGGCAGGATTCCAAGACCGGGACGTGGGCGCCCGACGGTTTTCGGAAGCTTGCTAAGAACGTCTGCACGAGCGTCAAGGTCAGAGGAACGCCGCTTCCTGGACTCAGCTGGGGTCGCATGTTTTGTCACAATCACCTAAAAAAAATGTTTAAAGCACAACTCTTACTAGAAATAATATTTTCCCTATGAAATGGATCAGAAAAAAACATTTTCGAAAATACCATTACTTTCCATCTGAAATTAGCGATTTTCTTGTTAGCGCCTGTCGACTATGTCCAGCCTTCCTGCTCTCCGACGCGGCGGCTGGGCGCAAAACATTTGAAAACTGATCGCGCCGTGGTTCAAAAGTGTGAAAACTAAGCAAATAAAAGAAGTAACAAACAAAAGCTTCTCAGATCCTTATGTATGGAAGAGTTGTCAGCAGACGTTTATGATCCCGGCAAACGTTTCGTTGTGTGACGGGCAAAACTCGGCAAGGCCAAAAAAGCGCTAAAATTTCGTAGGCACAAAACGAAACAATGGAGAAAGGTGGGGATTTTAGAAGCATATAATTCTGTATGGGAGCTAGATATATTGTAAAAAGCAGAATAAGCAAGAGGAAAAGGAAGATTTTTTTTTGGCCGAAAATACGCGGCACTGAAAGGTGTAACCATTCCCGCAAGAACAGTCATACATAATCCTCAATTCTGGAGTGGAATGCTGTAAATCTGAGTTTGCCCCAACTCAGTGGAACCTTGCCCTTGAATCAGATTCTAACCTTTTGAACTGGGGCAGTGCTCTGGCAGCTGGGCACAATGCAGCCATCGCTCAGAAACTGTGTTCATATACGCTGATCCGTTCTTTGGTTGACCAATATTTTGGTTTCAACTGTTTGATAACGGTATAATTTAAGTTTATTTTCAGTTACCTTTTGGCTTACTTCATAAGTCCATTATAAATAGTAGGTTTAAAGTTTAACTGCGATTTAAAGTTGAAGGTTCACTAATATAAAATGGGAACATTTCTTTATGCATAAAAGGCGTTCTAAAGCATGTGTGTATTACCCACCCTTTGGACGACAAACCACAGGCTAGAAACATTAAAATGTTTTTCTAGAAGATTCTGACAGAAGATCCTCTACCACTCCGACAAAACCTTACACCAGGGACCCATAAATTTCCTTACAGGGGGCCTGTCCTTTCCTATACTTCTATATTGATATGATGACCGAACCATCCAGTTTCCAAAAATCCCCGCTTGAGTCGATTGGCATTCTTGTTTGCCTCATTGGACGTGCTCGCCGAAGAGACTCCTCCCTCAAGGCGCCGGCAGCCAATCCCAAATTTTGTCTATCTGGCCTTGAACGTTATTGGACCGTGGGTATTTCTCGAACTATATCCCGTGCGCTCAAGATAGCATCAGAAAACTCTTATTGGCAGGCCCCCTGTAAAGGAAATTTATGGGTCCCTGCTTACACATAAGATGGAAATTTGGAGTTTGAAATGATACCATATGTCTGACGGTTTACCACACATTCCATACAGCAGCATATCAAGGAAGTATGGAGTAGCCCAGCCCGTAACTGCCGTGCAGAAGCGTTTACTCCGGCATAGGCAAGATCTCGATCCGACAAGCGATATGTATAGACTCCTGAAATAGTTGATAATTTGTTGTTGATTGCGTAGTGTTGTGCATTGTTTATTTTTCCTTATGATTCCTACTCCATTTTTTGTGTATTTATACATGATGGGTAATAAAATTATAATAATAATACTACACACTTTCAACTCGTTCGGACTTGTTTCCCGACCTCGAACATGAACCGTAAGCAAGATTCCAAGACAAACCTCAATTTCGGCCCCCCTTTCAGTGTCGGAGACTTCACCAACAGCGGCCACTTGTGACCTGTCGCCAGTTTTGTCATCCACTTTGATACTTCCTTGATCTTCCCCACTTCCGCTGTCAGCATTATCCTCCCCTGATTCCGACTTTCTCTCCCACCTACTACGTCGCTGTCGAAAGACGTCGGGATTGAACCACTTGTAGCGCAACGGATCCCACGGGAACAGGGGCTGAGGTCCTGAAGAAACAAGTACCGGAATTAATAATACTGTAAAGTGAAGGGACACCTTTTAAAAATTCGGTCTTCCGGTATTGTCTAACTTAGCATACTGTAAAAAATGGAGAAATGCGTGAAAGATGTGTTTAAATAATAAACAAACAATGCGATCAAAATCAATTTTAATAAAGTCAACCGATTGGAAAGTCTACTTTTTTGCTGCTACAATTAAAATATAAAATAATATGGGTGTATTAGAGTAAATGAAGATGAAACAGAGAGGAAGAAAAGACAGAATCGTAATTAATATTTTTTTATGAAATCAATGTAAGTAACGTTAAGTAAGGAATTTAAGCGTTCTGACAGTAGTTTTAATGTTACTAAATGGAGGTGGAGACGTAGCCACTCGCGTTAGTTCACTCCATGGTGAGGGAAAAGGAAAACGAATCTACGCCAGCATTAAAAAAAAACTAATAAATGATGAAGTATGGCCACATACTAAATCAACCATATCAACCACATAACGCAGCAAAAAAGACATTGCGTATAAAAAGTCTAACGATGAGATAGGACCCGCTAGTCTGATTATTTGCTTCGTATAGCTTTTATGGGTTCTTAAGAGAGGGGCCGCTCTCGAAACAAACTCTAAATTCATCCCCTTGCTTTTCTCTACCGACTGCCAATGACGGGCCAGGGGTCACTCCCCAAAGCTGTTCCGAAGTTCCTGGTCGTCGCGCTCCACACTAGCTGTCCCTTTGTGGACCGGCTTGTCTTAAACAACCGTCACCAGCGAGACACCAAAGGAATTCGCAAAGGGGCGCAACTATGGAGAACGGGATGGAGCGCCCTGGAGCTTCACCCCGGAATCGGCACTGTCGTCAACTTAAACCTACTCATCGGAACACCATGATCAGTGATTTGTGTTCGTTTTTACACAGCCCTTTCAGTGTCTTACTGACGGTCGATCTCATTAAACTCGTCTCTCTCTCTCTTTCTCTAGCTGCACCTAAGGTTACTGTTTGAAAGTGCAAAGGTCGTCTAAACCACTTGTGCGGGCTGCAGCTGCCCCGCTTTTGAGGTTGTCTCTGCCAGTGTGGCTGGAATGGGAGCGGTCTCTTCGGGTGACCCAGGCTCCACCTGGAGCCCGTTCGACTTCATTGTTTTAGTTTAGTGTAGCCTACTGTTAGTTAGGGTGTCTTATTTTTGTTTGTTTTTCTTTTTCTTATGGTTTTTAAAAACCGTTAACTAAAGTAAATTGAATTGAATTGAATTTAAGGTAACGGTTCTTTATCCTGTCGCCTGCACTATCTCAAGTTAACCTTATTTTTTCCCAATCCAGATTTTTGCCAACTTCTGAGCTTGTAATTCTGCCCCTAGCAACTACCCCATTTCTTTTTTGTCAAGTGTGTCCAGCGGTGTGGAAATTCCATGCAAATGGATCCTATTTAAGTTTTCCAGCCGATGAGATGTTTACCGCTCCGGCTATAAGCTTCCCCTCGGAAGCCGTGACGGTAAATAAATAAAACGACTTATCGATCACAAGCAAGGTGACGCAAGATGAGCAAAAGTTGAAAGGGAAACCATCAGTTTAATTACAAAGGAAGTTAAAATGAAGATAGGCTAAGGAAATACATCAACCGAAAAGCTCTGGTCTTGGAGGGGGGGTCTCTATACTTGGAGGGCGGGGGGGGGGAGGGGTTACAATGGCGACATGAAAACTGCATTCCTCTTAAGGTTATGACAATGTCAATTTGGGAAATAAGAAGACGCGCTGCATAGATGTTGATACTTGGTTTTTCTGCCGAGCTGACATTCGGCCGAAATGCGGTGAAAACCGGAAATTTGGCAATGCTAATAATAATTTGTGGTTGAGCGTTTATATCGACAAGTAGACATTTTGCACTGACCTATCTACTTTGTTTTTGGGATCCCAAAACGTTAGTGACGGATACCTATGACATCGCAAAAAGTTGTCCGTCTGTCCGTCTGTACGGTCTGTAACTTTCGAAGGCAATGAGATATTTTGATGAAACTTGGTGTGAGGATTCTTTGGGTCAAGAGTAAGGTCAAGTTCGTAGATGGGCTCTGTAGCCCTATGTTTAGGGGTGGGGGAGGGGGTTTAAATTAAGGGGCAAACAAAATATTTTTAAACAGCTAATGTGATAGTCGATTATGGGGTAAGAAGACATGCTGAACACGA
Source organism: Branchinecta lindahli (assembly GCA_023053555.1). NCBI lineage: Eukaryota > Metazoa > Arthropoda > Branchiopoda > Anostraca > Branchinectidae > Branchinecta > Branchinecta lindahli. The sequence goes on from JAKZAO010000014.1 coordinate 19,549,461, forward strand.
TGGTGAAAACCATTTTCTCACCGGACGATTAGTTCGCCCGGAATCCGGCCAAAACCGGAAAGTCTGTTAAAAGTAAAAGTTTTATTTGAAGTTGATTAGATGTTCGATTTAGGGGTAAGATGACATGCTGAACACGATGGTGAAAACCATTTTCTTGCCAGACAAGTAGTTCGCCCGGAATCCGGCCAAAACCGGAAAGTTTGTTAAAAATAAAAGTTTTATTTGAAGTTGATTAGAGGTTTGATTTAGGGGTAAGAAGACATGCTGAACCCGATGGTGAAAACCATTTTCTTGCCGGGCAAGTAGTTAGCCCGGAATCCGGCCGAAACCGGAAAATTCGTTAAAAGCAAAAGTTTTATTTGAATTTGATTAGATGTTCGATTTAGAGGTAAGAAGACATGCTGAACACGATGGTGAAAACCATTTTCTCGCCGGAAAAGTAGTTCGCCCGGAATCCGTCCGAAACCGGAAAATTTGTTAAAAGTAAAATTTGTATTTGAAGTTGATTAGATGATAGATTTAAGGGTAAGAAGATACGCTGAATCTGTATATGAAAATCATTTTTTACCCGGACATATAGTTCGACCGGAATCCGGTTGAAACCGGATTTTTTTTATAAGTTAAAGTTTTATTTGAAGTTGATTGGACGTTCTTTATATGCGCTGAATTCGTTTCTGAACTATCTTTTTTTGGCTGGACAAGTAGTTCGCTTGGAATTCGGCCGAAAACGGAAATTTGGCAGAAGTAAAGCAGGAAGTTTCGATCAGCATCGTCAAAATAAATATGGCTTATACAGGTATATCTGAACTTAATTTTCTCAGATGATTAGCCTGGCGAAGACTGGATCTGGCGTAGAGAAGACGTAGTTGTCTGGTCAAATATTAAATTTTTGGGATCCCATCGAAACCTTTGGTCTTGTTTTGCTTGGACGGTGCGATAAGAGCATGATGATTAATACAAGTTACCGAATCATATTAACAATCCGGTCGTAATCGGGGGTGGACCGGAACTTAAAGAAGAGCTGCCTAATACATCTGACTAAGGTTTAAATAAACATATAAATTCTCCCCTATGGGATCCAACCAAAAACCTTTTGTTCTTGTTCTGTTTTACGGTCGCAGTCTGAGGGAATCGGACTTCCTTTCATACGCTCTACCTTCCCCATCTTATGAAAGCGTTATACTTTATGTTCTCGAGCCAGTATTCCATATTGCTAATTCAATCAAAATTTCATCGACTATAAGGGACCCAATATCGTCAAGTAAGCAACCAGCTGTCTGGCCCTATGTCAACCTCCATCAAAGCTAAAAAGCTTGGTTGCAACAATAGCCAGGCTGTTAGCATAGAGGCAACGCCCTTTCTATTTGAACTAAATCGAAATGAAAGTTCGGTCGGAAGCGATGCATGGTCGACTTTGTCTTAGCAAGAGAAAAAGGCTTGTGAAACCTAATCCTACAGAAAGAAAGTGCCAGGCTGCGAGAAGCTATTACTATATTAATAATAATAATATTGGCCTCTACCGAGCTCGTCTAAAACACTTTTCAGCATATATATTTTCAGCGTACAAAGTGTTCAGGGTATTTTTTAAACCGTTGATGGAATCACTCAATACTACTTCAGACGGAAGGGCGTTCCAACGGTTCACCAGTCTGTTTTGGAAAAACCATCTAACAGTGTCCTCAGAAGATCGTCAGCCACTCAGCTCGAGTCGTGCAGTCTGTCGTGTTCACGTAGACCGTTCTTGTCGAAGCACAGCTCTTACTAGAAATGATCTTTTCCCTATGAAAGGGATCAGAAAAAATGTTTTTCAAAAGATTTTGGTTCGTTTCCCTTAAGATTGGTTCGTTTCCCTTAAGACTGGTTCGTTTCCCTTACGATTACATGAATAAAGAATAAGCCCCGCCCATTGCCAGGCCTTATGTTAGGCCTTATGGTGGGGTTATAATGAGTTAATGGTGCTTATTATTTTTATGAATAAAACTGAACTGAACTGAACTATTATTTTCCACCTGAAATTAGCGATTTTCTTGTTAGCGCTTGTCAACACTGTCCAGCCTTCCTGCTCTCCGACGCGGCGACTGGGAGCAAAATGTTTGAAACTGAACGCGCCGTGGTTGAAAAGTTTGAAAACTAAGCAGATAGAAGAAGTAAAAAATAGAAGATTCTAATATCCTTATGCCTGAAAGAGTTGTCAGCGGACACTAAGAATTCTGGCAAACTTTGTGTTGTGTGACAGGCAAACCTCGGCATGGCCGAAAAAGCGCTAAAAACTCGTAGGCGCAAAACGAAATAATGGAGAGAGGTGGGGATTTTTAGAAACTTGTATTTCCACAAGGGACCTAGGTATATAATAAAAGGTGGAACAAGCAAGAGGGGTCCTTTAAAGTTTAACCGAAAAGGACTGGGATAGGACAATCTAGTTACCCATCACTTATTCACTTAAATTGGCTTGAAGACCCGCTGAAAATGCGTTACTTGGTTGTTCTGCTATTCAGGAACAATCGATTTTCAAATAGTGAAATTTCCGTGTGATTTGTGGTACCTCTATGCGCTTTTAGTTTTGTTGTATGCCTTACAAGAAAGATTTATGACTTTTTTTTTTTCAGGCATTAAGCAATCTTCACCAATATCGCCACTGCCCACTGAAAAGCCGCGTTTGTGTTTAGATAAAATTTCCCGCGTCATAGTAGAATTTTCGCTGTGGGGACGGCCGCAGATATTCTGAACGTCATAACTAGAGCAGATAGTGGAAAACAAAAAAAATCTCTTTGCAGAATCCAAATAATTCAGTGTATTCAACTAAATGACACAAAAATAAGTTGGCTTTTCAGTTAAACTTTAAAGGTGAGAACTGTGTCGGCAGGCACGCTATCGTAATTTCCTTATTATAGGTATAGCTACATCGAGCCGCTGTGTGGGACATATTCTTGGAATGCCAAAACATCGGTGACGGGAAGTCCGTTTGAGAAGAAGTTTGTCCGGCCGTTAGCTTCATAACTCTCGAAAGCGATTGACATATTTTCTCCAAAGTTGGTGAGAATAATTTAGGTTCGGTCTAACTACAGGTCAATATTGTAGATGGGTCCCGTATGCGTGGGTTTTAAATTTAGGGGCTAATTAGACAATCGATTTAAGGGTAAGGAGAAATGCTAATTCCATATTTATTTGTTCTCTCGCCCGACAAGTAGTTCACCCGGAATCCGGCAAAAAATATAAAACTCGAAGAAGTAAAAGTTTATCGTAAAGAGCTGAAGCTCCACTCATACGGCGATGAGCAAAAGTGGGCGAAACGACTGATACTGGTTTCCCAACTGACGGGTGGATAAACAGTCAGAAAAAAGTGGGCGACGTGACGAACTTTTTGGGCGAAATAACGAGTGGGCAAAACGACTGATATTGGTGGGTCAACTGGCTGGTGGGCCAACTGAACTGTCGCAGAAAGTAGGCGAAGTGACGGAATTTTTTCAGCGAAATGATGGGTGGGTGAATACTATACAGAAATATAGTAGACAGACTAGACTAGACAGAAACACACAATGTTCAACTTACCATCATCGTGATAAAGTGCACGTTCCGGTCCTTCCGGCCGTGACGTCACGGGCCCTGCTGGATATATCCTATCCACACCGGCCAGGTCCAGGTACTGAACATCACAAATTGCTCCCTGATCAATCATGCGCAGCTTGAATTTCTCTGGAAAATCTACAGGACGATGTCTGGGCCCGTACCACCTTTTCTTCCTTTTAGGTGGTAGTGGCTTCTGAGGCGGAATGGGCATTGGGTCGTGAATCGTGACGTGAATGACGGTGGTATGGTCTTTTGGCCAGCCTTGTGCCTCAAGCTCTGCGTACTTATTAAACTTGCCAATCTCCCACTCTTGGAAGTTTGGATCCTTCCTGAGATGCAACGGTATCGACATGTTGATACTCTCCGTCGGAGCGACTTCGCTGTAGTTCGGTTTCCCCGCTTCGGCGGCTTCAGCAGCCTGTGCCTCCGCTTGGTGGAGCTGCTCTTGCTGGTAGAGTGGCAGCTGAGTGAAGTCTGTACTTCCGTAGCCGTAAGTACCATAGTTCGGTAAAGTCGGGGGGTTGAACGCGTTGCCACTTTGCATCGCTCCTTCGCCGTAAAACTGCCGGTACCAACTAGAAAAAATACACAATACTCTATATGACGTCCATATCTCCGCGACGACTCAAACTCAACAACTCACATCCTGTCTCACCAATCATGGCGATCTTTGGGAGCAGCTGTGATACCACTTCTGCCTTTCTTCCGCTAGGTACCCGGAGAGGCCGGAGATTTTGCATCGGCAAGGAGAGATAGTCATGAAGTGTATTAGTTCTCCTTACATCCCTGCAGGAGTTTTTAGTTGCTTTATTTTAAGACGGGGCGTTTTAACCCGGCTTCTTATTGTCTGTTCCCAACTCCTAACATAGTTACTTCAATTTACTACTAACGTCCGGATCTGAATATCCCTTCACAGAAGGTGGAGCGTCGACAGAAACTTTACCTACCTGCTGGGAGGAGGTTGGAGCACAGGGTTATTGTCCTCTTGTAGAGAGTAGGGTTTTCGGGAGAGAGTAGAATTTGAAGTGGGTCTTAAAACGGTAGGAATTAATGCCAATACTGAAATATTGGAAAGGTGTGCCAATTTGGGCTTAAAAAACGTGTGTTTGGGACAGGAGCCAGAAATGGGGCCTTAGATCTGTTTTATGTAACGAAGTTAGCATAAGAGCGCGCGGTGAATATATTTTGCAAGTGTGAATCGAATAAAGAGTGAATGAAGAGGGTGGAAGGGATCAGTCTTTTGCGAGTGATAAACGAGTGGGTAAGTTCCTGAAGTTTGCGTTTCTGTCATTTGTTGTTTGCTTTGTGTACTTTTGTTCAATTCTGTCATGCCGCTGGGGCAGAATAACTACATAGCCTATACCTACCTATCTATCTATATATTTAGCTTGGCGACTGCGACATTTCTCGACCGATCGGAAGCCTTGAAGGCAACAAGCTTTTGAACAACTATGGGGATCGACTGTCTACGAAAAAGTATGGAGAGCTAGAGCTTTTGCGAAAGTGAGCCTTTCTGTAAGAAACATGACTACAACGCCCCTTCATCTTGGACAGATTTCGTGGCCCACACAGGTTAGTAGACCTGTTTAAGAGAAGTAGCGTTATGTCACTACACAGAGGTACTGTTTTTATAAAGTTACTGAAATCAAGAGCCGAAAATCCTATGTGCAAAATTCTCCATTTGAGCAACTAACGCGCATCTACGACAAAAAAACAACAACTAGATGGTGCTCTACGCATGTCTTATTCAAAGCAAAGAGAACCAAATCAACGTCCATCGATGCAGTACTTCATTATAGTTGCGTTTTTGCAGATACCATGGTATCTGATACCACGGTCTAAAGTCGTCGTTATTGCAGTTATCCTGGTATCTGATACCACGGTCAAAAGGCGTTTTTGCGATTATCGTGGTATTTGGCCAGTTACCGTGGTATCTGAAAAAGTCATCTCACTTTCATCAGTTTGTCAAATTGGTGGAAAAGAAGTTTGGCACTAAGTGTTGTTGCTGGATATCAGTTTTTCTTTAGGGATGACTTCGAAAAGCACAATTTCGACATTGTCGTTTTTGCATAGCAACCGTATATCAGATACCACGGTAACTGCAAAAACGACTAATTGCAGATCCAGTTACCGTGGTAACAGATACCATGGTATCTACAAAAAAAAAACTTATATTTTTAAGATAAGACGGCTCCCTTCAGCGCCATATCAAGCAGAGGGAAAACGAAAATCACTCCATTCGTGAAAAATGTAGTGGAAAAAGGCATTTATGAACAACTAAATTATGAACAACTACTAAGGCCATCAGTATCACGTGGGCGTCCCGTTCCGGTTACATTCTTTGGCGTTTTGCGCTCAAGGAAATCGGGAACGGTATCCTCGCAGGATGGTTCCACGGAGGTTTGGATTCCTTTGTGTTTGCTGCGCACACGAACAAATCCGTCCGCTATTTCGCCTACTAGACTCAACCAAGTACAGGTACAACCAAGTGGAGGTCCCAGGGACTCCATCCCAACGGATGAAGTCGTGGGGTATGACTAGTGATGCTGAAGTTATTTTTCGTTTCATTTTCTTTAAAGTTTAATCGAAAAGGACTGGGATAGGACAATCTAGTTACCCATCACTTATTCACTTAAATTGGCTTGAAGACCCGCTGAAATTGCGTTACTTGGTTTTTCCGCTATTCAGGAATAATCGATTTTCAAATAGTGGAATTTCTGTGTGATTTTGTAGTACCTCTAATTTGCTGTATGCCTTACAAGAAAGATTTATGACTTTTTTTTGTTCAGGCACTAATATCTTCACTAGTATCGCCACTGCCAACTGAAAAGCCTTGTTTGTGTTTAGATAAAAATTTCCCGCGTCATAGTAGAATTTTCGCTGTGGGGACAGCCGCAGATATTCTGAACGTCATAACTAGAGCAGATAGTGGAAAACAAAAAAATCCCTTTGCAGAATCCAAATAATTCAGTGTGTTAACTAAATGACACAAAAATAAGTTAGCTTTTCAGTTAAACTTTAAGGATTTCTTTACGCTTCTAAATAAAATAACATGATATTACGACACGCAACTGAAAGAGGTAGACATCGCACCAAATGGAAAGACGTCATACATGTACAGCTGCTCGAGATAGGCACCGACCCCTCGGCCTCCCACACACTGGCGCAAGATTGCGATTAACGTAGGTAAGCTCAGAAAATTAGTAACCTTTACCCTTTACCCAATAGCTCAACTATACTCACTCTTGCAGCCACTGAAAATATTGCATCATACCGCTATCCATCTGCTGAGCTGGTTGAACTGGCGCATTATTTCCGGAAGGGGCACTGACAGCAGCTGAACCCCCACAACTTGAACAAAGAGTTGGCGAGTTGTCAATCACCTTGCCACCTGTCGCAACCGTCGTAAGCTCAGGCGCTTCGACTGTGTCCTTCTCTGCCAGATTCATATAAAAGACCAGCTGTTCCATCGACTCTCGATAGCTAAAAAAAAAACATGAGTCGCGTTTTTGCAGATACCATGGTATCTGATATACGATCTAAAGTCGTTTTGCAGTTATCGTGGTATCTGATACCACGGTCAAGAGGTGTTTTTGCAGTTGTCGTGGTATCTGGCGAGTTACCGTGGTCATCTCACTTTCATCAAGTTTTGTCAAATTGGTGAGAAAGAAGTTCAGCACTTAGCGATGTAACTGGACATCAGTTTTTCTTTTGGGATGACTTCGAAAAGTGCAATTTCGGCTATAGTCGTTTCTGCAGTGGACCGTATATCAGATACCACGGTAACTGCAAAAACGGTAACGTTAACTGGATCTGCAATTAGTCGTTTTTGCAGTTACTGGGAAACAGATACCACGGTATCAGCAGAAACATAACTATGTTTAATGAAGTCTTTTAAGTCATAAACCCCTACTTCTTCCATCGATTTATCAATGAGCTCCTCGAAAGCAATAAACGAGAGCCTGATCCGCCTCGAAAAGAACAAAACACGCAAATGTGAAACAAGTGTAGTAACTATGAGGATGGATAAAAATTATATAGTAGTTCGAAATCTCGGAAAAGAGAAGGAATGGAGCGTTATAAAGGTACGACGGGTACTTTAATGCTCAGTCCAATCCTTTGCAATCTCACCGAAGACTTTGGTCTTGTTACTATAAGCACTTCAAAGAAACACTAACCTTCTTACATCACCAAAATCCCTTGCAAACTCCAACTTCTTCTTCGCGAACTTGATCTTATCAGTAACTTTCATATCTTTACTCAAGAGCGCTAAGGTGAAAGCTGCTCGAACGCCTTTTGCGTCGGTTGGCTGCTTCTGATAGCAGAGATCAACGAGATTCTGATACAAAGAAGGATTTGATCGGTCCTTCTTAAGCGCAGCGCGAAGAACTGTCAAGGCCTTTTCTGGGTTCTGCCGGACCTGGAAACGAAGAATCCCTGTTAAAAAATAACTCATGTCGTAGCCACTGCCCCTTGTTCTGAACCCCCTCCTCTCCCAGAGGGGTTGAATTCGTTCTGTATATTAGTGTGACACGTCGTTTCGTCTAATACCGGACCTTTTTCCCTAGTCACGGGTGGTTATATGGAACTGATACTTTATTGTAAAACGAACTTTCACAGCATTGGACTGCCGACCACGATATTTTTGTCAGATACTCGTCAGTGTGATCCCCAAAGGTTATTGTTTTGTACTTATTTCATTTGGTACAGTAGAGACTTACAGTCATGATAGTAGTTTTCTAAGAATTGACTTTCTTTAATCACTGATGGAAGGGTCAAAGCAGTGGTGTAACTTTGACAGTGCTTGTAATTATTAATGTGCTTTTTAGAAGCACATGCGAGTGAATACTTTGCGAGTGAATACTTTGTATCAAACAGATAAGAGGACCTTTAAAGCGATGCCTGTATTGCTTAGTAACTCTCAGAAAAAAATAATCACCCCTTGATGACAATGAGCGAGTCAATTCCGCCCGATTATGAATTATTCAGCATTGTTCAAATAGCTACAATAAGGTGTATTACGGCGTATAAGCCAGTCTAGTACACTAGCCCCTTTTTAGGCATGGTGCTCAAACGTCTAGCACCATGCCTGGGTGCTGGACGTTCAAGCACTGTACCTTGGATTTCATGTATGGTGCATGGATTCCAGTATACAGTGCATGCATGAAAAACACAGTTTCTGTCACCACAACTTATCAACAGCTCGGACAGGGCTGGAATTACTACCAAGAATTAGAGAAATCAAAGACAATCCTTATCATATTTTTCCTAACAAAAACAAAAGGACGCGACTGATGATAGAGATGAAAAATCTGACAGCAGCCTATCTATTTTCCATGTAGAGTGCCCCAGGAGCCAATATTCTGGTTGACTGTTAGGTAGAAAAAGCTGAGACACAGGACACTTTGCATGCAAAACCCTTGAATATGTAGAAAAGGAAATGAGGTTTTTCAGCTCCATCATCAGTCGCGTCCTTTTGTTTTTGTTATGAAAAATATGATAAGGATTGTCTTTGATTTCTTTAATTCATGGTAGTAATTTCAGCCCTGTCCGAGCTGGTGCTCAGTTGTGATGACAGAAACTGTGTTTTTCATGCATGCACTGTATACTGAAATCCATGCACTATACATCACATCCAAGGCACAGTGCTTGAATGTCTAGCACCCAGGCATGGTGCTAGACGTTTGAGCACCATGCCTGAAAAGGGGCTAGTGTACTAGACTGGTATAAGCTGTATTACAGATTCGTCTTTTCTTCGGGGCGCGCTGTAATAAGGCCTGAATAAGGAGAATAGACTCTCGTTCTGCATTCGGTTACGCAGAGCCAATCAAATCACTTGATTGGCTCCGCCAGCGGGCCGAGGACAGGAGCAGCTTCGTCAGGGTTAAAAAAAAAACAAAAAAAAAACAGATTCTTGTTTTCGCGGTAGCCTATACACACGCTTAACTAGTAACCATTGCTGAATAATAATCGTGATCACGTTACAATGCAAAAATAAGCCTCTACAAAATGCTTACCTTGAACTGATACCGCGCATACTTCATCGATAGCCACGAACCCATCGTCTTACTGACACTCCACGCGTGTGTTAGGTGATACTCGTACAGCTGGACAACCCTTCCGTGATTCTTCAGACGGAGTTCCATTTCAATAAGCTGGCAGCGAGCCTCTAGTAGACTCGGATACTGCTCCACAACCTGCTCTATCAAATTTCGAGACCAGTCGTAGTTACCTGGTGGAATGAGATAATGTATGAGGAGGATTTTCGTGAGCTTAAAAGCAAACTCAGATTCACTTTGCAATGGTTTTCGCGCTGCTTCAGAGAGTTACGTGATTCCAAAAAGTTAGTGGAAAGCTCCGGGGAAAGTTGAATCCTTGGGCGGGAATTTTGAAAGCGTGGAAAAAACACGGCATGCGTCACCATGACGAATGGAAAAACACGGGAAGCGTCATAAAGAATCAATTTGTTTAAAAATTTATGGATCACAGGATTGTCCGGTGAATCGCATTCATTCTAAAAAGTTTGGAAATCAACGTTTTCCCCGCGATTCAGCTTTCCATGTGTTTTCGAGATCAATCAGACGGGACAGTGGAAAGCAATTCCAGGAATTGCTCACTGGAAAGTGATTCCGGAAGCTCGCGAAAACTCTCCTATAAGCTTCTTTGTACGCAACACAACGACCACTAATTCATTCTCCAGGCATGCTACAAGATTTGAAAAGATATTTCGGTGAGAAACGATGGAAGGGGTAAAGTCCGGTCTTCACCTCCCGGAACTTCCGGAATCTGGGCTTCCAGAATATTCTTTGACTTCTTTTGTAAATTGTATCTGAAATATGAACCGTTTCGAAAGTACATCAAAATAATCCGGAAAAAAGGGGCTTTTGAACTTCCAGATTTCCGGAATTTTTAAGTATCGCAGAAGAAATTCAAAAAAAATCTCGGAGCCCATGCAGATTCCGGAAGGTGAAGACCCGACTTAAGAAAATATGGGAGAGAAAAACTTCGATGACCTACGTCGGCTCGGGAGGTTCCTTAAGTGGACTATAGGGCATCGAGAGCGTTTTGGCGGTAAAGTTTTTTTTTTACTGTACTTCGATTTTATTTTATTTGATCTTGTGTTGTTTTGCATAAAGTTTATTTTTCCCGCCATGTTTTGGGGGAATAAATAATTCATTCATAATAGTATACTCCTTCGTACATGAGTGATTTTAAGTACACCATCCCGTCTGAACAAATTCTCTTTCGTCTTTCACTCATTGGCGTCGATTTCCTAGACTGAAAGCATCACGAGCCCCACTCAACAAGGCGAAATAGGTTTCAGATCACAAGCCACTCCAGAAAAGCAATGAGCTTAAAAATTTACCTTACATGAACTGTCTTGCCCTGGGCCTTACCTTGCTCTTCCTCGAATAAAGACCATAGAAGTCTGATCCTTGGCTTTTTAGGACAGTGAATCAAACAACCTCGTCTGTAAACGTTTCTCACCGATTCGGCAGTGACCTCAAACTTGTCCAAGTCTTCTTCTTCAGGCCCTGAAACATGATTGGTGGAACTCTGCTCATGCGCGCACCGCCCATCGTCAGCTGGTCCCTGATTGGTCAGACCAGGGACGCCGACGAATGGCGGTGCGTTAGGGGCAGCTTCAAGGCTGACCCCGTCAACTGGCGTTTCTTCATTGGTGCTTACTGCTGACGGCATTGCAGCGTCTTCTGCACTTTCTTGCGTCTGATTTTCTGCTGTCAGGTCAACAACTTCCAAGGTCTCTTCCTTCCCATTCTCAACACCTCCCTTTTGCTTCTCAAGTTCAAGCTCTGTTATTCTTGTTGCATCCACTTCTTGTGTATCTTCACTTCTCACGTTTTTCTGTTCACTTTGGATAACCTTTTCAGCTGGTTTATCATCAATTTTCTCCTCTTTTATTTTTGTTCTTTCCTCCTTTGCTGGGTTTCTTCCAATCCACTTCTCAACGACATTGGCATATTTAGCCCAAAGTTCTTCATAGTTCGCACAGGCGACCAGGCATCGTTCAAACAAGCTGATGACTTTAGAATACTGTCCGCGCGAAATTTCAAAATCCAAGTACGTGTGCCAGTTTTTCAGCTGACGCTTGTCAAGTGGTTTGACATGGAAGTACGGGCGGCGAATCTAGGAAGAAAGTCAACGGTAAACTTCAAGCACATGGACACAGAACTGAAGATCCTTCTGCAACAGAATGGTAGGCGCGAAGGCCTAATATTCTACTGAGATCTCATTTTCATTTTCAGGTATTTGAAACTTCTGCACAAAATCACACAACACGGAGTTTCCGCGAGTTTCAATATGTGGACCAAGAGTGTCATACACACTTCTGTTTCGAGGATTCAAACTTGTGGAATAAAAACATGCATTCCGTCCTTCAACTTCAATTGGCTTTGGGTCTGGCTCGGTGCCAATCCCTTCCCACCTTTCCGCGGAAAAACGACTTTAGTAAAGGTGACTCACCTTATCTTCAAACTCCCAGACAGCATCGACTTCCTTCTCAGCTTCTCGATGAGAACCCAGGACATCTGCCACCAGCTTCTCTTTCATCGCCGCTATGAGCTTGCTTTCCGGTTTGTCCATTTTCCGCTTCAACTGGGACGGGTCCTTATCGTCCCTCGGGAAATGAAACGTCTCACGGTATTTCATTCCAATACGCTTGCAGGCTTCTTCACGACGCTTCTCGTATTCTTTCTGGCCTAGGATGTCAACCGGATGATATTCACGGACGTGTGCAATGAAACTGTAATCAGAAGTAGTCAAAATTTTCATTCGGCAGAACACAACAGCGTAAAAATCTGGAAGACCAAACAAAAAACGTACGAAAGCACAATGTTGATACTTCTGTCCACTAGAACTAGTTTACTCCGCCACCTTTAACGTACAGTAACTTGTATGCAACTGGTATGAATGGACACTTGCTACCAGGGAAGAGCCGGTTTGCCTTGCGGCGCAATAACATGGCAAACACGATAACGCGGTATAAATACAGATCAAATGTATACAATTATTCCTGTTCGGTACTGCCGGCTTTTAACTGAATCAAGTTTTTTTTCTCCCAAAACGACATTTTCGGGTATTTAACTTTACATTTAGCAACTGTGACAGGGAAACCAATGAGAAATTTGAGGTATCTCATCTGATATGTGAAGGAAAAACAACGTAACGACGAGCAACAGAGCTGTATGGAGATACAACGCTCTGTTGTTTTAACATTAGACAATATAGTATTTTTATACCGATTAGTTTTTTGTACAGGTCTGCTTTAAAAAAAAAAAATCCTATCTCCAGCCTTAAAGTTGGAATGATATATATTTTAATTCGATTAATCATTCTAAAAATCAATCAGTACAAACCCAATGAATAAAACCAAACATGCCATTACCTCCAATCCCTTGTCCAATAACGAAAAACAGAAACAAGAAGAAACCATTTCCCAGGCCAACGGCTACTATAAGAGGCTACCAGCTATTTTCTACGGATAATTGCAACCCGAAGTTCCAAAACCCAACCAAAACAGAAGATCAGGGTCGGGTGCTCGCGGACTTGATTTCCGGCACCATCATCAATTCCATATGGAGTTAAAATTTTTTCAACTTGGCGACGAAGTGCAGAAAATACGGTCGGGCAATCCTGATCGCGTGTTAGCACCATAATTCGGAACTTACTTGTCAAAATGTTTGTTATAAAGTCTCGTTGGTACTTTAACGGCTCGTCGGTAGAGTGCTGTGGCTTTATCTAAGCGGTTAGCTTTAACCTCCCAGTTGATGTACGACTCCCATAGCGAATCGGCAGTGAACAGATGGCCAGCTGTGGAAATGGCCTGTTCATACCGCCTGGAACAAATAAAGTGGCTAAAAGATCCACGAACAGGTGCCCCCCCCCCCCAGAAAAAAAATATATATCCAGGATGTGAGCGATTTCACGTGATTTGATCTAACTTTCTACATGCATAATAAATTAGCACAGGGCTTAAAACAGCTAAAGCTGTGGGACATTCGTTAAAAAACCTGTTTTTTTTAACTAATATAGAATACTGAAAGTGGGAGGGGTGTTTTAACTGTGAAAAAGCAAGCCACAAAGCGGGCCCTTGAGCATCCGGCCGAGTTTACGCTAACTCGCCTGAAGTTCACTTTTAAGCTAGTAATGAGCCACTGTGTCTTTTTTTCTTTTCTTTCTTTTGTAACTCAAGTCTTGTACAACTTGTACATGCACAAATTATCATCAATAATAACAATAAATGGTCAGTGATAGTTCCGGTAACTTTGAAGCGAATGACGTTGTTTACTTTATCATGCATTTAAGGTTGTAAAAACCAAATTACACGAGGCAACTTGCCAGTAGAGTTTCGGAAAATTAATTCTTGGACTCCGGAACAGCCTTACCAAAGATGACATAAATGCTAAACCAGCTTTAAGGACCCCCCCCCCCCACTATTTACTGCTTGTGTTCCAATATTCTAAAATGGTTGAATACCGTACTTTAAAACCAGACTATGTTAACCACGACTTACCGCGAGTCAAACATAATTCGCAGTCAGCTTGGGCTGAAGGAATATTTGACCTTAGTCAAGATTGCGCGTAATAGTTAGTGCGCTTTCATGCTTTCACGGTAGAGACACTGCGAGAATTAATGCACAGGAGCGGATCTGTTCTTTCTTTCGGGAAATTTGAGCTATCAAACTGCACAGAATCATCCCTCTACAGATATTTTGGTAAATCGACTGAAGCAGAAAAGTGGGACCTTGACATGCAGTTTCTGGCTAGACGACCCCCTCTCATGGAAAACAGACTCTAGCCAGTTCGAATACAGTCGGTCTCCAAGAAAAATTCAATTACCATCGAACGTATTCCTCCTGGCCAGCATTTCCATTGTAAATTTCCAATGTTAGTCCAACCAAGCTTAGCCAGAGCTCATTCGAGAAGGGAATCGCTTCAAGCCCTCGTTCAAGTACTTCCACAGCCCTAAAAGAAAATTAAATTAAAAAAAGGTAATTAAAGCATAGGCTACGATTCGCCTTCGAATCGTAGCCACTACACTTTAAAATCCACTTGCTAGCGACAAAGTTGTGTATGTTACGTCTTTCCTGTCACTGCCTGCCATTCCGTTGAAGACATCTGTTGTTTCGGCCATCACTGTCTCCTCGTTAAGGGTTCCACAGAGGGAAATCCCGGGGTTAAACAACCCGGATTACATAGAAACAGACTTTACACTTCAAGCACATTCAAAACGAGTAAGCGTCTCAACCCGGAACAAGTTTCGTCAGGCAAAACCATGCTGACTTAATGCAACTTGAGTGATGAATCAGTGGAAACTGTGCGGGTACAAAGCCATGCCCGAATTTATCGGAATCTGCAGAGAACGCAGCAAGGTTTTACTGCTCAGGAGTTGAAGGCGTACGCTATTGCAACTTCACTGGTTTTGGGACGGTTTTAAAGACTCTTAAGCTATGCAAGCGGCTTCGCGTTTCTCCGGCGCGACTAATTTTCTAACGCGGGTCCAACAGGTTTTGGGCCACTGGCAACATATTCTTACTTCCGGCGCGCAGAGATTTTTGGGGGCGCGCTAGCCAGTTGCGTGGACAAGAGTGTTCTAGGACACTTCATTCGCTGCTGTGATCCAGGGCAGATGAATAAAGATAAGTCCTATTTTATGTAACGGTGTTTTAACCAGTGATTATGTAAAGTGATACTAGAATCAATATAGTAAGTTGTGTTTGCCCTATCTAGTCCCATACCGCGCATTGGGGGATGTAGTATTATTCCACGCACCTGATGATCCGCTCGTCCCGGCCCACGCTACCATATCAAGACAAGGGTTTGATAAAGTAAAAGAACGGGTTTCCCTTTAATGAAATGATCTTCCGTGGAATGGTAATTCCTGTACGGTCCGATTCCGATCTGGCACAACTAAGGCTAAACGCGTGAGAATTTCAGCAGGAAACGAACCAGACAGAGTCACCTTGAGGAAATGATTTGCCAAGATATCTAATCTAGAGGAGCCAAAGGAGTTCTGATAGATAGATAGATCAATCAATCAATTAACCAATCAATTTAATTCTTGCCAATATCATTATAAGATAGTTTGGACGCGTCACAAAGAAGATAATGATACAAAACACACAACAAGCACAATTGAGATTAAGCAGAAATATTGACAGTTATAAATAAATAAACTACATCAAAAATATATTTACAATTACTCAAACCTTATAATAACAATTTAATTCAGTCAGCAGTCAATTTCTCTAAGCTTGTCTTCATTAAAATTTCGAACGAAATAAGGCACAAACGACTTCTCATAGCGGCTTGTCCTGCAAGGAGGCGTTTGTAGCTGCTCCACTTTATTCTCTCCGAACTATCATTTTAGAAGTCAAATTTGCCGAAATCGGCAATATATACAAATATAAACACTAGTAAAGATTAAAAATATTCACGAAAGACGGTACAAATGTCTTTTCATATCGTACATGGTCACATTTAACGGGTTGGAGTTTCGGAATCGCCACTGAGGCCGCTCTTGCAGGTGATGCCGATTGGGCTGCAGACTTTATACTACAACTTACCTTTGGTCATTGCCACTCTTCCTCTCCAAGTCGCTGTATCTCTTCCAATAGGCAAAACAGTACGGGTATAGTGGCAGAAATGCATTGTAAACTCCGCGGGTTATGTTGATGTCCCTCTGTAAACGAAACATTCAATCAATCAATCAATCAATCACATTTATTTCCAAATAGCTAAAATATAAAGCTAGAATAGGAATAAACAACAACAATATTTACAAAATATACAAAGACGGAACAATTTACTAATACACTTATAAAATTTTACCAGAAATAAATTACGGAACGAAACTATGTAAAAATCGGGAAGAGGAATTAGCCGGATATGGAGAAAATTGATTGCCAGTGTTCCTCTCAGACCGACGCACGGACGACGGGAGGGGAGAGGGGAATAGACGGACGGTCTGAGGACAACACATTAATTTTTACACATTAATTCAGTTAGTTATAAGCCTCCCCAGTTCGAGAATCAACAAACAGCAAGCTGATAAAAATCAAACATGCACTGAAACAGCGCCCTGACCAATACAATAACCGACTCTGGCGCCGTGGCCAATAGAAAGCTTGCGCAAGTTCATCAGTGACGTGGTAAACCCACCGCCTTTCCGCCGTGCTCGTGACAGTTTTCGGAGGGATTGAGATACTTTGGGTAAAGTTGGGGTAGGCCTATGGAATTCTTTAAAGTTTAACCGAAAAGGGCTAGGATAGGACAATCTAGTTACCCATCACTTATTCACTTAAATTGGCTTGAAGACCCGCTGAAAATGAGTTTCTTCGTTGTTCCGCTATTCGCGAATTATGGATTTTCAAATAGTGGAATTTCCGTGTGATTTGTGGTGCCTCTATGTGCTTGTATTTTTGTTGTATGCCTTACGAGAAAGATTTATAATTTTTTCTGGTTCAGGCACTAAGCAATCGCCACCAGTCTCACCACTGCCCACTGAAAAGCCGCATTTGTGTTGGGATTAAAATTTCCCGGGTCATAGTAGAATTTACGCTGTGGGGACGGTCGGAGATATTCTGGGCCTCATAACTAGAGCAGATAGTGGAAAATCAAAAAATCACTTTGCAGAATCCAAATAGTTCAGTCTATCCAGTTAAATGACACACAAATAAGCTGGCTTTTCAGTTAAACTTTAAGTTGGTAGCGAAGTCCAATACGAAGATTGGCTTTTTTATATCACCATTTAGGGGTGAAAGAGGGGAGCATAAAGTGACTGAATAATATTCCTTCAGCCCATGTTGGCTGCGAATCATGTTTGGTGTTCCCAACACACCTATTCCTCTATACATATGTTATTAATATATTCCTCTATTCATTCACTAAAGCAGAACTAAAATAAACTCGTCTAGTTCAAGACACAACTAATAATTACCATGGTCTCAACATGCTCAAGAAGGTGGCCCCATCCAGTGAAATCATATGGGTTCTCTTTCACAAAGCTCCAATACTGTTCCAAAGTCTGCCTTCTCGCCATTGCTTTTGCAACTTGCTCCTCTAGAGTTTCTTCCTTCTTTCCATCAGCTTCTCCTCCTTCAGCTTGTGCATCTCCTACGTTTTCACCTTCTTCTTTATCCCTATTTTCCTCCACAGGTAAGGGAACTGCTTCTTCAGAGCTAAACCACGAGTCTGGTAGTTTTGCTTGATTGAAAGGATCGAACTGAACCGAGCGATTTTTCGCTGCTGAGGTCAACGACATATAGTTGAAGGTGGATTGCTGGAGATCTCCAAAGTTCAAGGGGTGAATATCTCCAGTCACAGCAGCAGTTTTGTCCAAAATATTAGCTAGATAGGCGGAGTTGATTTCTCCAGCCTTGAAGATCTTGAAGGCAAAGTTTCTGGAAGAAAAGAAAAGCACATGTTGAATCAAGTTGACCTGTTAGCTTAGTCTGCCAATTACCCTAGATTCCCAGCTTATTTATAAAGGCGAAGAACTGTGCCCGAAGGATGAAGCAATGTTGAGTCAAAATAGTTCCTTATGGTCTCCTCATCTAACCAAAAACACTTTCTGAAGTCAAATAACTGTCCAATTACAATTCTCTTTATTTAATTACTTGTGTCTTTGAATATTAACTAACTTAATAAACTTTGTTATTTGAGTTTCTTATCTACTTTTTTTCGACTCTGCCAATTTCAAGTGCAACTTAGTCGGTTAGATGGAGTTTGTTTTAGTGTTGTATTTGTTTTTGCATATGGGTTCTTAGTTTATCTTTAATATTATCAATTTTTGTTGAAAATAAAACATTTATTCATTCATCTTATGGAACATTTCTCAGGCTCTGGGATACAATGGAATTTTTCTGTTTCTTCTTACAGTTTGGGGCACAGCTACTCTGGGATAAAATGCTGAGTATCAACATTAAGGCACAAAAGGGGCTTCAGTAGCCTGACAGATTTGGCTGGGGAACTGTTACATATGGCTATTTCTTCTATTTGTGAATGGAACTGCACATTTCCCAGATTTCCCACCCTGTGGTCTTCTAAAAGTTTTGCTTCTGTTTCTTCCATGGCTGATAACAGTTTAGTGCAAGCAAATAGCAGGAATAAGATACACAATGGCCTTGTCAGATACTTCAACAAATTAGTTTACCTTTTTGGAGGTGGCTCAGATTCCAATTCCTGCTCAGCTGTTTCAACTCCTAGCCTGTGTAACTCTTCCAAATCTTCTTGGATCTTCCGCTCTTGTGCTGCTCCCTCATCTTCAGCAATCTTGTTGAGAATTTCTTGAATCTGGGTAGGAACCAAATCAGGTTCAGGATTAACTGGGAGCTTCCTGATTCTTTCATTTTTTTCTTCATCTTCCTTTTTCTTCTCTACAGTGTGGAGAGTTTTTTCCTTTCTTGATCCAGATGGAGCAACAAAGGAGGAACCAATGTGTATGATTCCTGAAATCTGTTCTCTTTCCTTTCCTGACATCTCTGAAAAATAAAGTCTCAATAAATGTTCAATGCTAATATTCAAAGGCCTTTGAATATTAGAGTTATCATTTCACCATACAAAGGGTTTCTAATTTGTCTCTACCAAAATTATAAATCCTGTAGCCTACTCTTAGCAGTAGTACCAGGGATACTGAGCTCAAGCAAACCCTGATTTTTATAACCATGGTTACCAACATTATAATGTCGAGCAAGATCACTCTGACATGGAGCAGAATCCAATATTAAGCTAGGATGGACACTCAATAAATCACGTTCAGATTCTGAATCATTGGTCACTAAAGTACCTATGTATGATTCTCCTACCTTTTAACTTTAGTCTGAGGTCAAAAGTACCCTATGCCTGTAGTATTACCCGCTTACTTGTGGCGTGCTGCACTTACCTGCTTGCGAGTGCTTTGCTTTGCTTATGTGTGTTTTCTATTATAGGTGCTTGGGTCTGAATAAAAGATTTATTCCAAATTCTACATGGTGTCAGAAGTAAAAATATCAAATGGATGTCCGACAACCGTTGATCAACTGGGATGCAGATAATTTGGACAGTGAATGGACAAAATTCGAAAGTCATGCCAAACTCATGTTTGATGGCCCCTTATCTGGAAAGGCTGAAAAGTCCAGTGTGCGTATCTCCTCATCTGGGTTGGAGATAGAGGTCGTGAACTTTTTAAGACATTTGATGTTGCAGAGGCAGACAAAGATAAAGTTGCACCATATCTCAAAAAGTTTAGAGATTATGCTGCACCAAAACGTAACCAAGTCTTCTCACGGTATGTGTTTCCGAAAAGGGACCAATTGGAAACAGAAAATGTGGAAAAATTCATAACTGAACTTAAGATTCTTGTCAAAACCTGTGGTTACACGAACGGAAACGAGATGATCCGTGACAAGATTGTCTGTGGTGTCAAAAGTACAAAAATCCGTGAAAAACTTTTGGCAGAAGGAGATGAACTAACACTTGAAAGGGCCATAACTATCTGCCGTGCCTACGAAACGACCCAAGCACAACTAAGAATGTTCGAAGAGAAACAAGAAATAAAGCAAGAAGTAGACGCCATCTCAAGAAACTGGAAGAGACCCGTAGCTAAGACTCCAGAGTGCTACTTCTGTGGTGGACAATACACAAAAAATCATGCATGCCCTGCAAAAGGAAAGACCTGTTCGAAGTGCAAGAAAACCAACCATTTTGCTAGGGTGTGCAAGAGCAAAACAGTAAATGCTGTGGAAGATCAGCATGGTGAGACCACACATGGTGGAGAACTCACAGGCAACCCATGTGAGGAGTCAGATCTCTATCTGTATGCTGTCAACCGAGACAACAGCAAGGACGAAGCATACGCAACAATACAGATCAATGGCCAGATCCAAATAGGCTTCAAGGTAGACACAGGGGCTCAAGCAAACATAATTCCTCAGCACTATCTGGATATGCTATCCCCCAAGCCCACCCTACAGACAACTAACCATAGACTTACCAGCTATTGTGGGTCACAGATACCCTCACTAGGAACATGCAAATTGCAGTGCAGGTATCAGGATGGGCAGAGTCAACCCCAGTTGTTCTACGTAGTTGGATCAAAAACTACTCCCATCATTGGGCTGAAATCAAGCCAGGATCTGAACCTTGTCAAGCTTATCCTTAACGTCGAGACGAAAAACCAACCAGATCCGCTTACCAGTCCACCACCAGGTTATGGTGATGTTTTTGAAGGAATTGGAAGGCTTCCAGGGGAATGTGAGATACACCTCAAAGAAGATGTCACACCAACTGTACACCCAGCGAGAAAAGTGCCCATAGCAATGAGGGACAAGCTCAAGGATGAGCTTGCGCGTCTGGAAGAATTGGGAATCATCGAGAAAGTCAGCGAGCCCACTGAATGGGTAAATGCTATGGTGATGGTGGAAAAAAAAGATGGCAGTGTGCGTCTTTGCATTGATCCAGCGGACTTGAACAAAGCCATAAAACGACCATACTACCCAATCCCAACATTTGATGATGCCATCAGCAACCTAGATGGAGCCGCCCATTTCTCAAAACTTGATGCGCGATCAGGCTACTGGATACTACAACTCACAGAAAAAGCATCCTACCTCACAACATTCAGTACAATCTACGGACGCTACCGCTGGAAAAGATACCCCTTCGGATTAATATCAGCGCAAGATGAATTCCAGCAGAGAATGGAGCAAGCATTTGAGGGTCTCAAAGGACTATGCATATTAGTCGATGATCTTCTAGTCTATGGTAGAACTAGAAGAGAACATGACGAAAGACTGGAAGAAGTCTTAAAGCGGGCCAGGAAGTTTGGCATCAAATTCAACAAGGCCAAGTGCCAATTCGGACTGGAAAAAGTAAGCTACTTCGGTCATGTGATCAGCAAAGACGGTATAAAACCAGATCCAGAAAAGCTTCGAGCCATCAACGAAATGCCGGAACCGAAAAGCAAAGAAGAGCTACAAACACTGCTGGGTATGATGAACTTCCTATCGAGATACATTCCAGACCTGTCATCCAAAAACAAACCCCTGAGAGATTTGTTGAAGGAGGAATCATTCACTCTCCAGAACGGACATCGCGAGTGTATCAAGGATATCAAAGACTCGATTGTGTCCGGATTAGCATATTTTGATCACAACTGCAGAACCATTGAACTGAAAGTGGATGCTTCAGGACATGGCCTGGGAGCAGTTATCTCAGCAAACAACAGCATATTCGGATATGCTTCCAGAGCCCTGAACAAAACAGAGCAAAACTATTCGCAACTGGAGAAAGAGCTCTACGCCATAGTTTACGGATGTAAACACTTCCACCACTTCATCTATGGCAGGAAAGTCAATGTGACGACAGATCACCGCCCCTTAGAAACCATACTCTCTAAGCCACTCCACAGCGCACCTGCCAGGATACAGAGACTCATGATTCAGATACAACCATATGATCTCTCTGTCCGCTACTCCCCTGGTTCCGAAATTCCAGTACCTGACACTCTGTCTCGCCTCCACCTGCCCGACACCGACGAGGCGTTGCATGCGGATATAGAGGTTTTCGTTCATACCATAGCAAACCGTCTGCCTGTCAGTGACAGCAAACTTCAAGAAATCAAGGACAAGACACAAACAGACCTACAACTCAAGCAACTCGAAACCACTCTGAAGGAAGGCTGGCCTTCCTTGCGAAACCAATGCCCTGTCAACATCAGTGCATTTTGGAACATCCAACACGAGCTTGCAGTTTTCAACGGAATTTTGTACAAAGGGCACCGAATCATCATCCCAACGTGCCTCCGGAATAACATTTTGGAACAGCTCCATGCCGCCCATCTGGGCATGGAAAAGACAAAACAAAGAGCCCGCATGCTCGTTTACTGGCCTGGCATCAACGCTGATATTGAGAAGTTTATCCAGAAGTGCGAAACCTGTGCCAAGTTTGCATCAAACAACCCAAAAGAACCACTGATCAATACCACCATTCCCACTCTACCATGGCAGCACATAGGGATTGACTTGTTCGAGTGGAACAAGGAGCAATACCTTATCACAGCGGACTATCACAGCCACTATTTTGAGATAGACAAGCTCCCAAACTTGACTTCGGGAACCGTCATCCAGAAACTAAAGGCTCACTTTGCCCGCCACGGCATACCGCAACTGATGACATCGGACAACGGCCCCCAGCTGTTCTCACAGGAAATGAAACATTTCACTGAATCCTGGGGAATACTACACAAGACATCTAGCCCCATGTATCCGAGGTCAAACGGGCTAGTAGAGAAAGCAGTTCAAACCTGCAAGAGAATTCTCTCAAAATCTCTTGAAAGTGGCAGAGACCCATACATTGGTTTTTTGGAATACCGAAACACCCCGGTCGACGGTTTGGCGTCTCCCGTACAGCTGCTAATGAGCCGACAAACCAGATCAATCCTACCGAGCACCTACCAACATCTGAGGACAAAAGCCGTCCCTCAGAAGGCGTTCTTGGAAAGCCGAACGAAACAACAGATGCGCCAGAAATCATACTACGATGAAAGAACAAAAGAACTACCAAAACTCCAAGTGAGAGATAAAGTGTATGTACAGGAAAGAAAAGATGGGAAATGGACCAAGGCAGAAGTTGTATCTTGCAATGAGAACCCAAGATCTTATATAGTAAGGACAGCGACTGGGTCCCTACTGAGAAGAAACCGCATTCACGTCTCCCAACCCGATAAAAGGAGACTGTTACCCTCCCTCAATTCAGCGTCACTGGAAACGTCATCTGTCCCCTCCTGCCCAAGTGTTGTGGCCGAGCAGCAAGCTGAACATACGGGTAGCCATGAGCCATTGAACACGGAAACTGTCGAAAAGGAATCCGAGGTCGCTCTACCCAGGGCTGCCTCTACATCCAAGCCACATTTCCCAACTTCAGCCATGACGACACCACGTCAAGCTCAATGCCCTGCAGAAGCAACTGCTCCCCAACAAACGCCAACGCACCGCACTCCCGACACCCTTCAGGCTAGTCTGGAAACACGGTCTGATACCTCTACCGCGAACCTCCAACGATCGCGTTATGGCAGACCTGTAAAGCCTGTGAAAAGAATGAACCTATAAGTGATCCGAACCGGACTGATCAGAAACTCGCATCCGCTGTGACGGCTTACTCTAGGTTCACACAGAGACGAATATTCGCCAACTACACCGAAAACTCGTCGATTCTGGCGAGACCAAAGTTTTCGCGCGATTTTACCACAGAAACGCAACGAATTTTCGCGTCGTCGCACAAGTTGAAATAATCCAACTACAGCTACAAAATCGCGCTACAAAAATCTAGGAAAGTGGATAGAATTGTTGAGAAAATTATGTTTCTGTCAAATATCAGGGAGTTATACATCAAAAGAACAGTAAGAAACATAAGCAGAGGCATCTGGTCCTCAAAGCCTAGGAGAAAGTTGCTTCAGAAGTTCAGAGGTGTGGATGGAAGGAAGGTAAGATCACTTTGATACAACCAGCCAGACAAGACCTAGGCCAGACTGCCATACTATTAAATACTCAAAGCTGACTGCAAATCATGTATCTTCCGAGCTGGCTTATTATGTATTTGTATATGGCAAAATATTTTTCATATTGGCAAATGTCAGCTGGGGTACCTTACAGGGATGCTTATTTATACGTATGACTATGAGCCATATCACATGTGAGCTCGTGTAATAAAAAGGACTCTGTGTTCCAAACTGATCCTACATACTACATCATGCTGCTGTTCGCTCATTGATTTCAGTCTAACTGTTAATCAGTTTATTGACGAAGGATTATTTTTTGTATAGGCCTACGCTAAATTACTGACGACTGTGTACTGGCATTTCAGACGTTTGTAGGCTATGGCACATATCTCAGCAACAATGTGTTTGCCTGCAAAACGTTATCATTCTCATAGGCTAATCTGGTTGCATCCCCATTGGGTGCTCATTATTCTGTTTTTGTTGAAAGTTTTTACTGCATTTGTTTTATACCAGTTAAAGGAAATAATCATGAAATAAATCATTTATAGTTAGCTAAATTTTAATAAAACTAAAATTCCTCTATGCTTGCAAGTTTTTTGATAATATAATAGCTAATAATGTGGTTGCTACTGATTAAAAAAAAATTTCATTACAGGAGGTTGGACAGATCAACTAGCCAAGGAGCAACTGTGGTTTGCAGACAGTCCAAAGAGGAGAAATCTGAGCTCACACTTTGCATATTATGCCAAACACCAGATAATCTTCTTTTATCAGAGGCAAAAGTCCTGGACAAGCTCATTGATGCTTCTTAGAAAAGAAGAGATAGACACTAAAGGCACAAGCCTATTTGATAACTACAATGACAACGGCAGAATTTTCTGTGGCATAAGGAGGCCAAATACCATGATTTATTTCTCGAGAAGTTTCTCAAGCTGAAACCAGTGAAAGAAGAGATTCTAGATCTAGGAAGGATCCATTTGAGGAATGTTGAAACTGAAACAAAGTTATATTGTGGTAGATTGTTCTAAACTTCCAGGTAGGCTAATTGAGAAGTTTTCTGTTCTGTTAAAGCAGAAGATGGTGTTGATCTAAAATTTGGTGAAGACTAAGAACTGATAGCTAGTTGCTTCCAGTTTAAGGATACAGCAAGCCCTGCTGAAATTTTTGGCAGTTTGGAAATGATTTGTGAGTGGTCCTTGATGATACAAGGTAAGTGGTCCTTGATGATACAAGGTCCTCCTTAAAGTGTTCTGAGAGTGAAATTACTGAGAAGACAGATAATATAATCATCTCGGATCCTGAAGGTAGGCTAGAGACAACTTTAGTACCGATGGTCTGTCTGAATTAAGTGTATCTGATGAAGAGCATTTACTGGATTCAGATCATATTGATGCTTTGAATGGAGATGGGAGGGTGACCAGATCACATATGGTTGTATCAACAGCATGATCTTACGCTAGTGACTAATATATGAGTATACAAAAAGGGAGCTGAAGTGGCTGCAACTAGCTTACAAAGCTTTGTTTGCTTGCCTTTTATAGCTTTCACTGTGGGTGCAAGCTCAGGCCTCTTTATTGAACCTATGGATGGACTAAGATGGGTATTTGAATACTGATTTTTATAACAGTGAACAGAAGACCGTCATATGTACTACACCCGCAAAGGAGAGTCGTGGAATTAAGTGTTTAATTATACTGATTTTGTTCCTAGTTTACGATTAAACCTGAACCTTTGCTAGGTGTCAAAACCTGAAAGAACTGTGCTTTTTCTTATTTCTACAGTTGTGAACTATTAGGCTGATTTCTCTGCATCAGTTCAAGTCCTGGGTAATCATAAATATAGTCACATTCAAACATAAATTGTAAATACGTAAGTGCATTCGAAAAAAAAAAAATTTGCCTATGTAGGTTTTACGAGGATCATGGGCTTGTATGTTTTCCCTTTGCGTTTCATATGATATTTCCAAGTCAGAATCGGAATCAGCCTAGTAGGTTAGCTGGTCATATATAGTAGGTTCAGAATACAGACAGGAATGCCAAGGGCTCATGATGACATTTGTATATGCTCAACTTCATGACGTCTTTGGCCCTCGCTTGGTTGTGTGGTCGATGAACCCGGCACCCATCATCAGAACCGTCACCCCAGATTGCGAATCCCGTTTTCATATTTTTACTACCCTACTATCTTCCGTCCCAGACTAATGAGCAAAACCCACATTTTGTTTTTTTGAATTATTTGCCACCTTTTGTGGCTGAACCCAATCGTCGTGTGTGAACCTTGCCGCGATTTTGTAGCTGCTACAAAACTACAACGAAATAAAGTTTCGCGCCCGATTCCTCTGTGTGAACGTAGAGTTACTCGTGAAGAAGGGAGATGTAGTATTACCCGCTTACTTGTGGCGTGCTGCACTTACCTGCTTGCGAGTGCTTTGCTTTGCTTATGTGTGTTTTCTATTATAGGTGCTTGGGTCTGAATAAAAGATTTATTCCAAATTCTACAATGCCTACTTCTCTCCTATAGTAGCTCGAGCAAGTGTTTGATTTGAGCACTCACAAACATTATAATATTGAGCAAGATCACTCTGACAATATTAAGCTAGGAATCTAGGATAGATACTTGATAAATCACATTCTAATTCTGAACCTTTGATCACTAGAGTAGGCTATATGTGATTCTCCCACTTTTGGGCTAATAGCTTTAGTTTTGAGGTCGAAGACAAAATCACCTCTCTACCTTTCCCCTCTGAATTTTAATTATTTTTTGAAAGACAGTAGTTCCTCTTAAACAACACAACCACAATAGCATGAGAAAGCATTTGGGGTCAAATTTAATCTTGTTGGGAGAAATTACGAGAAATGTTGACC
Organism: Branchinecta lindahli; assembly: GCA_023053555.1. Classification (NCBI taxonomy): domain Eukaryota; kingdom Metazoa; phylum Arthropoda; class Branchiopoda; order Anostraca; family Branchinectidae; genus Branchinecta; species Branchinecta lindahli. The sequence continues at coordinate 19,576,388 of JAKZAO010000014.1, forward strand.
TTCATCTTGCCTAGGTTTACATGTTAAAAAAAAACAGCTTGGACATTTTGCTTTACAGCATTTCAGATAAACAACTCACCCTTAATGCAATGGCAATGGTGTGGGTTCGGGTTCAGGTTCTTTAATTACGAAAATACTTCATAAAAATCAATATCGATCAATGGGGCTGGCAGGGATACGACTACACATAGATATTACAATTGAGTCGTTCCTCTGTATTAGAGTAGGCTACATGTGATTCTCCCACTTTTGGGCTTATAGCTTTAGTTTTGGGGTCGAAGACAAATCACCTCTCTACCTTTCCCCTTTGAATTTTAATTCTTTTTTGAAAGACAGTAGTTCCTCTTAAACAACACAACCACAATAGCATGAGAAAGCATTTGGGGTCAAATTTAATCTTGTTGGGAGAAATTACGAGAAATGTTGACCTTCATCTTGCCTAGGTTTACATGTTAAAAAAAACCAGCTTGGACATTTTGCTTTACAGCATTTTAGATAAACAACTCACCCTTAATGCAATGGCAATGGTGTGGGTTCGGGTTCAGGTTCTTTAATTACAAAAATACTTCATAAAAATAAATATCGATCAATGGGGCTGGCAGGGATACTACTCCACATAGATATTACAAATGAGTCGTTCCTCTGTAATACTGTACTCACAAAAAAAATAAAAAAATGTCCATATACTTCCATATACTTACACACGCCATACCAAACTCTCCACACAATAAAAAAAAAAAAAAAATAATAACACCAGAAAATAATAGTTTAGGGTTGGGGATTTACTGAGATAACATAAAAAGGGGGATGTATCATATTTTCACTATCAATATTCTGCCAACAGATGTAGCTAGGAAATTTATAGAAGCAGTCAGAGGCGTTACTAGCCAAAATGTTTGGGGGGGGACAAGGTATTTACCGACTGGCTGGTCATTTTAACCCACTGTTTTTGCGGATAAAAAGACTATTAGTAATTACTGAGAAAAAAACAACTGTATAATGCTACGGTATAACAACTATTTTTTACCGACTGGCCGACCACATTGGGGGGGCAGCCCCTGGGCAGCCCCCTCCCCCCCAGTAGTGACGCCTCTGGAAGCAGTTGCTCCTTCTTATTCTACTTCTCCTAGCCTAGGCTACGACCTAGGCCACCTACCCCTTCTTTAGAATGCACATGCAATCAGCAGATGTGTGCCACCATACCAATGGCAATAGCCTTGTTTCAAACTAGCCTGGGCTGGGCCCTAATCTAATCTTCGAAGCTAGGGTCCAGCCAAAAGCAAATTTCAGATGCTTTGGACCTAGCCTAGGCTGGGCATACTATGGTACAGGAAATGTATAAGACCGGAACCTTACTAATTCTTTGGCCTTAAGCCTACAAACATCTGTTCAATACAGCTAATACAAGTTGGACATACAAGTTCATGAAACTGCTTGAAACAAGTTCAAGACCGGCAGTCCCGCACAGAAGCTAAAGCAATCAACTCGCAAGACACGATGGGTTGCTTCCAATATACCGTTTTAACATCATACTAAACACAAATTTGCCTGCTGCGCGTGAAATTTCAGATACAAATGCTCATGGATATAGATTCTTACCAGCTCTGACACATCCAAACTACCGCGATTGTCGTCAACTCAAAGCTGTGGTGAAAACCGCTTCCCATCACCTATAAAGCTGCAGCCGAAAAAACATGATCCCTATGATGATACAGATCAATTGGCTGGCATAATTCGCCAACATTTATAGTCCTGAATCCCATAACTGCACAGTCATTGCACTTGGAACTTAATCACGTCTCTATCAAAAGTTCAAAAATGAAGTTTTTTGCCAAAAGCTTGACAGTAAATCATTAAAGAGCGGGATATCTAAAATTTTGCAAGACAATCGGTGGGTCAACACTAGGTCAACAATTATCTCAGCCTGCCTTCAACAGTGGCTAGAGTCCGCCAAGGTTTAGTTTGAAGAACTTCCGAGGCATAGTTTGACCCAACTTGGATCAAAGTTAGACCATTACTTTTATTTCAATTCATAATTGTGGACTCTAAATTGTATATATATATTTATTAACGACTAAACGAATATTCGGCTTGTCCGCTTCCCGTTTTTGAAATAAATTGAACTGAAACCAGTAAAATAAACACGTAGATTCGCTTGTGCAGCGGATTAGTGGAAGACTCCACGGAAGGTTGGGGCAAAGTTCGGGCCAAAAAATAAAAAGTATTTAATAATTCTAACTCAAATATCCAAAAAACTATGGCAAATTTAGCACGCGTGACTTGGAGGAGGAATCTGCAGAATTGTGACGCAATAAAACTGGTTCAATCAGTCAAGCAGAAACTCTTTATTTCTCGAATTTTAGCCTAGGTGGGTTTCTGTGGTAGATGAAAACGGAAACTGGAAATCGCTTCCAGAATAGTTATTTTATGTTTACACCTATCAAAAATGTGGTTTCGCGATGTACTTCACTCAAAGGAAAGTGATTCGGGAAACAAAAAAAAAAACTTGTTGTCTCTAAGCAATCTAAGGGCAGCTTGGCAGAACAAGGGTGCTACCTCAAGACAACTCGCGACCAACAAATGAAGTAAAATATAACCGTGATCCTGTTGAACTTTTACTCTTTTACTTTAAACGATCACCACAGCTCAAATGCAAAATGACACAATAACATCTCTGAAAGGCACTTGTTCATCACTAAAAAGAACACATAGCTTTACAGCCTACCCAACAAAATGCGCTCAACAAAATATTTGATTACTCCGCATTCTATTCAATAACAGTCCATAGTGAAAATCATCTGATTGAAATACATCACTTACTTCTCCTTATTCAGAACTTATGAACATAAAACGGCATTCAAACCGGGAAGAAGTTAGAAAACGGGCAAAAACTATAAGCGTCTTCACGCGCTTGGCAGAAAACCGCGGAAAACCTCTGGATCATACAAAACTGCATTTCTACATTAAAACGCCGCGTTTAAGCGGTAGGAAGCGGCACTTCTGCGTTAAAATGCTGGGTTTTGCTGGTCTCTAGGCCAATTTTGTACAACAAAAAATTACGGGGCTGCGTCTGTGGCAAAACCAAACGCAACGCAGACACTCCGTGTGAACCACAGGGAACCATGGTTCATCGATTTTGATAACGGCAGCCAAACCAATGGGGTCACGTCACACCACTGAGGTCCTCCGGCTGGCTGACAGTAGACTATCCAGCAGTATTGCCGACTGCGAACAAACTATCAAGGGACCGCCGATCGCGTGAAGACGCCTTTAGATCGAACGCCAGAAACAAGGGAGCTTGTGCTCGGACAGGAAAAACACGCTACTTTTCGGTGGTTTACAGCAGATTTTGAGAGGCACACTTATTCAACGTCCATACAAGATACATCGTTCGTGTCCTTTTCAGGCGTTTTTCCGTTCGTCTGTGCGACCTGACTGGGAAGGGTTACATCTGGTGGCGGCTTAGCGCTTTCTGGTTGCTCCTCCATTTCTTCTTCTGAAAGAGGTGGAAAAGGTTAAGCACTTTATATAGTCCTGCCCACAATGCGTTGATACCAGAAATCTAATTTTAACTAAAACTAATTTTAAAGCTATCTGTAAAGTTTTTAGACCGAAAACATGTCGTCCAGATGCATGCTATCTTCGGCTTCTTTAACATAATCGCAACAAAAAGGCTTTCGCCTCTACAAATTTCTCTAGACACTTCGTACACTAAACTGAATTTCGGCCAGGTGACGATCTAAACCAGATTTGAAATGATTAATGTTTTCGGCCTTTACGAGACTTTCAGGGAGATGATTCCAGTATTCAACAATTCTGTTTTTAAAGCTCCATTTTCCAATGTCCTTTCGAAACTTCTCAACTCGCAGGTTTAAGCTGTGTCCTCTGAGACCGTTGCGGTTGAAGGAGAGGACATCATCGGACCTTATGTTGTCATAGTAATTATGAGAAATCTTAAAAGTTTCAATCAAATCACCTCTGAGAAATCTATAAGTCAAACTGGGTAAACGTTATTTTTCGAGCCGACTTTCGTAAGGTAGAAGGCGAATGGCTGGCGCTGTTTCTGTCGCTCTTCTCTGAACTTGTTCAATGGCGAAAATGTCCTTGCTATAGAAGGGCCTTGTGGTTGCGTGACCATATTCAATTAGTGGACGGGCTAGTGCCTTAAATATAATGGGAAACAGGGAATTGTCCTTGAATGTAAAAGTCCTTCTCATAAGATTCACGTCACGCTCAGAGGTGGTTAACGAAATCATACTTCCGTCCAAGGTGTACTTGATGTTCATGGGTGGTGGGGCCAAGGCGAAGGTGGTGACATTTATCGGTACTGATCTCCATGGCCCATTTAGTCATCTTTACCCTTGGTTCACACTGCTGCGTCGTATGCGACAAGATTTTTTCTTTCCGACGTGCGACAGGATCGCCCGGACGTTCTAACCACCACGCAGACGCAAAATGAAAACGAAATTTTGTTATGATTAATCTGCAAAACGACAAAGAAGCCCTTGGGGAAACGACCTCTGAAGATGCGGGGAGATTACACTTCTGAATTCCACCCAGCACTAGGAAATTTTCAGTCAAAACCTATAGGTCACCTTGTTCAAAACAGGTTAATACAAGTTTATTCAGAAGATATTTTGCATTCAGCCATCCTAGGATTACAATCAGAACAACGTAGAGCAATTTTTAGTCTAGAAAATTAACTAATCTTTGTTCTTTCTTTTCTTTTCCTCAAAAAATCGCATGCGTTATATCGTATGAGTTGAAATTTTTCAACGCATACGACACTGCGACAAAACGCACAGTTCTGCGTCACTTGTCGCACCGCACGATTTGTGTCGTATGTCGCATGACGCAGAATTTTGCGCGAAATCGCAGCAGGGTGAACCATTAAACTCACTGACCGACCCTGAATCGACTACATTGTCTGGTATAGGGAATTCCATGGAACGGCCATTATTCCCAAATACCCAAAGACCGACGACTTTGTCAAAATCGGAACAAACCATTTTTAAACGATTCAAAACATGAGTTACCTGAGCTAGACAACTCGTGCATATCTTCGCTGTTAGAGTCAGTTTCATCCTCTTCTTCGTTGCTAAGTGGAGGGCTCGAGACTGTTTGTGACGTCACATCTGGGTATGAACGTGATTGCGACGGTGGCCCCAACTGTCCACTGAGACGCGGAGCAACGGGTCGCTGTTTCTTGGCAGGGTTCCAGTAATAACAATAACAGCATCGAAACGCTAGAACAAAGGAATCCACCGTCAGAAGGGCACCCAACACAAACATCGGCCGCAAATGCGGTTGGCCTCAGTCCGCAGACTTTGGTCATACGATAAGCAGCCATCACGGGGAAAAGTTGGCTAATAAATCAAAATCCACAGCTTCTTCAATGCTACGGCAAGGCAGGATACCGCCGTATGCCATATTCCGTTTTCCAGCTCAAATCTGGATAGCCCCAAACCTATAAGGAGGTCGGTATACGAGACTCCGGACTGCGGATCAAAGCCCTCATGAGGTGAAATTTTACTAAGGGGTCTAAGAACTTGGCGCTTCTATTAGGGTGTAGACTGAATAAATGATAAGGATTCCATCTTGAAGTGATTAAAGCGGTACCAACACTTATGGTGACGAACAGAGCTGGGTGTAATAGTGGATCAATATTTATAACCCACCAGATACATAGCGGAGTAAAATGGATAAAGAACAACAACGCAAGAAAAAAACATCTATACAAAAAAAAAAATCGAAATAATTTCTAACTGGGCCTAAAAAATTCATGTACTCGATGACCTGTTGTGAGTAGTAGAGACACTGAAGTTTTCTTTAATGACTAAATGACATCTTGGATGCGGAACTTCTGAACTCGTTTTTGGTTGCGACAGGAACGAGAAAGGTACACCACAAAATTTACGCTTACGTTACTGTAGTAGCCAGCTATATTTTTTTGAGTAACCACTTTTGTATGTAGGTATCTGTAGGATCTCAAACACTTTAGAAGTCGTACGTGTTGCTCTTTGCACCAAGTTTGGGAATAATCTGCGTCCTCACCACGTTTTCAACACCTATTTCCAGCCCCATATTGACCACCAAAATCTCGAATACCTCAAACTAAAGCACAAAAAGTCCCGGTTCTTAACCACAACAATGCAACAACCGAACGCTATAAGAGCGCTTTGTGCCAGCGTTGTTCCCTACAATGATTTAGCTTCCCGGTGTTTTCTTTTGACGGATCATTTCCTGACCATTGCCTTATAAGAGTTGCGTTTTTGCAGATACCATGGTATCTGTTACCACAGTAACTGGATCTGCGACTAGTCGTTTTTGCAGTTACCGCAGTATCCGATACCACAATTGCTCTGCAAAAACGACAATTGCCGAAATTGCGCTTCTCGAAGTCATCCCAAAAGAAAAACTGATATCCAGTCACTTCACTAAGTGCCAAACTTCTTCCCCACCAATTTGACAAAATCCTAGGCTCTATTGTTGGTGATGATGAAAGAGAGATGACTTTTTCAGATACCACGATCAGTTACCAAAGCCGGACCGTGCTATCTGAATATCAGATACCACGGTAGCTAGCAAGATACCCCGATAACTTCAAACACGCCTTTTGGACTGTGGTATCAAATGCCACAACCACGGTAACTGCAAAAACGACTTTAGACCGTGGTATCAGATTCCATGGTATCTGCAACAAGAGCTGCAAGCTCATATGGCACTTGCAAGCTTTTTAGCTTGTATTCAAGTTATCTTAGTAGGATGTGAATGGATAGTAGCTTTGTCAGTGTGATGGGTTAATTTTCATGCCAAGTTTCATCGTCCTAGCATGTCTGGAAGTACCTTAACTTGCGATCGCCGGAATTCCAGACCCCCCCCCTCTAACTCCCCCACAATGCCCGAGTCCGGTCCGGTTCTGTCACTGATCTACATAGGGCTTGTGCTTGTTCTTCCCACCAAGTTTCGTTCCGATCGCTCCACTCCAAGCTTGTCACAAGGTTTCCGGGCCCCCCTCCAATCCCCCCCCCCCAGCTTCATCGGGTCCGGTCCGGACTTGAAATGGGACATCCGAGACATGTTGTCTTTCTACATATCAAGTTTCATTATGATCCGATCACCCGTTCGGAAGTTGTACATACCTCAAGATTCCGGATTCCCCCTCCCTCCACTCCCCCCACGATGGTCGGATCGGGAAGCTGACTATTTCTAGGTTAATCTGGTCGCGTCCCTGATTTACCTGCCGAGCTTCATTGTTCTAGCCCACCTGGAAGTAACTTAACTCCGTATCACCGGAATTCCACAACCCCACTCCAACTCCCCCCACAGTGGACGAATCCGGTCCGATTATGTCAATGATGTACCTAGGGGTTGTGCTTGCTCCTCCCACCAAGTTTCATCCCGATCCCTCCACTCCAAGCGTTTCCCGAGATTTCCCCCCCCCCTCCAGCTCCCCCCAGAGTCACCGGATCCGGTTCAGATTTTAATCGGACCGTCTGGGGCAAGAGCTTTTTCCCAAATATCAAGTTTCATTAAGATCCGATCACCCGTTCGAAAGTTATGAATTCCAAAATATTCCGGATTCCCCCTCACTCCACTCCCCCCACGATCGATGGTCGGATCGGGAAAGTGACTATTTCCAACTTAATCATTTGGGGTCCCTGATATGCCTGCCAAGTTTCATCGTCCTAGCTTATGTGGAAGTACCCGAACTAGCAAAACCCCGACCGACAGACCGACCGACCGACGGACGGACAGAAACTGCGATCGCTATATGGCACTTGGCCGAAAGGCAAGTGCCATAAAAACGCAACTAATGTTGTTTGCAATGTACCCGACAGGAACGTTCGGCAGTCTAATGTTGCAAAAGTTCATTTCGTTATAAAGTATCCATATATCTACTTACAGAGGAATTCAAACTCTTCTTTAAGGGCCATTCCATTATGTGACTCACACTGACGGCAAATGAGAGCATAACGATTGGAGGGCCCGTCCCCGACGAGGTAGTCGATTATCTGGTGAACGTAGCCTCGTTCTCTTGGACCAATCGGCCTTGCCATCGGAGGACCTGAGGGGCCTGAAAGCAGATAATTCTTTAAAGCACAACTCTTACTATAAATGATCTTTCCCTATGAAAACGGATCAGAAAAAACGTTTTCGAAAATGCCATTACTTTCTATCTGAAATTAGCGATTTTCTTGTTAGCGCCTGTCGACTATGTCCAGCCTTCCTGCTCTCCGACGCGGCGGCTGGGCGCAAAACATTTGAAAACTGAACGTGCCGTGGTTAACAAGACCAAAGGTTCCGATGGGATCCCAAAAATTGAATATTTGATCCGGACAGATAGGTTTTGTTTTCGAGAGATTGAGTGTTCGCTAGACTTTTTGAAGATTTTACTGTATTTTGTTTTACAGATTGGTATGCTTATCAGATGGGTAGTGTGAAACTTTTGCTTTTATAACAAATTTTCCGGTTTCGGCCGGATTCCGGGCTAACTACCTGTACGGCGAGAAAATGGTTTTCACCATCGTGTTCAGCATGTCTTCTTACCCCTAGATGGAACATCCAATCAACTTCAAATAAAACTTTTACTTGCAACAAATTTTCCGGTTTCGGCCGGATTCCGGGCTAACTACTTGTCCGGCGAGAAAAGGTCTTCACCATCGTGTTCAGCATGTCTTCTTACCCTAAATCGATCATCTAATCAACTTCAAATAAAACTTTTGCTTGCAACAAATTTTCCGGTTTCGGCCGGATTCCGGGCTAACTACTCGTCCGGCAAGAAAATGGTTTTCACCATCGTGTTCAGCATGTCTTCTTAACCCTAAATCGAACATCTAATCAGCTTCAAATAAAACTTTTACTTTTAACAAACTTTCCGGTTTTGGCCGGATTCCGGGCGAACTACCTGTCCGGCGAGAAAATGGTTTTCACCATCGTGTTCAGCATGTCTTCTTACCCCATAATCGACTATCATATTAGCTGTTTCAAAATATTTTGTTTGTCCCTTAATTTAAACCCCCTCCCCCACCCCTAAATGTAGGACTACAGAGCCCATCTACGAACTCGACCTTACTCTTGACCCAAAGAATCCTCACACCAAGTTTCATCAAAATATCTCATTCCCTTCGAGAGTTATCGTGCTCACAGACAGACGGACAGACGGACGGACGGACGGGCAGACAGACGTTTTTTCGATGTCATAGGTATCCGTCACTAACGTTTTGGGATCCCAAAAAGTGGGAAAACTAAGCAAACAAAAGAAGTAAAAAGCAGATGATTCTCAGATCCTTGTGTGTGACAGATTTGTAAGTAGACGTTGAAGATCCCGGCAAACTTTGTGTTGTGTGACGGGCAAAACTCGGCACAGCCGAAAAAGCGCTAAGAATTTGCAGGCACAAAACGAAACAATCTAGAAAGGTCGGGATTTTAAAAGCTTAAAATTCCATACGGAAGCTAGGTATATTACAAAAGGCAGGATAAGCAAGAGGGGTCTTTTCACGGCAGACAGAAAAGAAAAAAAAGGAATAGTTTCAAGGAGGTCAAAGGTAAGGTGCCGGTTGCCGCCGGTGAGCAGAGAGCTGGAATAGGCATTAGCACATTAGCCAGGCCTTCCTGTCTAGCCACGTATGTACATTGGATGAGTTGCGCCGAAAAGCTAGAACTTCTCTGTTTTTGAGGCTACAGAATAGCGAGAATGTTTCTCATAAAATATTCTTGCTCTCCTATCATGCTTCATTTGCCGGTATGGCGCAATCTACTTGCTCGTGCCTGAGATTTGATTTTTTTTTTTTTTTCTTGTATTTATTTTTGTTGTTTTTGTGTTTTTCGTTATGTATATGGCTTTTGGCTGAATTAAAGAGTAATAACAATAATAATAATAACAAAAAAGGGGCTCCCATACGCTGACTTCTGTTCTTAATCCCCCACGCCAGTGAGTTGTAGGGCGTGATCGGCTAAGAGACAGACCCATCGCAGAACGCGGTAGTCTTGTTTTGTTTGTCCAGTTTTGTCTAAAAAGTCTGGCAATTGCAAAATCTTAACAACACGATGCCAACATACAAATGCCAAGTCAATATCTGTGTCATCGAAATTCCTCGATAAACTTTCTCAATGAGGACAGATACCACAGCTGCATTCAAGAAAAGAGTCGAGAGAGACTGGAGAGTGGCCTAGGAAATTAGCTAAAGAGCTTCAGTACCAACTTCCAGAAAGGAAGCACTAGCGACGTCAACAAGCAACACAGCTTTGCTGGTAGCTTATGCGATTCAAGGTAGAATTTGAACAACTTAGTATTTGCCCTTGCTGATAGGCTAATGTGGGGTGGATACTTACGATTCCTGCCCTGGTCGGGCTCTTGCTGTCGTTGCGGGGGTTGTGCTTGGAACTGGTGCATGGGCGTCCGGTACTGCAAATCAGGCATTGGCCTGGCTGGAGTCTGAGGCGGGATGAGTGGGCGCCCAACAGTCTTTGGTAAAGGTGTAGACTGAATCATCTGAACACGCTTTGGTGCAGGTGTTGCAGGGGGTGGCAAGTCAGCCATAGTATTCCTGCGACGAACCTCTGCAAATGTTGCTTTTAATGAAGGCCGAATCTTTCGGTGGATCCCTAGCCAGAACACTCTTTTCTTTGTTTCAAAACGCCTCCATCTGCTTGAGAGTTGTCGTGCTCTCAGAGAGACAGATGGAAGAACGGAGTTATTTGCGCTGTCACGTACCCATCACTTTCAACCTTATCACAAACCACTGCCGTTTCCTCCAAGTCTACTTAAGAAATCAAACCATAGGCTTAAACTGGGCTACTAGTGGCACCTGTAAGGTAGTTCCTAATCGCGCTCAACACACTTTCATTTGTTTTGCTACCCGAACCCGAACGGGAAGGTTCTAGAGAGAAGTCACCGGGCGATGGTGAGAAACTACTAATCGAGAAAACCAAACACTAGTGAGCAAAACACAGAAAATACTGAGAATGCGACAAATACTGTGTTCTGTTTATGCAAATGCAACGGCAAGAAAAAGTACATGACCAACAATTTTCGACTTTTACCCACGGCAAATTTTGAGATATAAATTTTGTTTTTACTCCAGTCGGTCTCAACTGTCCACATTGCAAAATAACAAGGATACTGTCGAACTGAGGCAATTCTGGATACACGTAAAGACGACAAGTAAAGCCTCTCGTAAAGACAACAACGAACCACCTATATGACTCAGTGAAAAACGACAAAGGTAGCAAATAGTCCTCCAAAAGAAGTGAACTTACTGAATCGATGTTACGAGCAGAGGCGTCACTACTAGGGGGGGGGGACGCCCTCTCCCCAATGTTGTAGGCCAGTCGGTAAAATATAGCCGGCGATTTGTAGTAAAAACAGTCGATTTTTTTCTTAGAAATAGTAGTTTTTTCTTAGAAACGATCGATTTTTCTTAAAAATAGTCGTTTTTTCTTTAAAATCAGCCGATTTTTCGTCAACACAGTCGTTTTTTTCTCAATAATAGTAGTTTCATCCGAAAAACAGTCGGTAAAAATGACCAGCCAGTCGGTAAATACCTTGTCCCCCCCCCAAACATTTTGGCTAGTAACGCCTCTGGTTACGAGTATCGATTACGAAATCTAATCTAAGTGTTCCCTAAAATATATTTCCTAATCTCCGCCCAATCAGGTTGATACAACGCTGTAAGCTTCCTACAATCAAGGATCAGGCGTAGCCACAAGAACTGATAAATGGTAAGAACCTCTGTCTCTCAGTGACTGCGCCGAGCAGAGCACGATTCCACGTCAATGTTAAGCGAGGTCTTTACACGAGACGTAGTGTGCCATCTGTTTGCGTAGTGTCACAAGGCTAGTGTGTTAACTTTACAAAGACACGAGAATGCAGATGTTTCCAGTACAGTGATACGGATGACGTGTAGAAAAATGTCGGCACAGTTTCGCCTAAAATAGCATCTACAGAGCAAGAAGCCCTGACAAAAGCATACCGACGAATGTGCGAACAAAAAATGTCCGTTTACTTCTGCCGGCGCCCCCTGCCGACAAAAGATTATTTTGAAATTGTGCCGATGGATTACATTCCCAGAGCATGTTTGGGCGCCTGATCCTTGATTGTAGGAAGCTTACAACACTATTCGGATAACGGAGATACAGATGTTCGACGACACAGTATTATTACAAGTTCTTTTTTCGTCGTTCTTGGTAACCAGGAGCCTCCCTTGCAAACCAGAGAAGACAAAAACCCTAAGGAAGACTATAGAAGCTGACGCTGTGTCATTGAGCCGAGTTTCTGTCTTTCCGGACACTGCGAGTAGCATACTAGTATAGAATTATCCCACTTAGTAGCAAAATATGAACAATAATTACCAGTTCCTGGTGTTCCTGGCTTTATTGTAGTATTTTTCACGTCTTTCAGAGGCTGAAAATAAATAAGTGGTTTTTAGACCCTAGCTAAAACAGCTTAAGCATTTCCTTATGCGCTGTTCAGCTCCGAGCTTCTTCCGCGCCTCTGTCAATTGGTAAAAATATCTTCAAGGACATCTCGCACTCTTTCTGCGAAGATTCCACAATAATTATCTACTTCGAAATTAAGTTGTGCTCACCCACTGCCTGGAATTACAAATGGGGAAAATTTGCATAGCTGGTCTTCTTACCAATAAGCTTCTCGAAAACAATGATAAATCTGATACGCCTCATAAAGAGGACAAACACGGCAAACGTAGAGATCATAGGGGAGACAGAAGACACTTATGAAATGTAGAATCTTGCAATGACAATGGATGGAAATATTACGGAACGAGATTGAATTAGTACATAGCTACGTCGGATCCTTTGAAGCTTCGCAAGCCCACGGAAAACTAAGCTAACTCAAACTTACAATGGTATTAACAGTTCCTGACAGCCAACTATGGATGTGTTTACGCCTTCTAATATACCATTAACTCAGTCAGGAATAGCATTCACGGCATATTCGTGAAATACCGCCAGGTCCTTGGGAACCTGTGGGCAGCTAAAGCTAAAATCCTTTACAGAGCCCATGTTTTTAAAGGAAATGACATCACTATGTTCAGCAGGGTCGGTTTGCTTTTTCGAATCTTTTCATCGACCAAGCAATACGTACAGTGTGCTTTCCTAGTTGCTCTGGCGCGAACTGTTCCAATATTTCTCTGGCAACTTTGTATGTTTCTGTCTCCATGATCTGCTCCAAGATTTTTAGTTTCTTTACTTGAAGATCTTCTAAACGTTTGTCGTTCTTCTTGATGCTTCTTCTATAATGCCATGTTAGGCTTTTACGTATGCCATGTATACTAGAAATATAGTTAAGAAATTGAGTGTAAGAAAGGCCACGTAAAGGTCCGAAAGGGCCACTTTCTGCCAGATCAGGGTTTTCTTCTATTCCAGAACAACCGCACTATACAAAAGTTTCAGGAACAAGAATGGAGGGAAGTAGAGTGCTCAAAAACTGTTACAGGTACGATGTTCCGTTTAAACACAAGATAAACTGAGAGGCTACGGAAGTCAAAGAAAGAACTCCCAAGTTTAATAGAAATTTCCAGGTCAGGTTGAGAGTGCGTTCCTGGAAGTTTGTGTAAGTTATAATGATAAGAGGAGCAGCTAGCTCTGAGATACGTGGATTACTTGTCTGTCCTGGAAAAATGCCATAAATATATCCAAAGTAGCTCTGCAACCATAAGAAAGATATCTGCGAGGAAGCAGAGTCTGACAAAATGGTTGTTAATATGAACAAGTCTGTGATTTTAACAGTTTCTTTCCGTCCAAGATACCCTCTCCTTTAACCTACCACTCCCAGATGCGTGTCAGGTTAACGAAAAGAAGCTGCTGGGAGTACACATAACGTCGGATCTGAGGTGGCAAAGACAGGTTGAGAGTATACTTAAAGTTTAACCGAAAAGGGCTAGGATTGGACAATCTAGTTACTCATCACTTATTCACTTAAATCGGCTTGAAGACCCGCTGAAAATGAGTTACTTCGTTGTTCCGCTATTCACGAATAATCGATTTTCACATAGTGGAATTTCCGTGTGATTTGTGGTGTCTCTATGCGCTTGTATTTTTGCTGTATGCCTTACGAGAAAGATTTATAATTTTTCTTTGTTCAGGCACTAAGCAACCTTCACCAATCTCACCACTGCCCACTGAAAAGCCGCATTTGTGTTGAGATTAAAATTTCCCGCGTCATAGTAGAATTTATGCTGTGGGGACGGCTGGAGATATTCTGAGCCTCATAACTAGAGCAGATAGTGGAAAATAAAAAAAAAACCTTTGCAGAATCCAAATAATTCAGTGTATCCAATTAAATGACACACAAATGAGTTGGCTTTTCAGCTTTAAACAAGACCAAAGGTTTTGATAGGATCCCAAAAATTTAGTATTTGATCCAGACGATTAAATTTTTAACTTGAATAAACTTTTTGTTTATTTTTAATATGTTCGAAAGTTACTCCTCGCCCTATATTGACTATTATGTCATTGGACTCGTAAAAGTTCAAGCCAAATTCCTGGATTCCGGGCGATCTACTTGCCCGGCGAGAAAACAATTTTCATATTCAGATTCAGCATGTCTCCTAACCCCTGCATCGAACCTCTAATCAACGTCAGATTCAACTTCTACTTTTTACAAATTTCCCAGTTTTTGCCGGATTCCGGGTTAACTATTTGTAAGGCGATAAAATAAATTTCATACTCGAATTCAGCACGTCTCCTTACCCCTAAATCGACTATCTCATTAGCTTTTAAAAATATTTTTTGTCGTCCCTTAATTTGAAACCCGAGAGTTATCGTTCTCACAGACGGACGGACAGACGGTGTCCCTCCACTTGCGTTTTGGGATCCCAAAAATAAGTTAAGCTGAAGCTCTCACTCCTATAAAGTCGTTATTTTCACGGGATTATGGAGTTACCTCATCGATATTTGGCTTGAACAATGGGTATTGCATCGTTAAGGGAAAGTTTCGAAGAAATAACCCTGGCTTCGAAGTATTCTCGAAACATTGGCTTACTAAAACGATATCATTTCGGGAGTAAAATGATGAATAAAAATGATATCCCATACTTACATCAATGGAAACAGCAACAATCCAGAGTAAAAATATAGCTTATAAGATGCAACTGGGAAGAAGAAAGCCAAAAGGCAAGCTATCAGGTAGATAAGGATTGAGTAAATGACAAGTCTTCTCAGAACTTTCTTCTGCCACTCTTGAGTGGTGACCTTGTAGTCTTCCAGAGATGTAATCTCCTAAATGATGGAAAAGCAACATGAGCAAAGGTAGGCCTATTCTGCAGATAACTTCAGGAAACCATGTGAAGCGCAACGTTTCACAAATATGTCAGTGTTTCATTCAAACCGAAAGACAGAAATACTCAGTCAGAAACTGTATTACAAATGAACGAGCACCAATATACCCTGCAACTGTTTACCAGAGGCGTAACTAAGTAGGATAGTCCCCCCCCCCCCAAACATGCTCTGGGAATGTAATCCATCGGCACAATTTCAAAATAAGCTTTTGTCGCAGGAGGCGCCGGCAGAAGTATACCGACATTTTTTGTTGGCACATTCGTCGGTATGCTTTTGTCGGGGCTTCTTGCTCTGTAGATGCTTTTGGGCGAAACTGTGCCGACGTTTTTCTTCAGAAGTATTTCTAAAGTTTGACGTGACCTTCTTGCGAACCTGCAATCAGGTTCGTTCCTTCACAACGTCGTCCCTGAAGTTCGAAGGCCTGACGAGGACCCTTGCCAAGAAGGGCCGAAATATCACTGCCAAAGCATCGTGGCTGACGTATCAGTTTTATGCAATGTTTGAACATAGGATCGGATCAATCGTTCGAAAGTAATGCTGGCCACCAGATTACCCGGACCTCCTCAGCCCCCCACCAGTGCTTGGATCCACTCCTGATCCACAAATGGTAAATCTAACATAGCCAAATCCACCAGTTTCCATACCAATCTCTCCGCCCTAAGCGTGCCACAAGGCCCCCCCCCCCCCACGAACTCTCCCCACTGGCCGGATTCAGTCCGACACGAGACTTCCGGACCTCCCCCTAAAAAAAAAAAAAAAAAGTTACCAAAAGTTCTTCCTGCCAATTCCGACCTACCGACGAAAAGCAATCGGTTCAGAACACTAAACTGAATTTCTAAGATAAGGCACAAGTCTCTCGACAACTTACATCTTCAATATTCTGAAGAACTTCTTTTGTTGATGTCTTCTCCTAAAATCAGAAAGGAATTTAATTAACACAAAAAAAAATGCACCAAGAGCTCACAAAAGTAAACTTCCATTGCTCAGACAGAAGAGATCAAGCTGAGTTATGTTCTATATCTGGTCACAGCTTTCCTCTGTCACCATTGATTTCAGACGCTATAGACTTTATCAACTGAAAACACTGGAAATGCTACAGATCAAAGGAACAGGGGAGCCCTATTCTTTAACCATTTTCAGCCCTTTCTATTTACACAGTGCATTTAAAAAAGGTGTGTACATGAAATTTCAAATATGTCTGAGAAGCCAAGTAGTATGCCAGCCAGATCTGAAAACCACTTTCAGCTCACAAAAAGGGACTGTACCATGTTTGTAGGCTCGAAGCAGTGGCCTATTCAACCTCTTTGAATTGCAAAAAGAGATTGCACACAAGCTAGATTCTGTTTACAGACACTACCTTTTAAAACACATTAATAGACTACACAAAGGTTGAAGTCTGCCTACCACAAACTTTCACACATAAAGATCATGATGTTGGTCATTCTGGATGCAGCTAGGATGTTATGCTAGCTAGGTCTTTACAAGGATAGGATTGGAGGTTATTAGCTTAGGGGGTTTACTTGAACAACTGCTGACTAAACCTAGACTAGTTAAAAGTTCTGGGATAGGCTAATCCAGACTTTAATAGGCTGATTTTGCCAGACCGTTTGCTCAAGGGGGAGATAAAAAACTGTCACATTATCTTGTCGCTGACAAGCTTTTGAATCATGAATTGTGCATGACTTATGTGCAATTTCTCGATGATTTTTTCAAACAGCTTTTATTACAGCTCATGCCTTGCAATCCCCTGAACACTAGTTCCTAGCTACAGAGCTCTCTTTCCCAAGACTAGCCTAATACGTTTTTTCTTGCCATATTTTTTTCTTGGGAAAGCTCTCCAATACAAATACTGCCCAACTGAACAAGAATGAAGCAACATAGCTACAGTTGCCATGGCCCTTGGGCATTTTGCAATCACGCTAATGCTGTAGGCTATCAAAATGTCATTTTGAAAATCCTTATTCTTCATTTTTTCCTAAGAGCGCTTTCCCAAAAGAAAAAAGTCCCTTTACTAAAAGAAAAGAACTTTTACAAGGTTGAAAATTGTATTTTTAATGTGTTTTATTGCTGGTCTTTCTTTTCTTTTACTTACATGAGCTACTCTGCTTTTAAAATGGTAGGTCATTTCTTACTTTAGGTTGGCACCAAGCACGAGGACCCCATATTCTTGCATTCGCTTGACCTCTAGTCCATAACTAAGTAATCTACCTGACCTACCTGAAATATCCGCTTTATCAGTTCACGACAGTACTACAGCGCCGGACGGGTTCTCTGCATCTGCTCTGCATCAACTGACACGCTACCCGTCGAAAGGTTGCCACGTCTATCTCAAATGAACTCAAATGGAGCCAGTGCTCCAGGAGGTATAATAAATAATTCCATGAAATGGCTAGGATATTCCAATTAGCTGGACCGGAATGTCACACAGGCTTGGAGTTGGGAGCAGAAATCTGACAATAGCTTTGGTTAAAAAGCAGAGAATAGAACATGTGCCTATTTCATAGGAGGGGTTTCTGATCTAGAATCTGTATACGCTCAAACTTGGCCTGAGGCAGGCCTGAGGCTGAAAATCCTACAAGCTTTGCTGCTTCAGTGCAGTAAAAAAAAGGTCCTAGGCTAGGCATAAGGCTAGGTCAGGACTAGGTCATTCAGGGTTTCCTTCTTGACAGTTAGGATTGTACTGAAATTTCCTTCAGCTTCTTTAGGCCAGGTTCGGTCCGAAGTTGGACAAATTCGAAGTTGGATTCCCTTCATGCAAGACCAAACATCAATGGTTACATTGTGCTCTTGTGTGCGAGTGTAAGTAGCCTAGGCTATGTATACGATAGCGTAAATTTACCTTGAATTTTGAAAATATTGCACCCATCCTGCCCCACAGAGCTTAAATCCTGATTCTAAAACGGAATTTAAAATTTCCGCCTCATTTGTGGTTGCATCTTTCTATCTGACTTGCAAAAAAGCTCACTTTCGACGAACTCATACAAAACGAATGTAGCTCTCGAAGAACGACAGTCAGGGTTGCCTCCCACAGTTCCACTGTGCCTGTAGTGCCTGTGCAGACCGCTCTTCGTTATAGGGGTAACGAGATATGCTGAATCTGTTTTGAGCCGGACAAGTAGTGCACCCGCAATCTGGCCAAAACGGGAAATTTGGCAGAAATAAGGCAGGAATTTTCGATCAATTTCGTCAAAGTAGGTATGACGTACAGTATCGGTGTAAACACGCATGCTGAATCCATATCTGGGTTTTCTCAGATGATTAGCCATTGGCCTTAATCTGTTTCCGAATTTTAACAGTAAACATGTTGAAAAATAAGTCTGGCGAAGGCCGGGTATCTATCTTGCGTCTACAAGAAGCAATTGTCTGGATCAAATACTGAATTTTTGGGATCCGATCGAAACCTTTGGTCTTGTTACTATCGGTTCAGAACAAATATACTTTTATCTACTGTATTTTGGAGGACTGCTATTTTTGGGACACCAAAACGTAAGTGACGGAACAGCATATCTGTGATTTCGTAAACGTTGTCCGTCTGTCCGTCTGTCCGTCTGTTAGCACGATAACTCTCGAAGAGGTTGAGATATTTTGTTCAAACTTGGCATGAGGACTCTTTGGGCCAAAGCATAGGTCAAGTTCGAAGATGGGCTCTGTAGCCTTATATTTAGGGGTGGGGAGGGGTTTCAAATAAAGGTGAGACTTTTGTTTATGGCTGATGAGATAGTCGATTATGCGTAAGGACGTCATGCTGAATCCGAATGTGGAAATTATTTTCTCGCCGGACAAGTAGTTCACCCGGAATCTGGCAAAAACCGGA
This sequence comes from Branchinecta lindahli, assembly GCA_023053555.1. NCBI lineage: Eukaryota > Metazoa > Arthropoda > Branchiopoda > Anostraca > Branchinectidae > Branchinecta > Branchinecta lindahli. Next base: position 19,595,505 of record JAKZAO010000014.1, read on the forward strand.
AAATCTGTGAAAAGTAAAAGTTTAATCTGAAGGCGATTAGAGGTTCGAATTAACGGTAAGGAGACATGCTGGATCCGTTTTTGTACTTTATTTTCTTCCCGGACAAGTAGGTAAGAATCCGGCAAAAACCGGAAATTTAGCATGAAGTTTTAAAACCCAATGATATGATCGATGTAAGGTGATGAGACATATTGTTGCAGCTTTCAAACATCCTAAAGATAAACAAAAAGTGTCTCCAAAGTCCAGGCATTGACTGGGTAAAAAAGGCAGAATGAATTCAACAACCGTCTGGTCGACCCATTTGAAAAGAAAAAAAACAGGTGGAAATTCATATTACCAGGGGCGTCGCAAGTGCATTTTTATTGGGGGGGGGGTGCAGCAAAAGTTTTACCGAATCTTTCAAAACTTTTACAGAATCCTAGAAACTGAGAATTTAAGCTTTAGATTATGGAACGGAAAGGATTACGTAGGAAAATTAACATTGAAAGACGGTAGGCCAACTATTAGGAGGCGTTTAGGCGAAGCCCAATTGGAGCCTGCCGGGCACGATTGCAGTAACAGGTTCTATCTATTATACCCAAGAGAAAATTAAATCGAGCGCCACAGACGAAATTTTTCGGAATCCATTTTTTTTCCTGTAGGCTAAAATGGAACGAGAGTACAAAGCCTAACATTTACCGTGGATTACATACCGATACTCTAAGAAGTTCCAGAAACCAGATGGAGCGATGTTCCTGCAGCAGCAGCTATTGTAGTCGGTCAATACTACCCATGATGACATAAAGTAAGTTCTGCAGGCAAGACTTTTTTAAAGTTAGCTTTTTCCCGTCAAATTTAAAGGACCCCTCTTGCTTATTCTGCCTTTTATGATATACCTAGCTCCCATACAAAATAATGAGATTCTAAAACCACCACCTTTCTCCATTGTTTGGTTTTGTGCCTACGAATTTTTAACGCTTTTTTGGCCGTGCCGAGTTTTGCCTATCACACAACGAAACGTCTGCCGAGATCTTCAATGTCCGCTGACAACTCTTTCACACATAACGATGTGAGAAGCTTCTGTTTATTACTTCTTTTATTTGCTTAGTTTTCCCATTTTGTAACCACGGCGCGTTCAGTTTTCAAATGTTTTGCGCCCAGCCGCCGCGTTGGAAGGCAGGAAGACTGGACATAGTCGACAAGTGTTAACAAGAAAATCACTAATTTCAGCCGGAAAATAATGGTATTCTCGAAAAAGTTTTTTCTGATCTATTTCATACGGAAAAGATCATTTCTAGTAAGAGTTGTGCTTTAACTATTTCCATCGAGATTCTAGCTTTTAATGTTTCGAAATCCAAATCCTCAAACTGCCTTAAAAGCTCAGTCAAATGACACGTCCTTCCACAAAATAGAGAATGTTACGAAAAGCACCGCAGGCCGAATTTTCGAAACATTTTTGATTAGATCTTCCTTTTGGGATCCAACATAAAAGTAACGACTATCAATGAAATCGTAGATTAGTCCTTTTGTCTGCGACCAGTGCTTCACTCGACCTCTCTGAGTTTCGAGGCTCGTGGTAACTCTCGAATCCTGGCAGTTATACCGAATAAATTACCGAATTCTCGTTATTATACCGGATAAGTTGAGACCGATGACATGTTCAGGATTTTGTATAACTATACCGTATCCCAGTTATTATACCGAATTGTTTTGGTATCAAAAGACTAGCCTCCCGAATAATTTTGTATTCGCTATATTTTCGTCGAAACTGGAACCAAAGTTGGTATTCGTGGTAACTACCGAATCCTGAAAATTATACCCCATATCATGTCCCAATCATGATACCGAATAATTTTGAACCGATAGCTTATTCGGGATTCTGTCTAACTACCGAATCTCCATAAATATCCCGAACAGTTCTGGCATCGAAAAATTACCAAATAATTTCAGCAAATTCTCTCACCGAATACTACCGAATACTGGCAATTATACCGAATCCCGATCATCATACCGAATAAATTTGTACGGATAGCCTATTTGGGATTCTGTACAACTAACGAATCTCCGTAAATATGCCGAATAGTTTCGCTAACAAAAAAATACCGTACAGTTTTAGTGAAATTTGGGCCTCCGTCCCAAAATTTTACCGAATCTCAAAAAGTTGGGGGGCTGCACCCCGCCCCCATTGCGACGCCCCTGCATATTACTCTTTGTTCAGCCTACGTATGCCGGAGGGAGAGTGCTGGCCGGTTGCGTATGCCACGTGTACTGATCAGGTACACTCCGTACACTTGGCAGTCGTGGGCTCGAAGGGGGCCAGATATATTGTTCAAACTTGGTAAGGATCCACTGGATCAAAGTACAGGCCAAGCTCGTGAATGGGTCCTATAGCCCTATATTTAGAGGTGAGGGAGGGGTTTCAAATTAAGGGTAAAAAAAAAATGTGTTTTAAGCTAATTAGATAGTCGTTTCGAGTGTAAGGAGGCACGCTGAATCCATATCTGAACTTTGTTTTCTTGCCGTACAAATGTTACCCGGAGTCGGCCGAAACAGGAAATTTGATTAGTTGCGTTTTTGTATACGGTGATAAACGGTCTAAAGTCGTTTTTGCAGTTATCGTGGTATTTGATACCACGGTCAAAAGGCGTTTTTGCAGTTGTCGTGTACGGTAACTGATATTCAGATATCACGGTCCGACCGTGGTATCTGATCGTGGTATCCAAAAAGTCATCTCACTTTCATCAAATTTTGTCAATCGATGAGAAAGAAGTTCAGCACTTAGTGATGGATCTGGATATCAGTTTTTCTTTTGAGATGACCTCGAAAAGTGCAATTTCGGCAATAGTCATTTTTGCAGTGGACCGTACGTATATCAGATACCACGGTAACTGCAAAAACGACTAATTGCAGATCCAGTTACCGTGGTAACAGATACCACGGTATCCGCAAAATCGCAACTTATGAAATTAAAGTACAGTCTTCACTGGCAATCGCTGGCCCGTCGCAAGCAATTGCGGACAACTTTACTGACAAAAAAAAAAATAGCTGTGTCTTTGCGGATACCATGGTATCTGATATACGGTCTAAAGTCGTTTTTGCAGTTATCGTGGTATCTGATACCAAGGTCAAAAGACGTTTTTGCAGTTGTCGTGGTATCTGGCCAGTTACCGTGGTAACAGATATTCAGATATCACGGTCCGACAGTGGTATCTGGTCCTGGTATCTGAAAACAATCTGAAAAGTCGTCTCACTCAAATTCTGTCAAATTGGTGAGAAAGAAGTTCAGCACTTAGATTTCCAGTATTATTGGATGACCTTTAGTTGTGCCTTTAGCGGCAACCCTGACGCTTCCTTTAGAGCCTGGTCACACTGGGCTCAAAAACCAGCCTATTCGACAAACGGCGCCTAAAACGGCGCCGATTTCTCGGCTGAAAACAAGTCTACAAAACGGCGCCGTTTGGGTCGGTTGCCGATCAAGTTAAAAAAAATCCCTAAGGGACGGGAGAATTGATGGCTTTGGGGCAGCTTGGGGACAATGAGCAGACTGCAATTAGGAGTGTAAAATTGAAACTTGACTAGTTTTGCAACTATCTAGTCTTGATTATGCTGGGCGAGTGTAAACTGTGATGAATTTGCTTTCAACATCCCAGGATTAACCTAAGTTATTTGGGGAGAAAGGTAAAGAGTTTCTAGATGTCAAAATACAGTCATTCACATCTGTTTATTGTTTTCTACTGGATAAAGACAGAAAAGCATCCATTGAATGTGTTTTTCCCAGGTTTTTCCTTTTTTTCAGGAGGAACAAAAAAAACTTAGTTACATTTTTCAGAAACCAACACCAGAAAAAATACCAGTCTACTTCCAGTAATATGTTTAGAAAGGCTGTTTCGCTCTTATTGATCAACTGAATTTAAAACAGTAACATTCAGAATTAGGTGAACCTTGTTCTTTTTCTTTTTTTCTGATTTAGCAACCCAAAAAGCTGCCTTTTCTTGGCTCTAGTGTGTCCACTTCGGCGCCGAAATGAGCCAGGAAATGAGCCGAGTGTGACCAAGCTCTTAGTAGTAGTAAAACCTCCTTAGATAAGTTAGATAGAATAAAACACATTTTCTCTTCAGAAAAATAAAAATGTAACTATTTTCCCATTATTTTTTAAATAGTAGGCTTATTAGGTTTAATTTGTGCTATTCTGCAGTGTGATGTAAGAGAGTGAATACGAAAAAGTGGCCATAATTTGCACTTTTGGCAGATCTGTTTCTGTGATTTGTATTCCAGTGTATGCCTCTGCTGGCTCTGCCCTCCAAAATACATGCCATGCCCTTAATTAATTATAGATTTAAAAATGGATGGCTTGCAGATTCACATTGTAGGCTGTGCCTGTGTCCATTCTACCTTACCCAGAGCAGACCCAGAGTCTCACTTCACCTGTACTTTTATCCAACATTGTCATACCAAATTTCAACAAATATCTCAGACCCTTCGGAAGTTATCATGGTAACAGACAGACAGACAAACTCTATGAACTCATAGGTGCCAAAGTTTGGAACCCCCAAAACCTGCTTGGTTTACAAGCATAAATCTTCAAGCAGTGAAGTAGTCTGTTGCAAATGTTGCAATGTCTGTCACTTTTTCTCGTTGGCAAGACTATTGACTGCATAGTATGTTCCTGGTCCTATTTGATAATCATTGGTGCCAGGAAGCGAATGGCAAATTCATTAACTTTCATTAGAAAAAATCTCGATTAATATGTTAGCCTACCACTTATTATTACAACGGTTGTAAGATGGGTAAGATCTTGTCGGTAAAATCTGGGCTTGCCCCCCCCCCCACGAAAATGGGCTAGTTTTGCCACTGGCATCACTTATTCAATTAAACATGCCTGAAAACCCGGGAGAAATGCCATACTTCATTTGTCCACTGTCCACAGATAATCCACTCCATGAAAAGAAATTTTTCTTTCGGATTTGAGGCACCTCTATTTGCTTGTAACTCTATGCTTGAAATATTCAGTGGATAGAAGGTAACCCATTGCTGAAAATAAACTAAAAATGGCAGATTAGGCCCACGTGCATTCCATATCTTACATTATTTTCCTACTTCCTTCAGCATTGACTGTCTGAGCTTAGCGTCTTCAACCATCAAAATGCAGGTTTGTGTTGAAATTCAAATTCTCGTCTGATGAATTTTGAGTTGTTGTGCAAGCAGCTCACATTCTGAACATTATAAATAGAGCCCCGGTGAAAAAAAAAAAAATCTCTTAGATGAGTCAAAATAATTCATTGTATTTGAGATGTAAAAATAAACTGCCTTTTCAGTTAAACTTTAATGTGAGCTCGGGTGTTAGCAAAAATTTCAGTCTTGATTTTGCTTCATGAGGGGGGGGGGTTAATACATGAGTATATGAATGTATGTCACGCGGATATAGTAGCCTACATGAGAGCCAAATGTTTATTTCGGCCTATTTGTAGCTAAACTATTACCCTTCCCCCCTTAACATATTGGTACAGACACTTACCTCAGAAATTTGTTGTTAGTCTGTTACTTAGTCTGATGACTTTAGTTGGACTCTGTGGTGTAATGAAAAGCGAGAAGTAGTCTAATTGAATTATACTGTAAGCCTACTGCAGGTTAAAACCAGAAGCTTTTTCCTAGATTTGAAGACCACAAAGCTGCAAAGTGCTGTCTTTTCTGTGATCGATTGTTGATAATGTTCAACCACTTCTCTTGTTTTTAGAATACAGTATGCCGGCGTCAGTTCAAAGGATCTTTCTCCGGAAATACTCAAAAACTAGCTTGGGAAATTTGCAAGATGTAGTAATTCTTGGAGCAGCCAGAACACCGATGGGATCTTTTAGAAGCTCTTTGGCATCTTTGAAAGCACCACAGTTAGGAGCTGTTGCCATCAAGGTGATTTTTACCTATTGTTAACCTGTAGGCTTCGTTTTTGATTACTTCTTAGCTTCATACTGAGTTGTTCTCTTTTTTGAAGAAATACAATATGTAACAAAGCCATGCTGCGAGTGCGAACAGACGATCAGGTTTTCCCGGTCGGATTTTTTTCTTCCATCACAAAGTTGAAAAACTTTCAACTTTTTCGAATGAGCTGATGATGGTGCGGAAAATCCTGGCAGAATTCAGGTCCTCGACCGCCCGACTCTGATCTTCTGTCCAAGGCATAACTATGTGACCCTTAAGCTATGTGCACACATAGTCTGATAAGATTTCACATGCGAAAAGCGGACTTGGTGTGCACGTAGCTTTAGATCTAGTTGCCAGTAAATGGTGTGGATGGAGGAAAGTGATAATGTAGTTTCTGATAGAAATGTAAGAGATTTCATTGGTCTAACCATTTTAGTCTCAAAACTTCAGTCACAAAACCATCTGGGCTCAGGTCCCTGAACTGGAAGGTCGTGTAGAGGAGACTCCCGAAGTTATACTGAAACCTAGGGACTTCAAGTGTACCAAATTGCATCGCCGTAACTCTGATTGATCTCAGATTATGAGCTCCACAGAATCGATGTTAAACCAAGCGCTTGCAAGAGGACAAACATGTCGTAGAAGATATTGATCCAAAAAGCTCTTCAGTGGAAGCTTTAGCAGGATCCTGTTTTTTTTTTAAATGCTCATCTAACGTCAAAATAAGCACTAGTCTGATGTTCCGAACAACCTTGTCTCGTTCCCTACAAACAAAACAAAGCTCCTTGCATCACATTTATTGCAAGCAGTCATAACTAGCAAATCCCTAGGTTGACTTCATCGCTTTCCGCAACTGACAGTTGTTTTCCAATTAGAATCAAAAGTTACTTATACATTATTAAAAAAAAATCGGTAGTAAAGTTTTTGGAACCCCTTTCATCCTGATTCAATACCATTAAACTTATAGGGCGCTTTGGAAAAAGCTGGGGTACCCAAGGAAGCTGTCCAAGAAGTCTACATGGGCAATGTCTGCCAAGCGGGAGTTGGACAAGCCCCTTGCAGGCAAGCAACATTGTTTGCTGGTTTAGCAAAGGAAGTTCCTACAACTACCATCAACAAAGTATGTGCATCTGGTATGAAAGCTGTGATGCTGGCAGCTCAGAATATCCAAACTGGGGCCCAGGATGTCATGGTTGCTGGTGGAATGGAGTCAATGTCCAATGTGCCTTATTATCTGAACCGAGGGGATACCCCATATGGTGGAATCAAGTTGATCGTGAGTATTTGCAGTGTTTTCCTAGGATAGTAATTGTGCGCATTTTACCAGTCTCCGGTTTTCTTTGGCATTGGGCGACCTTAAATCGCTCAGGCTACCTAAAACTGGTTACAACCGAGTTGCCCGCCGCCTATCCAAACTTCCAAAGATCAGTAGCGTGAGCCATAAATTTGTCTCCCATAGATGTTGTACACTCGTTGAGGTAGTAAGGCGATCCAAAGCGCCCCTCAATCAGCGAATTTTCCGGTCTGAGAATTTTCTGGTCAGGAATGCCGCTGATCCCCTTTTCAGTTGCCTTCGTGTGAGGAGTGCGCTCCTCAGGGACGTGGGTCCTGTGCGCGTTTTTGTAGTTGTTTAACTTATGTTGTGTATTTCTTTCGTTGTTTGATATATTGGCCATTGGGTGAAATGAAACTATCATGATTATTGTTATTATTATTGGCTGTGCCAGGCTAAATATTCCCCACGGAAATGTTTTTTTTGTCAATTTGTCAGTGTCCGTTTCGGGTGTCTTACAGTTGAAACACTTTACGTGTCTTCCAATCTACCGTAGACCCTCCCTCCTGTGACACCAGAGGCACCAGGGCAACCACAAATAGGCGCCTGTCTTCCCTCTAGAGGGCCTCTGAAGGGACATCCTTCCACACATGGTGCAGACCTCCGTATATGTTTGAAGCTCCTTGTGGTCTCCGTGGCGATAGCCGGTGACGGACTAAGTCGTACCACGAATCTCGGTATTTCTTGAAGGGCATCGAGAGTTGAAGCCAGGATGGGTCCCACGGTGGAAACCTCTGTTGGGCTCGAGGTCGTCCTCGAGGTTGCTCGTCCAAGTTTTTGCCCCTGCGGAGTTTCTTCCAGCCGGTCAGTGGGGTTGCGAGCAGAGCCTCCTTTGCCAGAGTAAAGTCATCCATTCAGCACGTAATTCGTACTTGCCCTTCGCCTTCTATAATAATAATAATAACAATATAACTGCAGCAAAAATTTCGCCTCTGTAAATTTCTCGATAGACTATGCACACTAAATTGAATTCCAGCCAGGTGATGATCAACACCTGCTTTGAACTGATTGATATTTTCGGAATTTTTTACACGTTCAGGAAGACTATTCCAGTATTCAACTGTCCGGTTTCTGAAGCTCCATTTTCCAATATGATCGGTGATTTAAACTGACTAACTTAGTCTGGTATTGAGAATCCTGAACCGTTGACTAATCTTAAAGGACCCCTCTTGCTTATTCTGTCTTTAATAATATAACTAGCTCCCTTGTGTAATTATAAGCTTCTAAAATCCCCACCTTTCTCCATTGTTTCGTTTTGTGCCTACGAATTCTTAGCGCTTTTTCGACCGTGCCGAGTTTTGCCCGTCACACAACGCAAAGTTTGCCGGAATCTGCAATGTCCGCTGACAACTCTTTCACATATAAGGATATGAGAATCTTCTGTTTTCGACTTCTTTTATTTGGTTAGTTTTCCAACTTTTTAGCCACGGCGCGATCAGTTTTCAAACGTTTTGCGCCCAGCCGCCGCGTCGGAGAGCAGGAAGGCTGGATACAGTCGACAAGCGCTAATAACAAAATCACTAACTTCAGGTGGAAAGTCATGGTATTTTCGAAAATGTTTTATCTGATCCATTTCATGGGGAAAATATCATTTCTAGTAAGAGTTGTGCTTTAAGAACATTCCTGATTGTAGGATGGCATTGCTCATGATGGCCTTCTCGATGTCTATGACCAAGTCCACATGGGAGTCTGCGCAGAGAGCACAGCAAAGAAAATGAACATTTCAAGGCAGCAACAGGACGAGTACGGAATGAACTCCTACAGGCGATCTGCAGCTGCTTATGAGAAGGGCATTATTCAGAAAGAGATTGTGGAAGTGAGGATACCCGGCAAGAAGGGAAAGCCTGATGTTGTTGTTAATGAAGATGAAGAGTACAAGCGCGTTGACTTCAGCAAATTCACTAAGCTTGCAACTGTTTTCCAGGTGAGAACAAAGTAGGCTTTAGTACCAAGACGACATTCACCGTGTGCCTAATTCCTCCCCCTCTGAAGCAAATATAAAGAAGAATCACATGCTTCACCTTCGTCTTCTATATTTTGTGATTTCAAAACGATATTTGTTTGTGATTTCAGATCTGAACTTCGTGTGACTTACTGTTTAAGAGATATTAAAGGGTATCTTTAAGAAATGGCGCCGCCGCTCATGTTTTTGATTAGATTTTAGATTTAGATTATATGTAATAATAATAATAGTAATATAATTGCAATAATAAGGCTTTCGCCTCTATATGGCCCTCTATAAATTTCTCGGGACACTCTACACTCTAAATTGAATTTCAGCCAGGTGGTAGTCGACACCTGCTTTGAATTTCTGGGCTATTGTTCCAATATTCTACTATTCGGTTTCTTAAAGCTTCATGTTAACCAGGGGTTAAAATGGGGTTTATTAAAAAAATACCACCAATTACAACACCCTTCGGAAGTTTACACTTGTTTAGAGGTTTAACAGATTAACCTGCATGACACTGTAATAAAAAAAAAATAAGAAAAAAGATGAAGAAAAAGGTAAAGCCTACAGCTGCAGGTAGACTGACTTCAAATTTGTTCAGATTTGAAAATCACATAGGCTATGCGTACCGTTTTGAAATCACAAATTATAGGAGTTGAAGTGGTAGCATGTGATAGTACAGTAAAACGAAGCGAATAATTTGACAGTTTTGTTCTTCATTCTTATTATTGTTCTGTTGGGTGGGCTAGAAACTCAGCCAGAGAATCAGGCGGTAAATGGCCCATTGTCTCAACCCCCCAATAACAGTTGATTGCACGCCAACATTCTAGATATAATCGATGGAATAACAACTAGTTATACCACTTTTATCGCGCTTTTCTCGATTAAAAGCTGTCTAATCTCCCTGTCAGTTGCAGGAGTCTTGACAGTTCCCTCGGGTGGGCTTGTTTTCAGAATAGCATGCAGGTGGAGTCTGGTCCTTGTCTTGTCCATGCTGGGCAATCTTGAAGAAAATGTATAGTCGACTCTTCCTTGATTATTTCTTTAATCTTAGAAAGAGAATGGCACAGTTACCGCTGGCAATGCGTCCACACTGAACGACGGCGCTGCTGCCATTGTTCTTGCCTCAGCCAGCGCCGCTGAACGACATGGGTTCAAACCCCTGGCCCGCATCATTGGGTTCTGCGATGCCGCAACAGCACCGATTGACTTCCCGTTGGCCCCGATTTACAGCACGGAAAAGGTAGGCCGTCTCTAATTGGCTAGATTAAAACCACACCCCTCAACGCAGATGGCGGATATATTGAGCGTTCCGTCCTACTTACCATAGTTACTACGCATAACGTCACGAATTTCGGCTTCTTGGTGTCAAGCCTGGAACGTATTTTTCTATTTTCGTCAAAATATTACTTCACGGGGTAATCCAGCCAATCACGTTACAGAGATACGTAGTTACCACTCTTACTAATCTCCGCAGCATGGTAAGCAAATAGTTACTATTAGTTGGTATTTCGAGAAGGTTGGAACGGTCAGCGTTGTAACTTTTTCGTGAGGATGGAACAGAAATAGTAACTAATAGTTACGATTGTTAGTAGGGTGGAACACGCTCATTGGTAGAATTAAAGCGGAAGACTGAGGCACTAAAGCAGGAGGATTGAGCATTACTTTCCTCCGTTGGCTCGAAACAGAAGGGGATAGGTAAGCTGAGCTTAAGGGATTCTAGCAGTAAAACAAAAGGTGTGTTTGTTGCACTCTGGCTGCTTCAGGTCTTGTCTCACCGGTGTCCGGTTTTTCTCCTACGGCGCGATTTTTGTCTCACGGGTGATCTCCCGAGAGTCGATCTCCCGAGGATGTTCCGGTTAGTCCCCACTGGTAAGGATAAAATTGGCATTGGTTAGTCCGGAAATGGGTGGTAGACTGGGGGGCAGTCACGAATGAATATAAAAACGCCTTATCGGTAAAACCAGAGACCATGGGTGAGTACTCCGGGGAAAAGAACGCAGCTAACAATGAAAATTATGGGAAGAAATTGCATGTTTTTGGGTTCTGTGGGGGGATCTTTTACGGGGGTTCCGGCTACCCCCCCTTCCCCCCGAACATAAACACCTGGCGAAGGTTTTGTTAACGGGGGGGGGGGGGTCGCCAGGTTTTTTTTTTCACCTAGACTCCTTTTTCGGATCTGTGTATGTTTTCTCGAAACATAGTACGTAACATAGAGGCGAAAGCCTTATTATTGCAATTATATTATTATTATTATTATTATGAACACCCTCGGCATCCAACGCAACTTTCAACACAAGAATGCTCATCCGTCTGTTTAATGTCATCAAACTTCTGACAGTGTAATTATATTTTACCCGACAAGGCGCATAACTGATCATGTCCCTCGGAAGTATTCTCTCGCTCATCAGTTCATTGTTCTAGCTGTTGAAAACCTTCAACATTCGCAAAGAAGACGTCGCTCAGTGGGAAATCAACGAAGCCTTCAGTGTTGTCGCCATCTCCAATCAGATGAAACTGGATGTGGATCCCAGCAAAGTCAACCCCAATGGCGGTGCCGTTAGCTTGGGTCATCCAATTGGGTAAGCTCCGAGGGTTTCCGTTGCATTTTTCGTTGACAGTGTTTATCGGTCTCGCAGGTTGCCTGACCACAGAGCAAAATAACACTAGAGGCATATTCTCGCCGTTCCCCAAGGACTCCACTTGAGGAGTCACCGCGTTTTTGTTTGTCCCTGGGACTCACTCCCCGTATTCTCGTGAGTCCCCACGGACGGTTAATGCTCCGATTATCATCACCATCATAAAAAAGGACTCCCTTTCAGATTCGGAGGGGAATCAATTTTTGCTGGTGTTGGTGCAATGCAAAATTAATTAAAAATAATCAAAATAAACAAAACCAAAAATAAAGGAGATCCAGACTAATTTTGTCAATTGCATATTTGTTTTAAGAACAAAATCCGTTTTGGAAGCATTCCCCGTGTTCTCGCTGATATCTGTACGCGGAGTCCGCATGGAGCGAGTCCCTGTATTCTCGCCGTTCCCTTCGATTCCCCGAGGAGTCCTCGGTGAACGGCGAGAATACGCCTTAGGCAGTAGCGCCAAGACCTATCCTGGGCCATACTTGCAGTGCCGCCCAGTACGCTCGGGACATTTTAAGCGAGACAATTTTGGGGGCTTAGAAAATTTCTAGTTCAGCTTATACGCGGTTTGCAAACACCCACGAAACAGGGGAAGCTGTATCTTATTTCTCTGCGTTGAGAATATGGAGTTATCGGAGACAGCGTGTTGCAATACATCTGAAAAATAATCGACTAGTTCGGCAGTCTAATGTTTGAAAGTTCGTTTCGTAATAAAGTATAGGTGCGTTTTTCATCAGAATTCTCAGTTTCTCCCACAAATTACCGTTTTTGCTCTTCTCGCTTCTCCATTCTCGCTTTTGACAAAAACACCAATTTTGCCACCCGTTAAAACCTGTTTATTCGGGTTGAACATCCGCCCGTCGTTGACCAATCACGAAGCAGAACGGAGAAGGACAATTGAGAATTGACTATCGAAGCACCTTTTCGGTTCTGCAGGATCGCAAAGCTTTCCCCGTTCTCGACTCTGACAAAAACGCTAAAAAGGAGAAATGGCTTCATCTCAATAGTCATAAAACGCGAAATAGGAGAATTGAGAGGAGAATCCCGAGGAGAATTGAGATAATTTATTTATTTTTATTTAATCGATTAACGGAAAGGCAATTTATGAATCTACTTAAAGCAGAGACTCGATGGCCACGCTTTCGAAGAAACTTAGTTCGTTTGACAAAAAAACAGCAATAATTTTCCCATGCTACAATCTCTTCACCTTTTTCGAGCAACGAAAGTTTTACCCGATGTTTTTATGGCATTTGCAGCCTCTGGCTCAAGTGCCATAATACCGATCGCAATTCCGTCCGTCGGTCGGTCGGTCCGAATTTTTTTGCCCCACATGTTCGAGTTAGGGTACATCCAGATGTGTTAGGACGATGAAACTTGGCAGGAAAATCGGGGACCCGACCAAATTAACCTGGAAATAATCAGTTTCCCGATCCGACCATCTGGGGGGGGGGGAGTGGTGGGCCGGGGAATTCTGAAAATTAAGTAGTTTTTTTTTCACACTTTTTCGAATTTGGGTACTTCCAGATGTGCTAGGACGATGAAACTTGGCAGGAGCATCAGGGACCCGACCGGACTAACCTGGAAATAATCAGTTTCCCAATCCGACCACCTTGGGGGGAGTGGAGGGCTGGGGAATCCGGAAAACTGGAGTAGTGTGTAACTTTCGAACGGGTGATCGGATTGGAATGAAACTTAATAACTGAAATAATGGCATACCTTTGATGTCCCATTTGAAGTCGGGACCGGATTCGACAGCTATGGGGGAGTTGGGGGGGGGGGGGGAGACCGGAGATCTCGAGAAATGGTTAGAATGGACGGATCGGAGTGAAACTTGCTGGGAAGAACAAGCATCTGCTCCAGATAAATCGTTTATACATTTGGACTGGATCCGGACACCAGGGGGGGGGGGGGTGGAGGGGAGTTTCCCGGAAATCCGGTAATGGCGGTTTTGGGGATTTTCACGACGAAACTTGAGAGGCGAATCAGGGACCCGATCAAAATGACTTATAAATAAAAATTTGCATGATCCGATAGTCGTGGGGGGAGTAGCGGGAGGAGGAATCCGCAATATTGAGTCATGCGTAACTTTGGAACGGTTGATCGGATTTGAGTGAAATTTGATAATTGATCAGAGGACATGTCTCTGGTGACCTTTGTCACCCGGACCGGATTCGACAACAATGGGGGGGGGGGATACGTGACCGGCTCAGACTGGGGAGATCGGGATGAAACTTTATGGGAAAAATAAAGAGATGCTCTGGATAAATCACCGATCACCGGAATTCCGGTGATCGCGATTTAAGGTACTTCCAGATGTGCTAGGACGATGGAACTGGGCTGGAATATTAGAGATTCGATAAGATTGGCTCAGAAATCGCCACTTTCCAAAGCCGACATTCCTTAAAGTAGCAATCTTGACCGTGAATTTAGAAAAATACTTTTAAGCAAATTGTACATTTTCATAATGAGCCCATTATCATTTTTGCCTCAAGGGTTTTGCTTACAAATGAAGTTCTAGCTCCCTTAAAGTGCGAATGTGAACTGCAAGGTCGAAAACTACTTTTTTTTTTATCAAACGATACATTTCAACCCATGATCATTTGTGCCACAAGGGTTTTGCTTAAAAATTTATTTTATCACCCTTAAAGTTCACATTTTAACCGAAAAAGTGAAAAAAATATTTTTTTTTACCAAACGGTACATATCAATAATCCCTAAGGGCCTGTGATCGTTTTGTCTCAATAGTTTTTCTTACAGATGAATCTCTAGCGCCTATAAAGTGATTATCATAACAGCCAAGTTCTAAAACAAAATACGTTTTCTCTATCGCCCTTAAAGTGCGCATCTGAACCGCAAAGGTAACCTTAAAAGTACTTTTGATCAAACACTACATCTCAACCCATGCAAGTGCCATATGAGCTTACAGCTCTTGTTTAGTTTGTTCTTTTAATTGTTGGGTTGCATTTGTATATTGTCTTATGCTTTCCATGTTATTGTTTGTCGCTTATGTTATTTTTTTTTTATACTCCTCTTGTTAGTCTAAGTTACAGATGGCAATGCTTCCTCTACCCCCCCCCCCCAACCTTCGCGTACCCCTTAGGGTACGCATACCACCGGTTGGAAACCACTTCTCTAGTATGTTTCGAGCGAAAATGAACAATAAGTTAGTAACAATCTCTATTTTTTGTTTAGCATGTCTGGGGCACGTATCATTGGACACCTAGTCCACAGTTTACAGCCGGGACAGATCGGTGTCGCCGCCATTTGCAACGGCGGTGGAGGCGCTTCGTCGATTGCCATTCAAAAGCTCTAGATCAAATTTCAGATGTGACGGTGAATTAAACAAAACTGCATCAGAATAACCAGTGAACTGTCTCTGTTCATACATTACCGACTAATAAACATGTTCATTTTTCGTTCGAAAAGGTCCTTGTTATGTCCAAGTACAGGGTGTGATTTGGAATGTGCAAATAGCCCTTATCCAATTCTAGCGGATCAAAGTACGATTGGAAACGCTACTTCGAGTTGACGCGTAAAACTCATCAACAAAACAAGATTTAAAACTCAAGAATTGCTCAGCCTGGAAGATTGGTAGAAGTTCTAAATACAAGAAAGTTGAGGCAAGCTGATAGCGATAATCAATTAATAAGAATAACCGTAACACCAGAAATCCTAGCTTTGCCTTAGGCATTAGTTACGTTTTTGCAGATACCATGGTATCTGATACCACGGTCTAAAGTCGTTTTCGCAGTTATACCACGGTCAAAAGGCGTTTTTGCAGTTATCGTGGTATCTGGCCAGTTATCGTGCTATCTGATATTCAGATACCACAGTCCGACCGTGGTAACTGATCGTGGTATCTGAAAAGTAATCTCAGTTTCATCAAATCTTGTCAAATTGGCGAGAAAGATGTTTATCACTTAGTGGTGTAACTGGATATCAGTTTTATGGGGGGGATGACTTCGAATAGTGCAATTTCGGCAACAGTCGTTTTTGCAGAGCAACCGTGTATCAGATACCATGGTAACTGCAAAAACGACTAATTGCAGATCCAGTTATTGTGGTAACAGATACCATGGTATCTGCAAAAACGCAACTATTGATTCGGAGTAGCGCTTCCAACCGTACTTCTACTCTTGCCCCAGAGAACAGAACTTGAGGCGTCATACAGGTTGTATGACGCCCGATTACCAGAACCTGTAAAAACCATACCTACGATGTGGAATGCTAATTCGGTCAAAAAATTAGGGTCACTTATAGTTACGATGTAGTTTTGCTTAACAGCGTTTTTTTTTTTGAAAAAAGTTTTGCTTCATGCCGTTTGATTGGTCCATTCCAAGGGCTGTAGTTTCGAACCTAAAACTACTTAGCTCAAACTACAAACTACCTCGCCAGTGTAGTTTGACAAGTAGTTTGAGTTTAGGAAACAAGAACCCAATCTCGAACTCAATAAAACGCAAGCTTTGACGAAACAGAAGTGACTCCAAAACAGCCCCTTGCACTTCTAGTTTCCAAAACAACGCAACTTATGTTTTCTTGTTCCTGTATCGATACTCTTATCAGCTTTCAAATGCAAGAAATTCCCCCTCACCTCTGAGTATGCGGAAGTCAACGAAATTTACTGGCACGTCGCCATAAAGCCTCACAACAAGTTTAATGGACTGATATCAGCCCGGTTCAAGCGTCACCGTGCTTCCAGACAGACAAACTGGCGGATAAAATGGTGAAGTCGAACGATGCAATTTACGAGCCCGAGACTGAAGGGGTCGCAAACTGTTTCACTTCCTCTTTGGCCGTCAAAATGTCGAAATTATTGTTATCAGTTCCATACTGAGATTTGTGTCTCAAGATGCAGAGGTGTCGTACTATCGCTACTGGAATTTACTAAAGTATTTGCTCTTTGCCACCCATCCCACGGGCATGATTGGTGCATTTTCTTATCGTCACTGAAGAACAAGCTCAATTAAGAGTCAAAGATATATTTCTGACGCTGAATTAATGCTGCCTCACAAAAGTGGTTTTCAGTTAGTCCGGTTCTGATCTTGCGGATTGAGACGTGCTTATGTTGCAATGAGTCCGAAAGAGGTATGTTTTCTGTTTTAATTCTAGCAGGTTGAAATAAACTTAGGTCTTTTGCATTGAGTTCTCCGTCCTGCGATGGCTGATCGAAGATAATCTTGTAACCCCTGATAGTACTCCAGACGAACGTGGTTGGTTCGCGACTTTGACTTCAGAATAACTCAGAATTCAATGGGTAGAATCCGGCCGAAACCTCGATAGAATAAAGATGTAATTTTTTTTAGTTAAACGACAAAGAAACGTCTTTCTAGCAAAAGACGACGAGGACTATATAACACGATGATACTACAGATTCAAACTATTGTAGACGCCTATCTTTTGCATTATATTTTTATTGTTATTACAAACTATATATCTGTTGGTACACCGGCAAAATCTAGCGGTGATAGACCATGATGCCGCTCCGACTGCCGACAAACGGGGTAACAGCGGCTCACCAGTGCTGACGATAATGAAGTAGCGAAGAGTAAATTTGTAATGTAAAAATTAATGTACGGTATTTGAAATTTTTGCATCAGTATTTTCTCTCTGTGGATCAGCTGCCTCCCCGAAAAAATGTGTATTCTCGATCCTAACGGCTTTCCTTCCCTAAACCAATCACAGAATGATCAGTTATTAAATTCGGCGTTCGGTTTCATCGGGAGAGATCCATGGTCTGCTTAGAGGAATTTGAGACTTCCATTAGATGGCGACACAGTGATTGCGCGGTACTGAACGAATTAATGGTTTTGTTAGCTCATTTCAAGCACATAAATGTGGCAAATGATGTATGAGATAAAATGGAAAAGAAAATGATGAATCACAAAAACAAATCGTTAGATCTAGGCCTTGTGTCTGACCGGGACGGCCACGAAACTAGTTCAACTTATCTACGGAAAGACAACCGAAAAAGTTGCCGCGAAAAATGTTGTAAAACCCGGGCCAGCGATTGGCATGTCGCCAGATTAATAATTTCCTATTCGCAATTTTAACCGGAATGACTTGTCTGTTTGACCTTGACAGAACGAAAGTGAGCCACGGCATCTATTGCGAGGGATTAATGGCTTCTAGGTTGTGCTGGGGGTACAACAGTGGTTTGCTCGATCGATGGTATCACCTTCCTTGCAACTTGTTTGCGAAATGTGAATTCGTGCTTACGTATTTCAACCCTGAAAGGACTAATCTTGCTTATTCTGCCTTTTACATTATCCCTAGTTTCCTTATGGGATTAAAAGCTTCTGAAAACCCCGCCTTTCGCCGTTGTTTCGTTTTGTACCCACGACTTTTTTGCACTTTTTCGGCCTAGCCGAGTTTTGACAGTCAGGCAACGCAAAAATCGCTGAAATCTGCAAGTTCCGCCGACAACTCTTTCACACATAAGGAAACGAAAAGCTTCAAATATTAGTTGCGTTTTTGCTGATACCATGGTAGCCTATCTGTTACCACGGTAACTGGATCTGCAGTTAGTCGTTTTTGCAGTTACCGTGTATCTGAAATACGGTCCACTGCAAAAACGACTATTGCCGAAATTGCACTTTTCGAAGTCATCCCAAAAGAAAAACTGATATCCAGTTACATCACTAAGTGCTAAACTTCTGTCTCACCAATTTGACAAAATTTGATGAAAGTGAGATGACTTTTCAGATACCACGGTCGGACCGTGATATCTGAATATCTGTTACCACGGTAACTGGCCAGATACCACGACAACTGCAAAAACACCTTTTGACCGTGGTATCAGATACCACGATAACTGCAAAAACGACTTTAGACCGTATATCAGATACCATAGTATCAGCAAAAACGCAACTATTATTTTTCATTTTGGAAGACTGTTTTGTAACAACCTTCTACCTTCTTGCTTGGTTTTCCCACTTTTTAAGCACTGCGCATTCCGGTTTTAGCAGTCGGATGCGGATTTCCTCCTTCGCTCCGGAACCGGAACAGTGCTTGCAGGTTTCCCCGTAGTGACGTAAATTTCGCATGCAAAATCTTAATTAGACTTGCACGGTGCGACCCTGCTGACGCAAGTGCAGATGCGAAGACGGGTTATTACGCTCTAAACAAGTGTTGAACCGGTTGGCAGGTTTAGCTGGGCAATTCGGGGGGGGGGGGGGGCTGTGGCAAACTGTAGTAACGTTACAACCCCATTCTCTCAGGTTAGAGAACGACCCTCTACCCGTGGAACGACGGTAGGCTACCCTTTGGCCAACCTGCGAAAATATGTTCAGCACCGTAGGGTTTAGGGCGATGCCCCGCGATCTTGAGTAGTCATGGCACGTCTCGTGGAGGGAACCTATCGCGCTTTACTGGTAAAAGTACAAACAAATCAGTCCTTACATATTTTGCTGTATAGGCAGACGAGGCCATGTCAGGAGTGGACAACCCTACCTTCGATGGCGAGAAGGGTAGTGAAAGCAGCTCAGATGATGGGAAGAAAGAAGAATACTCGGGCCCAAAGGGAACGTACACTGGGGCCGGGATGACTCGACCTTCTGAAATGTCACCGAAAGACATCCGAAAAGAGAAATTCATCATCTTGAAGAACATTTTGATGATCAGTATTGCGTTTATGTTCAATTTTACCGCCTATCAGAGCATGGCGAGTTTACAGGTAAGCCCTAAGAGTCTCTCCTGTTTGCTAGCCGATTAAGCCAGTCAGAAAACTATTGGGAAGTTTTATGAATTTTCTTTCGAATATTTGCCAGACTAACAACAGCTGACTGGAAGACACTGGACGTAATGTACAAGCAAGGCTTTCCCGATTAATGATCGTTATAGTTAATACTTCTCATGTGTTTTCTGACCAATGCCATCAGGTCACAAAGTTTTCTATTGAGAGAGAGAGAGAGAGATACTTTAATTTAAAAAACGACTATCACAGCGCATGGCGCCGAACTTGCGCTTCACGTCAGGTAATTAACTAATCAGGTAAAAACCAATCGTCGACAATAAAATGAATCAACAACAAAAAACTAAATAGCCTAAATCACTGGTTAGTAATATTTACAAACGACGGGATGAAGCTTTTCCTATATCTCTCGTGGATTGGTGGGAGAGGTTGAAGGGTGGGGACTTTCTGGGAGTCGGGTCTTTGAGGTCGGGATCGTAAGGGTTGAAAAGGCGGGGGAATAGATCTTGGAAACGGGGATCTGTCATGGCTTTATTGCCAAACCGGATACACAGGAGGGTTCTTCTCTCCGATAAGGTCGTGAGCTGGAAATGCTTAAGAAGGAAGTGATATGGGAGTTTACCTTGACCATAAATAATGCTTAATGCTCGCTTCTGTACTGACTGAATTAGATTGGGAAACAGTTAAACCAAAATGCCAAACCGGACAAGAATACTCAACGATAGGGCGGATAAAACTTGAATAAATTCTTAAAAGTTGGATTTTAGGACAAGAAAACTTGGAGAAAAATTTAAGCGTAGAAAGTGCCAAATTAGCTTGCTTTGTGACGTTGGCGACGTAGGCCTCCCACTTTAGATCGCTCGAGATGTGATACCGAGGAGCTTGCACTGCTGCACTGTCAGAAGTTTCATGACAGATCGCGCATAACACTTCCAAGAATAACACCTTTTCACTTGGAAATAAAGTGTTATGACCAATTAAGTTTACACTATTTCGTGCCTAGATCTCCAACAACTCATTCAATTGGTAAAAATACTACACTGTCACAAGTTACATAACGACAACAGAAGGATGCCCGGTTTCAACAGATAACACTTTGGGATGTTATCTGTTATGTTTCTTTCGTTCCCGTTAGTATTTTTACCAATTGAAGGTGTTGTTGGAGGTCTAGGCACGAAATAGTGTAAACTCAATTGGTCATAACACTTTATTTCTAAGTGATTAGGTGTTATTCTTGAAAGTGTTATGCCCTATGTGTTATGAAACTTCTGAGAGTGTGGACAGACATCTCCAGAGGGACTGGTCGCTTGAACGAGGGCGTACTTTTCAAGAAACAGATAGTCATGATATTTGACTTTTGAAAGTTTTAGCGTCCAAACTGGCAGTTGTTGATGACTCATTTCAACATGCGCCATTGATGTTGTCTTAACTCGATGAATAGCTGATTGGAAGACTCCAAAACTAATACACAAGCTTGGTTTAGTTTTTAAATTTAGAAAAGTCAAAAATTTTGTGATAGAATCTCTGAGATAAACCAAACATTTGGAGTTTTATCTAGAAAATGTGTGGTTTATCCTATAATTTTTGATAAATGGAATTCACTGTTTTAATTTTGTTTAGGGATTCTTTGTTTTTTCTTGTTCTTGATATGATTTACAGTTTATTGTGAATGTTTTAGTTTTGTTAGTTCGTGGTTGTAAAATGACGTAAGGTTAACGCAATAAATCAATCCAAGCTAAATGGTCGTAGGAAGTGTGAAATGTTTGCTGATAAAGACTTTGCGGTCCAACTTGACAATTGTTGTACGAGTTCCCTTTGTACTTGCCATAACAAGAGCCGTAAAAGACGAAGAATGACTGAACACCGCACGCAATATACAAGTAAGGCTTGCTTAATTGAACCTGTGCCGCCTTCAGGCAACGGTGCAAGTTCTTATTGTCACACTCGACAAATGTGTTTCTCACATTTGAAAAGCACACATACGACAAAAACGACAAACGTAAACACTATATTAATATAGCGAACAATTCTAGCTGGTTGAATTGTCAGTTGAGATTTCGCTTCGCCTGCCAAGAAACCTGGTCCACAAGGTCATGCAAAAGGTTTGCGAAAGTAGCCATTTTAGTAATAAGTAAGGTCATTCCAAACCTTCGAAAATATGTTATTATTCGTTGTGAATAATCAGTACCATTGCGCGGGTACAGTCAGATCGATCAGTTTGGGCTGAAATCTTTTCCGATAAATCAAGCACGCGAGGAAATAACGTTCAACATTAGACATAAACCGTGGGTTTAGTATTATATCATAAACCGTGGGATTCAGCCTGTGTGTTTACCCCTGCATGTCATATCTACTTTAAAGAAATTCCTTGTTTTAGCAAGGAATTTCTTTTCTGTCAGGAAAATAAAGTTCAGAAATGGGTTCAGCATGCATTTATGTCGTCTTTTTAACCGAAGCCGATCGGATCTAAAACCTCTTGATCTGTAGTCTGACGCTCTAACAGATGAGCTAAACTTCTCTGTGTTACTTTGAGACTTACCGATTTTGCAATAAACAATTTCAGTAGTCGACTTAAAAATTTAAGCTTTCGAGTCTACCAAATTTCCGGGTTTTGGAAAATTTCGGAGTCAACAGTCTGACAAAAAAAATAAAGTTCAAAAATAGACTCATCGCGGGTTTTACCCCCGATGCGAACTAATCGACTTACGAATGAACTTTTATTTTTACTAAATATTCGACTTTGGTCTCTATAGGTTCGATGTAGGGGACATCGAACCTATAATCATCTTCTGATAAAACTTTTAGTTTTAACAAATTTTCCGGTTTGGCCGACTTCCGGGAGAACTATTTGTCCCGCGAGAAAATTATTTTCAGATACAGATTCAGCATTTCTCCTTACCACTACATCGGAACTCAACGCGTGTTTTTAGCCCCGACGCGAACCTCTAATCGACTTACGTTAAGAATGAACTTTTATGTTTACCAAATATCCGGCTTAGGCCTAATTCTGGGCGAACTACGTGTCTGGCGAGAAAATTAGTTACAGATATACGGTCAGCACGTCTCCTCATCCTACCGTATATCGACATCTCATCGGGTTTCAAAACTTCCTGCCTCACTTCTGCCAAATGTCCGCGTTCGGCCGGATTCCGGGAGAACTACTTGTCCGGCAAGAAAACTAATTCAGCATGTCCCCTTACCCTATATCGGACCTATAATCATTTTCAGATAAATTTTTTATTTTTAACACATTTTTCGGGTTCGACCGGATTCCGGGCGAACTATTTGTCCGGCGAGAAAATAATCGTCATATACATTTTCAGAATGTGTGCTATATCCCTAAATCGTTAGCTTTAAAAAAAATATTTGGTCCCCCCCTTAATTTTACCCCCTTCTCCCGCCCCTAAATCTATGGAGATCATCTACAAACTCGACCTGTCCTTTGACCCAAAGAATCCTCGCACCAAGTTCAGTAAAAATATCTCATTCCCTTCGAGACTTCGAGGTCGTGCTAACAGATGGACGGACAGGCAGACTTTTTGGTGGGCAGCTTCTTGGTGTCCTACCGCCTACGAACTACGTCTCCAGGGGTGATACCGTAGTTTCTTTTGGTAATTTTGTGCATAAAGCAGTTGAGTGACGAAGTGTTCTTTCTTATTTATTAGTTTTCCGTATTAGTTGTTTATTTATCCTGTAAATATGGCCTTCGGGTTTTTCAGTACAGACATTATACAAGCCCACGCTCAAGTTTATTCTACGCTGTCAAGAACTGAGAGGGGTTATAAGTTATCTACTTATAAGTATCTGCCTGCCCACAGTGGCCTTACTCGTTTGCTTTAGTTTCTTGTTCTTTTTGTTTTGTGAAGTGTTTGTTTTGTTTCTTTTATTGCTACTCCGCTTTGATTTTTTGTAGCGGGTCAAAAATAAATTATTATTATTATTATTATTATTGTTTTAGACTGAAAGACATTGATATTAGCCTATTAGTTTTGCTGGTTCGGCAGCGGTTGTAATGGTTAGGAAGGGGGTCAACTCTGGAGTCACTTGTGCTTTAAAACTGTCCTTCTTCGCAGAGCTCGATCAATCCTGACGCTGGTCTTGGAACAGCCTCACTTTCTGTGCTGTATGCTGCACTCGTTGCATCTTGCATGTTCGTCCCAACGTGGCTCATTCAGAAGATTAAATGCAAATGGACAGTCAGTCTGTGCATGTTAACCTATTCTGCGTACATCGGCGCCCAGTTCTACCCCGTGTATGAAACGCTCATTCCAGCCGCTATCATCGTTGGCTTCGGCGCAGCGCCCATGTGGTCGGCGAAGTGCACTTATCTGACACAGGTACGTTTGACCTAATTCCATCAGCCAAAAACTGCAAAAACGCATGTCAGTACAACCACTTGTTCCATTGCTGCTCGGTTTTATTGCTGAATGCTGCAGGTGGAATGACTACTAAATAGAGGAACATGGTCGAAAAAATAAACATTAATAGAACTGAATATTGAAAAGAGGAACTATCCACTAGGATATATTACTATCTGACTGTCGCGGCCTGCGAACTGTGTTCACAAGCCTTCTGTAGCTCAGTAGTAGAGCAGTGGCCTTGTTTACCAAAGTTTGTGGGTTCAAATCCCGCCTCAGGAGCACTTTTGTCTTTCAGCTCACTACTGATTATGTTTTACATTTGTCAGGTTGGAAACCGGTACGCCGAATTGAGCGGAGAGAAAGATTCCGAGCCCACAATTAGCCGATTTTTCGGAGTCTTCTTCATGATCTTCCAGACTGCCAGTATCTGGGGAAATTTGATTTCTTCTCTCGGTAAGTCAGACGTGCGAAGTATAGTACTTTGGACGGTCCATTTTATGGCTACAGTAAACTCCTAAGCACCCACTTTAATTTCTTAAAGATCTGCTTTCCTCTACTTCCCTTATCGTTGCATCCATTCTCTTTTCAGAAATTTTGAACTGACTATGGTCAGCAGAGGCGTTACTAGCCAAAATGTTTGGGGGGGGGGACAAGGTATTTACCGACTGGCTGGTCATTTTTACCGACTATTTTTGCGGATAAAAACGACTGTTATTGAGAAAAAACGACTGTGACGAAAAATCGGCTGATTTTAAGAAAAAACTACTACTTTTAAGAAAAAATCGACTATTTTTACGAAAAACCGACTGTTTTTTATTGTTTTTAAGAAAAAACGACTATTTCCAAGAAAAAAATCCACTGGTTTTACTTGAAATCGCGGCGCTTCGCGCCGACTCGGTTATTTTTTACCGACTGGCCGACAACATTGGGGGGGGGGGCGTCCCCTCCCTCCCCCCCCAGTAGTGACGGCTCTGATGGTCAGTTCAAAATTTTATCCACCCTAACGACACTACGCTGATTCTTTGCTGTGTTTAACTCTTTTCGAGGCGGACCCAGTGATCCGCCTGATTGCTTCCGAGGAGCTGGTTGATGAGGCATGCTGGTTGTGTATTTGTTTTCCTTTTTTCTCATCGAAAACAGGGGGGGGGGGGGGGCATAGATAAAGCACTATGACCGGATCCGACCTTCCAACCCATATATTCTTCTTGGACCAAGGGGGCCCCCCTGCATCAATCCTACAGTAAACTCTATTTCCTCCATCTAGAACATTGGAATATAAATTGTAGGCTATCTTTGTGGCTTGCTTTGACGGATAGTTGCTTCGGCTTCAAGTTGTTACAAGTTCCTAAGTGAGTTCCGGCCTCCTATGCTGTTAAAAGGTTCAACCTGTATTATTATCAACAGCTAACACAGTACATACTATAGTTTAATAATATTAATTAATTACAGCGGGTGGTGTTGGGGACGGGGTGCCGACGGGAGAACCGTATTTTCAAATAGTATGAATGACCTCTGTGTTTTACATGTTATATTTAATTAAAGGATTTGTCTTCTCTACCGGGCTCTGGATTTTGTGTTGTTGTTGTTTAATTTGCAATTACAAACACCTGAAAACGAATAGGCTACATTATAGACGCGAAACTATTTCGGTGTCTGAACCGGAGAAAATTAACTCGAATAGTTCAAACCGAAGGTAATACATAACATACATATATAATACATATATAATAACATATATAATACATTACATACTCCGCTTTTCAAATGGCGGGTCATAAATAAACTTACTTACTTACTTTATAATAAATTGTATCTCTTATAGTGCTTTCCTCCGACACGCAAGCCGAGTCCGCCTTGAATCAGTCGATGGTCGAAGACTACTGCGGGACGAACTTTTGCCCCTATGTCAGCCTGAACTCTATTGGAGGGGAAGGAAATTCCTCTTCTCCTTCGGGAATTGCTGATGACAAACGATGGCTTCTTTCTGGTATTTTCCTTGGATGCTCATTATTCGGAGCTTTCCTCGTAGCGATAGCCGTTGATCAACTTACAAGGTAACCACAGACTACAGATTCGTCCGAGGCAATCTCATTGAAACTTCCCAAGGTCTGTCACACACAGTATGTCACCAGATCAGAAGGTATCCTCCTCTGCAACCGGAACGGTCTTAAAGCACAAATCTTACTAGAAACGATCTTGTCACTTCCCGCACTCCGAAGCGGAGGCTCGAAGCAAAATATTTGAAAAGTGTGCGCGCCGTGGTTAAATGTGGGAAAAGCTAGCCAAAATAAAAGGAGTCCGAAACACAAGATAGACCTTTTGGCCTAACAAGTCTTCTAAAATGAAAAAAAAAACCATCATGTTGAAGCTTCCCATGCCCTTG
This sequence comes from Branchinecta lindahli, assembly GCA_023053555.1. Lineage (NCBI taxonomy): Eukaryota > Metazoa > Arthropoda > Branchiopoda > Anostraca > Branchinectidae > Branchinecta > Branchinecta lindahli. The sequence goes on from JAKZAO010000014.1 coordinate 19,621,754, forward strand.
TTTTTGAAAAAGTTGTCCGCGGATCTTGAAGCTTTGCACTCTGAAGTTTGTAATCCCATAGGGGAGCTAGTGATAATATAAAAGACAAAATAAGTAGGCTAATTAGTTGGAAATCTGGTGGTGAGAGATTCTGTAAAAAAAAAGGAAGGTGGTGTTTTAAAAATCGATTAGTAAACCGATAGAAATATCTTCCGAAATCATTTGCAAAAAGAATCGATTCAAATGAGCCGTGGTCTGTCATCTGTCTGACATTTAATACTGAAGGATCCCTCAGACATATGAAGAGGCAAAAAACCTGTTTAAAGCATGTATCTACTCCTGATGGGTTGCACATGTACTTGTTTGAATCAAAGAAGTAGAATAACAAACTAGAGAAAAAAAAAACGAAATTAGAAGGAGCGCTACTGCCAGACCACGCTGTTTCGATTTGTGCATTGTGATTTGTGTGCTGTATCAGCGTGACGAGGGTGATTTGTGTGCTCGGCTGCGCCCTTTGCGGACTATAGTGACATGCGGAGCCTACGCAGTGGAAGTTCGTAACTACTATACCGAAGCAATTTTTAAAATATCTCATAGTTACTTTATTTTATTTTCGAGATACAAGTGGTTAAATATGCAACCTGTAAGGCGTAGATACGGGCTTCATTGCATGTATCTTACTATTGTTTGCTATTATTACCGTCAAAGTTAACGTTTCGGTTTTCGCTCACACGCAGTGGTTGATTGTGACGACGCTCATATTAATAGTAATAATACAAACAAACGGACATCCTGAAAAGCTACCCATTTCAGATTCGGTGAAGATGCTCGAGAAGGAAGTGCAAAAGGGAAGTCCGGAGTGCAGCTGCTGGTCGCCACATTTTCTCACATGAAGAATCCGTATCAGCTGTTGATCGCCCCGCTTACCCTTTGGTCCGGGTTCGAACAGGCTTACCTTGGAGCGGACTTCACAGCAGTAAGCAAAATATTGATGTATTCTTACAACACACGTTTCAGACACTTTCTCGTCCACCTTAGCTTTGTTCTGGTATTCTTACCCTCAGTAAGCCCACTGCTGTACGAAATTTGGCTGAGAAACTTCGTTTTTTTTTTAACCATCGTAGGTATAGCATCTTTATGTTTTTGCTAGAGCTCCTCCTCCCCTCGGTGACGTAACGTAAGACATAAGGCGTATTTTTTCCGTTCCCCGAGAACTCCTCGGGGAATCAAGGGGAACGGTGATAATAGAGGGAGCCACTCCACGCGGACTCCGCGGTCGGAAAACAACGAGGACACGGGGAATGCTTCCAAAATGGATGTTAAAAAAAAAAAAAATGCAGTTGACAAAATCAGCCCGGATCCACTTTTTTTGGTTTTGTTTATTTGATTGTTTTTAATTAATTCTACATTGCACTAAAACCAGCAAATATTGATTCCCCTCCGAATCTGAAAGGGAGTCCTTTTTAATGACGGTGATGATAATCGGAGCATTACCCGTTCGTTGGGACTCGCGAGAATACGGGGAGTGAGTCCCGGAGACTCCTCAAAAGGTCCTCGGGGAACGGCGGGAATACGACTCTAGATTAATAGTGCTGGTAGTTTAGTTTTTAAAGTTACTAATTATTAAGTTTTTGGTTATTAATGGATTTGGTTTTTGGTTATTTGGTTGAATTCATCTTTAGTCTAGGACCCATTAAACCGAAATTCTTCTCCTTCTGTAAGTGGCGAGGCGAAACTTTCGAAGATGACCTTATCTCAAGTACATGACTTTAGCTACGAAAAATTGCCGGGATACGGGTATCTGAGAAGTGCGTCTATTTTTCCATGTTATAATATGCAAACTATTTTGCATGCGGCTGCCATTCGTGATCTAGTTTCGACCAATCAGAATCACCAAGAAAATAGGAAAAGCAGAAAGTAAAGATTTTTTCATGCCTTTCATTTCCTTTTCCAGGGTTTCGTCACTTGCTCATGGGGAGTAGGGAACGTTGGATATGTCCTCATTTGCTACGGCGCTTGTGATGCCATCTGCAGTCTACTTTGCGGAAGCCTCGTGAAGAAACTAGGCCGATTGCCTATTTTCACATTCGCTGCCTGCCTGAACTTGGCTCTCGTCATTGCCATGTTCTTCTGGGTCCCGAATAGATCCGAACCAGCTGTGTATTTCGTGATCGCCGGCTTATGGGGAGCGTGCGACGCAGTTTGGCAGACCCAAATCAACTGTGAGCATATATTTCTTATCACTAATGTTTTTAGTATTTTCTTATTACCGTCTTCTACTTGAGTTAACTGACAGGAACTTTTGAAGGGTCGTAAATACGCAGTTTGTTTTACGACCTATACGATAACCTTTTAGGATTAGAGTTCTCAGAAACATGACTCATTGTGGAAGCGCCCAACTCTAATTCGCCTTATTCCAGCGCTCCAAGGGGACTGCTCTCTGAAAGTCCCCCATTTTTTGCGTTTTTATCTCAATTCTCAAGTTCTGCTATTTCGCGTTATTTTTACTGTTGAGATCAGATGAGATGAAGCCAATTCTCTTTTTTCTTGCATTCTTGCAATGTCAAAAAGGAGAATGGGAAAATCTTCGCAACTGAGCAGAATCGAGAAGTTGCTTCGATAGTCACTTCTCGTCCTCCATAGGCATTCCTCATTGGTTCTCGTTCTCCATAAGGATTCCTCACTGGTCAACACAGGGTGGATGTTCAGTACGTATCAACAGGTATTAACGGATAGCAAAATTAGTGTTTTTGTCAAAAGCGAGAACTGAGAAGCGAGAAGAGCCAAAACACATTTGTAAGAGAATCACGAAATGAGAAGCGAGAACTGAGAATTCAGATCAAACACGCAACTATTGTGGAAGCGCCCAACCGGAATTCAACTTATTCTAGTTCAGTGCTCCTGGCGGACTAAGTAAGGTAAAAAAGGTAAAGGTGCCAGCTATCAGCCTTTACAGGCCAAGCCGGCGGTGCTGATCTCCGATTCTCGGCCCTCAACCAGGAAGTGCAATGGGGGGTTGGGGGCCAGCCATCCTGTGCTTTCGCACACCCTTCCTGTCACCTTCCCCGGATTTCTCCAGGTACCCATTTGAAGCTGGGTGAACGTTGGCTTGTCTTACAGAGTTACGGCGCTAACCCCCGCTCGAAACCAAACAGTAGGCACGAAAGAGACTCGAACAAGGGACCCTTCCCTTGTGAGTTCGACGCGCTAACCATTCGGCCACGGACGGACTGCGGACCAAGTCCCCCCCCCCCCCCCATTGTCTCATCATCAACACTTGTGACAGAGATAGTAAAACATGGGTGCAATCGGCTTAAAAGAGGCACGGTAAGGTACGACATAGTGTACGAGGTACGAGTACTAAAAAGAGGCACGAAAACTAACAGGGCCCTTTCAGGCTTCAGAGTGAGGGGCAGGAACAATTTTCTAATCTGCCTTCTTTTAGGCTCTTGAGTTTCGAACTCTCACTTACTTGTCTACTTCTACTACTTACTGATCTCTTTTTACTACTCGTGTCTCCTGCACCATACCGTGCCTCTTTTTAGTCGATCCAGCAGAACATAATGGCTTTCACTTCCTACTCCAAAGGCTGCTCGGGAAGTAGATCGCAGATTTTCTACTTATCAACTTGTGGATCTATTTTACCATTTATGTGGACAAGTGCTGATACTGAGACACGAGAGATTTACGGGAATTAGTCAGCTTGGAAGTGCTGAAATGAAACAAGGCGAATTGATGAATTAGTGCAGAACGATATCCGTTTTCTTTAAGCTATTATATCCTCCTGAGACCCGAGTCTAAACCAGCTGACACATACACATGGAAACTTCCAATTTTGATCAGAAAAATGCGTAGATTTCGAAACTAGCCTCCAAAAAAATCCCCCTTCTACCCCCTCCCCCCTATTGAATGTCCACTGGGGAGGACATTCGGTCCCAATCCTTGAAAAAGTAACAATGCTTTCAGCAAAGGACATTTATTTCAAATTTGTCAATTCAGTGCAAAACGATGAAAAGAGGTTCAAGCTCATGAATGAAACTACCTGAAACACTTTCTGTCTCCAAAACGGCCTAAGAAAACTTTGCGTTTGATTACTCCCCCCCCCTCCCAGCCCGAATGTCGGCACTTGGCTTCATCTTTCAAATTCTCATACTCAGCCTGTTCAAGCGGACTCGGGGAGTGGACCTCGAAACCTCTTCGGTTAGGGGAGATACTCCTGCTTGCTTTTCGTCCTGACATTGAGATCCTCCTGCTACCCTTTTCCAGCCTGAGTCGCTTCTCAGGACTCGGGGTATTTAGCTACGGGGAAGTGAAAGTGAATCAGTTGCTTCATCACCTCTGTAAACTTTTTGTGGACAGGCATACGCAGTTCAAGGATACCACTGGAAACGGCAGAATCGATTAAGCTGTTTACCAAATGAAGGCTACCGCCAATTTCTGGGATCTGGCTGTAAATTTGTCATACGAGGCCATTCTGTCACTCATGCCAACCCCACCCTGACCCCACCATGAAGCAATTGTTTCCGGCTACACTTCTTGGGCACTTAGTTTCGATAAAGTCTGCTGGTTCTTATCCCAGCGTCTTTGGGTTCTTTTTTTGTCTTACCCATTTACAGTCGGACGCTAGCAGTACAGGTTCATTCTCGTACCACTATGTGACTGCGATTTTCTGATCCTCTCTAATATTTAGTACAGAAGCGTTATCTGCTTTGGGGGGGGGGTAGTTCTCATTCTAATCGGATTCTTCAAGTCGTTCCACAGTCGTCCAGCTTTTTTCCAATCAGAAATCGACGTGAAAAAAGGTATCGAAGTAAATATTTGGCCCTGGAAACACCGTCTCAGTGAGACGAAGTATACTTCCAGCGCCAAATCCATGTCCTCTTACCTCGGTACTGTAAGTCGTGTGCCCTTGAATAAATCTACAAGCCTAGCATCTACCCAGACGAACTGGGAAGCACAAAGTTTTTGTCTACCAAATTTCCAGTAGCTGAAGCCTACCCAGTTTTTACTTGGTTGGGACCGGTTGTCCACCCGGGTGGACACGAATGTTATAAAAGGCACAGAAGAGGTTGTAAGGCAACTGTCAATTTGTTTCTTAAGCCAATATATTTAACAGAACCTTCTTTCTTGTCCTGAATTTTTCCATTATTTTACCTCCTTGTTTTATATTTTTTATATAATTTTTAAACTTCCCCACTTTGCTTTCTGCTCTGCCCCTGATTTTTGGCTATTTTTGGTTCTCTATTTCTCAGCACTGGTGTATCACAGACTCTTGAAAAAAATCACAGATGGCATTCCAGTCAAGCGGAATCGAATGGTGGCGTTAGTTTCGACGCAGCGCAGCTACAATACTGCTTAAAAATTCATATATGAAATGTCCACGGGGGTGGACGTAGGGTCCCAGGAGGATATAACAGGCTACTTTTTAGATAGGAAGAGCGAAATCCTATTTCAATGTTGCGACGCCAGGGGACAGATATGACCAGGCAGTGTTGGCACTTTTCTCTGACGGAACCTGTGACATTTGGCCGCAAAAATCTGTGACATTCTGGCGCCCACAAAATTCGGTTATTTCTTTCAGTTTCAACGAAAAATTCTTGGATTCGAAGGTTCCAATGTTCTCTTATGAGAGGAGCCATTAATCATTAATCGTGAAAAACAAAAGATCCTTTTTTCGAGAAGAGTTGCCTTAAAAAGGTGTCAGAAGCTTTGAAATGGCTGATTTTGCGACATTTTTGGCATTCTGTGACAACTTTTTCGCAGCTGTGGATCCGGGGAGAAGTCAAAAACCTGTGACAAATCGCAGAATTCTGCGAGCAGTGGCAACACTGTGACCAGGACTTGAATGGAAATTAAGCCCAAAACTCCAAATCTACAGCTTAGTTTTATCTATTTGTTGAGAGTCCTTTTCTCATAACTAGTCCTGTTCCGCTCGTTCTGCGAAAATTTAGCAAAATTAACCCCAAAGCTCAGTATTATCTGTTGAGAGTCCTTTCCTCATTACCATCATTAGTGGCATTTTTGATTGCCGATTAGTTCGGCGATAGCGTAGCCGTTTGACTTTTTGGCGTTTTTGACGTTCGCCGGAAGCCGGTAGCTGTTTCTTCTAATTTCTGTTTTTGTGCTCAAGGGCTAACGTCTATCACCTAAATTCCTGTCCATCGCCTATCGGCCTAGGACTCGCCAATAGGCGATGGACGTTGCCTCCAACGGCTATCGGCTATCGAAAACAGTAAATAAGCACGAATCGGCAAACTTCCTTCGTCTACCGGGGAAATTTCATCGGCGATCAAAAACGCCACTATTGTTTCGCCTTAACGCCCGTTCTTGCTGTTTCTGTTCGGGTGAAAGAAGACTGAAAACTTGGTCGCCGATGAATTTCTAATTTTTCCCAGTTCTGTCTAACAGGAGCAGGATTTCCCTCCTAATTAATAAATAAAAGAGCGGGAATGAGCATTACCGGAACAGAGGCGAGACTTCCTCGTTCACTCACAGACAATCCAGTTCCCGCCAAATCTGATCAGACTTGACTTTCCAGCCTTCTACGGATACATCTTCCGCGGACAAGAGGAGGCGGCGTTCAGCAACTACAGACTCTGGGAGTCATTTGGATTCATTATCGCCTACGCCTACCAAAACTCAATTTGTGTTTATGCTAAGCAATGGGTTCTTATCGGAATCCTAGTATCCGGAATGACCGGCTATTACGTCATTGAAGGAATGGAGGCGAAGAAGCGAAAGTCTTCAAAGACGGTATAAGAAGTTCATGAGTTCCAAAGAACGTTCTATAGACAAAGTGTCGAGAGGCCGTTTCAATCGTCAGTCCGTGAGCGATAAAGGACCGGCTGACGCTTATATTCTATATATATATATATGTATATATGTACTTTAAAGCCTCCTTTCGAGTTCACAAGTATTACTACACTCGGTGTACTGAGATATATATATAGTATTAAGACTATCCATGAGATGTATGTACCGGTTTTCCGTTGGAAAAACTGCCCGGCGAATGAAATACAGGGTGTGCCCGTCACGTTTGAAACGAGTTGAAGTTTCTGCACTGCTAGTAGTTAGATAGCCTTCAGTTCAGTTCAGTTTTATTCATAAAAATAATAAACACCATTAACTCATTATGACCCCAGCATAAGGCCTAACATAAGGCCTGGCAATGGGCGGGGCTTATTATATGTTGCGCATCCATGTGTTAAATGTTATCAAAGATAGTCAGAAAATCCGTACCGACTAAAATGAAGTTTTTTTCTGGAAGCATCAAATTTTGAACCAATTTTCTGCTTATTTCTTACTGAAAGTTAATAGAAGTTTGCTAGTATTTATACAAGGATGTGCATATTGTCTAAACGTCTCTTTAAACATTTTTATCTAAACATCTAACAGTTTGGCTTACGAATCAGTCAGCCGAATTTAGTCAAATTAGATTTAACCAATAGCCTACAACATGCCTGCAATGCAAGCACCTGCGTAACTGTTTTCAGCGAAAACGAGGTCATTATTGTTATAGCGACAAGTTTCGTAACGTTATTAAATAGTGTATAACAAACCTATCGTATGCAGTCTATCGTGTTGTTAGTTCCGGAAACAACGTGTGTTTCTGACTTGTAAACTGTCCGGGTGATTTCAAACCAATGTAGTGTGTGAGGCTGTCAGCGTTGTCACAAACTCTGGCTATCCGCTTTGACCAATACTGCACAACGAACGAAAGAATGAATAGATAGTTTGGTTGCCAATTGGCCGTACAAAACATGTACATAATGAAAGGAATACACAAGATATGTTGCATTTTAGTTTAAACAGGAACAATGTGTGTGCGTCTGTTTTTTCACTTGGCCTGAATCCAGTCCAAATAAGCCACTGGAAAAACAAATCTGCTGTCTTTTCAAGTCAACCCGAGGTATATTCGTTCTTGTCAACCACTTAACCCTCCAAGGTTATTGGTTCTGACCCCTCCCGTCTCCCCACCGTAAACAGAAACTTGACTATCCTCAAACGTCATTGGTCGATAGTAAAAGCTTTCTATTATCAGGTTGGTTGAGCAAATAAAAGTTACATTTTATATCCTTATCGGAGATTACCCAGTAATGTTAATTTGACGCCTTCGTTGGCAGTTTTCTCTCGCTTGTTGGTTTGTTATCACGTTCTTTCATGGAAAATTTCTGACAGTTCTCAGCAATGTATTCCTTTAGATAACCCATGAACTATCTTAATCTTAATCCATAATCGTTTACTTTTACGTCTTGTTATGTGACTGACGTAGTTCTGGCACTATTGCGGATGGCGCCTTCGCACTTAATCGGTTTACTCGAGTGACGACGTGACTCCACTCCATGCTCCCAACGAAGTATGATTTGTCGGTTCTCTTTGCTCAAAGACCCGTCGTGCCTACATTGCTGCTTCATTCTATGCCCCTAACAGTTCCATCCATTCTTATTTCTGAGATTTGGAACTTCCATTGCCGTTTCCATCACCGTAACAACACCACCGATTACTGGGATCCCAATACGCAAGTGACGGGATACCTACGACTTCGTAAAGTTGTCCGTCCGTCCGTCTGTCTGTTAGCACGATAACTCTCGAAGGGATTGAGATATTTTGTCCAAACTTGGTGTGAGGATCCTTTGGGTCAATTTCAATTTCAATTTAATTTATTTTCAAAACCATTCAAGGACAAGCCGAATTTTCGGTTTTTTGTCAACAAAAATAACTGTGACTGACGTCCAACATAAAACGAACAAATGGAACAAAAATTACTGTATCAAGATAAACTAACGTCAGACATAAAACGCACAAATACAACAACAACAACAAAAAAGCTCAGACCGCAATATAAATTAATTGAAATTTAAAGAACAAAAAAAAAAAAAACTGCTTCGGAATTGAGCCGGCTCACGAATGAGGGCACGAAGCTACGCTGATACCGAGCATGAGAGCAAGTGACCGGTTGTATTGAGGTGAGTCTTCACCTTCCGGAATCTGGGTTCCCAGATTTTCCGAGATTTTTTTTGAATTTCTTCTGCGATACTTAAAAATTCCGGAAATCTGAAAGTTAAAAAGCCCCTTTTTTCCGGATTATTTTGATATACTTTCGGACCGGTTCATATTCGCGATGCAATTTACAGAAGACGTCAAAGAATAATCTGGAAGCCCAGATTCCAGAAGTTCCGGGAGGTGAAGACCGGACTTTACCGGAATCGGTTGCGAAGCTGCTCTGCCAGGCCTGACTCGAATTGCGGCGAAATCAGGGGGCAGGATGGGGCGTAGGGTTGGGTCTTGTACGTTTGTTTTCCAAGGTTAAATGTCAGGGTTTCGCGGCGTTTCGAAGTTTTTTTTTAGATGAAACATATTAAGAAGAGTTAAATACGGCACCTTTGGAGATTTAGAAGCAATTAATAGGGCTCGATATTGAATCCTTTCCAACGAGCCCGACTGCTCATGCGTCAGTCCAAAATGCCAGTAGGCTACAGGTCAGGTTCGCATCTTGAATATTTTTGCTTTATTTCTGGTATCAAAGAAATCCTGGAAACTGATATCAAGGCCTCTGTATTTCCTAATTACGTCTGCGTACTACCAAGAAATTAGCCCGTAGCTCAACCATAGGCGTTCCAAGTAGGAAATGACAGTATTCGAACCATAAGCGCATAACTTTCCATTTATATTTTCGTCTCGTCATTTTGCGGACTCAGTCTTCCATTAGAAATAAATACCATCCAAGTTCCTTCAACTTATAAGAAAATGGGCGAAGTTCTAATATTTGGGACGAGAAAGTTTTGATAAGAGTTGATAAGTTGGTGATAAGTATTTAGAGCAGTCGTCAACTTTCATTTTAGGGGATGAGGTCTGATCTGATTTTCGACGATATTTGCTCTACCTAGTATATATTATTATATAATGTATTTATATACAAATGCGAAAGCACTCAAACGTGGAGTGCGAGAGTAAAATGTTTGTCATATTTTGCACACGAACAGCCTAAGTACCAGTTGCCCTTGAATGGGAAGGGTGTGGGGAGAAGAGATCACAAAAGACGCATCCAGACCCTAACGCCGACAAGTACGCCAAATCTGAGCTTCATATCCCTTGTCACGAATTTAAATACCTGGAGAGTCTAGGCCCGGCTGCCCACGATCACGGAGACGGGAGGGGGGTAAATTTGAAAATTACTCCCAGATCCTACGATCTGTTTTTAAACAAAATGTCATCGTGGCCAAGTTATACGAGCTTAAGTCACAAGGCAATCTGGGCCCGGTTGCCTCTGGAGCGTTAAGATGTGGGGGCCGGGACCCTCTAAAGACATGTGTACCCCAATAAAAACAAATATGCCAAATTAAACTTTGATACCGTACCGTACCATCTATAATTTCTTCGTCCGCTGTGGTCAGCTGTGTCTGATCAGTCTTCGTCGGCTGTGGTCAGGGTACGAACATTAATCACTGGCCCAAATGCCCCTGAACAGATTGGTTGTAGGGCTCCAAAAAGGTACAACTAGGTACAAGATTCAATTTGATACGTTCCCGGTGCACGAGTTGTAAACTCCAAATCGCTGAAAACCGAAGACGAAAAACCGGCCACATCGACAGCAAGAGTGGATTGTTCATAAATGCTAACGAGCTTGTATCGCTTCCGGCCCCCAGCGATTGATTTTATATATTATCGCCCTAGTTGAGGGTGATACAGGACAAAATTGGCCCGCGGGTAGCATGATAGGCTGATATCGCCCGAGCGACAGCGAGGGTGATTTCTTCCTATCATGCTGCCCAAGGGCCAAATTTTCCGCTATAGCCCGAAGAAAAGCAAGGGCGATAATGATTATAACACTAGTACACTGTGCAGCCCCATGATAACTCCTGGCGGAAATTCGGTAAAAAAGCAACTGTTTTATTTCAATCTTTTCTTAAGAATTAATGCTATTATTGCTAGTAGCTAGTAACACCTCTTACAATCTTTGCCAGAAAAACCGAAAAGTGTCGATGATTCACCTTTAATCCATTATCAAAACGGTTCAGTGCAATTCGGTAGAGAAGTTTCGTTAAGATTTGTCGTGGCACCATCTAGCGTCAAAACATCTTGAACAACTCTCACGAAGAGTCTATCGCTAGGTGGCTAGACCGTCGATTAAGGTTGTAGGATACGCAGATCTACGCAGCGGGAAAGAGAGTTGACTAGCGTTTTGTGCTTCATGGCAATTTATTTGAAATATTAAAACGCACTTCTTTTGCTTTTGTTTGGTTTTGTCAAATTCCAGTTGGATTTTATCACATGAGCTGTGAGCTAAGGCAGATTTGTTCCAAGATGAGAATTTCCAAGATCTAAGAGGTGACGCATGGCTGTTTATCTAGGCTAATGGTTCTTGGTTTTTAGCAGGTTGTTGTTAACAACCAACCTGAATCAACAGGTTGATTCACCAGCAAGGTGATTCCTCTGGACTGAATTATGGTGTAAAGTGGCTGATATCAGGCTTTCAAAACACTGTCTTTTTTGGACGGCAACACATGGGAAAGTTAAAAACTCTTTTTCCAAGGGCGATAATAGTTGTTATCGCCCTCTGGAACTTTTTTCTTTTAACATTATGGCAATACCAGAAAACTTTGGCACTGGGTAGGATAGGACTGATATCATGGGACTGCACGGTGTACTGGTGTTATATAATGTCATCAATTGTTTCAAATTAAAAGAACCTGAACCTAATAATGACAATAATGCTGCGAATAGACGACAATGTTTTCATCATATGAAGTTGAAAAAATCTGAACTTTTCCGCTGGAACTGATGATGCTGCCAAAATCCCTGGCAGGAATACGATTTCGCGAGAACCCGACCCCGGTCGTCTGTTCGTAGCATAAGTCAACGTCAAGCCAATACCACTGTTTCATTCGCGAGCTGCATATGGCGAGGAAACGTGCGTGAAACTCGTACTATTTTGTATTCAAGCACTGAAAGCCAAAACCACTGTTTCATTCGCGAGCTGCATATGGCGAGGAAACGTGCGTGAAACTCGTAAAATTTTGTATTCAAGCACTGAAAGGACCGAATGGCAGGAAATAGAATTATGTTGCACTGACTGCGCCCTACATAAGTAACTAAGAGCTGATTCCGTAGTAAGATTTTACCTTTTCTAGAACTTCATTTTTTTCTTCGTCATCCGCAAAGCAATGAAGTGCAGCTCGAACGTTCTGGAAAAAGAATCCTCTGTTATTCGTATATATTTACTTCTATCGGTATGGATTCGAAAGATACACAGGCACAGAGAGGCTCACCCAGCTTGCCCATTCTTCGGCCATATGGGCCGTGATAAGCGTAGGACTGGCCTCTACGGCCACACAAGACCCGTCCGCCCTGGCGTTAGCGTACCCATCTTCGCGTGTATGAAAGGGCAATGTAGCAACATGGTTGGTTGGTACGGCCAAGCATGCCTTTCGTTCTTTCAACAAATCAGTTTTTGACTCGGGGTATTTGGCCTTTTTCGTTTTTCAATGGAAGAGGAACCTAACCTACTTCTGAGAAGGCGATAAGTGTTAGGCCATTATCTGTAGCTCATTATTATTATATATATATATATAATGGTACGGTTTGTGGTCTCGATTGGGACATTTGAAGTGGATTGTTTGTTGAGTCTTTCGATTCTCTTTGTGCATATTTTTTGCCACACGCTAAGACCCACACAAGCACCCCCTTACTTCTTGGGGTGGCCATTGACTCCAAATTACTCTGTAGTTATTTACACTTCTTTCTCAAGAATCTTCCACCGGCATTTTTTCATTAGTTCCAAGCAATATAATTCCCCTACCTGGTAGACGACAAGCAGCGATGACCACAAGACCAAAGAATTTGACGGAATCCCAAAGGAAAATTTTTATTGCAATTCTTTATCCGGATTCTCCATCCGGTCTTGTAAGTTTCCGGTCTTCGCCAGATCCCTTAAGCTTTTTATTTATCCCTAATCAACCACTTGAAACGATTCTGTTGTTGAACGAGCTTGTATTCGTTGGTGATTTTTCGTTTTTTTTGTATGCATTTGATTGCAACGGCCCTAGCATAGGTCTTTGCATAGGCCCTCAATAAATAAATAAACAAAATAAATGGCGACCAACTTACCGCTTTAGCAATATCTTCGTCCGTCAAGCCCCACGACTTCACTAATCTGTATTCGTCTTCTAGTGTAGTTAGCGTGACTGTTGTGTCATCTGTGTTAAGTGAGAAATTCATGCCATCTTTCGCAAATCTGAAAGAAAAAATTCACGCGTAAAACGCCATCTTTCGTCAAATTACATTCATGTCGAAAGATACTGGTAATCGGCTCTTGCTGGGTTTACACTTTGTGTAATGGTGCATTTGTACACTGCACAAGATACGCTCGTGTTCACATTCGAGCGTATTTTTCAAATCCGAGCGTATTATTTTTCAAATACGAGCATATTCTCAAATCCGAGCGTACTTTTCAAATCTGAACGTATTTCTCAAATCCGAACGTATTTTCCAAATCCGTGCACATTTTTGAAACACGACTATTTTCTGCTACTTTTGTTGCTCCTAGCGCAAATACAGTCGGAATTGCTCAGTGCAAATTTACCATTGTACTTATTCACGAATTTTGCAAGTCAGAGAGAAGATGCATCAGCTTAACCATCATCACAAACGTTCACGTCTCGTATTAAAGCCTCTTATGCTGTACATATGTATGTTGTCAGGTAACCCGGATGTGCAGAGAACTGTACGCGCACAGTCCTAGGTAAGAATATGTAGTAATTCATATTCAATCAATCAATAATTATATTTCACATACTATTTCTGTAGGACAAAAATAGCCTTGTACGTCAAAACAAAATGGTTTGAAAAATACACAAAACAACGGTTAATGCAAGGTAAAATAAACTAAGTGTCAAACGCTGCTTTGTTATAATTAGATACGAAATATGGTACAAAGGATTTTAAAAAACGCTGAGAAGACTTGAAATCGGGTTCTCTAAGGAGTTGTTTCTTCGCTACTTTTCCTGCTTGCCGCGTGTCAACATTCACACCTATTCACAACTATCATGGCCTATACGTGTATAGGCCGTGATATTGTGAATTACTACATATTCTTACTTTGGATCTTAGATCCTCCTGTGCCACCAGAGGCACTCAGAACATCTACGAATACTCTATATAACTAAGTCCAAAACACGCCAGTGATCCTCAGGAAGAAGGAGTAAACGTCTCCGTGACGACTCAAACTCAACAACTCAAATCCTGTCTCAACCAATCATGGCGATCTTTGGGAGCAGCTGTGATAACACTTCTGCCTTTCTTCCGCTAGGCACCCGGAGAGGCCGGAGATTTTGCATCGGCAAGAAGAGATAGTCATCAAGTGTATAGGCGCCATTCTTCTTTTTGGTGCTGTTGGGACATCCTCCCGCTCCGGTTGCAGACTAGCGAGCAAGGCCGGGTTTGCATGGTCCCTCTCACAAGTACGAGGGGTCGTATTTCTTAGTCTTCCCCGTCCACGTCTTCCTTGTGGCTGCCAATTGGCCTTATTACAGTTCGTTCAGCGCTCCAAGTGGACTAGTTTCTATTAGACCCCCATTCCTCATAAACAACCCTTGTGTAGACATAGTAAAAAGTCGGATCCATAGGGTAATGGGTCACTTTCACTTTCTGCTGCTGAGACATATGCAAAACCTCCATTACCTGGGACACTGATGACAGGTTTTCCACTCACTAACCTGTGGATCTATTTTAACATGTCTAATCCAAGTGCTAATGGTGAGGCATAGGGGGATTAGCAGAACTAGTCCGCTTGGAAGCGCTGAACGGGGATATGGCCAATTTAGGACGATGTTGTGCAACCTGGATACGTCCATGCGGAGGAAGTGGAACAAGTATCGCCATCTTCCGGTTCTAATAACGCTGGTTATCATTGGTTGACAAGGGAGACGGCGAACGTCCAGGTTGGCAGCTGCTGCTGCCAGATAATATCGAGGATTCTGCGGAGAGGTATGGATCCTTTTCCCTGCTGTATGTTGAGCTTTCCGCCTTCGCTGTTGCATAGAAGTATTGACTGATAATAGATTCCTGTTCGAGAGGCGTAGATTCAGCTTTGTGGATATTTCCTGGATCGCCACATGTCTCAGATGGTTGAAGGCACCGCTTGATTGACGGACACGGACATCCTTCGTGACATCCTCCCTCCGGATTTCCGCGCTGAGAGGGTGAGGCCAGCAAGAGCGGTTGCTTTACCAGTGACGAAATTACAGCCGCACACGCACAGCCACACTCGCTACGTGAACAGCTTTGTGCCTAGTTTCGTAAAATTGTATAATAACAAGAATGAATTGTAAATGACTTTTTATTTTTATTCTATATTTATACTATTGTTAACCATATAACTATCGTAAGTGAACATATTTACTGACCGAGCTGTTGTCAGCTGAATTTTCACATCCGTTATGTATGTTATATCTGTTTTATATCTATATGTGACACGAAACCTACGGTCGGCTTGTCTGTGTTATGGTTTTCTTGAATATAATTGAATTGAATCAGGATCTCCCTAACGCTTTAAACGGTCTTCTTCACAGTGTTTCCCAGGTATTTAAATTCGAGGACTTGCTCAATTTCCTTTCCAGCAAGCAAGCATAATTTATTTTTAGTATCATCAATTTTGGTGGGAAATGAGACATTCATTCTTTCACTGTTTTATTTATGTGTCACATGTTTTTGGGATCCCAAAACGCAAGTGGAGGGATACCTATGACATCGCAAAAGTTGTCCGTCTGTCCGTCCGTCCGTCTGTCCGTCTGTCTGTCTGTAAGCACGATAACTCTCGAAGGCAGTGAGATATTTTGATGAAACTTGGTGTGGGGATTCTTTGGGTCAAGAGTAAGGTCGAGTTCGTAGATGGGCCCTGCAGCTTTACATTTAGGGGTGGGGGAGGGGGTTTAAATAAAGGGGCAAGCAAATTTTTTTTAAACAACTAATCTGATAGTCGATTATGGGGTAAGAAGCACGCTAAACACGAATATGATAACCATTTTCTCGCCGGACAAGTAGTTCGTCCGGAATCCGGCCAAAACCGGAAAGTTTGTTAAAAGTAGAAGTCTTATTTGAAGTTGATTAGATGTTCGATATAGGGGTAAGAAGGCATGCTGAACAAGAATATGAAAACCGTTTTCTCGCCGGACAAGTAGTTCGTCCGGAATCCGGCCAGAACCGGAAAGTTTGTTAAAAGTAGAAGTCTTATTTGAAGTTGACTAGATGTTCGATATAGGGGTAAGAAGGCATGCTGAACACGAATATGAACGTTATTTTTCGCGAGACAAGTAGTTCGCCTGGAATCCGGCCGAAACCGGAAAGTTTGTTAAAAGTAAAAGTTTTATTTGAAGTTGATTAGATGTTCGATTTAGGGGTAAGAAGAGATGCTGAATCCGTATATGACAATCATTTTTTTGCCGGACAAGTAGTTCGTCTGGAATCCGGCCAAAACCGGAAAGTTTGCTAAAAGTAGAAGTTTTATTTGAAGTTGATTAGATGTTTGTTTCAGGGGTAAGAAGACATGCTGAATCCTTATATGAAAAGCATTTTCTACTCGGACAAGTGTTTAGGTCGGAATCCGACTGAAACTGGAAAATTTTTGAAAGCAAAAGTTGTGTTTGTAGTTGATTAGATGTCCGATTTGGGGGCAAGAACAGATATTGAATTCGTATATGACAATTTTTTTTTGCCGGATATATAGTTCGTCTGGAATCCGGCTGAAACCGGGAACTTTTGGATGGTCTAAATAAATGCTTCGTTTCTAGTCGTGAATATTGTAGCCAAATAGCGTTTCTGGTTTTATCGGATGCATTTCCAGACCTTCATTTGGTCTGTTGGGTCGTTGGGTCACTGGATCTCGCGAAAACAAAACCTATTTGTCTGGATCAAATATTCAATTTTTGGGATCCCATCGGAACCTTTGGTCTTGTTCCTTACGAATTTCTTATAAGCCCCATGAAGCAGTGAAGTACTTACCTAACGATTGGATGGGTGCTATCATTCATTTTGACACTTCCCGTCATAAGACTAGACCAAGGGCAGCATTCCAAGTGGACCTGCTCTCGCAGACACCGTTCGTAGACAACAGGGTCGTCAACGCAATGGTAACCATGACCTATTCGCTCAGCTTTCAGTTCGTCGAGAGCCTAGAAAGCCTACGTTTAATATTGAGGGATATTGGTAGAAATTCTTCTGCCAGAGGAGTGCACTTTTTACTGTACTTATGCTCTCGTAAGCGCGTAATATATTTATTTCCCGGAAAAAAAACACGCCTCCTGATCTACACGTCACGTAAGCCCACAAAGGAAATAGAAAACCGTGATTTTCTGAGTTTTTTCTTGATCAGCCGAAATATCCGAAATTATATTTATCCCTCGCACATTATCTTAGAGGGATAAATAGCTGATCAAGAAAAAAAACCCGAAAATCCCGGTTTTCTATTTCTTTTGCAATGAATGGTCAGCTTGGCTTCAAACCTTATATACGTAAGCCCCCTTTCCCGATCTGACTCTGCATTACATTCGCATCAACTGTGGCCAGGATTCGTCTGATCAGCCAGCGAAGGGACCGAAGGCCGTGTACCGTAAATCGCATATTAAAACTATTTAATTTTTGTTGAAACGTAGGCCTATTGATATTTCCAACGTTACAAAGAGATATTGTTAACGAACTGAGGGATTGTAGGCTAACTGTAACAATTGTAATTTGATTTTGGGTTTTTTATTTTTTTATTTTTTTTATTTAAGGATAAATAAGCGGATACAACATTTCGTGCGCGAGCAATTTGGTAGATCTGTGTCACTGTACATACAAAACAAGGACAACCAATACATAAACTTGTAAACAACCGATAACGCATTACATCAGCTGATTGTACTTTTCCAAAAATCGAGGTACGAAACTATTGCGGTATCGCTCGGTTCTACAAGAGATAGGCGCGAGTTTTGGAACTTTCATAGCCACATCTCGTTCGGGTCGGCTTCTTTCGGGAACATGAGGAGGAGGCAGGAAATGGCGATAAGTGGGGTTTCAGTCCAAAATTTGTACAAAGGTGTTCCCTGCGCGCCGATAGGGTAGGAAGATTAAATTCATTCAGAAGGAATGAGTACGGCATTTTACACCCACCGTAAATAATTTGAAGGGATCGCTTTTGAACCCTTTCGATCTTATCTGATTCGCACTTAGTTAGCCCATAATGCCAGGCTGGACAAGCGTATTCCAGTAGAAGACGAGTAAACATATAGTAGAGTAATATCATCTTTGAATTATTTGAATTAGGTTTGAATGTTGTGCGATATGTTATTTTTACTGTTCTATTTGTTTCCTATACTTTGGGCGTCACACCAGGCTAAGATTCCCCTTGACATTACTATAAGAAAGTAGCCCCCTTGTGAGAAAAAAAAAATCCTGAATACGGACATGGTTGCTTCCTAATTACTTGCATTAGGGCATTTTTTCAAATGTTTTGAGTATTCCTTCAGCCTAAGTTTCGTTTCTTCACCCTATCTCGTTTCTCCAACCTACACACTGAAGAGGACCCTTGCCAAGAAGGGAGTCGCTGAAAAATGTCATAGCTGGCTTATCTGTTTTGAGTAATTTTTTAACGGCCGATGTTTTTTCAAAAGATCAGACGAATTGTCGTGTACTCTTTCTGAGCTCTGAACTTCTGAAACAAGACCAAAGGTGTCGATGGGATCCCAAAAATCTACTATATGATGTTGACAGATCAATACTCTTTACTTGTAATATTTAGAAACAGATCAAAGTTTAAAGTTTCAAGCCCCTCGCGAAGCCCTTCTAGCAACCGATTCTTACTTACAAGTCCATCTCCCCGTGATAGACATGGTACCGTATCGTTCTTATCATGAGGTACACTGGCAAAAAAATAAAAGGTATATCAACTAGCAAAAGTTGGCAACCCCTCACCACCAAAGATTCTAGCAACCGCTTCTTACTTACGACTACGACTTACTTACGACTTACTTACGACTCCTCGTGATAGACGTGGTACCAAACTGTTCGTACCACATAAAGCACAGAAAACAAACTGTAGGTACACCAAGTAGACAAAACTGCTAACCCCTCATTGCCGAAGATGATTATGGTCTAACAGCCTATTATCAGACCATGAGACCATTAGAAGTCCCCTACTTGTCTCACAATTGAGATCGGCCTATTTTTGGTTTTAGTGTGTACCCTACTACTGAAGTTGTCAACCCCTATAAACTTTCCAACTGTTATATAGCCCGTAACCACCTACTGTTTTCCATTATACCAACCCCTTCGACCTTGATCGCACACTGCGCAGAGCTATACTAATTTGAGAAAAGGGGTAGCGGGGGTCGACAAATTTTGTATCCGGTTTTCGCCGGATTCCGGGTGAACTACTTGTCCGATGAGAAAATAACTTTCATATTCGGATTCAGCATGTCTCCTTACCCCCTGAATCAACTATCTCAATAGATTTCAAAAATATTTTTTTTTTGCCCCTTAATTTGAAACCCCTCCCCCACCCTCAAATATAGGGCTACAGAGCCCATCTTCGGACTTGACTTGTACTTTGACCCAAAGGATCCTCCCACCAAGTTTCATCAAAATATCTCAATCCCTTCGAGATTTATCGTGCGTACAGACGGACAGACGGACGGACAACTTTTGCGATGTCATAGGTATCCCTCCACTTACGTTTTGGGATCCCAAAAATCTGGTAAAGTAGAAACAACCTGATTTCTTGTCCTTGAAGGAAGCCAAAAATATAGAGCTCTACTGAGAATTCTCCAAGTTTTATTTTACCTTCTGAACTTCGGCGGGGCCACCACTTTCTCCAGCATGCACTGTTCTTCGGATACCCTCCCTCTGCGCGGACACGAAAACAGCCACATCCTCGTCAAACAAATCAAGTTCTTCTACAAAACAAAAAGAGACATCGAAAGGTAACATGGAACAGAAATAGAATTTGGACATGTTGCATGACCTGTTGCACGTGACATGATCTGTTAAACATGACGAGACTTTAATTAGATGTTGTAGCAGCTCACGCCCTTTGATATATAACACACTCAACTAATTTATCCAATTTGGAGTTGATCTAGCCATGTGGCACACGCCAATTATCTATACTTTTCCAAGGTTCCTTACAGCTTGAAGGGCTGCTTAAATATAACTCTTTTAATTAGATCTTGTAGCAGATCACGCCCTGTGATGTATCATATAACATATCTTTTAAGCAATGAACTGATAGACAAAAATGCTCCCATCATTTGAACCCAGGACCTTCGGCTTTCTACGCCACTGCTCTACCACTGAGCTACAGGGGGCTTGTGAACATAGTTCGCAAACCACTAAAATACTAAAAAGATAGAAACGGGTCAGAGGAACCGTGATCCGCCAAAGGCGAATTCATCTAAGAGCGTGTTCCACCCTACTTACCGTAGTTACTACGCTTCTTGGCGTCAAGGCTTTTTTCGGTCAAATATCATGCCGCGGGCTGATCTCTCCAATCACGTTGCAGAGATCCGTAGTTACCACGCTTACTACGCTCCCGAGCGTGGTAAGCAAATAGTTACTATTAGTTACTATTTCGACAAGGCTGGAACGGTCAGCGTACTAACTTTTGACGAGGTTGGAACGAAAATAGTAACTAATAGTTACTATTGTCAGAAGGGTGGAAGACGCTCTGTAGTTCACATCCCCATGTTACCGGGGTCGAAGACTTACGGTAAAGATGGAATGTTATACAAGGGAATTTTACGAAAAATAAACAGTTTGTTATCATTTGTCACGGTAAAATCCATTGTGTAAAATTCCATCTTTACGTCTTATTATGCACAATTTAAACGCAAATATTTGAATACAAGAATCTGGGAATAATTCTTATAATCTGCAACAGTAAAGAGCTGTTTGAATAGTGGCCAAATAAATTGTAATTTCTGCTCGTAAATGACGCACTTCGTTTGTTTTGTGTGGCGCAGAATTTTCTGTTCGGTGCCACTCTAGTAATCCGGATTTTGCTAATTTTTTTTACTGCAGACTCTAATCAATTTCTGATGGCAAAGAGCCAAACCCACACTCCGCCTTTTGCAGGATTTACTAAGATGTTCACTAATCCACGCCTGGAATGTAGGATAAATAAAAGTCGAATCTCTGCTCTGTTTTCGCAAATTTCAGCTGTAGAGGAAGCAGGTAACGAAACACGGTATAAGAAAGTATCCACAACCTGGTCATTACCAGGTAATACTGAACTGTATACGGAAATTGATACTGAACTGTATTTTCCTTCTGTTCCACCGTCGTTTTGTATTCTGGGATACTACTTTGCTTTGCATTCTAACCGACATCACAGAAGCTTGCAGCGCTGATATCGAGGTAACTATCAGCCTTCTAGAAGGCGGAACGGAAAAATAACTACTCCTATAAAGTAGTCATTTTGGCGTGTAGGGTTGGAACAAATCTTCTGTTATTGCCCTTTCTTTTCTTTCTTTTCTTTTATTCTGTTTTCTTTTCTTATTTTTTGCTACGACTTTATGTACAGTTGCGCAATATGATGGATAATAAAGAATAATAATGACACAAATTAAGTTAATTACTTATAACCGCTAACCTTTTGGCGTAGAATCTGTCTCCTTTGCTACCCCAGCAATATCTATCCCAACTACGCCATCTTGGCGATATTTCTTGGCAAGCCGAAGAACTTCACCGGACCATCCTGGAAGAAGAAGATGTTATTTTTAGAAAACCGAAATAGCTTGTGATCTTGCGTCGGAATACCTGCCCCTAGAAATTAGCGATTTTCTTGTCGGCGCTGCCGACTACGCCCCGACCGCCCGCTCTCCGATGCGGAGGCTGGACGCGAAATATTTGAAAACTGTGCGCACTGCGGTTAAAATATGTGACAACTCAGCGAAAAAAAAAGAGTCCAAAAGACAACACAGACCTGTTGGCCTATTCTAAAATGAAAACGAAAATTTTTAGGCTTCTCATGCCCTGTTTTCGAAGAGTTTTTGACGGAGTTTGCGGTTTGACTGCAAGCACGGCGGCCAAAAAAGCACTAAAAAGTGTATCCACTTCTGCGTTTCGTTTGTTTTCTTTTCCTCTTTCTATGCTTACTTCTTCTGCTTTTTAATACAGTTTTTGTGTTATTTCATTTCTACTTTAATATTTGTAGTTCAGCTCGGCCAAGAAAAGTGTCTTCCCCTCAGTCCGATGTTGTCGTATAAACATACCTTTCATTCCCCGAATGCAGGCTAGGATAGACTTCGCCTTGATTTTGAAATCCTGGCTACCTCGGGCGAATCCTCGGTTGACTGCCTCGACAACCCTGTCCAGCTCGGCAGCATCTCTCTGTTTCTCTTCTGCCAGTAGCAGCTGGGGAGAGTAGTGGGCCTCTACATAAACAACATCGTCAGATGCCTTATCCTCGCAAAACTCGTAAGCTATCCGCTCAATTGCAACCAGGTCACCGCTAAGGTAGAGAATTTTTTTTAGAAAATCTCAAAACCCGAGAATTAAAAAAAATATCCTTTCCGTTCTAAGTAAATCCCACGAATAAGGTGAAACGAAAATAACCAATAAATACTCCCTCAAATCTCCTGAATTCTCCCTTTAACCCAGACCATTAACAGATGTCAGCCATAATCATTCACGGAGCAACAGATCCATTGGACCTTTAATCGCTCGGAAGTGCGAATTACGGTAATTAAGGTAGTAGAAACTGAAGCTATTACGAAATGAGGTTTAGGTTTCAAATATTAAAAAAAAAATAATCTTGGATTGCTTCTTGGCTGAGATGAACAGATAACAACGACAAGGCCGTTTATTAATGGATACAATAAAAAAATCATCGTCCGGTCCCAAGGTCCCCCCTTCTAAAAAACAACAAGATCAAAGGTTTCGATGGTACAAATTTAAAAGAAAAGAGAAAGAACTGAGAAAATAAATTCGGCCAAAATTTGACTTTACGATTAAAACAAGAAAATTCATTCTAGTTGAATAAATAAATGTATGTTTACTTGAGGCCTCAAAGGAGAAAATATATCAAATTTATTCATCCGTGATACAGGGGCATATAGATTTTCAGATTCAGATCAAATTTAATTTACGGTCTAACCCTGACTGAGGCGGGAATATCAGTGCTAGAAGAGGACTCATCGAATGTTCTCAACCACGTTCTTGGTCTAATACGCATCACATTTTAAGTTTCATCGGAGGATTTTGTTCTTTCCGAAATTTCCCGTCAGTCCCAAGTGAACTCGCGACTTCATAGGAAAACAAGGCAGGAAGATGAATTCTTTATGTCTTCTTATCGCTTATACATCGAAAATCCAGACACGTGGTAAAGACAACACGATGTCTAGGTAGAGTTCTGTCGTCCTCAAAGGATGAAAAGAGTATATTAATCACTCCAGTTAAAGGACACCTGAACAATGAAACCATACTTGAACACACCATGGAGAATGCATTAACAGACATGGCCACGGAGAGCATTCTTCTCCTGAGCGTGACGTTTTCAAAATAGGGATGTTCGTTTCTGGAGGTTTGCACATGCAGGCTCCCAAGACAAAAAGCGCAATTCATTCAAATCTTGTACAGCGCTGGCCGGATCGTATTGGAATTTCTTCTAGATATACGTTTGGGCTTAACTGGTTAAAAAATATTCCAGAAGAAGGGTTGATTGGAGACATTTGTTCATTTCTAATATTGTTCAGTACAGAAATAAGGACAGATGCAAAATGGAGCAAAAATCATAGCTTGGAAACACTATTTCGTATTTGGATTAGGTTTTCTGCAGGCAATGTTAACGGAAGTCATACAGATAGGGATGATACTTGGTACTCTTCATTCAGGTGTCCTTTAAGAGAAAAGTCAAGAGCCAGAAAGTCGTCCCGTGGTATCAGTCACCCCAAAGACCGGCCCTCCCGTCGTGCAGTTGAGTCCCGTCGTCTCTGGCAAAACGCCAGTTAAGGTTGTCGCAACTTGCTGTGGCACCGTTAGGTACGCCAGTCAAACCATCTGCCGCGGCGTTCCTGGCGCTTTCGACGGTGGTAAATGTTTCCACGTTTCCAGTTTTCTCCAGATTCCGCCACGTTGGTAGTATCAACCGAGCAAGAAAATAAAGCAGATAGTTCGATTCAACATGTCGGCTCTTCCCACTATGGACACTAAACCGCCTTATCAATTAATAAAGCATTACCAAAATTCAGGGTTTACCGGATTACGGCCGAATATCGGCCCAGCAGGAATGCAAGTAAATATCCTGATACCTCGTGTTTTCTTACCTGTATGTTGCTGCTCCGAACAATTTTCAACAAAAAGTTTACAAGAAAATAATAATCAAAAAGTTTACAAGAAAATAATTTCCGGCTTTGCCGGATTCCGGTCGGATACTGCTCGGCATGCGACAAAACTTCAGATTGTATTCAAGGTGTTTCCCCCTCCCCCCATTTCTAATCGACTTCAGGAAAACTTTTCCTTTCGCAAAATTTCCGGTTTTTGGCCGGATTCCGGTCTAGCTGTTTGTCCGGCAAGAACATGAAGTTCAAAAACAGATTCAGCATTTTTCCCTACTCACACAGTGAATCTTTAATCGACTTTCCGGAACAATTTTTACTCCTGCCAATTTTTCCGGTTTAGGCTGGATTCCGGGTGAACTAATTATCCGACAAGAATATAAGCTGTCCCCTAACCTCTAAATTGACTAGCTAAATAGCTTAAAAAAAAATATTTTTCCGAGCCTTAAATTGAAACACATCACCACCACTAAATGTAGGTTTACAGTTTACGTTGATACAGGGCAAACCACCTCATCGACCGACGAAGACAAGACCAACGAATTCCGGGTTACTAAAAGAAGCTAAAGTTCTCCAGCACTTCAACAACACCAGGGCCGTATCCAGGAATTTAGTTCGGTGGAGGGGGAGGGTCTCCCCGCGTGTCGGACCTAGCCCTACCTAACAGTAAAGCAAGAAAACAGATCAGAGGTCAAAGCATATAAAACGAATATTTGTGTCGAACGCAGGCTACGGCCTTGAAATACACTACTGGGTATGCAAGCTAAGCTACAAGCTCCTAGACGCAGAAAAGACGCGGAAACTTCTTTAAGTATTTCCTTTCCTAAGGGAAATAACATTCCTGGCAACAGCCTGCTCTTTAATCAATGACCTTAGTTCCATGCAGCGAAAAACGCCAAACAGCAAAAAAAGGGTCTTGACAGAACATGAGAGTGTAGGATGAACTAGTAAACTTACATAACTCCAGGAAGGAAGATGCTAAATTTCTGGAGGAAAGCGTTGAGGTCCTTGTACTCTTCTAGTTTCACAGCCGCTTTAAACTCTGTTAAGCCTCCATTGCCCGGTAATGCAAGATTCTTTTGTCTAAAAAAAAAAGTTAATTTACATATAAAAGAATTATTCTGTTCATGGATACTGTCTCTTGCGATTCATATAGGCTTAGGAATAGTGATTGGTAGGCCGCAGAAGACCAGAGGTAGGGACGGAGGACACTGCCAGTATGCTTAACCCGACAGTGAACCTACAACGAACTCCTTTACTGGACTTGATTCGTTTCACGTTTCTTGCGTTTTACTGATATTGCCCACATGATGTTTCAAGCGTGAGACTAGGATGTAGTCGGGGACGACCCATGTCGCTTAACTCTACGGTCATGACAGCGATCAGCGACTGAGGGTTCATGACACATAAAACATATTTTAGGGTATTCTGTCAACTGAGAAAACCATTTAGACGCTCGCACTCGCCGCCTTGGCTCACTCTGTTCGTCAAGGATGACTGGAAAAGCGTGAAATCATTCCGGCTTGCTTTAGTCTCCACTAGGCAAGCGGTCACGTCATACGCCAACTAGTGCCGCGGTCTCACTTTTCACCAATAGTATCATCTAAAGGCTAAAATCTAACAAGGCTGTTTTCCTGTTACTTACTTTAACAATTCATACGCAGTTTCTAGGCGTAAGCTTCCATCCAAGTGCACGTGAAGTTCGACCTGAAAAAGAAATACGTAAAAAAAAGTGAATCTCCAAACTTCGTGACCCCCTCCACAGTGGCCAGATGTAGTTCGGACACATAATTGCCACATCTAGGGCATTTGCCCTAGATGTGGCACCCATACAAGTTTCACTCGCACAACAGTATTTCCGGGAAATGTCAGGTACCACCCGTTCGCCTTGAAAACTGCATTTCTGGGGAATGTCCGGCAACCCTTCCAAGTCCACCAACTGAGGTCGGACCTGTTCCAGACCAGGAAATGGCACAACTAGGGCATAAGCTCATTAGAGCGTCCAAGTGGCAACCCAATATCCCAACCCGTTTGGACGTGTTATAAAATTTCCGGGACCCCCTTTCCAGCTCCCTCAACCGCAGCCACGTTGCGTATCGTGGCACATAAACGTGCACATCTAGGGCAATTGCTCCTACAACCCATCAAGTTTAGCTCGAAGCGAAGCATTTCCTAACATCTCTACCCACCTCCCCACTGCGGTCGGATCCGTCCCGAAATAAAAACGATTCATCGTTTTGATCCCAGTCCGCTTCATCCCAGTCCCTAGGCCCGTTTGGCCCCTAGGCGTGTCAGAAAATTTCTGGGACTCCCACTCCAATTACCCCCCCCCCCACACAGCGTGATCTGATGCGGTTCGGACACAATAAATGTCTACGGCATCTGCTCCTACCACCCATCAAGTCTAATTCAAATCGGGTATGCATGTGTCAAAGACTCCCCCCCCCCCCCCCTCGTACGCGCGGACAAAATATCCGAAAATATGCGGTTCAAACAAGCAAAAGATGGGCAGAACGACAGACGTCACGATCGCTACATGGCAGTCCAGCCCAGGGCCGTATCCAGGAATTTATTTCGGGGGGGGGGGGGGGTTGCTCGCGGAATTTATTTCGGGGGGGTTTATCTCGCGGAATTTATTTCGGGGGAGGGTCCACGGGTCGGACCATAAAGTACAAAAAATACATAGATCAGAGTTTAAAACCTGCAAAAAACTATTACTTTTGTGGGTTTCGGGGGGGTTTGAACCCCCTAACCCCCCCCTGGATACGGCCTTGGTCCAGCCGAAGGATGCAACTTCCATAAATAATGCGAAGCAGGGTTCTGGGATTGGCTCACGTGACAGATTCACGTTACCAATGCAAGACTGGGAAAGGAAGATCGAGACTAAGCTCGGTTACATTGCAGGACAGGTTACTGGGAAATTAAATATTCAGGACCTTCGCTTCTACTTTACTGATATGACCAAAATCACTCACAAACATGGTTATTTGGAAGATTGTGGGCTTTGAGTTCTACCTTACTGATAAATTATCAAAATGACTAATAAGCATGGTTATGAGACTGTTAACTGTAATCCTGAAAATCCGGATCACCAGTAGAGAACCATGAAATCTGAATCCGTCTTTTTTTGCTGGCCAAAGCTAAGTGGTTTCCCACGCGAGGCGTAACATCTCAATCGCAATCATGCTGTCATTAAATCCGACACAAAAGAAGACTCATCGAATAATAGAGGTCAAATCATATATATTCAGGCTAAGTGAAAATAACGACGGAGAAGACAATCGTGGTTTTCAAGGCCCTAAAAAAAATAAGTCACAGCCAATAAACGTGATTGCGTGACTTACGAGTTGGATGTTCGCTAAGAATAGAACTTTTAACTGCAGTTAAAACGTAACATCGAAAACATGGCTCCAATGGCAGTGGATCTAAAGTGGCGTAACACGTAGCAGAGATTCATCCGTGGGAGCGGATGAATAAACTACTTAGGGCTGCTATTACTTAGTGTCCCGAGACGGAAGCTAGAAGTTAAATTTGCGATCATTATTTATTTATTTATTTAATCTATTAAACGGCCAACTTGGGCCATACTAAACAACATATAACAATAAATGTTAACAACTAACAATGGGGGTGGGCAAAAATATAAAAACAATAATCTACCCAACATCAAATGCTGAATACAGCTCACAGTTCAATGCCATCCACACAGGTAACGATAGCCGCATGTTTGGGCCTAATTTTTTAGCGGGTTTAAAACATTAGTCTCAAATTTTTCTCTCGTTAACAAATAGAGATATTCGTTCAGACCAGAATCCGCAAGTAAGGTAGCAAGTTTCTTTGCGTTGCATAGATTTAAATGGTTTACCCTTTGATAGGGGCTTCAAATCAATAATCAGAGTAAATAATTGCGCTTGACCATTTTTCTACTGGTCATTCATTAAGATGATTTAAAGCACGATTCTTTTTTTTTTACCGTTTTTCGTTTTTTCTTTCCCCCTCTCTAAGGGACACATGTGGTACCTACTCTTTCACTTTTACTTTCAGATCTTGACTTCTTTACTATTAAAAAATGTCATTTAAGTTTTTTATTCTGTTGATTTTGTGCACTGAACACGTCATCGAAAGCTTGGTTTATTATAATTTTTTTTCTTCTGTTTTCTTTATTGCACTATTTTCACGTAGTAAATACTGTCGCTTTTCGCTTTTTGTCGCTTTTCAATCATCTGACACCTTTCCTAAAATCAACAAGACCAAAGGTGTCGATGGGGTCCCAAAAATCTAATATATGATGTTGATAGATCAAAACTTATTTAAAAACAGATCACCGAAAATTCTAGCAACCGATTCTTACTTACGAGTCCATGTCCTCGTGATAGACGTGGTACCAATTTGTTCGTACCATATAAAGCACAGGAAACAAATTGTAGGTACACCAAGTAGACAAAGCTGCTAACCCCTCATTGCCGAAGATGATTATGGTCTAACAGCCTATTATTAGACCATGAAACCATTAGAAATCCCCTACTTGTCTCACAATCGGGATCGGTCTATTTTTGGTTTCAGTGTTCACCCTTCTACTGAAGTTGTCAATCCTTCTAAACTTTCCAACTGTTATATAGCCCACAACCACCTTCTCTTTTAGCAACCCCACATACCAACCCCTTCGACCTTCGAAAACAACTAGCTCTTAGGTTCACTGAACACGCGCTCTGCGCAGAGCTATACTACTATGCAGAGCTTATATACTATTTTGAAGAAAAGGGGTAGCCGAAAATTGGTCGACACATTCTGTGTCCGGTTTTGGCCGGATTCTGGGTGAACTACTTGTCCGGCAAGAAAATGGTTTTCACCATCGTGTTCAGCATGTCTTCTTACCCCTAAATCGAACATCTAATCAAATTCAAATAAAACTTTTAGTTTTAACAAACTTTCCGGTTTTGGCCGGATTCCGGGCGAACTACTTGTCCGGCGAGAAAATGGTTTTCACCATCGTGTTCAGCATGTCTTCTTACCCCACAATCGACTATAACATTAGCTGTTTCAAAATATTTTGTTTGCCCCTTAATTTGAAACCCCTCCCCCACCCTCAAATATAGAGCTACAGAGCCCATCTTCGAACTTGACTTGAACTTTGACCCAAAGGATCCTCCCACCAAGTTTCATCAAAATATCTCAATCCCTTCGAGAGTTATCGTGCGTACAGACGGACGGACGGACGGACGGACGGACGGACGGACGGACAGACGGACGGACAAATTTTGCGATGTCATAGGTATCCGTCACTAACATTTTGGGATCCCAAAAATGACTGGACGAATGTCAGTCAGATTGACAAACATAGCATCGCCCAGAAATTCCACACATACCACGCGGGATTTTCAGGACAAACCTGGAAACAAAATTAAAATTTGTCCCAAGAAACCATTTGGTACTCTTGGAAATACAAATGCCATCCAGCAAATAAAACGTATTTAATAAAAAAAAAAAGCTTTTCTAGAAACGAACCTAGATACGTGAGAGAATGTTCGATGACCATCGCGGAACTAGCCATGTATCTAATGAATCATCGGTATAACGCGAAATTACGTGGTCTAAAAACAATGACCTAGCCTACTTATTTACCGAGGATATTCCATACACGGATAAATTTTGTCATGACCACTACGACAACCTGGTATAGCTCCGCAGTAATAGTGATATATGCCGAACTCTCTAGGCCTAGCCGGCTGGTTTAGTATCGGAGTAGAGTCCACGACTTTCGCCGAGGACAGCAATGGTCCGACTAAGCCTGCAAGAAAATGGATATTGCTTATCCATACTTTTAAAACTCTTCATACTCTTTTCTGTCCCCCCCTTTTTTTCTATCGAAAAAGACCCGTCCAACCTTAAGTAGGACTCCGTATCTACGTTCTTGTGCAGTATTCGGGAAGAACGGCCGTCCTACAGAACTCCCTGCCAGATGGAGAAGGCGATGCAGAGACGGTTAAAGGTGCTCTCAAGTACGCCGTTTCTGCTTAAAATCAGCTTTAATCTCTATTTCCTGACATCTGCAACTTTTTTTCAACCGATCACAATTTCACACAACGACAAGTACATTCACTTCCTAGTTGTTACTTGCAGAGTCTCTAACCCATATTTGACAAAGCAAACGGATAAGTCAGCTACATTTTATTGGAGCTATATTTCTATAAATGTAGCTGACGTATCCTTTTTGCTTTGTCAAATATGATTCGCAGTCAGATTTGGCTGAAGGAATATATACTTCGGTGACCGAATTACGGAACTTCAAATAGCCCATAAATGCCGCCGACAAGTATCCATCTTTGCTGGAAAGAAGAAGAAGAAGAAACAGGTGACTCCAAAACCAAAATGCAGAAGAATCTTTACCCTTTTCAAGACCCAATCGAGCAGCAAATCAGCAGCCGTGTCCAAAATGAAATCACAGCACCAGCTTTAACTCCTGCAGTTTTCCGGCAATAAGTTCACAAAATCAGATATCTAAGGACCAATCTTTAAGTGTTTTTCTACAACTACAAGTTCATTTTCCAGCTTGAGCGGCCTGAGCCTGAAGAGGACCCTTGACAAGAAGGGCCGAGCTCCAATAAAATGTGGCTGACTGATCCGTTTTGCTTAGTCAAATATGATTCGCAGTCAGCTTGAGCTGAAGGAATATCTGTCTCTAACCCCTTGCTCATTACTCATTTCGAACGATGGAGTGATGTCGCGATTTCTAAAATCCCCACCATGAGAAATAAATTCTTCCGTCCATAATTAGCAATAACACCAGCACACCATGCAGTCCCATGATATCAGTCCTATCCTACCCAGGGCCAAAATTTTCTGGTATTGCCCTGATGTTACAAGAGCCAGCCGTGCGGTAAAAACTGAGCCGGGCGGTAAAAACTGAGCCGGGTGGTAAAGACTGAGCCGGGCGGTAAAAACTGAGCCGGGCGGTAAAAATTAAATATTAATTTTTGAGAAGATTTGGAATACACAGTTGTTTTTTTTTTACCGAATTTCCGCCAGGAGGTATCATTGTTCTGCACAGTGTACTAGTGTTATAATCATTATCACCCTTGCTTTTCTTCGGGCGATAATATATAATGGCATGATTATGATTTTGGATACAAACAAGTTAATGCTTGCTAAATGCTTTTGGATGTCGTTTATTTTTATTTCTGCCTTAATCAAAATGGGTTGAAAGTTTTACGTCGCTCTAACGGTGATCCACAACAGATGGTGGAGCCGAGCATAACCTGAAGATCATACCGGAATTATATTTTCGTATACAGACTTTAATTCGTTCAAAAAGCCTTGGATAGCCTCCATCTCGGCGATATGTTTTCGATTTCGAAATTTCGCAGAGCTTCTGTTTAGTTAGATATTTTTGGGGTCAAAATTTATGAGGCGATGAATTTTAAGAGATGAATTTGAAGTCGAACATACCATAAAAACTCCGGCAGTCCCACGCGCCGTCAGAACAAAAATGAAGGAATTAACTACAAATAGCAGGGGCATGTCCCAAATCGTGATTAACGAGCTTTAAACGTATGTTTATTTTTCAAGGTAGCAGAGGGAGTGTTGACATTACCCAAACAATGAAAAGCTACGGATGGGTCGGAGGTGAAGGCGGCACTGACTTCATGAGAGAAAAATAAAGCAATTGTTTCAACCCGGAAAGTGGCCGTATTGTGAGAGTCTTTGGCGCAAAAAGTGTGTAATTAGTATATCTAAAGTAAGATTTTATTACGATAGCTGCTGTTTAAAACGTAGTAGGAGATGCTTTTGTCTGACAACAAAGTTGAACGTTGGCGTTTCCAAATTTGAAGTCACGGTGAAGTGGAATTTTAATTTTTTGGCAATCGTAAATAGCATTAGATTCATGTTAAGGGGGTCTTCTCCCTCCTCCTCCTCCCTATTACACTCGCAACTACCCCATTGGTCACGACCCAATTTGGTAGGCAGAGCGATCATACACGCCAGAAGTTTCAACTTCTGGTTCCAACCGGACAGGACTTCAGAGTTACTGGATGCCGAGAACCCCTACACCTGGCTACAACATTTAGGACATCGGACAGATGAGACTTAGCAGGTGACTTGCGGGCATGATTACTTTCCATTAAACCATTTCAGAATTATTCAACGGAAGTTTTCATATTCCGGATCCGACATTCAGGCCCGAACATAGAGACCCAGGACGCCTTAGGCAGTTCAACAGCTTGGAGTCGGGACCCACTTCTTGGAAATTAAGCAAAAAAATGAACTCTACTTTTTAAACGTACTTTGTCTTTAGAAAATAGACAAAACGGTTTAGAAATGGAACCGATAAATACCAACATAATGTATACACATTCCAATGTTTAGTTCTACCACTTAGGCCCCCTGGCTGGGGCCCATTGAGAGTTCGGGGCCCTAGGCAAGCTGCCTAGTGCACCCAGGGGCGTCACGACTAGGGGGGAGGGGGGAGGCCCCCAATGTTGTCGGCCAGTCGGTAAAAAATTACCGAGTCAGCGCGAAGCGCCGCGATTTTTCGTCAAAATAGTTGATTTTCTTCATGAAAACAGTCGTATTTTCTGAAAATCAGCCGATTTTTTCTGAAAATCAGTCATTTTTTCTTCAAAACAGACGGTTTTCTGAAAATCAGTCAATTTTTTTCAAAACTGTCTTTTTCATGAAAACAGTCGTTTTTCTGCAAAAACAGTCGGTAAAAATTACCAGCCTCTGAGTGCACCTAGGCAGAAGTTCGACATTGCCTATACAGTCTCCTCGGAGTCGAGAGATGGAGAATCCAGAACATCGTTACCTGCTTACCTCCCGAACGGATGATCCAATTCGAATTAATAGTAGTTTGTTTTATCAGATACCATGGTATCTGATACCACGGTCTAAAGTCATTTTCGCAGGTACCGTGGTGTCTGATACCACGGTCAAAAGGCAATTTTGCAGTTATCGTGGAATCTGGCAAGTTACCGTGTTACCAAGTTACACAAGAGCCCAAGTCTGTGTCAAATTTGCGGGAAGAAGTTTGGGCACTTGTGATGTGAGCTGGATGCGAGTGGATATCAGGTTTTCTTTTGGGATGCCTTCTAACAGCGCAAATTCGGCAACTGCCGCTTTTGCAAAGTAACCGTAGTAACTAACACCCCGGTAACTGCAAAAACGACAGAATGTAGATCCGATTACCGTGGTATCAGATACCATGGTATCGGTAAAAACCCAACCATTGACACAAGGCACATATCAAAGTAAACTTTTACTTTGTTATACTGTACTCCGCTATAATCAAAAAGCGGGTAATAAATAAATAAATAAATAAATTCCCTAGACAAGCCACTTCAGACCGGATCAGGCGGTACGCAACGTTCCAAATGATTTTGCAGCTTCTGTTTCTGTTTCTATTTGTACCGTAAGCCGGTGACGTTGCATATAATCACTAGTTCTTTAAAGTTTAACTGACAAGCCGGTTTATTTTTACACCTTGGATGTGAACACACTGAATTATTTTGACTCGGCCAAGGGATTTTTATTATTTTTTCATCCTGGGTTCTAGTAGTGACATTTAGAATCTGCACTACTGGCCTGACAAGATAAAATTCACCCTGACAAGGAAAATACGAATTTCAACAAAAGCGAACATTTCAACGGCTAACGAAGTGAAGCTTAGGAAATATTCAACTCCAGATTGTAAGGTCACTTCTGAAGAAAACACGCTATAGCACGTGACAAAAAAACGCTACCGTTGTAGTTGCTAAACATGTTAAGCATAGAGGTAGCCTACAAACAAATAGACGTACCACAAATCCGAAAAAAAGTGCTTTCGATGAAATTCGATTATATCAAAAACGGAGCATCGAAGTGACGCATATTCGTTAGGTCTTCAAGCCTATTTAAGTCAACAAGTGATGAATACTTTAATTTTCGTATCTCACCCCCAGTTAAACTTTAAGTAAGAGAACTACATTCAAGTTATTCTCTTCCCAAAGTGCTTCACACTTCCTTGGTTCCGGTAGTTCACGGATTATGTTAATTGGCATAACCATCACCATAACGAAGAACCTGTGACCCGCATGAGCTTTGTCCTCATCGATATTCGTTACTGGTTTGGAAGATTGATTGATTGCTTCATTTCACATTTTTCAGGGTGGTGATTTTAACGTGTCGTCAACCTTTCGATTGCAGTGCGAACCAAAAATGGACGAGATCAACAGGTGGATATTAACAAATCCCTATCTGACCCCCCCCCAACCCACATGCAAGGATTTTCGCGCGTATTTCGGCAAAAAAAAAGTCGGTGCCAGCAATGAAAAAAGTCAGCAGAAATTAAGCCCGCTCCCCTCAAATTTGGGACACCAGACAATAGAGCTGAATCTGGCAAAACATAAAACAAAAAAATAACGCGAGACCATCGCTTGTATATCAGCAAGGTTGAAGGAGCTTGCATGCACGTAAGCCCTAATAAGAAGCAAGAAATAAGAAACAAAATAAAATCAGCAGTAATTTTATCATACCAAAATCTTTTCTCCTTTTTCAAACAAAAATGATTTTTGGGATCCCAAAACGTAAGTGGAGGGATCCCTACGACATCGCAAAAGTTGTCCGTCCGTCCGTCCGTCTGTACGCACGATAACTCTCGAAGGGATTGAGATATTTTGATGAAACTTGGTGGGAGGATCCCTTTGGGTCACAGTACAAGCAAGTTCGAAGACAGGCTCTGTAGCTCTATATTTGAGGGTGGGGGAGGGGTTTCAAATTTAAGGTCAATTTTTTTTTAAAGCTATTAAGATAGTTGATTTAGGGGTAAGGAGACATGATGAATCCGAATATGAAAGTTATTTTCTCACCGGACTACTAGTTCACCCGGAATTCGGCAAAAACCGGACACAAAAATTTTCGACCAAGTCTCGGCTACCCCTTTTCTTCAAATTAGTATAGCTCTGCGCGGGATAAGGCGCAGAGAGCTAGTGTGATCGAAGGTCCAAGGGGTTGGTACTTGGGAAAAGAGTAGGTGGTTGCGGGTTCTATAACAGTTGGAATGTTTAGAGGGGTTGACAACTTCAGTAGTAAGGTGCACACTGAAACCAAAAATAGGCCGATCCCAATTGTGAGACAAGTAGGGGACTTAGCTAATGGTATCATGGTCTAATAATAGGCTGTTAGACCATAATCATATTCGGCAACGAGGGGTTAGCAGTTTTATCTACTTGGTATACCTAGAATTTGTTTTCTGTGCTTTATAGGTACGAACAATTTGGTACCACGTCCATCACGAGGACATGGAATCGTAAGTAAGAATCGGTGGCTAGAATCTTTGGTGATGAGGGGTTGCCAACTTTTGCTAGTTGGTATACTTTTTATTTTTTGCCAGTGTATTTCATGGTAAGAACGATACGGTACCATGTCTGTCCCACGGGCCACTTTGTTGACGTACTAATCGCTGATCTAATAAAGGCATTCGACTACCTTGACCACCAAATCGTCATCAGTGAAGCAACCACAATGGGAGCCAGAAAATTCATCGTTCGAATGCTTGCGAGCTTTCTTACGGGTCGTCAGCAGTGCGTGCAGTTGAGTAAGGATAACATATCTGAACTCCTGTCAATATCATGCGGAGCACCCCAGGGTAGTCGCTTAGGTCCACTGGCCTTCACAATTGCTGTTAATAAGCTTATGGCGAACTTTTTTCACAGAGCTAAGTTTGCAGACGACCTAACGCTAGTGGTGCCCCGCTCTATCGCCACACTGGACGATCCGGGAAACTCACTGGAAGAGGTAACCAAGCAGCTGGCCTATGATTGTGGTCAGATGAAGCTAGGCATAAGTGAAGAAAAAAGCGTCGCCCTAAGAATTAACTTCACCAAACAAACTCCTCCTCCCCTCGAAGACGAGACACAATTCCTTGTGGTCAGCTCTGCAAAAATTCTGGGCATCACTATTAAAAGCAGCCTAAAATGGGATGACCATGTAAAAAACCTCGTAAAAAAGGGTCATTTCTGCTCAAATCCTTTGCAAGCATCAAAGATTTGGTCTCTCTACAGGTGAGCTTGTCACCTGTTATAAAACTTACGTCCGACCTGTGATGGAGTACGCCTGTGCCGTGTGGCATGCTGGACTCACAGTTCAGCAAAGCGAGAAGTTGGAAGGGATTCAGAAGAGAGCTTGCTGCATCATTCTTGGACAGAAATACGAGTCATATGAAGACAGCCTAAAGTCATTGCGTCTGCAAACACTCTCTGATAGGAGACACGAGCTCCTGGTGAAATTTGGCAAAAAATGTCTGGCTTCGGATGTGCACCGGTCCATTTTACCCCCTGTGACCACAAATCTGCAAGTTAAGGCAACCCGTAGCACAGACGCACCAAAGATACAACTGACGAAACCGCATGTAAAATCCACGGAGCGTTATCTCAATTCATTTGTTCCCTATTTTGTAAAGTATTTTAACGGATTAAAATCCTAAATTCTGAATTTAAATTGACATGTTTTGTATACGTTTGTTATCGGATTGTATTTTAAAATTGTAACATATATGTGATTATGATGTGATTATTTATGACCATGTATGACGATCCACCACTATTTTTGTAAAAAGATAAAAGGGAAATAAACGAATTATTATATTATTACAGGGAGATGGACTTGTAAGTAAGAGTCGGTTGCTAGAAGGCCTTCGCGAAGGGCTTGAAACTTGAAACTTGATCTGTTTCTAAATATTACAAGTAAGAGTATTGATCTATCAACATCATATATTAGATTTTTGGGATCCCATCGACACCTATGGTCTTGTTAGAATTGTTACGCTGCCATGAAGATTGATGAACATGAAATTTTGGACTTTTTGATCCAGACAAAAGGGGCTTTTAGAGATATGAGTTGCGTTTTTGCGGATACCATGGTATCTGATATACAGTCTAAAGTCGTTTTTGCAGTCATCGTGGTATCTGATACCACGGTCAAAAGGCGTTCCCTACCCCTGTATAAAACCTCTAATCAACTTCACGTAAAAAAATAATGTTAAATTACTTTTAACAAATTTCCGGGTTTGACTGGATGGATACGCTTTAGTTAAATTACTTCTTACTTCTCTAGTATGTATGTTTAATGCATAAACAGCCAGACCGAAAGCTAGACAGCGGATCATGAGTCATTCGTCTCCCCAAACACAAATAAGCCTTGATTGTGGCGCTATAGTGTAGCCTACATAGGACAAACTTAAATCCCGGCAGCAAGAAATAAGCTATTCCTGTAACAGGCTCGGCTTGCTAACGCTAAGAATTATATTAATTGTTTACATTTTTATTACAATATCTAGGCTACCGTACTACTGTTATTTTATGAAAGTTTGATATACCGAAGATTATGAAACATCCAAGATTGAAAAATGTTTACACTTTCAGAAGTGAGAAGTGAAGTCTTTACTTCTACA
This sequence comes from Branchinecta lindahli, assembly GCA_023053555.1. Lineage (NCBI taxonomy): Eukaryota > Metazoa > Arthropoda > Branchiopoda > Anostraca > Branchinectidae > Branchinecta > Branchinecta lindahli. The sequence continues at coordinate 19,659,464 of JAKZAO010000014.1, forward strand.
ACCTTGGAGAAGTGGGTGGGGGATCTTGTCGTGAGTGTGTGAGCCTTCTCCGTTTGTTCCCGATAGGTGCAATCGCGACTCATCTTCAAAATTATAGTTTAATGGATGGGTGCGCAAAAGTGTTCATCTCTGGATCACTCAACCTGCCGTGATTCTTCATAGTTTCTCGGGTTGCTCGGAAGTGCGAATGCTTTAGGAATAATGCACGTCCTAAGTTGGTAAGTGCAAATAAGGATAAAGTTGCGCATCAGTAAATGGATTTAAGTAAACAAAGAATAAAACCAAACTAAAGTCCATTCGTAAGCGCAAAAATGATGATATTGTGGAATCACAAATAATCACACGTAATCAAAAATAAACAAACAATAATGCTACAGGACAAGAAACAAGTCTGTGTAAAAGATAGAAAATAAGAAATGGGCCAGTGGAATTTACGACTATAACTACATAACATTGTTTTCTTAGAAATAATCTGAACTATAAGTTTGTTCCAGGGAAACGAGGCAAGCTAGGAATTTTAACTCGTCAGTTTACAGCCCTAGTATCAGGCGCTAAAGTCTATTTGACAACCTCAAATCACGGCAGAAAAAGATAAGCTATTCCTCTAACACGCTAGGTTTTTATCTCAGGCTTTCTTCAAGGAACTATATTTTTTGTTTTACAATCTTGTTCGAATATACGCTCACTGAATTCTAAGGCAGATAGAATATTCAGTTCGGCTACCCCGCTGGCCAAACATTACTGAGTTTACCTCCTCATGCGCTGACAACCATCACATAAGGAGGGTTTTCGCAAGCTGGAAGGGAAAGCCATAATCACATTACGTTGGTTTTCCAACTTCTACGAAACTTCCTGAGCTTCCCTTGGCAGTTTTCGTCCTCTGAACTAAATATTTGGTATTAATTATTTCTTTCGATAAAATGTTGATATTTTTATTTCATATCCGCCGTACAATCTGCCAAATTTTCAAGAAGGAAAGGTGCATGTGCATCCCCTATAGTAGGCTATCGTGCACTGTTTGACCCACTAGATAATTCATGAGCGGACGAAATTTACTCAATCACTGTCATGAAGGGTTGGTAATTTTTCTGTTAGTTGGGAATAATGTTGGCTGACGTTAGAATTTTCAGAAGAAAAACGCACGGTATTGTTTACAATAATCATCCATGGCCATTGGTAATGGTTTCTCCCCTATTCTACGCCATATAAATTATCTCCTTTAAAGTTTAACTAAAAAGCCAGCTTATTTTTGTATCTTGGACTTTGGTACATTGAATATTGACTGTGCTAAGGAATTTTTATTAGATATTCCCTCAGTCCAAGGTGACTGCGAATCATATTTGACAATGCAAAACAGGTACATCCGCTACATTTTATTTGAGCTATATTTCGGCCCTTAATATCCGAAAAATATCCGAAATATAGCTCTAATATAATGTAGCTGATGTATCCGTTTTGCATTGTCTAATTTCTTATTTTTTCATCTTGGGCTTCATCTTGAGTAGTGAAGTTCAGAATATGCACTGTTCCCGACACCACTACGCAGATAATTTAAATTTCATCAAAAGCGTGCATTTCAACGGGTAATGGCGAGGCTCACGAAATGCTCAGTTCCAGATTGTAAGGTCACTTACGAAGAAAGACCGCATTGGCGTGTTACCCCCAAAAAATTTATTAATCGGCACTCCCGTTGCAGCTGCTAAGAATTCCAAGCAAACATATTGAGGTACCACAAGTCCACAAATCCGAAAGAAAAAGTTATTTCGATGAAAATGGATTATATGAATAGCGGAACAAAAAAAAACGCAATTTCAACCCAATTTAAGTGAATAAGTGATGGTGACTCGACTGTCGTATCTCAGCCGTGTTCGGTTAAACTTTTACTTTATACAAGTTTACGCGGTAGGTGCAGAAAGCTACGATTCGGAAAGGTTTCTGGAGGTTTTTCGACGCGCTCTGCTCCTTGAAAAGCGATTCCAAAAAGCAGTTCCGATTATATAGCTAAATTTCCCCTAAAACAGGACTTTCTAAAATTTGCCTAATTTACAAGTGTATCTTATGTCCGTAAAAGCATACGGAAACAAAGATCGATTTATCGAAATCTACTGGTACACTCCCCCCACGGGCTAATCTGAGCAAAAACCTAACGAGTTCTAAAACTCACGGAACCTCAAGAACTTGCCTTCGGCTGCTTGGTACTCATCATTTTAAATTTATATGATCAACTACTTTTTGTTTAGGTTTAATGGAAGTTATCTTGCTATCACGTGCAAAAGCCCAGATAACGCGTCCTATCGAAATTTGAGGTTTTAAATCTCATCCGCCACGAAGTCAAATTATCCTCTAAAGATAGTGACAATAAAACGTATAAGAAATACGTTAAATTCCGCCAAAATAGCGAGGAAGAGATGTAAAGACAAGAAAGTTTACAGTGAAAGTTTGTTTTCAAAGTAGCCTAGACGGTATCAGGGCTGCCACAAGTTTAGAGGCTTGGAAATAGGGACTTAGGGACTTTTTCAAGCCGAAAAAGGGACCTATAGGGACCTAAGGTCACTGCTACTAAACCTGGAATACACAGTGTTAGGATCCTATTTGCACTTTAATTGCTAGGATCAGAGGACTTATGGTTCGAAGTTTTGATGCCTCTTTAACGAAATAGGCTATGGCTCTTAGATTTGGGCCGACGAGGAGAAAAGAGGGAACTTCCGGGTTTCCACTCAGTTTCAATAGCTTTTTTCGCGACTAAACCAGTGAAGACAATAAGTCACTAGCCTGTATTCGTGCCGAGTGAGCAATGTTTGATGATTGGATTTTTCACCAGAATTATTCATCTGACGAATTTGGGGGGAGTCGAAGGGGGAACCGGAAATTTGTTGACACGCTTATATAGAGTGGAGTGATCAGGATTAAACTTGGTGGGAAGCATAAGCAAAAGCCCTAATTACATCATTAAAAGAACTGGACCGGGTTTGGGCACTGGGGGGGGGATTCCGGTGATCCAGAGTTAGTATTAGCTAGGACGACGAAACTTCGCAGGATAATCGGTGATCCGACCAGATTAACTTGGAAATAGTCAGTTCCCCGATACGACCATCGTGGAGGGAGTGGAGAGAGGGGGAATTTGGCTACATTTAAAACTCAGCTTAAACCAGTACAGATTTTACAGAACCGTGCTTTAAAGATTTTGCGAACTTATTTACCATCACCGTCATCACTTCCTGGGGTAAGTCAAACGGAAACCCTCTATATTCTGATTAATATTTTGCCCGTTTCTGAACTATTTAATTTTGCGTCGTTCCGTTGCCAGCTTCCATCATATTTCCATTCAAATGATTTCTTTCCTTGCCCACTAAAGCACCAGTACGATAACCGTCATAAATGGAAAATCCGAAGTCAAAGAGTACCTTCAGAGAGGTTTCGTTTTTCTCCATCTTATTCTGTTTTGAATTCATGGCAAATTTTATTTCCTAAAACTGATTCTAAAAAATTCCTTCGAAATATAAAAAAAAAAGCTTTCTCAAATTCTCATTAATAGATTTAAGAATAAATAATTAACAGTTAGAGATTTCCTCTGGTGATGCTGGTTTTCAGTTACCCTTCCCTCATTTTTGTTTGGATTGATTTCGCTTCGTGTTGGCAGTGTCGTGCGATGATTTTGTTTTACTGATTTTTATTAAAGGGTTTGGACCATTGGATGTTTTTCTTCTCTCCGGTTCAAACCCTGAAATAATTGTAAGTGCAGAGTATCTTATTTTTAATGTTTATGTATCAGTTAGAGTTAAGAATAAACAAGAGCTGGAAGCTCATATGGCACTTGCAAGGCTGGGTCAGAGTATGAAAGTAGGAATTCGTCAATTCGTGGGTTTCTTTTGATCATTTGTAAGCAAAGCCCTTGAGATAAGAATGACCATGGGTCCTTGGAAATCTTGAGACTGTATCGTTTGTCAATGCATTTGGCTGTGCGCACTTTAAAAGCGCCAGAAAATCATCTGAAATCAAAACTCTTGAAGCAAAAAAGATGATCACCAGGAGCACGAAAATGTATATTTTTACTCAAAAGTATTGTTTGTACTTTAAGGAATTCAGTTGTAAGCAAAACCCTTGAGGCAAAAATGATCATGGGCTCATACAGAACGAAAATGTATATTTTGCTTAAAAGTATTTTTTGTACTTTGCGGTTAGCATTAGTACTTTAGGATGGTCGGATCTGGGAACTAACTATTTCTAAGCCAATCATGTCAAGTCTCTAATTTTCAAGCCAAGTTTCATCGTCCTAGCATGTCTGGAGGTACCTTGACTAACCGGAATTCCGGACCCCCCTAACTCCCCCACAATGCCCGAATCCGGTCCGGTTCTGTCACTGATCTACATAGGGCTTGTGCTTGTTCTTCCCACCAAGTTTCATTCCGATCGCTCCACTCCAAGCATGTCACAAGGTTTCCGGACCCCCCTCCGACCCCCCCCCCCCAGCTTCATCGGATCCGGTCCGGACTTGAAATGGGACATCCGAGACATGTGGTCTTTCTACATATCGAGTTTCATTATGATCCGATCACCCGTTCGAAAGTTATACATACCTCAAGATTCCGGATTCCCCCTCCCTCCACTCCCCCACGATGGTCGGATCGGGAAGCTGACTATTTCCAGGTTAATCTGGCCGCGTCCCTGATTTGCCTGCCAAGTTTCATTGTCCTAGCCCACCTGGAAGTATCTTAACTCCGTATGACCGGAATTCCGGAACCTCCCTCCAACTCCCCCCACAGTGCACGAATCCGGTCCGGTTCTGTCAATGATGTACCTAGGGGTTGTGCTTGTTCCTCCCACCAAGTTTCATCCCGATCGCTCCACTCTAAGCGTTTAACATGATTTCCGGTTCCCCCTCCGACCCCCCCCCCCACATTCATCGGATTCGGTCCGGACTTGATATGGGACATCTGAAGCATGACGTCTTTCCAAATATCAAGTTTCATAAAGATCTGATCACCCGTTCGAAAGTTATGCATGCCACTAAATTCCGGATTCCGGCTCCCCTCCCTCCCCCCACGATGTTCGGATCGGGAAAGTGACTATTTCCAACTTAATCAATTGGGGTCCCTGATATGCCTGCCAAGTTTCATCGTCCTAGCCTATGTGGAAGTGCCCGAACTAGCAAAACCCGGACAGACAGACCGACCGACCGACAGACCGACAGAAATTGCGATCGCTATATGGCACTTGGCCGAAGGGCAAGTGCCATAAAAACCTTGAACCTTGAACCTGAATCCTGAGTTATGTATAACTTTCGAACGGGTGATTGGATCTTAAAATCGATATTTGGAAAGAACTCATGTCTCGTATATCCCGTTTCAAGTCCGGACCGGATCTGATGAATGTGGGGGGGGGGGAATACAAGCAAAATGACAGGTCTCGACAATAAGTTCACAGCTTCGAGCCATAATATTAGCTTCGAACTTTATCTGCACTGTAAGTGTTTAAAGCGTCAAGAAAGCGACACAGCATTTCTTTAAGAGAAAATACACCTTTTAATGATCCTAAAAATTGTGCAGCTTCGTAGCAGAGATATGGTCGGGTCAACGCTTGGATTGGTCAGGTCCTCCCCCCACTAGAATTCAAGGTTAGCTACCCATGCACCTATCGGTAGCATAATACTTCAGATTGTAGAAACAGTTAAAAAAATAAAGGCTGGATATCTCTGTCTGTGATGTTAAATTTGAATGTGCGTTGTATTTCTTGTGATTGCAGTCAGCCTTATTGGAGCAAACTAAAGTGACTCTGACTCTTCTTCAAAATAGGAGAAATGTAAGAATTTTAATCAGGAAAAACTTTAAAGGGACCTGAGGACTGATTTAGGGACCAATAGGGACCAAAGACTGATTTAGGGACTTGCAGGGACTTTAGGGACTTTGTGGCAGCCCTGCGGTATTTGTTGTCAGTTATATGAAAACCTTGAATTCATTTTCTAAAACAATATATGATTTTCTAATTTGATTACTGGATACAACATCCACGAGTGGAAAGTGAGTTACGTCTTTCGACAATGCTAGGAGTCTGGTTTCACGTAGAAATAGCTATAAAACCTGGGCATTGACGATATAAATAATAATTTAAAGGAGATTTAGGTTAAGAAGTAGGCTACTATAATTGTGTTGCGAGAGCAACACTTTGGTTTTGTCGTTTTTTTGTGTTTTTTTTCCTCGCACCCCGATTTCAGCTTATTCCTAGAAAGTGGTAAGCGTCTAACCTCTGAGGTTTTTACGGAAAGTGTGGACCTTATGCTGGATTGATGAATATGACATCACTTTTTGGAAAGCTTCGTAGAGCTCTTGCCTGGGGCAAAAAATGATGGTTTTCCCTTGTACACGAGCCACAGCCTATAGTGTGTGAAGTGAATTGGAGTTTTATAGCCTATGTCAGAGAGGACTATTTGAAGTTATGCAAACCATGTTTCTGCTTTCGAGTGGAAAGCTCCGGGCACCAGTTTCAGACTGAAGGTGGACTAAAATCTACAAGTGCTAAATATGTGCGGCAGTTCACCGGCCCCACAGCCAATACATCTTCTTTGAATGATAAATAGAACAAGAGCTGTAAGTTCATATGGCACTTGCGTGGGTTGAGATGTATTATTTGATTAAAAGTAATTTTCGACTGCGCGGTTCAGATGCGCACTTTAAGGAAGCTAGAGAAAAAGTATTTTATCGTAGAACTTGGCTGTAATGATGCACACTTTAAAGGCACTAGAAATTCATCTGTAAGGAAGACCCTTGAGGCAAAAACGATATCAGGCTCTTAGGGATCATTGATATATACGTATGATCAAAAGTATTTTTTTTTCGCTAATGCGGGTAAAATGCGCACTTTAAGGGTGCTAGAAATTTTTTTTTTTTTGCAAAACCCTTGTGGCACAAATGATCATAGGTTGAGATGTATCGTTTGATAAAAAGTACTTTTCGACCTTGCGGTTAAGATGCACACTTTAAGGGAGCTAGAACTTCATTTGTAAGCAAAACCCTTGAGGCAAAAATGATCATGGACTCATGGGGATCATGGAAATGCATATTTTGCTTAAAAGCATTTTTCTTAATTTGCGGTCATGATTGGTACTTTAGGGAATGGTCGGATTTGAAAAGTGGCGATTTCTAAGCCAATCTTGTCGAATTTCTAATATTCCAGCCAAATTTCATCGTCCTAGCACATCTGGAAGTACCTTAACTCGCGATCACCGGAATTCCGGACCCGCCCCTCAAACTCCCCCCACAGTCGCCGGAGCCAATCCGGTTCGGTTTTGGACTTGTTTGTTATTCCCACAAAGTTCCATCCCGATCTCTCCAGTCCAATCCGGTTACGTATTCCCCCCCCCCCCCCCAATTGTTGTCGGATTCGGTCCGGACATGAAAAAGATCACCACAGGCCCTCTGTTCAGTTATTAAATTTCACTCGAATCCGATCACCCGTTCCAAAGTTACGCATGGCTAAATATTCCGGATTCCCCCTCCCTCCGATCCCCCCACGACTATTGGATCGAGTGAATTTTTATTTACAAGTTAGTTTGATCGGGTCCCTGATACGCCTCCCAAGTTTCGTCGTGAAAATCCCAAAAACTGTCATCACCAGAATTCCGGGAAAATCCCCTCCACCCCCCCCCCCCCAAGTGTCCGGGTCCAGTCCAAACGTGTACACGATTTATATGGAGCAGATTCTTGTTCTTCCCAGCAAGTTTTACTCCAATCCCTCCACTATAACCGTCTCTCGAGATTTCCGGTCTTCCCCCCCCAACTCCCCATAGCTGTCGAATCCGGTTCGGACTACAAATGGAAGATCAGAGATATGTCATTCATTCAGGTATTAAGTTTCGTCCCAATCCGATCACCCGTTCGAAAGTTACACAACACTCAATTTTCCATATTCCCCCGCACTGAATCACATATACAAACCCCTTTGACCCTCGAATGCACTAGCTCTTTCCGATGTTAACAGAGTGATCCCATGCAAAGAGTGACGTCACGCCGCGCGCAGACCTACTAGTGAGAAGAAAGGGGTAGGGGTTTTACAAAAACTACTAAATTCTCAGGATTCCCCGGCCCACCACTCCCCCCCAGATGGTCGGATCGTGAAACTGATTATTTCCAGGTTAGTTATATCGGGTCCCTGATATGCCTGCCAAGTTTCATCGTCCTAGGACATCTGGAAGTACCCTAACTCGAAAACAGTGGACCGCCCGACCGACCGACCGACCGACCGACCGACCGACAGACCGACCGACCGACCGACCGAAAAGCGATCGGTATATGGCACTTGAGCGGAGCTGCAAGTGCCATAAAAATTTACAGAACAGAAAAAGTGGCATTTTCCCACGGGTCCGAAAGTGCCGCCATCTATTGTTTCTACATATTTCGGTTCGTGACTTCTGCTGAGTTTACAATCCATTTCTTACACTTGGTATTGAAGAAGAGAAATGGTATCGCACACACCTCTTAAACTTTAGAAGTTCTCTCACTGCTGAAGAAATTACAGCTTATCCTTTGCTCTTTTCTAAGTGGTGATATTAGAAAGTTGGCCTACGGCAAAAAAGTCAACTTTTGAACTAATACAGTCCTAATTCTGTCTCATATAGTATGTCTAGCTACGGAATTGTAAGCGTCAGAAATTCCTACCCTTTACCTGCACTGTTCCGTTTTGCAACGACGACGTTTTTACCACCTTCAGGGCCGAGCCGAGTTCGCCGAGTTTCCAAGCAGAGCAAACTTCCAATATCTTTCAAAACTATAAAAAATCACGGTATGAGGATATCAAAAAAAAAATTATTTATTTATTTTGGAAGGCTTGGTAGGCCGACAGGTTCATCTGGTGTTTCGGACTACTTTTCGTCCGTAAAGAAGTTAGATCGGAAGCATTCTAGCTAGTTCAAAACCTGGGTCGGTACGACCGTTGGATCATCTAGTGGCGAGATACCAAAACACACACGAACAAGGTCAAAGTAGATGTTAACAAGAAAATCAGACGAAAAAAAACAAATTTAGTATATTATGACTTAAATGTAGCTAATTAATTGACAGTAGCCTAACTATTTCATCCGATAAAATAATTTGTTGCGTTTTTTCTGTCATTTCTGCATGAAGATATATTAAAAGATTAAAAAATATGTCTCCTGAGCTAGTCAATGTATTTGAGCTAGTATCACCTAGTAGTGAGCAGCCGAAATTAACTGACTTGTTGCTGAACAATGCTGGTTGAAGTTAGGATTTTGCAGGGGGAAAAATTACAGTTATGTTCATCTATACTTTTTCCCAGAGATGTAGTCTTGAATCTTGGTCTTGGTCTTAAGACCAGTCTCAAGACCGATGCTGACAATCTTGGTCTTGGTCTTAAGATCAGTGGCTAATTCTTGGTATTGGCTTTGTTCTTGCGCTTCCGGTCGTCAATACCTATCTTGGTCTTTAAGACCTAACCTGGTCTTCAAGACCCTAATTACAGCTGGATTAATTTCGGAACTTTTCATAATGTTGCAAAGCAGGAAAAGGTTAATAAGGGATTGCGTCATTAGGAACAGATTTTGAAGGTCAAGACATTAGCGGATCAAAATTATTATCTGTAGGGCTATTCATCGCGATCATTGATATATAAGCTAAGGCTTGACTTGAGTCGGTTTAGTTACAAAATAATGGCTATCAAGGAACCATCTGTAGTGAAGTATGCGTTTACCAACTGACAGTAGAGGGGTTTCTTCTATTGTTGTAAGGTAATCATGCAGTATGTTAACATATGTTTTGATTGTTAGCTACGTGAAATATGGACAGGGATGAATGGTGGTTACAGAAATGTTACATTTTTTCTAAGATCCAGTCAACATTATGCGAAGCAGACAGAGGAAAGCATTATCCTTCAAATTATACGGATCAACTTCTAACACTTAGTTTATTTAGCGGGTCCGAAATGATTCCGGTCCATCTTAATCATTGACTGAATGCTATCAGAAATGACGATGAAATAGTAGAATTATGTAAATAACCATCTTCCGCTTTCTATTCATACATCAGCCACTTTTCGGTCGGTCTGTACGTCAGGCCACTGTTCTCGAGCTAGGGTACTTCCAGATGTTCTACGACAATGAAACTTAGCAGGCATATCATGGACCCGATCAAACTAGCTTGGATATAATCATTTGCCCGATCCGACCATCGTGGGAGGAGGGGGAGACGGTGGGTCCGGAATTTAGGGGCATGCATAACTTTCGAACAGGTGATCGGATCTTAATGAAACTTGATATCTGGAAAGACGTCGATGTCTCAGATGTCCCATTTCAAGTCCGGACCGAATCCGATGAATGTGGGGAGTGTCGGAGGGGGGAACCTGAAATCTTGTGTCACGCTCATAGCGGAGCGATCGGGATGAAACTTCGTGGGAAGCACAAGCCACAGGTATGCCATTTATAGAACTGGACCGGATTCGTGCACTGTGGGGGGAGAGGGGGGTTCCGGAATTCTGGTGATCCAGAGTTCAGTTACTTTCAGATGGGCTAGAAATGAAACTTGGCAGGCAAATCAGGGACCCGACGAGATTTACCTGGAAATAGTCAACTTACCGATCCGACCTTCGTGGGGAGGTGGAGGGAGGGGGAATCCGGAATCATGAAGTATGTATAACATCTTAACGGGTGATCGGATTATAATGAAACTATACATTTAGAAAGACCACATGTCTCGGATGTCCCGTTTCAAGTCAGGACCGGATCCGATGAATGTGGGGGGGTCTGAGGGAGATCTTGACAAATTGGCTTAGAAATTGTCAGTTCCCAGTATCGTTTCCAATTAAGTACTAACCGTAACCGTAAAGTACAAAAAATACTTTTAAGCAAAATACACATTTTCGTGATCCTTATGAGCCCGTGGACATTTTGCCTTAATGGTTTTGCTTACAACTGAATTCATTAAAGTACAAAAAATACTTTAGAGTAAAATATAGATTTTCGTGCTTCCGATGAGCTCATCGTCTTTTTGCTTCAAGAACTTAGATTGCAGATGAATTTCTACCGCCCTTAAAGTGCGCATCGTCACAGCCAAATGCATTACCGAACGATACATTCTCGCGATCAATGGACCCATGATTATTCTTATCCCCAAGGGTTTTGCTTACACATGATCACAACAAACCCACGGATTGACAAATTCCTACCTTCATCCTCTGACCCAGCCTTACAAGTGCCATAACTTTTTTTTTTCAGTAATATCCCTTAGTTAGGCTGGAAACGGAATTCCTCACTCAATATAGTAAAATAGACTTTCTTGGTCTTGGTCTTAAGACCAAAGCTGAATTCTTGGTCTTAGTCTCAATACCAGAGCTAAAATCTTGGTCTTGGTCTCAAGGCCGGTAAGAAAATCTTGGTCTTGGCCTTGGTATTGACGTTTTGGTCTTGTCGACATCACTGCTTTTTCCTTCCCATTTGTTACGGCGCCATATCAATATGCGCTACATATGTTCAACTGACCCTGAATGATGAATCTATGGGGTCTATCCCCTCTAGGAGGTATATTTATTTTGGGACCGTATTTGTTTCTGCTTAACATGACTGACGGCTTTTAGAATAATTAAAATCTCATTCCATCTTTTCTTATCATATCTTCTAGCTTGCGGAGCAGAACGATATCCTTATTGGTTTACAACAAACTGAAAGACCCCTCAAGCCTTAGTTACTCTGATAATATTTGCCAACGACCCTACAATTAGGACTGAAAAACAGACTGTATCTTCCGCAACTAGTAATTTAACCACATTACTAATAAGAGTCAATTGGAGACACGAACCCTGGACCTTCTGTCCTTGACATAGAAACTAATCTGTTATGTAAATTATGTACGGAACACACCAGTCTGTTTTTGGCACTTCGACAAATTTCTGATTCAAATTCAAGTACTCTTTTTAGCATACACGGGGGAAGGGGCGGGCAGTTTAGAGTCATAAATGATTAACTGAGTCAAATAATTATGCGGCAATTATAATGATATCGCACACGGGAGATACTTTAGAACGAAATCAGCAATGCAACAACAACGACCAGAACTTGTTACGCATGGGGAATGAGGTATCTGGCCTATGCAACATCATGGCTTCGTCCCCGGTGAAGGTCCCTGAAAAATGATCCCACGCAAAATGTATCACACAATGTCCTCACAAACAAGACCAAAGGTTTCAATGGGATCCCAAAATCGAATATTTATCGGGCTTCTTAATCAGACCATCGGTCCTTGTAGATTTCCGGTCTTCGCCCCACCCGCATAAGCATGTTGGCTATACCATAACTTATACCTAATCAACCGCTTGGAAATGTAAACAGTGATACTGATGTTTGGCAGATTACGGCAAACGAGTAATCCGCTGGGAAAACCAAGAACATATGGATTCAGGATGTATCTGTAGCCTCACTTCAAAGTTCCAATCAACTTACGAAAATTTAGTTAACAAAAGGATTGAACATGTCTCCTTACCCCTATATCTAATCTATAACCAGGAAAAAACTCCTTCTACCAAATTTCCTGTTTGACCGGATTCCGGGCGAACTACTTGTCCGGCAAGAAAATAAAGTTCAAAAGCGGGTCCAGCATGTCTCCTTACCCACGCACCGAATCTCACCTGTCTCGCCAGCTTCACAAAAAGACTTTTACTTTCACAAGATGTCTGGTTGCGGCCAGATTCTGGCCGAACCACTTGTCCGGCAAAAAAAATAAAGCTAACATACGGATTCCCTCCACTACCCCTAAATATATCTACGAAGACGACCTGTACACAAAGAATTCACACACCACGTTTGAACGAATATCTCAACCCCTTCGGGCTTCGACAGTTATTGTGATAACAGACGAAGGATGGACGGGGGGTCGGGCGGACAGACGGACAACTTTTACGAAGTCATATGTGATCCGTCACTAAGTTTTGTAATACCAGTAAGGTTCCCAAGCGAACAGAGCCTACTATTACATTTTACTAGTGATCTAATTTCACCCGCGGACGATCGTAGACGCCGAAGCTTTTGGTTGAGAACTTTTCTTGACGGGGTGCACTTTGTTTGGGGACATTTCCAGAAGGGGAAATTTTAGGTCGGAGGCCTTTTGGGGGAATATATTTCCCATCCCTACATTAAAATGTATAACTGGGACAAGGCAATGCAGATTTTGGTCAGCAAAACACGTAGGCAATATAGAATGACAACGAAGTTTTATTCAACCGAATGTACTTTCAAAAGCCTCAGCTGCCCAGTTCTCCATGTTTTGCAGATCCACAAAAAAACTAAGTGCCATAATTCTGATGTTCCATAGTAGCATGTGGGTAAAACAAAACAAAATAAAAAATTTCTGGCCAAGATTTATAGTTTTCTATGGGTCATTCAGCCAAGCTTAACCCAGTATATACCTAAGTAGCCTGCATTTGTTGCCCAAGATTTTCCCAAAAAGACAAAGAATTTTGGCAAATATCTTTCACGCATCATTCAGCCTACCCTTACCCTAATGCACAAGACAAGTGGCCTACTGTTTTTGCCCGAGTTTCCCCGCAATTCGAATTAGCTGTCAGGCTTTCACGGATCAATCAACCCAGCCTTATCCTGGTACCCAAGTGGTCTACAGTTTTTGCCCGAGTTTTTGTTCCGAAAGGCCAAGATTTACAGCGAATTAAAAACGACAACAGCGTTGTCAGTCTTCCATGGATCATTCAACCCAGCCTTACCCTAGTACCTAAGATGACTACAGTTTTCGCCCGAGTTTTTTCCGGAAGGCCAAAATTTACAGCAAATTTAGTTGTCAATCTTTCACGGATCATTCAACCCTAGTACCCGTGGCCTACGATTTTTGCCCGTGGTTCTCCGAAAAGAATGAACACATTCGAAGAGCAATCAAGCCTATCTTCGCCTAAGCCTGCAACCTATCAAAAATAGCGATAAATAGAGGACCAACGCTGCTATTACCCAGTCAGGCCTAGTCAAAGGTTGCCATCTGACAAGAAAACAATGTGGTGTGAAGTTCACTTTAGGAACCGATGTCAGCTGGTGCCAAAGAGCATGGATGATAGCCGTTGGAATAAACAAAATAGATGATGTATGTTTTTGACATTCTCCGAGAGGCAAGGAAATGTCTTCGACAAAGAATCCATCCGCAAGTACCCTACGAGGCGGAAATCATCATAATTGTATAAAGGAATATAGTGATTGAACTGATTAAAGTAAGCCAGACAGTCTTGGAAAGTTCTACCACTACTGGAGATAATTTGAAGCGGGCGCTTATTAGATCCTGACCCATTTTTCCTCCTTAATTAGTCGATCTATTTTTGCTTCGGTGTTGAACTCTAAGAAACACGGGAGCTAAAAACGCTTGAAGTCATAGAATTCTGAACCCGTGTTAGGATGCGAAATAGATGCGCACCATAAAACGACTTGTGACGAACACGGGTTGAGAATCGCCAGCCTGAAAACGCAACTTCCTATTTGCTTCTGCTGCGATTTACTCTTTCTAAGACCCTCTGATCTTCTGCGGCAGCCGTATCAACGAAGGGAGAGCAGTTTTGAAAACAGCTCTGTTGTCGGATAAATAAACAATACAAGAGCTAGAAGCTCATGGCAATTGTAAGTCTGGGTCAAACGATGAAAGTAGGAATTAGCCGATTCGTGGGTTTATTGTGTTCATCTGTAAGCAAGACCCTTGAGACAAGAATGATCATGTATCCTTGGAAATCACGAGAATGTAGCCTATCGTATGGTAAAAGTATTTTATTTTTGCACTAAGCTGTGATGATGAGCACTTTAAGGGAGTTAAAAATTAATGTGTAATCAAAGCCCTCGAGGCAAAAATGAATATGTACCGTTTGGTCAAAAGTTTTTTTTTTCACTTTGCGGTTAAAATGCGTACTTTAAGGGAGCTAGGAATTCATTTCTAAGCAAAACCCTTGAGGCAAAAGTGATCATAGTCTCACGGGATCATAAAAATATATCTTTTGCTTAAAAGTATTTTTTTGTACTTTCCAGTTGAGATGAGTACTTTAAGGGATGGTCGGATCTGGGAAGTGACGATTTCTAATCCTTTTCAAGTCTTTAATGTTCAAGTCAAGTTTCGTCGTTCTAAAACATCTGGAAGTACCTTAACTCGCGATCCCCGGAATTCCGGACCCCCTCCCTACAACTCCCCCGCAGTGCTCGAATCCGGTCCGGCTCTGTCACTGATGTGTCTCCGGCTTGTGCTTGTTCTTCCCACCAAGTTTCATCCCGATCACTCCACTCTAAGCGTGTCACAAGATTTCCGGTTTTCCCCTCCAACCCCACCACCACATTAATCGATCCGGTTTGGACTTGATTTGGGACATTTGAGACACGACGTCTTTCCAAACATCAGGTTTCGTTAAGATCCGACCACCCGTTCGAAAGTTATACATGTCTCAAGATTCCGGATTCGCCATCCCTCAACTCCCCCCACGATGGTCGGATCGGGGAGCTGACTATTTCTAAGCCAATCTTGTCAAGTCTCTAATGTCGAAGTTAACTTTCACCGTCCTGGCACATCTAGAAGTAGGCTACCTTAAAACGCGATCACAGGAATTCCAGACCCCCCTCCAACACCCCCCACCCAAGTGCCCGAAGTCGGTCCGGTTTTGTCACTGATGTATCTAGGGCTTGTGCTTGTTCTTCCCACCAAGTTTCATCCCAATCGCCACACTCTAAGCGTATCACAAGATCTCCGGCTCCCCCCAGATTCGTCGGATCCGGTCCGGACTTGAAATGGGATATCTGAGAAACGAGGTCTTTCCAAGTATAAAGCTTCACCAAGATCCGATCACCCGTTCGAAAGTTATACTTGCCTCAAGAATCCGGATTCCCCACCCCCCACTCCCTCACGGTGGTCGGACCGGGGAAGTGACTATTTCCAAGTTAGTTTGGTCGGCTCCTCTGATATGCTTGCCAAGTTTCATCGTCCTAGCATTTCTGGAAGTACTCTAACTGGAGAACAGTGGACCGACAGACCGACGGAAAAGTGATCGGTATAAGGCACTTGAGCGAAGCTGCAAGTGCCATTACAAGACTGAGAGGCTTTACTAATTTTGTCAAAGTAGTTAGCTCAACTAGCAGTTTGGTCACTCCCACATAAGCTAGGAAACCTTCCTTTCCCGGATTCGATCTTCCGTGTGGGTGGATGGTGGGGGAATCCGGGATATTATGACACGCGAAAGTTGAGAAATGGTTTCCTCTTTGAGTTAAACCAAGAACAAATAATCTGACAGACCCTTCGTCTCCCTACCTCTGTAATATGACCATGCGGAGTCGAATAAATTCCCCATACCCTGTCCGCTACGAATGAGTGGAGTTTAATATCTTCACGCCACATCACGTTTCTTTACCTCTACAAATAGTTAAATCGCTGTGAAGCGCCCAGTGAGGAAAACTAGCATTCAAACCTGATTGGCTCTAAGCACGTGCTCCAGAGCGGGTCAGCGCGCGTCGAGTACGCCTCCTGCAAGCAATCTTCAATATTTTTTCTGCAATAAGCAACGGCGAAGACAGAAGAGGAGTAAAGAGGAGTAAACGTGGAGTAAACGTAGAGGAGTAAACATCAGCTGAAAGCTAGAGTAAATACCTCTAAGCCTCTAGGTTCGCTCAGTTTTGTCGGGGTATTTATAGTCGCTGCATGTGACTGAAGACCGTAGTTCTATCTGATTATTTGTTCTTGGTGAAACTTAATGGACAGGGTGTAAGCATATGCTCTAGATGTGCCATATATCTGTCTGAATCGTACGTCAGCAAGGTGGGGTTGGTGGAGGGGGGTCTCAGATATTTTTGCGACACCCGTAGGGACCAAACCAGTTGAGCAATTGGGGTAAAAATGGTACGATACAAAGGTCACAAACCCTAGGTCTGTCAAGTGTTCCAAACCTCCGTGGACGGAGCTGGAAGGGAGTACCCGACATTTATCGAAAACGCTATTTTCAATACGAACGGGTGATCCGACCCCAATGAAATTTTATGGCGATAGGAGCAAATACCCCAGATGTGGCATTCGTGAGTCTTCACAACATCCGTCCACGGTGGAAGAAGTTGGAGGGGAGTCGCGATTTTTTTTTTCACAATAGGGAGCAAACTAGTTTTTATGGTCATAGCCCTTGTTTGTTCGTTTTTATGACAAAACGGGTAAAGCGTCAGGCAAAAGAAAAGAAAGAAAGCCAAATTTCAAACTTCCCGAATTGTATGAAGTTTTCACTGTCACTGATATTGTTGCGAGTTCAAATTACGCTCGAGGAGCATTTTATTTTTCAGTTCATTATTATTACAGAAACACTGAACATTTTTACCATGAACTGTTGCTGCCAGATGTCTTATGCCATGTTTCATCGATGTATGTATGTACAGGCACACAAGAAGCCCAAGGGGCAATGGTACAACACAAAAATTAACAACGAAACAAATACGAAGTAAATAATTAAAGGACACCTGAACAATGAAACCATACTTGAACACACCATGGAGAATGCATTTACAGACATGGCCACGGAGAGCATTCTCCTCCTGAGCGTGACGTTCTCAAAATAGGGATGTTCGTTTCTGGAGGTTTGCACATGCAGACTCCAAGACAAAAAGCGCAATTCATTCAAATCTTGTACAGCGCTGGCCGGATCGTATTGGAATTTCTTCTAGATATACGTTTGGGCTTAACTGGTTAAAAAATATTCCAGAAGAAGGGTTGATTGGAGACATTTGTTCATTTCTAAAATTGTTTCGGTACTAAAATAAGGACAGATCAGATGCAAAATGGAGCAAAAATCATAGCTTTAAAACACTATTTCGTATTTGGATTGGGTTTTCTGCAGGCAATGTTAACGGAAGTCATACAGATAGGGATGATAGTTGCTACTCTTCATTCAGGTGTCCTTTAACACACTTTAAAGAAAGAGGAATCTATCTCGAGATTCTCGAGTCCCACCTCAACAAACCCTGAAAGATTCTTAAAGCACAGCTCCTACTGGAAATGATTTCTTCACGATAAAATGAATAAATGAATACTTTATTTCAGTAAATTTTACTCGTGAAAGTAGCGATTTTGTTAGCATTCACTGACTGTAGTCACATACATGTATGTCGACTTACCTGACTTCCCGCTCACCGAAGCAGAGGCTCGAGCAAATTATTCGAAAACTGTGCGCTTCGCGGTCAAGACTAGGAAAAGCCAAGCAAAAGAAAAGGAGTTCGAAACATAAGATAGACCTGAATGAAAACCTCATGCCTTTGTGTTTGAAACAGTTGTGTGGACCTGGAAGCTTTCGGCGGAGCCTGTGCTGCTTGGACGGCAAACTCGAACCGACCGAGAACGCAAAAACCCCAGGTGCAAATATATACAATGACGGAGAGCGGGGAATCCTTCAAGCTTCCAAATCCACAGGGGAGCAAGGGATAATTTGAAAAGCAGAATAAGTACGAGGGGTCCTTTAGCAATGGCGAAAGACCTGCTGCTGACCAGCCCCTTTGTCCAATCCTCATATCTGTTAGTAACTATAAAGCAACTCCAACCTTGTGTCCCTCTGTCACTCTCTAACTCAAGTTATTTCGCGTTTTGCAAATATCGAACTCGCCAGGTAATCTGTACCCTTTGATTGTATTTTCACATAATAAGCTATAATTCTGCATATAAAATGGATACTCATTTCTGAAAGCAATTGAATTCGTCATACCTTGTTGTTCAGCGTGAGAGGTTCGTGATGCCACACACTAAAGTGTTTGGGGACGGCGTATCCCACAGAGCTAAGAATATTAAAAAAGCACGTCATGCACTAATGGTTTGTCAAGGTAATTAATAACGTTATGCTGCTGAATCACATAACACTTGCTTTTTTAAACAGGCTGATTACCGCCTTTTTGATTGATTATCCTTCCCGCTTGCCTGTGATACCACATTTCTGTTTTTGTTTCCGCTCCGTAAGCCGTGGCAGTTCCGCGCTGTCTTGTCCGGCGTTTTTCGGAGGACGCTAGAGGTGGAAAGGGGAAACAACATGACAATAGGAAACGTGGTCGGAGGACCATGCTGGCCTTATACTTGTAGCTTTAATGGGTGTTTTTACTACTTATTGCGTTCAAAATACTTCCAGAGCCTATAAGCGTTGCGATGCGTATCAGCATTCAGTCCTATCATTAAAAAAAAGTTGACGGTTGATGGTTGCTGGTGGCTTGTCGCTACTGATTTGTCACTCGGGTTTGCTTTCGCGCGAAACTGCATTCTACGAAATTCGATGCGAATCCTGGGACATTTTACATCGCCGGATGCGTTGCAAAAACTTCAACCGGATCGACAAACTGCATGCGTTTTTTTTGCTGTTTTTTTAAACAAAGAAATAAAGATTATTTGGTATTACAAAAATTTGCTTCATCTTTTTCCGAACTAACGAACTAATGTTGGTACTTAACTAGTACTCTGGGTTAAACTTCATTTGAACTAGATGGTCATAAGGTGTGATGACAGCCTATTGCAGTGGTAGCGTTTTACTTTTTTATCCTTTTCCTTTCCAGTAAATTAGTTATGGTTTAAAAGTTTGCGTGTGTGTTTGTGAGGGTACCTCAATGGAAGACGTGCAGAAAGTGGTGTGCAACAATGAAACACGTTGTAATCGTGGGCGATTGATATTCTATCACACTTTTCTTTTTGTTTGGTTGTTTTTGTTTTCTATTTATTTACCACTTTTATAAGTTAGTAAAAGTTGAAAGCGTCTGTGGTGAAGGTAGCTAAATGAAGTATGTAAATGAATTGTAAGTCTGAAAACTATATGTCTATAAACTGAAACTATGAAATTAAAGATAATGTCAAATTTAAAACTTTGATTTCTTCACACGTTACGGGCTACTGTTGATACGTCATTCTGAAAAAAAAAAAAAAAATTGGAATTTAAAATGTTTGTTATTTTTTTTTATATACATTTTTTTTTGCCGCGTAGTATCTTTTCCGTTCTTCCTGTCCAATATGATTTGGCCAGGTGACTACGCTTCCATTTTCCCTCGGTGACGCTAACGATCCTAACATCTAATATTTGAAATTATTTTTACAATGACCGACCTATATTAGCGTCGCCTACACTTTCCTCTATCCCTACGTTGAATTATTTTAATATTCTTTCTTATTTCCTCTTTTCGCCCGTATTTCTTATTTTACCATTTTCATCACATCTCTAAAACGTTAGAATTGTCTTTAGATTTTTCTTCCTTAATATCTCCTTTCCTTAAGATTTTCTTTCATTTAAAACTTATTATTTACAATGTTTGTTCATAAATTCGCAATTATGATCTTCGGACTGTTCCCAGGGTCTTCAAAGCTTTAGTTTTCCTAGAGCATACAGATTCTGAGATTCTCAGTTTCCCGTTTCCCCGTTGCGGAGTGAACATTCCTGTGATGCTGCTGTGCGTCGGAAACAAAAGAAGGGAAATGTAGCAAAATTTCATATACTTTTGAAACTATGTATGTTCAGCAAAATCCGCCCCCATTCTCCAGCTCCCTCAGCGGGAACTGCTGGTACGCAAGAAGCATAAACCACACTGTTTCGTCTGTTACTGAACGTTTGAGCAGTAAGTTGGGTCTGACAAAGTTTGTGGGTTACACGTTGTAAAGAATCTATATAACCGAGCAGCTTTTACAACATTTAACACGGATGCACATCTTAAACTTTGTTGAATATCATGATAGATGTCGAGAATATTCATGTTATGACCCCCCTTGGCGTTATGTTTCGCCCCTTGTTAAATGTTATCAAATTTCTGACTATGATGCCGAAAATCCCGACCTTACAGAAATTTTCCAAGTGTCTTTCATTTGATACACCGTTTTGCGTCACGATCTTGAAGTCACGTTTTATATTTCAGGGTGATCATTCTATCGGTATTCTCCTCTTCTTTTGCGCAAGAGAAAAACGGAAGAAAACTGATCAAAGTGGTGAAAGTCCGTCCACTGGAGCCAGAAGACGGGCAAAATAAAGAGCTTCTCGGAGGAAATGACCCCAACACGAATTTCGGAGACCGCGTCGGTTCGAAGACACGACGGTTAGACCTAGCATCCTTCAAGAGCGTTCAGGTAGTCACCAGTAGTGCGAAACCGACTGCGGCTCCGACAACCACAGACCGGACGACTGCAACAACCCTGCAAGGAATAACCATTTCAACAGCGCCACCAACAACGACGTTGAGTACAAGACCATCTACGGAAACCACAACTCTGGTCAATTCCGAGGCAAAACCCAGACTCCTAGAGACGACAACCCTTGCGACAACACAACACGAGACGGTGGAAGCTGGCTCAACAACGACTTCCAAGAAACCAAAGAGACTAAGAACCAAATCGACAACCAAGACGGCTAAGACGAAGAAGAAACGGAAGTCAAAGAAAGTGAACAGTACAACTACCATTGCCCCAACAACTTTGTTCATCGACCAGAAAGGACTTCTGGACGAGCTCAGTGCCTCAGAAGAAAGAGAGCTTGAAGATATTGATTTTGATAGTGGGATCGGAGAAACGGAAGCATCAACTCCTTTCTCAATCCCTACGACGGTCTCTGCTCTTTCAACCTCCGTCGTTCCTGAGCCATCAAAAACAACTACGACGCCGGTAACATCTACGACATCGTCAACAACTACGACGCCGACAACAACTACGAAATCGAAAACAACTACGACATTGACAACAACTAGGCCATCGACAACAAGTAGGACTTCAACATCGAGAACGCTTCCCCAGAAAACAATCGATAACACGGAAAACGTCGCTTTTTTACTGGGCGGGGACATTCTGAAAGAAAGCAGGAACATAAAGACAGAAGTATCCGCACAAACAGAACCACGACTGTCAAATCAAATATTCGTTTTCGAGCGACCTCCGTCCCACTTTTCGACATCGTTAGCTAACACCCTTCCTGGAGTCACCACTTACAGCCAAGCAGCTATCATCAGCACCGAAGGGGTCACAAAGGTTACGGTACAACACCCAGTTTCGTCTTCGTTAACTAGCACCGAAAAATACAGTGTTTCACAGGAGACGAACAAGAACGAATATAAGGAAACAAGCCCTCCTCTGCCTACAGCAGTAACTCATCTTTCAACGTTCAAATACATAACTACAACAGTGGCCCCTACAACTACTGCCGCAAGGCGCCCAACAACAACAGCAATCCCCACAATTTCGACAACCCCGTCGACGACACCGAGAACACAACCCCCCACACGGAGAACCACCAAAGCGGCCACTCAAGCACCTACAGTTGCAGGCGGCAATGAAGCAAACAAACATATCGACATATTAGCCCTCGCTTCTAAGTTTTCATGCAGAGACCGCGCAGAAGGCTATTACGCTGATACCAACACAGATTGTCAGGTGAGTTACCAGCATGATCATACTTATTCCGGATTTTCTTTTTCTTTTTAAAGACAGATAATCCATACATCCGGTGCTACAATTCTCATTCGGCTCGCTACACGTGAGGCAGAAGTAAGTTTTAATTTGGCTAACAGATGCCCTGAGCTTTTGCATTTGCATAACACTGCCAATCTCCGGCGTTTTTTTCTGGCGAAAAAAAAAAAAAAAAACAGGCATCAGCGATCATGTTTTGGAGTACCGGGGCAGTTACTTGACTAAACAAGATCACATTCGGGCAGCTCGATACACATGGGGCAGAAGAAAGTTCTAGCTGCACCAATTGTGTTGTAACAGATGCCAAGACTTGTCTCATTTGAATAACACTGTAAATATCCAGCAATTTTTTATCTGGCGAAATTCTTTTCACAAAAAATTGGCCCTTTAATAACCCAGCTTGACTTCAGAAAGCAGTGGCAACCACACGTCGGCTGACGTACTCGGGCAGTTATTGACTAAAGGCGTTTTTCCGTGCTCCCACAAACAGTTTGTGGGTCAGTTGTTGCTCGAAATGAGTGTTTCCGTGGCCTTCTGTGTGGCCCACAAGTATGTTTCCGCAAACTTTGCAAACTTTCGCATGCAAACCGGTTAAAGTTTAACTGAAAAGCCAACTTATTTTTGTGTCATTTAGTTGAATACACTGAGTTATTTCGATTCTGCAAAGGGATTTTTCTGTTTTCCACTATCTGCACTAGTTATGACGTTCAGAATGTCTGCGGCTGTCCACACAGCGAAAATTCTACTATGACGCGGGAAATGTTTATCTAAACACAAACAAGGCTTTTCGGTGGGCAGTGGCGATATTGGTGAAGATTGCTTAGTGCCTGAACAAAAAAAAAGTCATAAATATTTCTTGTAAGGCATACAACAAATTAGAGGTACCACAAATCACACGGAAATTCCACTATTTGAAAATCGACTATTCCTGAATAGCGGAACAACCAAGTAACGCATTTTCAGCGGGTCTTCAAGCCAATTTAAGTGAATAAATGATGGGTAACTAGATTGTCCTATCCCAGGCCTTTTCGGTTAAACTTTTGGGTTCGCGTAGCGCAGGTGCCGATCTCCTGATACTCTCGGCCGGGGTGCAATGCGTGGTTGGGGGCAAATCATCCGACGCTTTCCCGTGCTTTTCCCTAGATTTCTCTAGGTCTCCCTCGCCCTAGACCAAACGGTCGGCACAACCGAGACTCGAACCAGCGACCCTTCGCTCGTGAGTTCGGCGACCAACGCGACCAACAGGATTTTCGGGGCTCGAATTCGATAAACAACTGCCAAGGTGATTGTCGATTTCGTGGCTCGATTCTGGCGGGAAATTCAAATTTACCAGCAAAATAATGTCAAAACCAGGTCAAAACAAAAATTCAAATTTCTCATACATGTAGGAATAAAACTGAGAATCCTTTTTGCACGGAATGGTACTGGCGAAAGCCAGG
This sequence comes from Branchinecta lindahli, assembly GCA_023053555.1. Classification (NCBI taxonomy): domain Eukaryota; kingdom Metazoa; phylum Arthropoda; class Branchiopoda; order Anostraca; family Branchinectidae; genus Branchinecta; species Branchinecta lindahli. The sequence goes on from JAKZAO010000014.1 coordinate 19,683,303, forward strand.
AGTTCTATTTATCGAGAAATTATATGAATTTAATTTTTGCTCTCAGACATTTGAAATTACCGCCCAAAAAATAGACAAAACGGCATTTCGCGAATTTCAGTTTGTGGCTCAACTGTGTAGCACACAATCTTGTTTCCGCGATATACACTAGAAGTGTGTGGCCCACAACTGTGCCGCGGGAAAACGCCTTAAGCAAGATCAAAGTGTCGGCTACAACAAATAGCGCCTTCCAAAGGCGTTTTTCCACGATCCCACAAAGTGTTTGTGGCTCGAAAAGAGTGTTTCCGCGGTCGTTTGTGTGGCCAAACACGGTTTTCTGGCTCGCTTTTATTATTATTGTTAAGAATTCAGCGCTAAAGTCCGAGCAGAAAAAACCTAGTGCAACCAGGCTCTCAGCGCGCAAACATTACGGTTACTTCATTCCCATAAGTAACGGCCCGATGATGTTGATAATCGGCTGATTGATTTTTTAATCTCGTGGAATAACAAGCGAAAATTAAGAGAAACAAAAATACATCAATTCCTCATCTAAACTTTGACTTGGTTCAACCCCGATTTATTTTATTTTATCACATTTATACATTTTTTTAGGTCTGGCACTGGTGCACCCCTGGCGACAGAAAATTCACGTTTACTTGCCCGGATGGGACGAAGTTCAACCAGGAGCACCAGGTCTGTGACTGGAGGAAGAACGTCGACTGCTCAAAGGCGGAGGCAATGTATGATGAATCGAACAAAAAGGAAAGCTCGTAGGCTAGATGTTGTGTCGAATTCACATTAATGTAAATTTTGTTAATACTGAGAATATATTTTGTTTTAGTAAACTGGAAATGAATTACTCGTTTTATGTGTAGCAAGAACAAATAATCTGACAGAACCTCCGTCTCCCTATCTCAGTAATAAGACTATGCGGAGTCGAATATTTCCCAATACCATGTCCGCTACAAACAAGCAGAGGTTAGAAGCTTCGCGCCACATCACGTTTCGTTACCTCTACAAATAGCTAAATCGCTGTGAAACCGCCGGTGAGGAAAAATAGCAGTCAACGCTGTTTGGTTCTATGGACGCGCTCCAGAGCGGGTCAGCACGCGGAGTACGCCTCCTGCTTAGCCTCGTGCACTTTTTTTTTCTACGATAAGCAACGGCGAAGACGGAAGATGAGTAAACGGGTATCAACATCAACTCAAGCTACAGTCTACAGTAAATACCTTTAGGTCCGCTCAATTTTGTCGGGGTATTCATAGTCGCTGCATGGGACTAAAGACGGAAGTTCTATCAGATTATTTCTTCTTGGTGTTAGTTCAAGCTAGAGAATGATAATGAAAGAAAATCGTGCAAGCCATGAAGTATGGCCATATACGTGCAAGCCATGAATTTTCTGCCAATCGTTCCTACTTGGGGGATCCTCTATAGACAAAGCAGCAGATCGACAAATGCTATGGCGCGGGAATGACTGGTTAAAAATTTCACGAATGGCAGGATGGTGATGAACCTGGTAATTACTGATAAATAAAATGATTCAACAACAGTAGGCTACAGGTTTCCGACAGGCTTTAAAGTTAAGCTGAATAGGCAGCCTATAGAGTCGTATTTCGCGCTCCTGAGACCACTATCATCCACCTGGCTGAGTTGCTAGCATGCGTGTCTCCCAGGAACAGGGGCGCTGTAACCGATAAACGCCCAGCTTCGCTTAGATCAAGAACAAATAATTTGACAGAACCTCCGTCTACCTATCTCTGTAATATGACTATGGTGAGTCGAATATTTCCCCATACCCTGTCCGCTAGAAACGAGCGGAGGTTAGTAGCTTCGCGCCAAACCACGTTTCGATGCCTCTACCGCGGTGAGGAAAAGTAGAAGTCAAAGGTGATTGGTTCTATGGACGCACTCCAGAGCGGGTCAGCACGCGGAGTACGCCTCTTGCACTATTTTTTCTGCGATGAGCAACGGCGAAGACGGAAGATGAGTAAACGGGTATCAATATCAGCTCAAAGCTAGAGTAAATACCTCCAGGTCCGCTCAGTTTTCTCGGGGTATTCATAGTCGTTGCATGGGACTAAAGACAGAGTTTCTGTCAGATTATTTGTTCTTGCTTAGATACAACAGGGAAAGCTACTCTGGACTCCAGAAGTGCTGTCAAATTAATTGCTGGACAGTTTTCGTGCACCACACGAAAATGTCCACGATTTTGCGATAAGCCTACATGTTCGGTGTCCGAGGAGCTAATTTCTTTGAAAATGTAAAAATGTCTGCGGGTCTCAATAGTAAAAATATCCGAATTTGTTAAAGGAACGAAGAAGAATAGTCTTCCCAGACAGTAGAAATAGAAAGAGGACTGATTTTGAGTGAACCACTGAACAATTTTTAAAACCTAGAAAAAAAGGATCGGCATCGATAGTTCTCCCTAGAGGCGTTTTTCCACAGTCCCATAAGGGGCTGTGGCTTTGCGACTCAAAATGAGGGTTTCCACGACCATTCGTGTGGCCCACAACTCCCAAGCCTAAATTCCGCTACCAACAAGGTGTTTGGGGCTCGCACTTTGGTTAAAATTTGGACAAACAACTCTCGAGGAGATTTTTTATTTCGTGGCTCAAATGTATCGGGAAATTCAAAATAACAATTTCAGCTACTCTACGAAGCAGATAGACATTCAACTGAAGATCCTTGAAGATCCTTCTAGTACAGCATAGTAAGACCGTAAGCCTCATTTTCCTATTTACTGAGATTTATCTGCATTTTTGTCGGACGTTAGAAAATAAAGCCCAAAAAAAGACAAAAAGACGTTGTCTAGTGTGTGGCTTACACTTGAAATTTCCGTGACACGGATGTTTTAGGTGTCAGTGTCTTCTTTAATCTGTTGTGTTGATCACCAACAAAAAAGTCAAACTCCAAACATAACGTGTGGGAAACAAATAATGCCGCGGAAAAACGCCCTAGGTCTATTATCGTTCCTAGAACCTTGGAACCGACAGAGCGAATAGCGTAGGAGGGGATGGTGAAGCAACATGCACGTTTTTTGAAACGAGTGATAATGACCTCTGTGGTCAGCAATTAAGTTAGCAAGGGACATCCTGTCAGGATGTCAAAGCGATTTCCGAACATGCAAAATTTTGAATAACAGGGAAAGTGGTTAGATGATTTGACAAAGATATGCACGCAAGAATCAAAGAATTATAAAAGGCAATGATATTTCCTTTCTTTGGTTAGTTGCGGATCTCCTTTCGTTTCAGTTTTCCTTCAAAAAAAATGCACGGGATAAGCCTGTTGGCTGCTCTTCTATCAAGTAAGTTGTGACTGCAATAACGTACCCTATCTTATCGATTTGGCCAGATATCGTCAATGATGTAATTTCACTTTTGACCCCTAAGATGAAGATTTCTAAACAGTAACTACGATTGTAAGAACCGCTGAAAGGTAACTGTCTTGACCACACAGAATGAACTTGTTTCATCCAAAGTTGAGCACGCACGCCGCCATATATCTGCCTTTTACCTAGTGAAAACTTATAAGGAGGGAGGAGGTCGCTCTAGTGGGAGGCCTCTGTTGTAGTTTAACCGAACAGTGTTGAGACCCGACATTCTAGTTACACATCACTTAAGGCGTTTTTCCGTGCTCCAACAAACAGTTTGTGGGTCGATTGTGGCTCGAAAAGAGCGTTTCCGCGGCCTTTCGTGCGGCCCACAAGTTTGTTTCCGCGACCAACAAGATTTTCGTAACTCGCTTTGTGGTTTAAAAACGACAAACAACTGCCGAGGTGATTCTCGATTTTGTGGCTCGATTTCGGCGGGAAATTCAAATTTGGCAGCAAAATAACATTAAAACAATAAAATTAAAATCTTTCTCAGGTATGTGATCATAAAACTGAAGATCCTTTTTGCACTGAATGGTAAGGACGAAAGCCTGGAGTTCTATTTATTGAGGTTTTTACATGATTTTTATTTATATATTTAGACATTTGAATTTACCGCCCAAAGATAGACAAAACGACGTTTCCGCGAGTTTCAACTTGTGGCTCGAGTGTGGCCCACAATTGTGTCACGAAAAAACGCCTTTATTCACCTAAATAGGTGTGAAAGCCCGATATGCGTTACTTCGCTTGTCCACTATCCACAGATAAACACTTTCATCGAATGAACTTATTCTTTCGGATTTGCGGTACCTCTATGTGCTTGTCCCTATATGTATGAAATATATAGCAGCAAAAATGGGGATCGACTAAGATCGGGAACGGAACGGAACGACACGGGGCAGGAGGAACGCGTACTAAAAACGGGAACGCGTACTAAAAACGGGAACACCGTACTAAAATATTCCGATGCAGCAAGGGGGAACTAGTACTAAAATCGGGAATGCACGTCCCCTGTTCTTTAGCATAAAAAACGGGATTGACAGGATCCCTGATTCGAAGTGCATGCAGGGGGAATAAGTACTAATTTCGGGAATGCACGTCCCCTGTTCTTTAGCACAAAAACGGGATTGACAGGATCCCTGTTTTTTAGGAGGAGGAACAAGTACTAGAATCACTCTTTGTTCCATACTCAGGAGGAACAAGTACTAAAATCGGGAATGCCCGTCCCCGGTTCTTTAGCACTCGGTTCCATTTTCATCAGAAGCAAGTGCAAAAAACGGGAATGACAGGATCCCTGTTTTTTTTTCTGTTGCAGGAGGAACACAATTGGGAACCCTGTTTCCTACTTCCTATTCTACTCTCCCTGCTGCAGGGACATAATTGCCAACCCTGTTTCCTACTTCCTATTGCTAAAAAACAGGGGACGGGCATTCCCGATTTTAGTACTTGTTCCTCCTGAGTATGGAACACAGGGATCCTGTCAATCCCGTGTTTTGTGCTAAAGCACAGGACGTGCATTTCCGATTTTAGTACTTGTTCCCCCTGCATGCATCGGAATATTTTAGTACGGTGTTCCTGTTTTTAGTACGCTTTCCCGTTTTTAGTGCGCATTCCCGTTTTTAGTACGCGTTCCCGTTTTTAGTAAGCGTTCCTCCTGCCCCGTGTCGTTCCGTTCTGTTCCCGATTTTAGTCGATCCCGCAAAAATGTAAGCCATTGCTGAAAAAAAAGACACATCCCCCCTTAACATAATTTTCTTACTTTTTTTTGCCATGAAGTTCCGAGCTTAACTTCCTTCTTTAGGCATGGAAATGCATGCTTTTACTGAAATTAAAATACTCCGCGTCTGAGTGAATTTTGTGTTGCGTGCTGGCGGCGCAAATTCTGACCATTATTACCAGGGGTCTAGGCTAAAACCCCCCCGGCGAAAACCCCCCCGCCAAACCCCCCCCGGCTAAAACCCCCCCGTGACCAAACCCCCCCCGGCGAAAACCCCCCCGTGACCAAAACCCCCCCGGCGAAAACCCCCCCGTGACCAAAACCCCCCCGGCGAAAACCCCTCCGGTACCAAAACCCCCCCGGCGAAAACCCCCCCGTGACCAAAACCCCCCCGGCGAAACCCCCCCCGGTAACAAAACCCCCCCGGCGAAAACCCCCCGGTACCAAAAGCTCGATTCATTTACATTTAACACGAATCCAAAAAATTTCACTTGACTTCCCGTGATCTTGTTCTAATTCAAATGGAATTCTGGTACAACAAGACAGTGAAGCTCCCGATGAAAAATATCGAGAATTAGTCGTATGGAGTAGTACGAAAAAGTAGCATGTAGTAGCAACGTTGCCACTACATGCTACTACTAGCAAACTGGATGCTATTTGATACTATTACATAAGATTAGCCCAGTCGGAGGCATGTTTATCAAAGTATTCCATACTACTACATATCGCTAATCAAACTATTCCATACTACTACATATAATTCCATGCAACTTTTTCGTACAACTACCATACTACTACCCAGTCAAAGAATTTTTCATCGGGCTTAGTCAGTTCTCAGTTGTACTTCCACTGGAATTAGTCCGCCCCTTGCGACGAGGACGCGCTCACTGGGAAAATTTTTTTTTTTGGTTCCAAGGGAAAACATTTTTTTTACAAGTTTAACAACTAGGCTATTACTTCGGTCCAATTAAGGCTAGGTACAATAATAAGGCACTTTTTTCCGATGATAGTTATGTCTAGATTTTTTTTCAAGATTTTTTTTTTAATACTTTTTTTAAGATTTTTTTGTAAGATTATTTTCCCCGGGGGGTTCTGGTACCGGGGTGTTTTGGTACCCGTGGGGTTTTGGTATCGGGGGGGGGTTGGTACCGGGGGTTTTAGCCGGGGGGGTTTTGGTACCGGGGGGGTTTTAGCCGGGGGGTCTTGGTCACGGGGGGGTTTTCGCCGGGGGGGTTTTGGTACCGGGGGGGTTTTTGCCGGGGGGGTTTTGGTCACGGGGGGGGTTTCGCCGGGGGGGTTTTGGTCACGGGGGGGTTTTAGCCGGGGGGGTTTTGGTCACGGGGGGGTTTTAGCCGGGGGGGTTTTGGCGGGGGGGTTTTGTCCGGGGGGGTTTTCGCCGGGGGGGTTTTAGCCGGAACCCTATTACCAGAGCCCCCGGGTGAAAAAAATACAAACCCCTTAGATGAGTCCAAATAATTCGGTATATTCAAGTATCAAATGTACAAAAAAAGTTGCCTTGTCAGTTAAACTTTAATTACTACGAGCCAGCATTGGCCCTTCGAGATGCTCCATAGACAAAAGAATATAGGCCAAAGAAATGATAGTCCGAAATAATGTGTTATTTTTGTCGTGCGATTTTCTTCGTTTATCTACTTGTTCTGCTACAGAAAGAGTTTTATTCTGTCAAAATAGCCTACTCCTGTCATCATTTTAGTCCGAAAGTCAGTGTTTTTTTTTCGGTATCCATTGGATTACAGGCTGATACAAGGGTTCTTTAAAGTTTAACTGAAAAGCCAACTTATTTCTGTGTCATTTAATTGGATACACTGAATTATTTGGATTCTGCAGTGATTTTTTGATTTTCCACTATCTGCTCTAGTTATGAGGCTCAGAATATCTCCGGCCGTCCCCACAGCGTAAATTCTACTATGACGCGGGAGAGTTGAATCTCAACGCAAATGCGGCTTTTCAGTTGGCAGTGGTGAGATTGGTGAAGATTGCTTAGTCCCTGAACAAAAAAACAAGATAAATCTTTCTCGTAAAGCATACAACAAAAATTCAGTACTATAGTACTGAATTTTACAACAATTTTACAACAAATCACAAGGAAATTCCACTATTTGAAAATCCATCATTCGTGAACAGTGGAACAACGAAGTAACGCATTTTCAGCGGGTCTTCAAGCCAATTTAAGTGAATAAGTGATGGATAACTAGATTGTCCTATCCCAGCCCTTTTCAGTTAAACTTTAACAAATAATCATTAGAGACTTTGGTCGATATGTAGGCCAACGACGGATAAAGAAACTCTCAACAGATATAAGTATAGAACACAAAAAAGCTACACGATGCGCCATGACCTTTCACGCCGGACTGATTTTCCCGCGGACGTTCTGCGGCGTAGCCAGACGAACAGAAGCTCTTTCTGATTGAAATTAGTGTATAACGTTTCTCTATGAAAAACGGATTTAACGCTGGGAAAGAACAGAAAAAGCATCGTAATTAGTGGCTGCGTAAACCATCAACTTTTCGCATCGACGGCCTTAACCTTGCTGCAATATTTACCAGCACCTTTCATCCATATGGGAAAAAGTAAATAACGAAGACTATTAATTATATTTTAAAAGGATGCGCCGTCTTACATAGAATCTGCAGAGATATAGTATTAGATAAAGGTTATGATCTTTTAGGTTGCCTAGCCGTGACTGCGGAGCAGGTAGTTGATGTACCCCGGATCCGTCCGTTAACAATTGAAGAAAAGAACCGAAGGCAGCAATTGCAGTTCAGGGTGTCGCCATATGCAATCGACTCCAGAAGGCAAGCTGTCCAGAGAAGAAGTCGCATTGTTGATGAAGAGGAAGAAGCAGAAGGTAAGCCTCCTTGCCCACTAAAGGCCAGGCTTTCACCCTCAAATGCCAGATATTTGGGACTTCCACACAGTCGATTTGCTGATTTCGACAAAAATGAGCCAATACTCTTCATGACTATCTCTCCTTGCCGATGCAAAATCTCCGGCCTCTCCGGGTACCTAGCAGAAGAAAGGTAGAAGTGGTATCACAGCTGCTCCCAAAGATCGCCATGATTGGTTGAGACAGGATGTGAGTTGTTGAGTTCCAGGTTCAGGTTCAGGTTCATTTAATTTTCAAATAATTACAACAAATAATTTCACAAAACTTAATGGCAGAGAGCAGGCTCGATGGCCAGGAGACTAAAGTCGTCACGGAGTTTGAGTCGTCACGGAGACATTTACTCCTTCTTTCTGAGGATCACTGGCGTGTTTTGGACTTAGTCATATAGAGTATTTCACTATCCAACGACATCTGTTAGATGTCTCTCCTTATGATCCTCAACCACAACCGTAAAGGACATCATAAGTAAACAAATAAATAATGATTCAATCCGTAATATCTTTAAATGCGCAAAAATGGCTTTGGATGTTTTAATATCCAAGTAATAAGGGCACTTCAAGCACTCAGTTGGTAACGGTTCATAAGTGAAAAATATCAAGTATTTCTTGATATTTCGTCGATTATCATATAATCGATTATACGAATACCGGAGCAACGAAGTAAAGCATTTTTACCGGGTCTCCAAGCCGATTTAAGTGAATAAGTGATGGTAGATAGATAGATAGATAGATAAATCTTTTTATTGACCAAAAAATCTTTCATGGCTTACGCCAAATTTGTTTGGTATAGTCAGTAGCCTATGAGCATACAAATAAATTATAATAGACCTATACAGGGTTACAACAGTCATAAATATCGTTAAAAATTTAACAAGCAGCTCAGTTTACGCTTCGTTGTACAACCTTAGAAAAGAGGGAACGAAACTCTTTGCAAACCTCTGGTGTGCTTTTCTTTTTTTCAACCGCAGTAGCTACTTTGCGAGGGAGCCTTTTCGTCACATTTTCGGAAGGGGAAATATTTTTGTGGATTGGGTGATTAAGGGATTTGACACCAAACTCCATGCAGAGTTTCAGCCTCCGACCATGTAAAGAAGTGATTTCGAATTCACGTAGTAACTCTTCATAGGACCTCTCGGCCACCTTTGACGCTATGATTAGGGCTCTTTTTTGAATCTTCTCAAGTCTGGTGGTCTGTTCGACCATCATATCTCAGCCTTATTCGGTTAAACTTTAAGAATGGATAAAGCGATTACGGAAGTAGATTGCTTTAGTACTATAAGTAAGCCAGGTCCTTGGAATAACTGCTTGTCAAATTACTCTCACGTTCCAGATGAGCCTGCGGTAGACACGAGCCTTCCTGACTACTTTTCAGCCATCAACCCGAGGAAGAGGACCCAGAGACTCGACGGAGCCGCCTCAAACGATAGTCCCAGAGCCCTGGAAAACCCAACTTTCCCCCTTTATCTGACACTACCGCCGATCAAGTATTCCTGCGAAGGCCGCCTTCCAGGATTCTATGCTGATAAATCTACTGGATGCCAAGTAAGACCTCCGTATAGTTAGCGTACTCATTAACAAGCAGACGTCAACGTCACCCTCTAACCTTTTGACATAACACTAAACTACATTACCAGAGGAAACATTTTCTTACATCCGACTACACAGCTTAGAGCAGAATAGCTGCACTATAGAATTAGAAGGCTTAGAACAGAATGGTGCTGCGTTGGTGAACAGTGTGAATATTGTCAGGTAGAAAACGTTGTTAATAGCTACATTTAAAGGTACTTACAGACGATCAGAAGCTCATCAAAACTTCGACAATCTTTGAAATACTGAGCAAGTGCTAAAAAAAAAAGGCAGTTGTGCTTCTTAGCACAATTGGCCTTACATCAGTACAGCGATGGAAGCGGATTAGTCTCTCTGTGTCCTCCCTCAGTAATTATCAGCATCCACCACACACTGAACGAAGAGACGGTTTCACTTTTAACATTGAGGGGTAGTGTTAAACTCTCCTCGTCAAGGAGGTTCGCACCTTTTTTCTGCTGAAGGACTTCAATTTACACATCAACTAGCAGAGTTTTAGTTAAGCACCGACGATGTGATGATCATTGGGGGATAAATAAGAACTAAACCACATGGTGGCTCTGCAGTGGGATAAGGAATTTACTGGCCAAGACACACAATAAAGCAGAGGAAGGAGACCTTGGCATCATCGTGGCCTGGGAACTCTGCTTCTCGTCTCACTATGAAGGTGTGGTTTAAATGTACGAAGGTGCATACAGTAGGTGGAATCAAATCCCTCTTAGAACGTGATAACCTGCTAGCATCCAAACACAAGCCCAGCATGCAATAAGGCTTGAGCGAATGACTCCTGTTCGCACTTTGCTGACTAAAACTTATCAACTGAATATGACAAGTTCTACAGTTTCAACAGAATATTCCATGGCATTAACCAGGTCGTCGGAACTTGATTCATGCTACCACTTGTCTCCCAAAACAAACTAAATACAGCATCAACAGACCTCAATGACTAAAGCATAACCACTCCACGCAGATACGATACACATTACCCTATCTAGTGATTGCTCATACAAATAGCTAAAGGCTACCAACTAGCAAACCCATATACAGGCTACCCAGATGTGAACTTTCATACTGAGAGTGAAAATTAACAGAGCGACTTGAGCTCCCCCCTGTAATGACCGAATGTCTATCCAAAATTTCCCTACAGATAGACTGTGATTTTTCCTATCTATTTGCTTCCCATACTAGCCCATTCCAGAGACACATTCCGTTTCTCGAAGCAGCCATCGCCATACAACCATATTTTATTTGGTCCTTACCCTATCTATCTATTTCAGGCCTACCACCAATGCCTATTCGATGGTCGACGCTACACTCATCTATGCGGCGTAGGAACTGTTTTCAATCAACTAAACCTCGTCTGTGATCACTGGTACAACTATGACTGCAACAACGCCGAAATTGACTCGAAAATCAACGAAAAGCATCAAAAGTTCTTCACTACGGCATCACCACGAGGATAAGAAATATCCTTCAGAACGTAGAAATGTATACACGTCCTGGTTCACTAAACACGTTACTATGAAGCATGTATGGCCTTCTTCTTACATTAAACCCGGACAGCATCTTTTTTTGTGTTGCGAGAGCAACGCTTTGGTTTTGTCCCGTTTTTTTTTTCCTAGCACCCCGATTTCAGCTTATTCCTGGAAAATGGTAAGGGTCTAACCTGTGCGGTTTTTTACGGAAAGTGTGGACCTCAGGCCGGATTGACGAATATGACATTACATTTTGGGAAGCTCCGTAGAACTCTTGCCTGGGGCCAAAAAGGATGGTTTTGCCTGTCCTCGAGTTTTTGGTACAAAAATTCCTTCATGAGATACACCAGTTTTAAAGTTTTAAGGGGTTGACAACTTCAGTAGCAAGGTACACACTGAAACCAAAAATAGGCCGATACCAATTGTGAGACACGTTGTTGTTGTTGATTAACGTCGCCTCTCGTCTTCAAGGACCTCGCGACATTGTGAGACACGTAGGGGACTTGTAAGCAACAGTCGGCTGTTAGCTCATAATCATCTTCGGCAATGAGGGGTTTGCAACTTTTGCTGGTTGGTGTACCTATTATTTGTTTACGGTGTATTTGACGGTAAGAACAATATGGTTCCCAATTGTAAGACATGTAGAGGACTTGTAAGTAATAATCGGCTGTTAGGCTACAATCATCTTCAGTGATGAGGGGTAAGCAACTTTTGCTAGTTGGTGTACCCATTATTTGTTTCGGGTGAACTTGATGTCTATCACGGGAGAGGGGCTTGTAAGTAAGAATCGGTTCACGGGGTGTTAGAAATTAGTCCAAATTGGTGCACATTGGTGTATTTGACGGTAAGAACAATTTGGTTCCCAATTGTAAGACATGTAGATGACTTGTAAGTAATAATCGGCTGTTAGGCTACAATCATCTTCAGTGATGAGGGGTATGCAACTTTTGCTAATTGGTGTACCCATTATTTGTTTCGGGTGAACTTGATGTCTATCCCGGGAGAGGGGCTTGTAAGTAAGAATCGGTTCATGGGGGGCTAGAAATTTGCGCGTGAATAATGAGTCCACGAAATGACGACTAACAAAACGTGGGGTGCTCTGTTAGATACAGGAAACGAAAATGCCAAAGAAGCCAATGCGAAGTGCTGGACGCAGCTCAAGATTACTCCACAAAGCCCATAGGTTTGCGTAATACAAGAATGTGCAAAGAGAAAAGACGGCATAGCCTCCACCTTATCTCTCATTCCGAAAAGAACTTGGGCAAAGTCAACCTTATCTTGATCGCAGTCCGAAACATTGTGACGCAAAGAGCCATTCTTATCAAAGACAGTTGCAGTAAGTTAGTTGGTCTGAAAGAAATGAAGTAAATAGAAAACAAGCTAAACATGCCAAGGACTTTGAGTGATCATACAAGCCAGGAAAATGCTGGATCTGTTCAACAGTCTAGAACTGAACCTTCCCCAGCAGTGCCAACGAGGAATGGGGAACGAAGACGAATGGGGACCAGGCGCGGTGGCCGAGCTCGTAGATATAAAACTTCCTGCACGTCTATGCGTCAATTTTCCGCTATGCAGATTGTGATAGGGCTGTGTGCGATTTTTCTTCAGGTTAGTCCATTATTTTATTCTTAAGACGGTCTCAAAATACTATGTTTCTACTTGAAACTAAATCTGCTCTTCCACTTTTTTCTTCTTCAACCACAGTGTCATAAGTGGGTAACCGTGCTTGTCCGGATCCAACGTGATCTCATTGGTTGAAAACCGTCAAAATAGCCGCTTACGACACCTTACGATGGCTTCCGACTGCCAGTGGAGGACCCGCTCTAACCAATGATAGAACTGCACAAACATCAACTTCCTTCAGGTTGTTCACTACGGAGTCTCTAACCCTTTTGCTCATAACCTGTCACTCCGCGACTTTTGTCACGCGACGGCGGGGTTTTCAATTTCCTTCCAGTAGCATAATGAAAAAAAAATATAAAAAATAACCTTTTATTTCCTGGACAGTTCATACGAACTACCTGCTAGCGTCGGATCGTCGTACGGTTTAACAACTAATACATATGTATTATAGCAGCATATAAAACATTTATTATGGTTTCGGTCTGGTTTCAGACATTAGTGAACAATTAGACATTGCACAACGTTAGGATTTCTAGGATGTCTTCTTTCATTTTGATCATCTTTCTTGTTCGAAATTAGTTGCTATTCAGGATTGGAATATTTGAGCCTGAAATCTAGTTCGATCCTGACCACAACGTGTCATGGACCAAGACACAACGCATCCACTGCATTCCTTGAACCCCCTTTGCTCATCACATGTAACTGTTTAGCCCGGTTTTGTGATGGTCATGGGATTCCTAATCAACTCTATCTGCATAAATGACGCAAAGGCATATTGTGAGTTTTAAATATCAACGTGTGTACGCTCGATTCAAGAGAATATTTGAATGGCTTCTTTCATTCCCTCAAAGCAACGTTGTTGTGGTTCACCACCAGAGCGAGACAAGAATTCAGACATCAGACATTCATGTCCTCCAAGGTAACACAGGGCTTTCTCTGTCTGTTTCAACAGTAGCATCTAAACTTCACGCGATTGGACTTTCTCTTAATCTTTCAAAGTGTGAATATCTTTCATTTAATAGTAATATCACGCCTTCTCTAATCTGTAGATCTTTTTCTATCCCGTCGGTTTCTTCTTTTCGGTGGCTGGGAATTAATGTTAGTAAAACACTAAAATCCTTCCGGACTCTCGTCGTCGCTGATTGCAAGAAGAAAAATCCAATTAAGTTATTCTAAAACTGTTGCTAATGAGGTAGATACAATAGAAAGTCTCTTGCTAAATTATATTCGGTTTTTACAGATCATTCGGTTTTGTTTCTTTCTGGTATTTACCCTATTTTTCATAAAAAAAAATATATCAGCTTGGTTCGTTCTTATTATTTTCGGTTTTCCCGTTTTCTATTGTATCTGCCTCCATGGTACAGAAATCGGAACCTCATATCTGTTTACAGTTTCCCGGATATCGGGTCGAAACTTACGGAGCTTGCCTGCAAATTACCCCAGTCTACTTATAAGTATCTGCCCGCCCACAGTGGCCTTACTCATTTGCTTTAATTTCTTGTTCTTTTTGTTTTGTGAAGTGTTTATTTTGTTTCTTTCATTGCTACTCTGCTTTGATTTTTTGGAGCGGGTCAAAAATATATTATTATTATCACTATCACAATTCAAGCAAGACAAAGAAGTCCGGGTTTGGATACGACATACGACACTTAAAAAATCCCAAAAAATAAAGAAGATTTCAACAGAAAGTTCTCCAGGGTCCCGCCCGAGTAAAATATTCACCTTGCAACTGCAGTTTAGACATATAATTGTGTGTCATTGCCCTACATCACGATCATATTTTTGCAGGTGGGTCTAATGATCAACCACAGCATCTTATCTGATGGGCAACAAGGAATATGGAGTGGTGCCTTCTTCATTCTCTCTGGTATTGTGAGCCTTGTTCTTGGCAGCAAGAAAATTAATTTCACTGGGTAAGTTTAAAGGGGTCGATTACAACTAGTTCGAACATGTAGAAACAACAGTAACAAGTGAATCCATCCTCTTTTGTTACACGATCAATCAGTAGGTTTTCCTCGTGGTTGAATAGCTTTAAAGCATCACAAATATGACCTTTTTCTCCTTCTAGTTCGGTTGTTTTCTCCCTCTGAAATTTTTTTTTTAAATAAAGGGCAAAGTAGGTCTACTTTTCCTGTTGTCACGCTTAGACGTTGCTTAGAGTATGTTTTATTTACAGAGTAATGATCATAATGTGCTGCTGCCTCGTTACATTATTTGTGGCCATGACTCTTGCGTCACTTGGTTGGCTGGGTGTAGAAGCTTCACTGGCATGCGAATACTACACAGGTATATGCAACGAGGTAGGTGAAAATGTTATTTGTTTTAAACAACCTGAATTCAGTGACACGACATCATGGAAAACGGAAAAAAAGGATCTAGAATCAGGAATTGGTATTTGTCAGATTTATGATATGCCATAGTTCGATGTCGAATTTGCACTTGTTAAATGGACATTCTACTCTATGTTCAAGATCAGGGATTTGGGTTGACTATATGCTCGTGGCCTGCTAGTCGTGCATATTGTGATATTTGTGAGGCATCTTCATATTCTAAACATATACTGATTACAGACCTTGTCAACTGCTGCACCTTACCCAACACCATTTACAACACCAACAACACAATTTCGAATGGATCCTCAAGTTATGAACAACAGTCCAACCACTAAGACCTTACACGCATTCTCTGAAGGAAGACTCATATCAGGCTATGAGCAGTTACTGAATAGGAATATGTTTTCCAAACAATCAGAGGAGGACCTGTGCAAGGAGATACTGAAGCCAGGATTCTGCGGTAAGCATATTTAACTTGTTAAAGCAGAAATATAAAAATGCTATTTCTACAAGAGATACAGTGCTTACCATCCCTACAGCCTTTCTGATTCTTCCAACACACGAAAAAGACAAGAAAACAACAAGAAAATCCAAAGAGACGTGCCAGGTTTCAGTTTGGCCTTATTACAGTTCAGTGCTCCAAGTGGAGTAACAGTCCCCTATTTCCTCAGGCTCAACACTTGTGTAGACATAGTAAAAAGTCGGTTCCATAGGGTAATGGGTGACTTTCACTTTCTGCTGCTGAGACATATGTAAAATCTCAATTACCCGGGACGCAAATGACAGGTTTTCCACTACTAACCTGTGGATCTATTTTAGCATGTCTGATCCAAGTGCTGACGGTGAATCTAACAGAAACTAGTCCTCTTGGAAGCGGGGAGAGGGAAAAGAAAATTCCGTAAAAAACAAGCTAACTAATCCAATTTTCTTTAAAATAAAAAAAGAAAGAGTAGAAGCAACAACTGTAACTGTAACAAAAATTAGCAGTTACATAGCATATTTTTATCTTTTCTAATTGCCGACGCATCCTCTGAGGGATGGACGTTAGGTTTCTGCGCGGTTTTTCTCTCGAACCGAAACAGCAACAATAAAGAAAAAGGCAGTCGTACTTGAGTTGTGGGGTCGTGATCACTTTGCAAAGGTAAACTGAAAGTTTATATATCATCTTTAAACATTAACGAAGGAATTAACAACCATAATTTCCTAGTTAGGCCTAACAAAAATATGGTGAAAGCTTTCAGTGTGGTCCCAAGCTTGGTTTCCAAGTTTAGCATTTTCTTGATGTGCCACATTTTCTCGACAACATGACAGCCAGTCAAAGCAATAGACATGGCTCCCTTTGTCAGTTTGTACATTCCGATTCCTGGTTTTGACCATATATCCTCAGCCAAAAACAAATATGGTATCTTGCTAAAGTCAGTCTAGGCTTAACGCCTCCTACCCCACTGAATCAACAATTACAAGATTACATTACCATAATAGACTGTGTCAATTGTCGCCAATTGTCCTTAGACTGGAACTTATCACCTCATTAGATCATGGGTTCATGCTCATATAAGAATAGATGCCCATGTGAGGCCACTTAGTCATGAGAATCCATGGTTAAATTTCATGGATGAAACTCTATGAGCTTATGCACTACTGATGACACATGGCTTGAATAGTGGAAATAATCAAATGTGATAGTGGTCCTAGAGCCTAGACTGGCTCAGTTGTAACAATGTATACACACCTTAACCCAGCCTTAATCAGAATCATGCCAATTTTGAGCGAGTCAGTATTCAATCAAAATAGAATATAAAAATACAGAATCAGCATACATTTTGACTCCTGCAGTAACCTCTCATCACCTTGGTCAGATATTTTCTGTCAAACTTAACAATGATATTTTATAGTAGGCATCAGG
Source organism: Branchinecta lindahli (assembly GCA_023053555.1). Taxonomy (NCBI): domain Eukaryota; kingdom Metazoa; phylum Arthropoda; class Branchiopoda; order Anostraca; family Branchinectidae; genus Branchinecta; species Branchinecta lindahli. Next base: position 19,700,197 of record JAKZAO010000014.1, read on the forward strand.
CTGTTAAGGGTTAGCTGAATGCACTCTAAGCTACCCCTAAACCAACTATAAGGGTGGCCACATAGTGAGATGGCCAGTAGCATCCATTTGCTGATTTACAACTAGGTAGTGCTCATGAGATGAAATTACGGATCTTCTTTGTGGTTTGTTTGACTGAATAATTTTACCATGCACAGACTAGTTAGGCCATTTGCCGTCTATAAACCAAAAAAGAAAATAGATGCATAACAAGAAATACAGAAAAGCATTTGTACAGTACCTGTACACAGAGGCATTACTAGCCAAAATGTTTGGGGGGGGGGGATAAGGTATTTGCAGACTGGCAGGTCATTTTTACCGACTATTTTTTTTGATAAAAATGATTATTATTGAGAAAAAACAACTGTGTTGATGAAAAATCAGTTGATTTTAAGAAAAAACGACTATTTTTACGAAAAACCGACTGCTTTTGATTGTTTAAAAAAAAATGACTATTTCTAAGAAAAAATTGACTGTTTTTACTAGAAAAAACGGCGCTTCGCGCAGACTCTGCAATTTTTACCGACTGGCCGACAACATTGGGGGGCATCCCCCCTCCCTCCCAGCAGTGACGCCTCTGCCTGTACAGTATATAGTATTTTGTATATACAACAACATAAAAGAGAAATAACCATTAACATACAACAATACCCCAAAAGAACATTAAATTAACTGAATTAGCTGGTGCAACGGGCAGTGGGCAGCAACGACAAAGCATAAACTGCTTCCACACATTTTAAAGCTACAACATTGCATTCAGGACTTAAATTTCTGGCCTAGGCCATTGCTTGGCAAGGGCTAAGACTAGGCAGAGACTAGCAGGGGCATCACATATGGGGGGGAGGGGAGACACCCCCCAATGTTGTCAGCCAGTTTGTATAAAATAACTGAGTTGGCAAAAAAATGCCTTTTCATAACACAGTAGGTTTTTCTGAAAATGAGTAAATTTTCTTGAAAACAGTATGTGTTTCCTTGAAACAGTCAGTTTTTCAGAAAGTCGTGTTTCAGAAAATCAATTTTTCTGAAATCAGTCAATTTTACCTCAAAAGTCAAAGCCATCACTTTTTTTAAACAGTAGCCTAATTTTTGGCAAAAACAGTAAACAAAAATGACCAGCCAGTCAGTAAGACCATGTCCCCCTTCAAACATTTTGGCTAGTAACGCCATGAATTGATGATGGCTAGTATTAGTAACATTTTGGCTAGTAACTGACAAAAATCAAGCTTAAACCAAGCAGAACAGAACATCCATTCACACTCATATTCATACTCACATCTACTCCTAGAAAGTACACTGGCTTAGAAAACGGATGGTCTTACCTTCATCGCACCTAGTTCACAGTTCAGAGCCACAGCCACGCCTTAGCCAAATTTGAACTGATCGCGTGAATACTAGTTACTGTTACTAGACTGCGTCAGCTGTGTTCCCAGGGTTGCCACCTGTAGCACGAAAGTGCTAAATGTAGCACTATTTCATCATGTGTAGCACTGTAGCACGTGCTAACTTACATTGAATGTAGCACTTTTTGGGATCCCAAAACGTTAGTGACGGATACCTATGACATCGCAAAAAGTTGTCCGTCTGTCCGTCTGTACGGTCTGTAACTTTCGAAGGCAATGAGATATTTTGATGAAACTTGGTGTGAGGATTCTTTGGGTCAAGAGTAAGGTCAAGTTCGTAGATGGGCTCTGTAGCCCTATGTTTAGGGGTGGGGGAGGGGGTTTAAATTAAGGGGCAAACAAAATATTTTTAAACAGCTAATGTGATAGTCGATTATGGGGTAAGAAGACATGCTGAACACGATGGTGAAAACCATTTTCTCACCGGACGATTAGTTCGCCCGGAATCCGGCCAAAACCGGAAAGTCTGTTAAAAGTAAAAGTTTTATTTGAAGTTGATTAGATGTTCGATTTAGGGGTAAGATGACATGCTGAACACGATGGTGAAAACCATTTTCTTGCCAGACAAGTAGTTCGCCCGGAATCCGGCCAAAACCGGAAAGTTTGTTAAAAATAAAAGTTTTATTTGAAGTTGATTAGAGGTTTGATTTAGGGGTAAGAAGACATGCTGAACACGATGGTGGAAACCATTTTCTTGCCGGGCAAGTAGTTAGCCCGGAATCCGGCCGAAACCGGAAAATTCGTTAAAAGCAAAAGTTTTATTTGAATTTGATTAGATGTTCGATTTAGAGGTAAGAAGACATGCTGAACACGATGGTGAAAACCATTTTCTCGCCGGAAAAGTAGTTCGCCCGGAATCCGTCCGAAACCGGAAAATTTGTTAAAAGTAAAATTTGTATTTGAAGTTGATTAGATGATAGATTTAAGGGTAAGAAGATACGCTGAATCTGTATATGACAATCATTTTTTACCCGGACATATAGTTCGACCGGAATCCGGTTGAAACCGGATTTTTTTTATAAGTTAAAGTTTTATTTGAAGTTGATTAGACGTTCTTTATATGCGCTGAATTCGTTTCTGAACTATCTTTTTTTGGCTGGACAAGTAGTTCGCTTGGAATTCGGCCGAAAACGGAAATTTGGCAGAAGTAAAGCAGGAAGTTTCGATCAGCATCGTCAAAATAAATATGGCTTATACAGGTATATCTGAACTTAATTTTCTCAGATGATTAGCCTGGCGAAGACTGGATCTGGCGTAGAGAAGACGTAGTTGTCTGGTCAAATATTAAATTTTTGGGATCCCATCGAAACCTTTGGTCTTGTTGTCTTAAGTGATCTGAAGATCTGAAGCTTGTCTTAAGTGATCTGAAGCTAGCTTCTTTTGTTTTAATAAAATGTATCTGATTCCGATGGAAGAAATTTTTTTGTCCTGCTCGTGCTCTGCCAACGTCTGCCGTCTGCTAGCGTCGAACGGGAATAGTAAGGAATACTGTAAGATTTTCGTGTGCAGAAATGCAAAAACCGATCTGTACGAAGAAATATCCCGTGGGGGTTACCCTTTGCACCGACCGGTTTAAAGGAATCGTCATTGTCCAATAAAATGTTTTGTTTATAGAAACTTCAAGTTTCGTCTCGGCAAAACAAAGTAGTTCAAGTTCCATAGTCTCTGTAGGGAAATGCATCACGAAAACAGAGCTTTTGTCCGCTGCGAACTCCTCACACGAGCAAAAAAAAAAGAGAAATGAGTAGCAAGCAAAACCGCGGCTAACCCTTGTTATCGCATTTGGATCTTCCTTCGGAAATTATAAAAATGGATTTCTTTTTAGACCAAAATTTTTAACATTTCTTATGCACGACAATAATCTAAATACACTTAAATACGGGCCGAGCGCGTGACACGCGCCAAAAAATTCCGACGGTAGCACCGATTATCGTTGTTCAGCACGAAGATTTGGGATTTTCCCATTCAGCGCTCTTAGCGGATTAAAGTCGGATTAGCTCAGGATACATTTTTTGTTCTTTTACATCAAAACAGAAAAAAAATTGACATAAAAATAATCTAAATACACTTAAATACGGACCGTGCGCGTGTCAAATTTCGACTGTAGCACCGAAAATCTCTGTGTAGCACGGAAATTCGGGCAATTGTAGCACTCTCGCAACTGACCGTGGTGGCAACCCTGTGTGTTCCAGCCTTCGCAAGTTACAAAAAAGCTACTTGTCAAGGGTGGAGCTCACCCTTTATATTTTTCATTCTGTTCCTTCCTCTCTTTTCGGGTAGTAGCCGATCTTTTCGAGAAGCCGTGCGTTTTTCTTCACGTAATGTACAGCCATAGCCGCTTTTTGGGATCCCAAAACGTAAGTGACCGGATATCTATGACTTCGTAGAAATTGTCCGTCTGTCGGTAATCACGACCAGCTCTCGAACGGAGTGAGATATTCTTTTCACATTTGGTGTGAGGATTCTTTAGGTCAAAGGACAGGTCAGATTCGTAGGCGGGCTATTTAGGGAGAGGGAGGGGCAGGGGCGTCGCAAGTGCATTTTCGATGGAGGGGGGAGGCAGAGCCAAAATTTTAGTCTACCAAATCTCTCAATTTTTTTTTACCGAATCCTAGAAACTGAGAATTCGAGCTTTAAATTATGGAACATGAAAGGATTACGTAGGGAGAGTACCATCTAAAGGCAGCATCAAAGACGATAAGCCAACTATTATGCTGCGTTTTGGCGAAGCCCACTTGGCGAATATAATTCCGGGTACGATTGCAGTAACAGCTTCCATCTCTTGTACGCAAGACTATAAGAGGCATATTCTTGCCGTTCCCCGAGGACTCCTCGGGGAATCAAAGGGAACGGCGAGAATAGAGGGAGTCACTCCACGCGGACTCCACGGACGGAAAACAAGGAGAACGCAGGGAATGCTTCTAAAATAGATTTTGTTCGAAAAAAATATGCAGTTGACGAAATTAGTCTGGATCCACTTTATTTTTGGTTTTGTTTATTCTCATTGTTTTTAATTAATTTTACATTGCACCAAACAAGCAAAAACTGATTCCCCTCCAAATCTGAAAGGGAGCCCTTTTTGATGATGGTGATGATAATCGAAGCATTCTCCGTCCGTGGGGACTCGCGAGAATACGTGGAGTGAGTCCCCGGGATAAACAAAAACGCGGGGACTCCTCAAGTGGAGTCCTCGGAGAACGACGAGAATACGCCTTAGGCTATGCTAAAATTTAACTGATTCTCTTAAAAATTCTATCATTTTACCATAGATTAAATACCGACACAGTCAGCTTTTTCCTGCCAAATTTAACTATTTCCATCTAAATTCTACCTTTTAATGTTTAGAAATATCAATCCTAAAACTGGCTTAAAACCTCAGTCAAATGACGCGCCCTTCCACAAAATAGAGAATATTAAAGCACAATGGGCACTAACTATGATTTAATTTTTATACCATGCGTCACACATAATATACATTTCTGACTTCCACTAAATAGCGCTTCAAAAATAAGCCGTTTTCTTGTTATCGCTTGTCTTTGACTCTTCGGCGTATCGGCGGAGACGATTTAAGGGCATGGAACTGCAAGGCGCGGAAATTCAAAAAGTCTCGACCATTTACGAAAATCAATCGTTGTGTAGAGCTGAGCAACGGGCAACATGGCTGCTAAAACAAACCGTCTCTGTAGCTAGCAGATTGCTCCAGTGTTATCTGATGAAACTTTCTGTTGTTTGTAGTACCGAAGAAAAGTTTTGTTCTATAGACGTAAAGTTACAACACTGCCAAAAATGTACAAACATAACCGACCTACTTGCAGCTGATCCCCATGCATACAAGGAATTCTCAGTTAACAGCGTTAATATGAATATTTGTCAACAATACAAATAATCCGGAGTATATAATAACAACAAAACAAATGGATAAGAAAAAAGAGACTCCGCTTATATTTGTCGAAGCTAGTAAGGAGTACGGCAGTCAGCAAAAAACGGCGTAACGATATATTAGCGAAAATAAGTTCTCGAGGAATCTGCTGATTTCTGATGTAACATAGTATTCTAGGGGGTGGTAATGTGGCATCATGATTGTTTGATCCGCCTATTGAACTTTAATGTCTGCTTCCATCCAGGTTACATGATCGAAATGCCTCGTGTCTTGTATTCATTTTTGATGCTCCTGGGTGTCACTCAGGCCACGGTCAGCTTCATGATGGCAGCAGTAGCTTGTACGTCTAATACGGTAGACACCCGACGAGTAAGTAGTTCTATCTGCCTATTCTTTGGATGCGGGAAAACAGAACGGTCGCCAACCGCTTTCGAACAAGAATTGAAGTAGAATTTTTAATGGTTCTTTTCTTTTTTTACACGCCCCCCTCATAGTCTGGAAGCGATCAGACACGATCAATTTTCAAACCACAGCAGCTGTGTTTAGGTAGTTGGTGATATAATTATGCCTCGGAAAGACGATCGCGGTCGGGCGACCCAGACTGGAATTTCTGTCAGGATTTTCCGCAACATCCTCGATTCCAGACGGAAAATTTTAGATTTTTTCCAACTTGATGAAAGTGCAGAAAATCGTCTTTCCGCAACATTAAAATAAAGTGCACACACAGTCCGATTTTTACAGTCGGATGTGATTTGGCTCCTTCGCTCTGTATTTCGGACGTACTACATGCATGCTTCGGTCCGATGCGGGTTGAAAACGTTCCGCTTTTACCAGAGCGAGTTTCATTGTCTTCTGTATCCAGAGTTACAGAAGACAGTCATTTAAAGCACAACTCTTACTAAAAAATGATCTTTTAACGATCAAATGGCTCAGAAATTCGGTCTTCAAAAATATCTTTATTTGCCACGTGAAATGAGCGATTTTCTTGTTAGCCTCAGAAGCGGCGGGTGGACGCAAAATATTTGAAAACTCGATGCGTAGTTGTTACGGAAACTTGTAGAAAACAGAAGGTACCCCTGATCGTCAACCATGTCTTCCAGAATGAAAACAGTACTTGAAGCTTTTCATAACCTAATGTGTGAAAGAGTTGTCGGCGGAACTTGCAACTTTCAGCGAAGTTTGAGTTGCGTGACTATCAAAACTCGGCTAGGCCGAAAAAGGGCTAAAAAGGCGTAGGTACAAAACGAAACAACGGCGAAAGGCGGGGTTTTCAGAAACTTATAATCCAATAAGAGAGCTAGAGATGATATAAAAGGCAGAATAAGCAAGAGGGGTCCTAAAGCACAAATGGAAAAACTAGCACAGTGACACAAATTTCGCATACGAAATCTTATTGGGATCGCAATGTGGGTGCACGCACCTTAACGAATAAACCTGATCGACTTTTCTCGGATTTGTAAGTCGGGAAAGCACAAAATTAATTCGGCAGACGACTATCCTTCTGCCCTGTCGATAATGACTTCCGCCAATCCAAGCAGGTAGTCAAATTTGAGAGTCGCAGAAATCGGCACGGCTTTTCGCGAAATTATGGCTGTCCGTTTCGGAAGTCGATTTTTAACAGCCTGAAGACGCCTATACTTGATCGTAGTACTATCACAAGAAAACAACCAGAAAACCAACGAAAATGGGGTTTATAAAGGCCAACGAATGTACTGCAATAACCAGCGAATATTTCGGGAGGACAACCGCCTCCCTTCTTCAGCGCAGACAGAAAATTTTGAAGAAAAATGCCAAAACGAGGACGCCGATCAAAAAACCAATAAAACCAAAACGACGCAGAAAACCAATAAAAACCAAAAGTTAAAACCAAAATTGGAAGAGTTCAAAACCAAATTTAAAAGCAGCGAGCCACTCACCAATACCTGCGAATAACAATCAAGACTGTTCTCGCTCGGTACTAGCGAGTGACTGCTGAAAGAAATTTCATTTCACAAGCAAGCGACCTTGTCGAACAGCTCGGGGCGCTACGTCATATTACGTCTAATTTTAATGACTGCTTCTCGTGCGCACGCTCTTTTTGATCTAAGGGGGTAAGGACTTGAATCCATATTTTGTCATAGAAAAGCGTATCCAAAAACTGTCAAAAACTAACACACAAAATGCAGAGGAAGATAAGAAATCAGCATATTTAAGTCTGCCTTACATAAAAGGAATCTCAGACAATATTGCGAAAAATCTGAAGAAAAACAATATTTGCACGTACTACAAACCGGGAAAAACTATCAAGTCAAAGCTGTATCATGGGAAAGACCCTGTTCCTAAAACTCAAGCATCTGGTGTGTACAGGATTCCTTGTTCTTGTGGTTTATGGTACATCGGTAGAACAGAACAAAGGTTAAAAGACAGAATAGCTCAGCACCGCACATCAATAGACCATTCCCTTAAAAAGAGAACAAGACCAGAGGTTTTTGACTCGGCCCTCGCTGAACACATTTATGACCATCCACATCACATTATTGTATTTGACCAGGCTGATTTTATTTCTCATGACAAAGGTGTTGTTCAGCATTACAGAGAGGCTCTTGAGATATACAAATACCAAAATAAAGGTTTAGCTCTGAACAGAGACACAGGTGATATACGAGTTAGCGATTCATATTTTGGTTTTCTCAAACGAGAAGCTGAAGGCTTAGTCGTCCCTGAGATTAACCTTGAATCATCTACGCAATCTCAAAATATGGATTCAAGTCCTTACCCCCTTAGATCAAAAAGAGCGTGCGCACGAGAAGCAGTCATTAAAATTAGACGTAATATGACGTAGCGCCCCGAGCTGTTCGACAAGGTCGCTTGCTTGTGAAATGAAATTTCTTTCAGCCAAAGATTTTAATACCAGGAAGATAGGACACTTGCCAAAAATCCCGTCGTGAAAAATCGACGGTCTAGCCACCTAGCGGTCTTTTCTTTCTGGGAGCTTGGAATGTATTTTACGACGCTAGATGGCACGGAAAATCGGCCTTGCTCGATTGGATTCGGCGGATCAGTTATATTATCTTTTGAGTTAGATGTACAATGTTCAACGCAAGAAGGAGTTGCAGAAGATGAGAACCGTTTTCAAGCGTCACACTTTTGGAAATTTCGTCGGCTCTACCAAAAATCATGGGCAACAGGAGTAACAGGACCCAGCCAGCACATGATAGCCCACATTCTTTTCTGGCCGATAACGAAAAATTGTAGATTGTATTTGTTGTTTTATTTTACATACTCCGCTTTTCAAACGGTGTGTTAGAAATAAAATATTTACTTAATTAGTTTCGAAGCCACCATTTCCGATCTGGAACACCTGTTATAATAATACACTATACGGTGCATCCTTGGTTCTATTTGTCTATCAAAGACATCATGAAATGAAGGATCAGACGGATCGGAATGCACCGTGCTGCTGTACTCGATTGCTTAGCCAGGGTACTGGACTGGACAGGTCTGCTGAATTGCATATCCCTAGATGACGAGTCGTAGCCTACACAGCTGATTTCGTACTCGAGCGCTGCACAGAAATCTTCTACTGGACCACATAGCGTAGCCTACCCTGCTTTTGCACTGGTTGCAGACCATAAATACGACAGTAGGATTAAAATGTACAAAAGTTTTATTTCGAAAGTCACTAAATATATTCTTGCACAAAATTACCGAACAGTAACATCTCATTCAGTAGTAGGGACCTCCAAAATGTCAAGCCAACTTTTCAGCTTAGCCGGGTCACCGATGGGCAGCGAGAAATAACGGTTGTTAGCTCCATGCTTCGTGTGCCGGTGATTACACCATGGAACAACGCAGTGAACAGGCATTCCTAGAAAAAAAAAGGTAACTATTAGCAAACTGAACTAAAATAAATACACTAAATGAACAAGACCAAAAGGTTCCGATGGGATCCCAAAAATTCAATATCTGATCCAGACAATTAGGTCTTGTCTTCACCAGATCCAGTCTTTGCCAGACTCCTTAAACATTTTACTCTTATAATTTAGAAACACAGTAAGGCCAAATAGCTAATCACCAAAGAAAACATGTTCAGAGTGGACGGATTGGAATGAAACTTGGTGGGAAGAACAAGCACAAGCCCCAGATACATGGTTGACAAGATAGGACCGGATCCGAGCACCGTGGGGGGAGTTTGAAGGAGGGTTCCGGAATTCCGGTGATCCCGGGTTAAGATGCTTAACCAATGAAACTTGGAAGGCATATCAGGGACTGGACAATTTTAACTTTAGAACAGTCGTTTCTCCGATTTGGCGATCGTGGGGGGAGTGGAGGGAGGGGGAGTCCTGAATCTTTAGAAATGTCCAAGTTTTAAACGGGTCATCGGATCTTAAAACTTGACATTCGGAAAGAACTCATGTCTCAGATGTCCGATTTCAAGTGCGGACAGGATCTAATCAATGTGGGATATTCGGGGGGGGGGGGGATATTTTGTGACACGCTTAGAATGTAGTGATTGGGATGACACTTCGGGATGAACAAGTGAAAGCCCTAGATAAATCAGTGACAGAACCAGACCGGATTCGCGCACTCTGGGTGGAGTTGGAGGGGGTCCGGTATTCCGTGATCGTGATTTAAGGTACTTCCAGATGTGCTAGGACGATGAAACTTGGCTTGAACACTAGAGACTTGACAAGATTGGATTAGAAATTGTCACTTCCCAGATCCGACCATCCTTTAAAGTACTCTTCTTCATTGCAAAGTACAAAAAATACTTTTAAACAAAATCTACATTTTCATGGTCCCCATTAGCCCATGATCATTGTTGCCTCAAGGGTTTTGCTTAGAAATGACTTTCTACCACCCTTAAAGTCTGCGTCTTAACCAAATTAAATATATTCATGATCCTAAAGGGCCCATGATCAGTTTTGCCTCAAGGGTTTTGATTACAGATGAATTTCTAGCGCCCTTAAAGTGCGCATCGTCACAGCCAAGTGCAAAAAAATTACTTCTTTACCAAACGATACATTCTCGTGATTTCCTTGGGTCCATCGTCATTCTTATCTCAAGGGTTTTGCTTACAAACGATCACAACAAACCCACGGACTGGCAAATTCCTACTTTCATCCTTTTACTAAACCTTGCAAGTGCCATATGAGCTTCCAGCTCTTATTGTAATAGATAGTTAGAATAGTTTCACATCGGGTGTGTGGAAATTTTTCAGACAATTGGGTTTTGCCTTCCCCAGATCCAGTATTCGCAAGACTCCTTCAACATTTTTACCCTCAAATTCTGAAACAAATTCAGGCCAAATAGTTTATCACCTGACGAAACCAAGTTACCCCTACAAGCCAACCCAAACGATCCTGCCTTACTTTTTCCAGTTTTCTCGTTTCAGACTGATTCCGGACAAACTATATATCCGGCTAAAGAATGATAGTCATACATGGATTCAGCAACTCTTGTCACCCGTTAATCGGACTTCTAATCAACTACAAATACAACTTTAGCTTTTAACAAATTTTCTGTTTTGAGCCAGATTCCGGGCGAAGTACTTGTCTGGGTAGAAAGTATTTCCCTAAAGCTAGAACCAGGAGGGGGCTCGTATGAAATCTTAGGACCCTAGCTGACTGTGGTTGGATCTTTCCCACCCAAAATCCCAGATTTTATTTGAGTTGATCCCATTGGCATATTTTTATCAAAAAGTACTGAGCTCGCGGGATCACCAGAATCCCGCCCCAAACTCCCCCACAGTGCCTGAATCGGATCCAATTAAGTCATCAATGTATCTAGGACTTGTGCTTATTCTTCCCACCAAGTTTCATCTCGATCCCTCCATTCTCGGGTACCCGATTTAGGTTTCTGGTGACTGAAGGACAATGAAACTTAGCATGCTTGTCAGGAGCCGGAACAGACTGACTGGTGCTAGTGTCCATGGACTGGATTGAAACTTTGTGAGGAAAACAAGCATAAGGCATGGATACGTAATTGATGGAGCCCTGTGGAGAGTATCGGAGCCCTGTGGAGGGAGGACATTGTTGGGAACTTACCTTTTGTTCTGATTCTTCAAAGAGATGCTTGAAAGTAGAAAAAGATCGATGCCTCAGTTGAAGGGCCGGGTTTCCATTAGTGACCGCAGAGTAGAACAGGGGCACGCAAAAAAAGCGAAGCTTCGTCAGGTTCTTCACAGCCGGAAGCTTCGTCAAGTTCTTCACAAGAACCTGAAAAATAAAAAAGAACAAAATCAATTCCCAATTCCTATGGTTCTTGGTTTTATTACTTATTTCTCTACGGTATTCCTTGACCTAATCCTGTGAAAGAAGGTGTGCCATAATCAACTATTGTGCATTCTCTTTTAATTGGTTGCTGGAGTTTGTTTTAGTTGAAAATTAGCGGGTTGAGACGTTTACTCTCTTGACTCGGCTGGATTTCGAGACAAGACAAGTCCGAGTCCTGCTCTGTGAACTTCGATTCCAAGACGAGTTCGAGTCCATGAGAAAGGCGGCCAGAGCCCAAGTCCACCAGATCTGGCAAGCAGGTTGACAGTTGTCAAAAAAAAAAATATTCAAAGAAAATGCAAGTTATTTTGGTCAAGAAAAACTATAAAAGGGACCAGAGAAGTGATTTAGGGATCAATATGGACAAAAAGGGACCTGAGACCGATTTAGGGACTTGCATGGACTTTGTGGCAGCCCTGTACTTGTTACTCTTCATTCAGGTGTCCTTTAAAAGGCAAAAATACAAGCAAAGTGATAGGTCTAGGCAACAAGTTCAAATTGTGGCAGCCTCGCACCATAATCTTGGCTTTTGATAATTATTTGCACTTGTCACTGTTTAAGAGGTAAGCGGCTCAAAAAACTTAAACCTGAATGGCAAGTTCCAGAATTTTCCACCATGTGTTTAAGAGGTAAACAGCTCAAAAAATTTAAACCTGAATGGCAAGTTTCAGAATTTTCCTCCATGTCTAGACAAACAATACATATTTACATAAATATAGTATAGCATTTCTTTTGAACATAAAGGAAAATACACTTTTTCAATGACCTTAAAAAACTCTGCCGCTTCGTAGCAGAGATGTGGTCGGGTCGAGCTAAAGTGTAAGGGACTGCAACTGTTTTTAACTGTAACCTAAGCAAAATAATAAGGGTATTTCGCCAGGGCTGCCACAGGTGGGCTTGAAAATAGGGACTTCTTTTAAACCCAAAAAGGGTCAAACAGGGACATTGTGACACTGCTACAAACCAGACTTACACAGTGACAGGATACTATTTGCAAATTACTTGCTAGGATCGAAGGACTTTGGTTTGAAATATTGGTATACCATTTATCTAAACAGTCTATGGCTCTTTGATTTTTGGTTGTAACTGGAGAAAGGAGGAAGAATAATTTGTAAGTGCAGCTGTTTAATTTCCAGCTTAACCAGCTAGAATAGATCTGTGTAGTATTGAACTCGCAAATATATGGCCTAGCAAGGAGATGGCCATGCGAATGTTTACTTAAATTCTAGCTTTTAAAGAGGACCGCCATGCGAATGTTTACTTAAAATCTAGCTTTTAAAGAGTTAAACACCAGAAATTCAGCCTTCAACACATACTAATTCAGACACTCTGCTGTGAAATGCACATTCTAGGGACAGTTTTCATTTTATTTTTTGAATAACCTCAGAACATAAATTTGGCTCAACATGGGTCTCAGCAAGTTTAACAAGTTTCAGATTATGCTTATAGTCGGTTTTTATTTATACTTTTTTTTAGAGGGTGTCCACTGTTTGGCAGCGGGTTCCTATCTCGAGATGGTGACCTTTAATACACTTTTGAACCTTGACTGGAAGCTTAAATTGATTGAGGGACAGTATCAATGTTTTTTGTTTTTTTACTTTTCCAGGCTTTTTGTCACTTGTTTGGCAGTGTTCCTTGTTAGTACATTTGACGATGCTTCTGAATCAGTTCAGAATAGGGAGTTTGGAACTACAAAATGCACCACATGCAAAAATAATTTCGAAAGACTAGGCTAATGCTCATAGTGTCTATAACAATCCGAAATAAAGACTTAATCCGACATAATCAAAGCATAGCTTTCAAACCAATTAAATAAATGGAAGTTCTTGTTAGAGTTCAAAAGGAGTTTGCTATTGTGTGGCCTGTGCTGTGAGCAGGCTGTGAGCAGGCTGTGAGCCTGTGGCAAAAGCAGGCAAGTAAAAAAACAAAATGTCAAACAGAGCTTATGACCTTATGTGATAGGTAATTAAGCATTCCCAAAATTTGGTTCTTACTGCAATCAGTAAAAATGTCAGAAAATTGTGAAAGTCTTGAAATCATGGATTTTTAAATCCTGAAAAACATTTGACAAAATGAACTTGAAACAAAATGAACTTTCTAAGAACCAGATAAGAAGAAGTAGCACACTTACTCCATGATCTTCATTTCTTGTCCTTCATCTTGGTCAAAATACAAAAGATATGTCCATCATACACAGAACAGGAAAAATATTCTCAGAATCTCAGCAAGCATGATTTCCGTCCTAAGAAAACAGTAAACAGGAAAATCCGTGATGAAAGAGAAGTGAGAAGGCGAAAGTGTCAACAGCACAGCAACGGCGCAACATTTTTAACGAAGAAAATTACGCTAGATGGTGCCATTTTACGCGACTCATGGAGCTTATGGGAGTGTCCATTCTTCCCTGGTATAATTTTCTTTGCTTTCAGCAGTCACTCGCTAGTACCGAGCGAGAACAGTCTTGATTGTTATTCGCAGGTATTGGTGAGTGGCTCGCTGCTTTTAAATTTGGTTTTGAACTCTTCCAATTTTGGTTTTAACTTTTGGTTTTTATTGGTTTTCTGCGTCGTTTTGGTTTTATTGGTTTTTTGATCGGCGTCCTCGTTTTGGCATTTTTCTTCAAAATTTTCTGTCTGCGCTGAAGAAGGGAGGCGGTTGTCCTCCCGAAATATTCGCTGGTTATTGCAGTACATTCGTTGGCCTTTATAAACCCCATTTTCGTTGGTTTTCTGGTTGTTTTCTTGTGATATGTCAGGCCAATGTGGTTTACGAAATTATCTTCATCGTAGTACTATTTTTTAAGTCACATGTAAGAACGCATTTAGACAAGCGATCAGAGTCCATAAGGTACAACAAACAAGTTCTTGGACTTCACAGTCGAAAGAAGGGTTTTCAGGCCCTCATGACGACGGAGAGTAGACATCAACGAAGATCTTCACTAAATTTGTTCGGTGCCGATTATAAACCTAAAACTGCGGAATGCTGAGCTCAAGAACTCTAGTTGAATTCACTTCCCAATCCGTAACTGCCATGACTGTCAGAAAGAACCTTTTCCCTTCGGCTAGCCGATCATGCTTGCCTCTGAGCGTGTTCCACCCCTCTACCAATAGTAACTATTAGTACTATTTCCGTTCCAGCCTCACGAAAAGTTACTACGCTGACCGTTCCAACCTTCTCAAAATAGTAACTAATAGTAACTATTTGCTTACCACGCTCGGGAGCGTAGTTAGTGTAGTAACTACGCATCTCTGTAACGTGATTGGTCGGCCCACCCCGCGGCCTGATATTGACCGAAAAAATTCAAAAAGCGTTCCAGCCTAGCGTAGTAACCACGGCGACTAGCGTAGTAACTACGGTAAGTAGGGTGGAACACGCTCTCTATCATTACCTTTAACTGCTTGCCTGAGTTGCGTTTTATTTGAAGATCGTACAGCGGACTGTCCGTTGCCTTTTATTCGCCAGCGGGCCGTACGCTGGGAAGGCGCGGGATGCCCGAAGTCGTTTTATTTGCTAGCGGGCCGCCCGCTGAGTGCCAGCGGATACCGCTAGTTTGTAAGCTGGGTGAGGCAGGGAGTTGTTCAGCGTACCTTCTGACGTAGTCCGCCGGGAATAAAACGGCTACTTACAGTCCGCTCCCGCTACACTATGAACTTCAAATAAAACGCAACTCTGGTCTAACAAACGCCACGTGCCACTATAGAAAATGACATTCCAAACTCAATGTACAGCGTATATCCTTCATTCCCGTTATTAAACTATTTATTTCTACTAAAGCGGATGAGACCGTCAATAGCCTTCATATACGACGACGCTCCCGACGGGACACCGCAGCGAAGCATCAGGGCCTGGGATTTACCACCAACACCGAAAGAAGTTGAAGCAGGCCTGGCTAGCCCCGTGGACACCCCGGAATCAGTGCAAACTTCTGCAGAAGCTGCAGAGGATCTTCCTCCGCCATATGAATAGCCGAGACGACTAAGTGCCCACTGAACTCAAAGTATAAGAACTATAAGCCGGTCTTAAATTCGCCTTCCGTATTTTCCTTCCGAATTCCAGACAGCCGTTTTTGTGGAGACGGATCTGGAAGGTCCGGGGCGTTGGACACCCCAGATTCCGCAAATCTGGAAGGTGTACCACACAGGCAACCCATCCAAATGAAAAAAGTAGGCTAAAAAAGGAGAGTGATGGACAGTCGTGACTGGGAAGGAGAAGATATTTGAAAGGGACACCTAGGAAATGTTGAAGGCAAAGGCGTCATTTGACCCCCCGAGGGGGGGGGGGGCAGCTGCAAATGCAAAATCATAGAATTTTTAAGAGAAAAGTGATTAACATCATTAGGACAGGTAGTCACGTAAGGTGGATTTTAAGAAGGTCTTTCACCAAACTTTGACCTTACCAGACCTAGCTAATGATTCGGAATTACGCCATTACCTCCTCTGGGTTTTCGCGAAATGACGCCTCTGGTTGAAGGACATTTGCTATCACCACTATCACAAAAATACGGAAGGGTTGGCTTGACAGTGCGGAAACACCAGATATCAGGAAGTCTGGAAGGTGGAGCCTGGCTTTCACTTGAGTAGAGACCGCGCGGAGGAAAGTGAGCTCTTTCCACCGAGCGATCATGTATCCGTGATTTATGGGCACTTGGCTTGAATTTAAATTGATATGTAGAACGTGTCCGAAAGCTTTTTAGTGCAGTAAATGCTGCATTCAATGCTGCATTTTATTTTATTTTTTTTCACATTTATTTCTTCTCTGAAACTTCTAGAATACCGAAGTTTAGCCTTAATCGCCTGCTCCCCAGTTTCTTCTTGAAAATTCAGCGTAAATTTAGCATCTTTGCTGAAGTTTTCGATGAATTTCATGCTGAATTAATGCTGCACTAATTGAGCGAAAATTTAAGTCCGAAAGCGAAATGCTGCATAAAATCCTGAATTAATTCAGCATCCTCGTTCGTTTCGGAGCTTTCGGACACGTTCGTAGTCTCTTTCTTAGCGATCCTATTTCTTTTCTAGTCATTTCGAATTAAATAGAACAAACTTCGTAAACTGTTGGGTAAACGACCCAAGCTTGCGGTTTGTACTTTCACAGCTGGTTCTAAACCAAAATTTCAAACGACATCCAAAACATGGTGTATTTATTAAGGAAAACCTCTTATGATTCTTCAGAGGGACTTCGCACTACGGCGGCTCTCTCTATGTAAGAACGAAACAATCAATGAAGCTAAGACAATACAGTAACATATCACATCTGAAAGTTCACTTTGGTCAAGCACAATAGCCTACAGTTATCGGAATAAAACTAAAGACGCAACGCCAAAAACCACGTATGATTAATTAACAAAGTAGAAAAACAACTAAAAGCAAATGAATTATTTATTTAAGGTGAAGAAACTCGATTTCACTGAAATGTATCACAAGGGCATTTCACTAGCAGTACCCCTCGGCTATCATCTTCTAGACCAAACACTTCTGGACTAGACTGTCGTGAAAAATAGATGCGCGAACCAGTCTCAGTCTATAATGAATAACGAAAAGCCTCCAGACAAATATTTTCTTCTGGGTGCCTTTCAACGCCACATCACGCAGCGGAGAAAAGTGTACCTAAATCCACGGGGAATATAATTGCTCTTAAAGATAGGTTGTGAAAGGCCCTTGTGAGAAACCAAGTTATCAACAACTTATTATGGGCCCTTGGCTCTTCGGGAACAGAGGGTGCTGCGAAATCTGACGTTAGGGAATTAATCTGATGGCCGCGAACTTCTTAGTTTTTCAGGATTTCTACGCGAGCCAGATAAGGCCCATACTGAAAATGCAAAAGCTATATAAGTCCAGTTGTTAACATCAACTTGTTGTCAGGCACATTTCCTACACAGAACACTCAAATCTTACATTATGGATTTCTCAATATCTTAAGCCTAACTAGCACGAGGCCGCTATCCCAAATCCTTTACAAAAAAGGGTTTTCGGTCCTTTCCTTCTTTATTTACTTTTATTACTAAATAACAGGAAACAGATGTAAGAGTCGTGCAAGCTTTCATGTTAATTCTAGAGTTTCCTACCCAGGTAATGTGCCCGAAGAGTACAGCGAACGATTAAATCCTTGTCTTTTACAAGAAGAAATTACTTAATTACTTTGTAGAGGCGAAAGCCTATTTACTGCATTTATATTATACTATTTTATAGCCCCTCGAGAAAAAAAGGTAGATTTGTACGCGCAGCATCATTATTTGCAGCAACCGACACACGAGTGATTCCAACCATTTTTGTCGCAGAAAGTTCATAATGTTCTGAGTGCGTTTCGAAGCGGTGCTAATATCCCTGTTTCACTGCACAGTTCGCACATTTGTCTGCACTCGCTGAAGCTAGAGCTGAAACCTTCCATTTCAAACATATGGCTTCGCTAGGGAAACGTCAGAACCATCAGATTTGCTCGTTAAAGCTCAAACGTAGCGTTTTAAACGAGTAAACACAATACGTATCAAGATGCGGTGGAGATACTGGACCGAAAATGCTCGTTTTATCTGGATTTCCAAGACTCCGTTACGGGAATCGGAAGCGAGTATTTGGATGAGTTGAAAAATGTCAACGCTGATCACCCGACCAGGCATCCCACTTTCCTGTGCGGCTACGAATCCGTCATCTTGTAGCACAATCAGGAACCAAGATAAGTAACGAAACTTCCAGCAACAGTGCGATGACGTGACTGGCTCAACTGATTACTCACGTCACTCTAGTCAAAGACCTACAAATCGTCATCACCAATGCCGTCATAAACGGAATTTCCAAAACTGATTCGGTCCCGACTTTCTTCTCTCTTGAAAGAGATCCGAGCTGGAACAGGGCCGTCACTCGAGTCGAAGCTCTGTAAAGGAAACACTTGGTCAAGAGCCGAAGGCAGAATGGCTGAGAAGTAGGGGCTTGGCCATCCAAATACGGGCAAAAATGTCAGTCGTTGAAGGCCCATTCACAAAGGGTATTAGCTAAAACTTGGTTCCAGCAGGGACCCATAAATTTCCTGTAATGCCTCGCCGTTCAGGGGACTTGTCAATAAGAGATTTCTGATGCTATGTTGACCGAACGGAAGATAGTTCGAGAAATACCCACGGTCCAATCACGTCCAAGGCCAGATAGACAAAATTTGGGATTAACTGCTGGCGCCTTGAGGGAGGAGTCTCTTTGGCGCGCACGTCCAATGAGGCAAACAAGAATGCCGATTCGACCCAAGTGGGATTTTTGGAAAGTAGGCAAGGATCGGACCATAGCAACACAGAAGCATAGGAAATGACAAGCCCCCTGTAAAGGAAATTTATGGGTCCCTGGTCCCAGCCAGTTCTCAAATTATCTTCACACACGATTCTGCGCTTTTGCCAAAAGTTGGATTGATTTCAACTTGGGTCTTAGACTAGAAGGCCCGGCAAAGCCTGGTTTTGGCGATTTACAGAACTAGCTGGTACCAAGTATTAGCAGCTAAAACCCGTTGTGCATGGGCCTTATGGCTACAGATCTCCATATTTCTAATTCGAAGTTTATGCACATGAACAAAAGAATAGCGTGAAGTAACGAAACATTCGAAATCAAAATAAATGAAGGAACAATGATCTAAAATCAACGCTCAAAATGGAAACCATCAACATAAAAACTATCGCCGCGAAAATGATGCGTTTTACTGGATAGCAGCGCAGGTTCTTTGCAGCTTGATGGCATGCTTCCACTTTCCACGGGAATACCATGGGCCGGTCACTCTTTTCTCATGTGCCCAATCGGCCGACGTTTTTAAGTAAGTGCGCTGTAAAATCTTGTTTTGAGCGCTTCGTTTTCGGTGAATAAGACTCGTTTCATGTTTATACCCCACGCCCTAAAAATGGGCATGGTAAATCCTCTGAAGCCCTCCCTTTACCCATTTTCATGGCACTTGGCGACTGTAATGTCTGTCTGTCCCTCTGCCCAACTTCTGCTAATTTTGGCAATTCCACATGAGCTAGAACGACAAAACTTGGCACACGTATGAAGGATCCGGCCAAATATTCAAGGAAACACTCCTTTCCAGAACCGGTCATCCGTGGGGAGGGTCAAGGGAGGGAGAAATCCGAATTCTTCTGACCCGCGTAAGTTGCGAACGGGTGATCCGATTCGAGTGAGACTCAATGGGTGGTAGTAGCAGATGCCCGAGACGTGCCAACTGAATCCGGGGAATTTTGTATCACACGTTGGGAACAAACGGATGGAAGGATTGGAAAGAAACGGTACGAAAAGGACGGTACAAAGATCATGGGTTCTAGATATGTTGTTTTGAAATCTGGACCGGACAAGATGTCGGCGGAGGGAATGGACCGGATATTTCCCGGAAATATATTGATTCGAGTGAAACATGATGGGTGGTAGAATTAGGCCTAGATGTGGCACTCGTGGGTCTGAAAGACATCCGGACACGGCGGGGGGGGGGGGGGGGTGGAGGGCCTGGCTTTCTTTTGCGTAGGGCCAAACTAGTGGAGCGTTTCCGAAAATTTGCGATATTATTCTTGCCTATAACAAGTGCCATAGGAGTCCGTAGATCTTGTTTTAAAAAGTGAACAATTTAAAACTTCGGTTATTTTTAACCCAGCTGTTTAAATATCCTTTTCCCATGGTATTTTCTCGTTAAGGTAAAAACTGGTCGAGCTACCGTCTTCGTTTGTATATTCTCCTTAGTTTTGAGGGACATAAATATATAAATAAATATACTTGTTGAAATACCGAGTTTTAGGTGGGTGTCTACTGCAAGAGGTAAGATATAAAAGTTAACCGTCAACGAAGTTTTGAACTAACTTACCAACGAAGAGCTAGAAGAGGAAACTTGGTGTCTGCTCCCGTCCAGGCGAATGTACGACCAACTCTGTGCTCGCTTCCGGCACGACTGTGACTGTAAATTATAATAGTTTTAGCCGAAAGTCGCAAAAACTGCCGCCGGCGCACAAACTAGCGGAGCTTTTCAGACCGCCAGAATCACCCTCAGGTTTCTCTCACGCTGACGTCACGAAGCGCATTCGATCTGTCAATTCAATTAAACAGTGAGTTAAACAGAACAACCGAATTAAATAGTGCGATGGGTGCTTTAAAAAAAATTGCTTCTCTTAGGCGTATTCTCGCCGTTCCCCGAGGACTCCCCGGGGAGTCGAAGGGAACGGCGAGAATAGAGGGAGTCACTCCACGCGGACTCCACGGACGGAAAACAACGAGAACACGGGGATTGCTTCTAAAATGGATTATGTTCGAAAAAAAATATGCAGTTGACGAAATTTAGTCTGGATCCACTTTATCTTTGGTTTTGTCTATTCTCATTGTTTTTAATTAATTTACATTGCACCACATGAGCAAAAATCGATTCCCCTCCGAATCTGAAAAAGAGTCCTTTTTGGATGATGGTGATGATAATCGGAGCATTCCCCGTCCGTGGGGACACGCGAGAATACGGGGAGTGAGTCCCCGGGACAAACAAAACGCGGGGACTCTTCAAGCGGAGTCCTCGGGGAACGTTGAGAATACGCCTTTTGTCATCTAAACTTTGAGCCCAGTATCCACGAAACGCGGCTTGAGGCAGCACTTCCCATTCCGATTTGCTTTCATTTGTCCCTACCTTTTCAGTGCAAAATCCGCTCGATTTTCGGACCAGTTCTTCAACCATGCCTTGAAGGGACAGCGACATCAATACTGCCTGGTCACTGCGCAGAGTGATCCATCGATGGTTATCCTTACTCATCAGATACTCAAAGGACAACTCTAGTCGTGGGTCGACGTCTGTTGACGAGGAAGCACCTGACGAACGCTGAAAATACACAGGATTATCACAAATGCCATTTTGCGTTAAGCCACTTTCACATTGACGCGCTGTTGCGATGCGTTGCGTATGCGTTTATCTTGCGTTGCGCACAGGTTGCGTGGCGTATCTTTCACACCTCTGCGCGAAACTTTCACGCTGGATGGGTATTTACGTTTTCTTTTCTCGGTTTCTTCTGCTGAATTTTCGTTTCTTTCATCATTTCTTCATCACTATAGTAGGTTTTTCTGCAGTTCTTCTTCAACAACTTCTTATTTTTTCACTGAAAACTCTGATGCGACGCAACGCAAGAATGGAACTTGGTTCTATTCTTGCGTTGCGTTTTCTCTGCGTTGCGTCTCCGCAAGTGTGACGCAGAGGATGCGTAGCTCAGTGTGAAAAGCTCAACGCGTCAATGTGAAAGCTGCTTCAAGCTTAGCTTGTCACTTTCCAAAGCAGCGCGAGCCATTGGCTTTCCGTCCGGTTTTTGCGCTTTGGAAAGCAAAGCAGCTTTCTCGGAAAGTGATTCCAGAAAATTAGTGGAAAACTCCGCGGAAAGTTGAATGCTTCTGCAGGAATTTTGTCATTAGCGAATGGAAAAAACACGGCAAACGCCATTAAGGATGACTTCGTTGTAATGTCCAGTGAGCCATATTTATTTAAAACACATTGGAAATCAACATTTTCCAGGCAATTTCAGCTTTCATGCGTTTTCGCGACCAGTCCAGCGGGAAAGTAGAAAGCAATTCCAGGAATAACTTTCCGACAGTTTTTGCGATGCATTCCGCTCGCTGGAAAACTTAAACGAAGAAAAAACAAACGGATTATCACACTACAAAAGTTTCTGAATAAAAAAGGGCTTCTACTGTAGCACGCTTAATTTTTTTATTGTTTTTTAAAGCGGAAAAGTGCGGTGAAACGATCTTAGTCCAGTTGGTCCAATGCCAGTGCCGGAAAGAATGACCGAAAACAAGTTAACTCGGCACAATAGCGAGCCCCAGTCAAACCCGTTAGATCTAGACCTGCGCGAATGGTTTCGCAGCCCATTCCTAAGTTACATCCTGTTTCTGCATCTCATGACCGATACAAAAACAGCTTCGTACCGTCATTCGTCGAAATGTATAACTCATCGTAATATATAACTCATCGTACCGTCATTCGTCGAAATGTATAACTCGTCGTAATTCTAGCTTATTTTATAATTGTTTGACTCCTAGTTTTGATATATGTGTAATGTGACGTCATTCGTCGAAATGCATAATTCGTCGTAACTCTTGTTTATGTTATTTGTATAGTTATTTGATTTTTGGTTCTGATATAAGTGTAATTGTAAATGATCACTTACAGTGATTCGAATTGTATATAAGTTTATTATTTACGACAAAATTATGACGAGCTTAAGTTTTACAAATTCGAAACTTCACTAGGGCCAGGAACAAGACCAAGGCTCAGAACGTCGGTAGCTGATGCTCAGCTGAAAGGCATCCCCTACTCCCCCCCCCATTCAAGATAAAACGAAGCACAGCCAGTACAGCAGATATCTATGCTCTGCGATGTAGCTCGCAAAAGAAAAGATCCGAAACTAAATTGTGTTAAAGATTTTACAGGTAACCTCGTACGAGAAAATAAAGTTATCAGGCTTGGAGCCTTGGAGATAATTGACCTGTCAAGCTTTTACTGGATCTTGAAGCACAACTCGCAGTAGACACAGCTTGTACTCCAATGTTCAAAAACGATCTTCTTTTTTCAAACTCTGCCTCTGCCTTCAATACTCGAGAGATTTTTCAGCCTCACTTGGTCTCTTTCGCTTGAATGAGAAACGGGGGAAAACCTGCATAATCGGTATTTCTGACCAATAAGCTACTCATTAGCAATAAGCGGTAAGTGGTGTGACAAGTTCGAAATCTCTGAAATGAGTAAGGATGGAATGATTAGGAATGTAGAAAGAATCAGTAGTAGGCTGCATATATGGAATTGTTGGACAAGGTAACAGGGTAAAAAAGGTAGTTACCGAAAGTGTTGTGATCCTCCAGCA
Source organism: Branchinecta lindahli (assembly GCA_023053555.1). Taxonomy (NCBI): domain Eukaryota; kingdom Metazoa; phylum Arthropoda; class Branchiopoda; order Anostraca; family Branchinectidae; genus Branchinecta; species Branchinecta lindahli. Next base: position 19,723,576 of record JAKZAO010000014.1, read on the forward strand.
CCTAATTCGCGTTACTTTGAAGCACCACTCTTGAATTATATCTCCTGAATCATTGCAAATCTGGAAGGCTAATTCTTTGTGTCCAGCAGCAACAATCACTGTCGACTGTGGCTCCGGGAAGTCACACTTGCAAGGCAAAAATTGGACGTAACCGTAATGTTTCAGCGTTTCCGCTAGTTCCAGGAACTGTAAGAAAGAATCAGTGTAAGAGAAACTGGATCAGTGAGTTTTAGTTCGGGGGCATTCGGTTCCTGCTCTAAAGGCGTATTCTCGCCGTCCCCCGAGGACTTCACTTGAGGAGTCCCGGCGTTTTTGTTTGTCCCGGGGACTCACTCCCCGTATTCTCGCGAGTCCCCACGGACGGGGAATGCTCCGATCATCATCACCATCATCAAAAAGGACTCCCTTTCAGATTCGGAGGGGAATCAATTTTGCTGGTGTTGTACGATGTAAAATTAATTAAAAACAATCGGAATAAACAAAACAAAAAATAAAGTGGATCCAGACTAATTGCGTCAATTACACATTTTTTTCCGAACAAATCCATTTTGGAAGCATTCCCCGTGTTCTCGCTGTTGTTCCGTGTTGCCCCGGCGACCCCCCCCCGGACACAAGCCCCCCCCCCCCCGAAGCCTACTCTCCCCAAACAGTCAGTAGTTATAAAAAATATATTTTCCTGGAAAGTATACATAGAGGCGAGCGACCAGCAAGCCGCCGTCACGAATTTACACTGAAGTCGCGTCTCTAGGGAAACTTCATAAGTGCTTGCAGTCACAACTGTAATTTTCAACAAGATTTTTTATTTTCTTATACATTTGCATTAGGTGGGTTGGTCGGTGGGCGGGGTCGCCTAGACCCAGTTCAAAGATTCAAACAACTTACTTTTAACCGATCCCCTCTCCCCTGGAACAAGGTAAGTTTGATTGCTTGGTCCTCTGTAGCTTGGAGCCAGCCATTTTCAAAGTCGGCAACTGTCTGGCTGTACAAAAGGTCCAAGGCGGCTTCGTTCCTTAGAAACTTTGAATCGGACATGGAATCCCATGAACTGTAATTCAAGAAAAGATAAATCACACGGCGCCTTTTATATTCGCTCCCACATACTATTTGTTGAGCTTCGCATCCAGATTTAATGTTTTAAAGCACAAGTCAAAGAAGTTACAGTTTCTGGAACAATATTCTACCGTGCTAGAACGCCTTTAAAACTACTTGTGTAAAAAAAAAAAAAAAAAAAAAATACGACCTATCCCGGCTGTTTTAGCCGTACGCGACCCCCATACCTTGATGAGGGAAACGGATAAAAATCTAAATAACCTATCTTTTTGGCCAATGAACTCCTTGGAAGCAATAAGCGGGAGCCTGATCCACCTCGAATAGAGGGTGATTTTTCAGTGATTAGTGAAATTTTGATTCAGTAAACCTCATAATGAGAAAGAATTGAACGATTAGAGAGGTAGACTGAAGCAATGTCAGTATTAATATAGCTATGACCATTTCTTTAAAAAACTAAAAACCTGGCTTTAGCCAATACCACAGTTTTCCACCGCAAATGCACAAACAAATCCAGACAGGAAATTAAATATCCGGTTAACTAGAATAGACACGAATTATGCTTGTCGCACTTCCCCAAATTTCATGAGCAGGCGTCGTCTTCGAAAAAAAAAAGAAAAGAATGAGGATCTGGGTGAAGACTAGACTTCTTCGTAGCTACTTAAGTCCTAGCACTTATGGAAGTACCCTAAATCGAGATGAGTGGCCTGACCGACCGACCGACCGAAAAGTGATCGGTATATGGCACTTGAGCACCTGAGTGCTAGGACGATGAAACTTGGCAGGCATATTAGGGACCCGACCAAACTAACTTGGAAATGGCCATTTCCCCGATCCGACCACCGTGGGGGGAGTGGAAGGAGGGGGAATCCGAAATATTGACGTATTTATAACTTTTGAACGGGGAATCGGATTTTAATGAAACTTGATATCTGAAAAGATCTCGTGTCTCAGATGTCACACTTCAAGTCCGGAATGGATCCGGTGACTTTGGAGGGAGTTGGAGGGGGGAACCGGAAATCGTGTGGCATGTTCAGAGTTGACGGATCGGGATGAAACTTGGTGGGAAAGACAAGCACAAGCCCTAGATACATAAATGACAAGACCGGAACGGATCCGGACACTGTGGGGGAGCTGGATGGAGGGTTCCGGAATTCCGGTGATCCCTACTTAAGATACTTACACATGTGCTAGGAAGATGAAACTTGGCAGGCATATTATGGACCCGACCAAACTAACTTGGAAATAGCCATTTCCCCGATCCGACCACCGTGGAGGAGTGGAGGGAGGGGGAATCCGAAATATTGACGTATTTATAACTTTTGAACGGGGTATCGGATTTTAATGAAACTTGATATCTGAAAAGACCTCTTGTCTCAGATGTCACACTTTAAGTCCGGAATGGATCCGGTGACTTTGGAGGGAGTTTGAAGGGGGGAACCGGAAATCGTGTAGCATGTTCAGAGTGGACAGATCGGGATGAAAGTTGGTGGGAAGAACAAGCACAAGCCATAGATACATAATTGACAAGACCGGAACGGATCCGGACACTGTGGGGGAGCTGGATGGAGGGTTCCGGAATTCCGGTGATCCCGACTTAAGATGCTTACACATGTGCTAGGACGATGAAACTTGGCACGCATATTATGGACCCGACCAAACTAACTTGGATATAGTCACTTCCCCGATCCGACCACCGTGCGGGGGGAGGGGGTGGAGGGAAGGGGGATCCGGAATATTGACGCATTTATAACTTCTGAACGGGGAATCGGATCTGAATGAAACTTGATATTTGGAAAGACATCATGTCTCAGATGTCACACTTTAAGTCCGGAATGGATCCGGTGACTTTGGGGGGAGTTTGAGGGGGGAACCGGAAACTGTGTGAACATGTTCAAAGTGGATGGATCGGGATGAAACTTGGTGGGAAGAACAAGCACAAGCCCTAGATACATAGTTTGATAAGACCGGACCGGATCCCAGTACCGTGGGGGGAGTTGGAGGGAGGGTTCCGGAATTCCGGTGTGATCCCGACTTAAGATGCTTACACATGTGCTAGGACGATGAAACTTGGCAGGCGTATCAGGGACTTCACACTTTCAACTTAAGAACAGTCGTTTTTCCGATTTGACCATCGTTGCAATAGGGCAGTGGATGGTTGGGGAATCCGGAATCTTGAGGTTGTCCAACTTCTGAACGGGTGATCGGATCTTACTGAAACTTGATATTCGGAAAGAACTCATGTTTCAGATGTCCCGTTTCAAATGCGGACGGGATCCGATCAATGTTGGGGAGTCGGGGGGGGGTGGGGTGGATTCTGTGATCAAGCGTAAGCCCTAGTTACATAAGTGACAGAACCGGACCGGATTCAGTCACTCTGGGGGGAGCTGGAGGGTGGTCCAGAATTTCCGTGATCGCAACTTAAGGTGCTTCAAGATGTGCTAGGACCATGAAACTTATCTTGAACATTAAAGAACTGACAAGGTTGGCTTAGAAATTGTCACTTCCCTGATCCGACCATCCCTTAAAGTACTCATCATAACCGCAAATCACAAAAAATACTTTTAAGCAAAACCTACATTTTCATGATCCCCATGGGCCCATGATCATTTTTGCCTCAAGGGTTTTGCTTACGAATGATCACAACAAACCCACGAATTGGCGAATGCCTGCTTTCATCTTTTTACCAAGCCTTACAAGTGCCATATGAGCTTATAGCTCTTGTTACCATTTATTTTTACATATGATATTTGAATACATCGAAATACGATGGCTCCTCTAAGGGATTTTGCATTTTCTTCACCCGCGGCTCTAGTAGTAGCCTAATATTCAGAGTATGCGCTGCTTCCACGCCAGAACAAAATTCATCCAGAGGCAGAGAATTTGAATTTTAACGAAGGCCTGCATTTCCAGTGTGACATGTGTGAAGCTCTGAAAAGTTACGCATGTAGAAAGTGAGAAGGTGACGTTAATATGTCTTGCAAGGAATCGGACATTTTTATTTTAGTTTTCAGCAATGGCTTATGTTTAGAGTCGGTAAATATTTCAAGCGTAAAGGGACATGCACGGGACATGCATTCCGTTTTGTGTAAATATTGTAGTATGGTTGTTACACTTTTGTTGATTTGTAAGTAGTCATGTTTTTCTTTTCTTTTTTTTTCCTACTTTCTTTTGTTCTTTATATTTGCTCCATCTGTTCTGTTTGCGATGGGTAAATAAACATATATATATATATATAAGAGGTGCCACAAATCCGAAAGAATAAGGTCAACTGATTAAATCGATTATCTGTGGATAACGGACAAACGAAGTAACGCATTTTTATCGGGTTTTCAGGCCTATTTAAGTGAGTAAGTGATGTTTAACTAGACTGTCGGATCTCAGCCCTATTCAGTTAAACTTTAATCAGTAATACGGGTCGCCGTCACTACCCCCACCCGTCAGTTCGCCCACCCGTCAGTTCGCCCACTTCTTAAATCCGACAGTTCGCCCACCCGTCAGTTCGCCCACCCGTCAGTTCGCCCACCCGTCAGTACGCCCACCCGCCACTACGCCCACCCGTCACTACGCCCACCCGTCACTACGCCCACCCGTCAGTTCGCCCACCCGTCATTTCACCCACCCGTCAGTTCGCCCACCCGTCAGTTCGCCCACCCGTCAGTTCGCCCACCCGTCAGTTCGCCCACCCGTCAGTTGACCCACTCCTAAAATCCGTCAGTTGGCCCACTCTTGAAATCCGTCAGTTGACCCACCTTTGAAATCCGTCAGTTCGCCAACTCCTGAAATCCGTCAGTTCGCCCACTCCTGAAATCCGTCAGTTCGCCCACTCTTGAAATCCGTCAGTTGGCCCACTTCTGAAATCCGTCAGTTGACCCACCTTTGAAATCCGTCAGTTCGCCCACTCCTGAAATCCGTCAGTTGGCCCACTCTTGAAATCCGTCAGTTGACCCACCTTTGAAATCCGTCAGTTGGCCCACTCCTGAAATCCGTCAGTTCGCCCACTCCTGAAATCCGTCAGTTCGCCCACTCCTGAAATCCGTCAGTTCGCCCACTCTTGAAATCCGTCAGTTGGCCCACTCCTGAAATCCGTCAGTTGACCCACTCCTGAAATCCGTCACTTCGCCCAATTTAAAAATCCGACAGTTGACCCAACTTTGCCGGATCATTAAATCCATGAAAAAGGCCGCCACCCCAGGGGAATAGTCATCCCAATTCGACCCTGTCATTAAAGTCCGTGAAAGAAAGGCACTCAACCCCAGGAGATTACTCAGACGGAGACCACCTTTCTCGTTTAATTAGGTTCAAGACGAGATGCCTATGGGTGCAGCTTTTATGTTTACGTAAAGAAGGATATGAAGATGGGTAGAAGAAGGGTATTATATACAAAAACGCCGCGACCCCAGGGGTTTAATCAGAAGGAGCCGATAATTACGTAAAAATTTAGTCAGACATATCGGGAGCTTGTTGCGAGATTTTACGGCAAATTCAATTGGAAAAGCTAAAAGATGAAAACAAAAAGTAACAAGTATGGGATCCCAAACATTTAATATTTGGTCCAGACAATTGGGTCTAGTCTTCGCCAGATCCAGTCTTCGCCAGGCTAATCATCTGAGAAAACCAAGTTCAGATGTACCTATATAAGCCATATCTATTATGTCGAAACTTCCTGCTTTACTGCCAAATTTCCGGTTTCGGCCGAATTCCGAGCGAACTATTTGTCCACGTAAACGTTGTTACGTAAAGAAGGGGTTTGAAGATCGGTGAAAAAATATCGCATCAAAAACTGTAGTTTCTAATGAGATTTACTATTTTCTATATTTTTTTTTTTGGGGGGGGGGGGCGGGGAACAGGGGTACCGAAAGGGGATCGCCAGAGTCCTGGATACACTTGCTTAGGAAGGTTTTGAGGGATTCCTGTCATTTGAGTTCTGATGGCTTTTCCATTTTGTTAAAGTTCAACCGAAAAGGACTGGGATAGGACAATTTAGTTACCCATCACTTAATCACTTAAATTAGCTCGAAGACCCGCAGAAAATGCGTTACTTGGCTGTTCCGCTATTCAGGAATAATCGATTTTCAAATAGTGGAATTTCCGTGTGATTTGTGGTACGTCTAACTTGTTGTATGCCTTACAAGAAAGATTATGACTTTTTTTTGTTCAGTCACTAAGCAATCTTCACCAGAGTCGCCACTGCCCACTGAAAAGCCTTGTTTGTGTTTAGATAAAAATTTCCCGCGTCATAGTAGAATTTTTGCTGTGGGGACAGCCGCAGATATTCTGAAAGTCATAACTATAGCAGATAGTGGAAAACAAAAAAATCCTGTTGCAGAATCCAAATAATTCAGTGTATTCAACTAAATGACACAAAAATAAGTTGGCTTTCAGTTAAACTTTAAAAATGTCATGCTTCTTTTTGGGATCCCAAAATGTTAGTGACGGATATCTATGTCATCGCAAAAGTTGTCCGTCTGTTAGCACGATAACTCTCGAAGGGATTGAGATATTTTGATGAAACTTGGTGGGAGGATCCTTCGGGTCAAAGTACAAGACAAGTTCGAAGATGGGCTCTGTAGCTCTATATTTGAGGGTGGGGGAGGGGTTTCAAATTAAGGGGCAAACATTTTTTTTTTTAAAGCTGTTTAGATAGTGGATTTAGGGGTAAGGAGACACGCTGAATCCGAATATGAAAGTTATTTTTTCGCCAGACAAGTAATTCGCCCGGAATCCGGCCAAAACCGGAAAGCTTGTTAAAAGTGAAAGTTTTATTTGAAGTTGATTAGATGTTTGATTTAGTGGTAAGAAGACATGCTGAATACGATGGTGAAAACCATTTTCTTGCCTGACAAGTAGTTCGCCTGGAATCCGGCGCAAACCGGAAAATTTGATAAGAGCAAAATTTGTATTTGAAGTTGATTAGATAATTGATTTAGGGGTAAGAAAACGTACTACACGATCGTGAAAACCATTTTCTTGCCGGACAAATAGTTCGTCCGGAATCCGGCCAAAACCGGAAAATTTGTTAAAAGCAAAATTTGTATTTGAAGTTGATCAGATGATAGATTTCAGGGTAAGAAAAAACGCTGAATCTATATATGACAATCATTTTTTAACCTGACATATAGTTCGTCCGGAATCCGGTTGAAACCGGATTTTTTTTTTTTGAAGTTTAAGTTTTATTTGAAGTTGATTAGATGTTCTTTATAGGGATAAGGAGATACGTTGAACTCGTTTCTGAACTATCTTTTGTTTTTGCTGGGCAAGTAGTTTGCTCGGAATTCGGCCGAAACCGGAAATTTGGCAGAAGTACACCAGGAAGTTTCGATCAGTATCGTCAAAATAGATATGGCTTATACAGGTATATCTGAACTTGGTTTTCTCAGATGATTAGCCTGGCGAAGACTGGATCTGGCGAAGACAAGACCTAATTAATATTAAATTTTTGGGATCCCATCGAAAACTTTGGTCTTGTTCCACTTGTAGTCAAAGTTAGACCACAGTCCGTGCACGCTATCTTGTCTCTCGCGTCCGGCTTATAAGTTTTATTCACGTTACCCAGTCAGACTTCACTTTAACAACTAACCTATAGCAATTTTATCAGAAAGAGCTAAGTGAGATAGATACAAATCATATGCCAGTAAAACAGGTTTTAAAACAAGGTTAATTGCTGCTAGTTCAGCAGCAATGGCCACCCCGAGAAATAATCAAGGCACCGACCTAACGGGATATTGAAACCTGGTTTAAACGACTCGGCTTGCCTTTGAGACTGGGACGGATTTACGACGAAATTAAATTTTTCAAACGACTCGAAGATTGTGTTTGACGGGTGCCACCCCCACTCGTCCCCGCCCCTTCGAGCCACTCCTGGTCCCAAACTTGCAATAGATATAGCAGTCAGCGACCCTGGGTTTGTCCGTGGTTGACGGCACAAGTGGCTTAAAGTTTAACTGAAAAACCGACTTATTTGTGTGTCATTTGATTGAATACATTGAATTATTTGCATTCTGCAAAGGAATTTCTTTATTTTCCTCTATCTGCTCTAGTTATGACGTTCAGAACATCTGCCGCCGTCCCCACAGCGTAAATTCTACTATGACGCGGGAAATTTTAATCTCAACACAAACGCGGCTTTTCAGTGGGCAGTGGTGAGATTGGTGAAGACTGCTTAGTGCCTGAACAAAAGAAAAAATCATAAATGTTTCTCGTAAGGCATGCAACAAAAATGCAAGCGCATAGAGTACCACAAATAACAGGGAAATTCCACTATTAGAAAATCGATTATTCGTGAATAGCGGAACAGCAAAGTAACGTATTTTCAGCGGGTCTTCAAGCCAACTTAAGTGAATAAGTGATGGGTAACTAGATTGTCCTATCCCAGCCCTTTTCGGTTAAACTTTAAGGTTGGAAAAGCTGTTCTGTGCGAATCTACGAAATGTTTTGAAAAAGCTTTTGAATGTTCGGGTTGCTGGGTCGAAAGACGCGGCGAAAGAAATTGATGTTTCTTACACACCTTGAATCACATAACGTTGATGAAGTATTTAAAATTAGTTGTGGGCTACGTAAATTTGGGAAAAAACGTTTTCCCACTAACAAGAGGACACTCTCCGTACAGAGTTGAGACTCGTACATTGCAGATAGCTTGCAGATATACTCGGAGACGGTACAGGGAAGCTTGGCACTGAAGTCCTGCATTACATTATTTCTATTATGCTTTTACTTTCCATTTCCATGTAAACTACTTTACATCGTATTTGCCAATCAAAAACCTTTACTGCTCGTTACTCTATTTTTCCTTTTCCTTTTTTTTCATCTTTTAGCTTTTCCAGTTGAATTAGCCGCAGAATCTCGCAACAAGCTCCCGGTTGTCTGACCAAATGTTTACGTAATTGTCGGCTCCTTCTCATTAAACCCCTGGGGTTGCGGCGCTTTTTCATAAAATACTTTTCTTCTACCCATCTTCATATCCTTCTTTACGTAAACATATAAGTTGCACCCATAGGCATTCGTCTTGACCCTAATTAAACGAGAAAGGTCATATCCGTCTGAAGTAATCTCCTGAGATTGAATGCCTTTCTTTCACGGACTTTAATGACAGGATCGAATTGAGCTGACAATTCCCCTGGGGTCGCGGCCCTTTTTGATGATGGCTTATAGAGGTATATCTGAACTTGGTTTTCTCAGATGATTAGCCTGGCGAAGACTGGATCAGGCGAAGACAAGACCCAATTGTCTGGATCAAATATTACATTTTTGGGATCCCGTCGAAAACTTTGGTCTTGTTACTTTGTTTTCATCTTTTAGCTTTTCCGACTGAATTTGCCGCAGAATCTGGCAACAAGATCTTGATATGTCTGACTAAATGTTTACGTAATTGTCGGCTTCTTCTGATTGAACCCCCTGGGTTCGCGGCACTTTTCCGTATAATACTCTTCTTCTACCCATCTTCATATCCTTCTTTACGTAAACATAAAATTTGCACCCATAGGCATCTCCTGTTGACCCTAATTAAACGAGAAAGGTCGTCCCCGTCTTAATAATCTCCTGGGATGGAGTGCCTTTCTTTCACGGACTTTAATGACAGGGTCGAGTTGAGCTGACAATTCCCCTGGGGTCGCGGCCCTTTTGATGGATTTAATGATTCGGCAAAGTTGGGTCAACTGACGTATTTCAGGAGTGGGCGAACTGACGGATTTCAAAGGTGGGTCAACTGACGGATTTCAAAAGTGGGCCAACTGACGGATTTCAAGAGTGGGCGAACTGACGGATTTCGGGAGTGGGCGAACTGACGGATTTCAGGAGTGGGCGAACTGACGGATTTCAAAGGTGGGTTAACTGACGGATTTCAAGAGTGGGCCAACTGACGTATTTCAGGAGTGGGCGAACTGACGGATTTCAAAGGTGGGTCAACTGACGGATTTCAAAAGTGGGCCAACTGACGGATTTCAGAAGTGGGCCAACTGACGGATTTCAAGGGTGGGCCAACTGACGGATTTTAGGAGTGGGCGAACTGACGGGTGGGCGAACTGACGGGTGGGCGAACTGACGGTAGGCGAACTGACGGTGTGCGAACTGACGGGTGGGCGAACTGACGGGTGGGCGTAGTGACGGGTGGGCGAACTGACGGGTGGGCGTAGTGACGGGTGGGCGAACTGACGGGTAGGAGAAGTGACGGGTGGGCGAACTGACGGATTTTGGTGGGCCAACTGACGGGTGGGCGAACTGTCGGAAAAAGTGGGCGAACTGACGGAATTTTTGGGCGAACTGACGGGTGGGCGAACTGACGGGTGGGCGAACTGACGGGTGGGCGAACTGACGGGTTCCCAGTAATACTGGTACGACAGGTCTTTCAATGTAATTTTAGCTACTCAATAATTCAGCAATGAGATCCAAACCTAACGATCCAGCTTAAGTATCAAACCGAAAGGAAGTGGGATATGCCCATACTCACTTCTTTCGTATAACCAATGATACAGTTCCAGGCAAAGACTTCAAAGCAAAATATGGGGACTCAAAAGGCTGAAGCTGGCGAAGCAAAGAAAAGGTGCCATTATCTTCTTTCCTCAGAACAAACAGACTCAGATCATCGCCAAACTCTTCCGGAATTCCCAGCTGTTTGCAGGCTTTCTGTAAGACAACTATGTTAAAATAAGCGTATGGAAATCTTTCAACCGCTAACTTTCTGTGTGACGACTATAGTGGGGCTTGGAAGTCCTGTTTTCACTTGTTTTTTAGATATACGTAAAGCTTTTGACCGTGTTAACCACGAGTTGTTGTTTGAAAAGCTACGAACACGGGGTATGCCAAAGCTGCTGGTTGATTTCCTTTCAAATTGGTATGTTCAACAGGAGTTTCGTGTGAAGTGGGGGTCAAAACTGTCTGCTCCTTTTCATGTTGCTAATGGAATTAAACAAGGGGGAATTATTTCACCTCTTTTATTTAATGTTTTTATAGATGACCTTTGTAAACAATTAATGGAGAGCCGTGTAGGCTGTAACATCTCTGGTGTGTTTTTGAATTCTATAGCTTATGCTGACGACATGGTTCTAATGGCGCCGTCGGCGAATGCTTTAAATCTCCTGTTGAAGATTTGCGCAAATTATGCAGCGTCGCACGACATTATTTTCAATTCTGCGAAGTGCAATTACATGATTTTTATCCCGAAACATTTTAAATCGCTGATATTTCCGGCTATTCGACTTGGTGATTTTGTTTTGAAGAGGGTACATAAAGTGAAGTACTTAGGTTATTTTTTAGACGATGACCTGTATGACGATTCAGCAATCTCGAGTCAGTATCGGGGTTTCTGCGCGCGTGCGAACCACTTAATTCGTAATTTTAAATTTTGTACTGTGTCGGTGAGAATTCTTTTATTTAAGACGTATTGCACGCAACTATATTGTCTCCCACTTTTTGATAATTATCTTGAGACGACGATACGTAAATTGAAAGTTTGTTTTAACAATGCATTCCGCCATCTTTTTTCATACAATCGACGTTACTCTGCTAGTCAAATGTTCTTAGAAAATGAAATTGAATCTTTTGATGTTATGAGACGGAAAGCGTTAGTTAGTTTTGTTGCAAGGATAGAAGCCTCCGAAAACCCACTCTTAAAGGCAATTCGCGAGAATGCAGAGTGCCGTTCTGGCCATTTCTATCGCCTTTTCCGTCGACTGTGCTTTTGCCCCGAGCCACCGAATGGTTGATATGATTGTATATATTTAGTTTAGAATAGTCCTGTTTTAGTGTAATATGTGATGTGTAATATCACGAAATAAATAAATTGATTGATTGATTGATAATACAACTCACTGTATGTATCACAAAAAAGTTATTATATACTATACTGCTTTACTCTACACTGTATATAACACTACGCCTCCTCCTATACCTGTCAAGCTTTTCCAGAGTAGGACTCTTCGGGCCATTTCATATAGTTCAAATAAGCATACCTCTACTGTACATTATATATCATTCAATCAATATCAATCAATAAGTATATTTCACATAATATTTCTGTAGAACAAAAAAACCTTGTACGTCAAAACAAAATGGTTTGACAAATACATAAAACAACGGTTAATGCAAAGTAAAATAAACTAAGTATCAAACGCTGCTTTGTTATAATTAGATACGAAATATGGTACAAAGGATTTAAAAAAATCCCTGAGAAGACTTGAAATCGGGTTCTCTAAGAAGTTGTTTCTTCGCTACTTTTCTTGCTTGCCGCGTGTCGACGGTTGGTTCAGGGGTGTAAAAAGGGGTGTATTCCGCTATGGTTTAATTCTACTATGTCAAACTGAACGGAAACGGGTTAGTCGGCCAGTGTGTGACTCAGCGAGCCATTTCTTATATTGCAAATATATATACCTCTACTGTACATTAAAGTTTAACTGAAAAGCCAACTTATTTTTGTGTCATTTAGTTGAATACACTGAATTATTTGAATTCTACAAAGGGATTTTTTTTTTCCACTATCTGCTCTAGTTATGACGTTCAGAATATCTGCAGCCGTCCCCACAGCGAAAATTCTACTATGACGCGGGAAATTTTTATCTAAACACAAACAAGGCTTTTCAGTGGGCAGTGGCGATATTGGTGAAGATTGCTTTGTGCCTGAACACAAAAAAGTCATAAATCTTTCTTGCAAGGCATACAACAAATTATAGGTACCACAAATCACACGGAAATTTCACTATTTGAAAATCGATTATTCCTGAATAGCAGAACAACCAAGTAACTCATTTTCAGCGGGTCTTCAAGCCAATTAAAGTGAATAAGTGATGGGTAACTAGATTGTCCTATCACAGTCCTTTTCGGTTAAACTTTAAATATATCATCCGACTTTCCCTTACCTGTAGAACGAAATCTGACTGTTGTATCGACAGTACACTCAATACTGTCTTCTCCCTGCTCATCAAATGCACTGTAAGCTCCACGCGCTCCAAGTTGTCGTTGAATGTTTCCTTCTGTGCAGAAATAAAGAAGCTACAAAATGCTGGGCTTGATACGATGACAGGGTTCTTCGAAACTGCAAAATAAACAAGTAAATTCATGGACAGAGAAATTAAATTTACGGCCCATCGAACATAAACAAGACCAAAGGTTTCGATGGGATCCCAAAAATTTAATATCTGGTCCAGACAATTGGGTCTTGTCTCCGCCGGATCCAGTCTTCACCAATATCCTTGGAACAATTTTACTACTGAAATTTCGAAACAGATTAATTTAGCAAATAGCAAATCATCAGAGACAACCAAGTTCAGATATACCTGTATAAGCCATATCTATTTTGACCATACTGATCGAAACTTCCTGCTTTACTTCTGCCAAATTTCCGGTTTCGGCCGAATTCCGAGCGAACTACTTGTCCAGCAAAAAAAAAAAAGTTCAGAAAGAATTCAGTGTATCTCCTTATCCCTACAAAGAACATCTAATCAACTTCAAATAAAACTTTAACTTATAACAAATTTTCCGGTTTCAGCCGGATTCCGGACGAACTACATGTCCCCGTAAAAAGTGATTGTCATATACGGGTTAAGCGTCTCTTCTTACCCCTAAATCTGTCATCTAATAAACTTAAAATAAATCTTTTACCTTTAAAGGACACCTGAACAATGAAACCATACTTGAACACACCATGGAGAATGCATTTACAGACATGGCCACGGACAGCATTCTTCTCCCGAGTGTGACGTTTTCAAAATAGGGATGTTCGTTGCTGGAGGTTTGCACATGCAGACTCCAAGACAAAAAGCGCAATTCATTCAAATCTTGTACAGCGCTGGCCGGATCGTATTGGAATTTCTTCTAGATATACGTGTGGACTTAACTGGTTATAAAACATTACAGAAGAAGGGTTGATTGGAGACATTTGTTCATTTCTAAAATTGTTCGGTACTGAAATAGGACAGATGCAAAATGAAGCAAAAATCATAGCTTGGAAACACTATTTCGTATTTGGATTGGGTTTTCTGTAGGCAATGTTAACGGAAGTCATACAGATAGGGATGATATTTGGTACTCTTCATTCAGGTGTCCTTTAACAGATTTTCCGATTTTGTCCGGATTCCGGGCGAATTACTTGTCAGGGTAGAAAATGATTTTCGCATAAGTGTTCTCTAAACCGAACATCTAATCAACTTCAAATAAAACTTTTGCTTTTAACAAACTTTCCGGTTTTCGCTAGAGTCCGGACGAACTACTTGTCTGGCGAGAAAATGATTTTCATCGTCGTGTTCGGCATGTATTCTTACCCCATAATCTCCAATGCTCACAGAGATACCAGATCCCCTCTTGGCTTGTCTGGGGCACGCATTCTTACCAACAACAAAATTTCATCCGATCACCTGTTCGCAAGCAAAGCACGCCGCATAACCTTCTCCAATTCCTCTCCCTTTCCCCCTCCCCCCCCCCCTACCAGGAACGGCCAGATCCGGAAAATCAGGATTAATGGTGAATTGGAGATGGTCCTTTATGCGCCTGCATCGCCTGCGTGAAACCTCGTCTTTACAAGTTGCGTTGTGCCTACCGAATGTAGTATCGATGCGTCGACAGTTTCGGCCAGGTTTCGGCACTAATAGTGATGTCAATTTTACGGACCCCATCCAACTCGCTCACAGAAGCCGGGATTATAATAGCAAATCTAAGGCACATGTTCTTACAAGCTGTCAGATTTCACCCAAACCGCATCACCCATTCAGAAGTTTTTCAACCAATCAATAAAATTTTTGTTCCAAATAGCTTAAAGCTAGAAGAGGAATAAAATATTTACGAAATACAAAGAAACGAAACAAATTAACTAATACACTTACAATGTATGACCAGAAATAAATGATGGGATGAAACTATCTAGAAAATTGGACAGAAGAATTAGCAGGATATGGAGAAAATTATTGACAGTGTTCCACTCGGACCGGGGGGTCAGGATCAAGATCGGGGGGGGGGGGGGATAAAAGAGGAGAAATCTTGCATGGCGGTAAAAATTAGGACGGGGGGGGGAATGGAGCTGGAAGCACATGAGCCGGAAGCTTAAACCGCCACACAAATGTAGATAAAACATTTTCCCTTTGCATGGCAACCTAGCAACCTAGTTCCCAGACAGAAGTATCCACTTGATCGTAAATTTACTTTTCAGCAGGGAAATTTTCTTGCCGGCTGCTCCTTTTCATGATCAGATTTAAGGAGGTTTTTGCGAGCTGGAAAGCAAGTCGGAATCGCTTCCAATGGTTTTCGCGCTGCTTCGGAAAGTTCCATCCGGTTTTTCGCACTTTCAAAACCAAAGCAGCTTTCTCGGAAAGTTGGTGGAAAGCTTCGCGGAAATTTGAATGCTTCGGCGGGAATTTTGAGGAATTTATAGTGAACCATATTCATTCTAAAAAGTTTGGAATTCAACATTTTCCCAGCGATTTCAGCTTTCCATGTGTTTTTTGCGATCAGTCCAGTGGGAAAGTGATTCCAGAAATCGCTTTCCGACAGTTTTCGCGATTCGCTTTGCTCGCTGAAAAGTGATTCCGGAATCTTGCGAAAACCCTCCTTTAGACGACACAGACAGATTGCAAATAATTGCCGAAAAATGCTATCATAACAAGTTCAATTAGGCTACAGATGGTTTTGATTTATAGTAGATTTCAATTTTTTTTCCGATCAGACTGGAAAACAAATCAGCCTACTCTAGGACTACTTACTAGATTGCAAGTAGTTTTCCAGCAACACTCGACGGTCTTCTATTTGCTTCTCTGACAGCTTCAGGATTTGACGAGGAGGGAAAGGCGGCAACGCAGAAGAGCCAAACTCTTGCTTTAGAATGGAATGCAGGTGCCTCAGCTGGCGGTAGCGCAATTTGCAATGGTGGATTCCATTGACTTGAATATGAAATGCCTAGATACGAAAATACTTTTAATTGGGATGAGGACGGGTAAATCTCCTATTATGCATGGGGAGGAGGCTTCTGTTCTCACCATAAGAGAGAGAGGGGAGCTTCCCAATAGGGAAGGGTCAGCTGCCCTAACACACACCATCTCCACAGAAAGAGTTTGCTCAAGATGATACACTAGACTAACATATACAGAGTATCTTAAGGGCTTACCGATTACCGACGAAACGTCCTCATGACAAAACGTCCCCTGGCGAACCGTCCCCGTGACAAAACGTCCTGTGTCAAAACGTCCCCGTGACCAGAGGCGTTACTAGCCAAAATCTTTGGGGGGGACAAGGCATTTACCGACTGGCTGGTCAACTTTACCGACTGTATTTGCGGATAAAAACGACTAGTATTGAGAAAAAAAATAGGCTAGGCTACTGTGTTGACGAAAAATCGATTGCTTTTAAGAAAAAAAAACTATTTCTAAGAAAAAATCGACTGTTTCTACTATAAATCGAGGCGCTTCGTGCAGACTAGGCTCTTTTTTACCGACTGGCCGACAACATTGGGGGGGGGGCATCCCCCTCCCCCCTAGTAGTGACGCCTCTGCCTGTGACAAAACGTCCCCAGGCATAGGTTTTTAAGTTCGCCTCGATCTTCAGGTGCATTATCGAGGTAAAACAACTTCAGAGTGTGCATTACGAATGTGGGAACATTCCTTATAAGCAGGAAAGATTGGACAAAGGACCGGTTGCTTCATAAATGTATTGTTTTCAGTTAAAATAGTAGTGTAATACGTCTTGCAATTGACTCGTCACTGATCAGTTCTAAGTCGTCTGAAGCAACATGCACTATGAAAAAGAAATATGTGTGTGTCGTGTGGATGCATATATGCATGGCGTGGCTATGTGTAGCGGGCGGGCATGGTAGTGGCTACTGGTTTGTAGATGTTAATGCACCAAGTCTTTTCGAAGGCGATTACCAGTTCGTAGGTCAATAACTAAGCGGGTTATTTATTACTCACTCTGATTCAGGATACAACACTGACACTGACACTAGCACAATAAACTCAACCTAGAACTCCCCTGAGTCCCTTGGCTGACTTGAGGCTATGCCCCAACTTGAACTGGCTCAGAACTCAACTGAGCTCAGCACTGAACTGACTTCCCAACTGTGGGTTCGGTCCTTATAAAGACTCGGACAACTTCGTATAGAGTGCACTAGCGAATAGGGTCGTTCTGATAGGTTCGAAAGGAGTAAGTGTGACTTAGTTTATGTTCTTCCTAATTTTGGGAAAGGGAAATAATCTCCGGAGAAAAGCGTGGGCGTCGGAGCTAGTCCGAAAATAGGGAGAGTTGAGGATGGAGCTTGTTTAGTAAGTTTTTGAACAAGATATTTGTTTACCTAAATGTAACCTCACATTACGCCCTCCCTCTGAGAAAATCGAGCTCCCGCGAGACAAAAAGGTTTTCACTTCAACTTTAAGCATTAACAAAGGAAACATATTAATTTTAGCTTGCACTCATATTTATATTATTTACACGAATTTTAAGTTGTTATTGACAGTAACTTTTCTATTACTACTGACATCTGAAACTATTTTTTTTTCTCTTTTTATGTCATTTAAATTTTTCTTGAGTTTTTGCTTCGGACACACTCATGACGAATACACATATTACGTAGATAAATACGATTAACACTGGATGATACATTAGTAGACGACTTCACTTTACAATGTGTGATTGCACTTCACAATTGTCTTTCAGAATCACTATCATGGTTGCTCGATAATGTCTAAATGGAATTTCACTAAAATAAGTGTTCAGGAGAATGACTGTTAAAATTTTTCTGGGTCATTTTCTGTCACTGTCAACAAGACTGCAGTGTAACGTCACCGGATAAGTGTTCGTGTTATGCCTGCCTGCATTTCTTGGTGTCAAAAGTAGTCACTAATAGTAATTCTGCCGTGCTCGGCACAGAGCTGTCACATACGGTTATATCCGTCCATAAACCGTAATACACAAAGTTTCAGCCACTGTTCAAAGTTTCATCACTATCATCACTCCATGTAGATGGGATTCGGTGTCCAGTTTCTTCTTGGTTCTTTGGCTAAAATCGAACCGACATCTTCTTCTTAATAGGATGATCAAACGAAGTAACACGTCTGCTGGGTGCTGGTAGGTCAATGGGTTCTTGACCTCATGTCAGCGCATAGAAGTGGCTGGCGTTCTATGGTCGTTTCCGATAGAAAAGAGTAACTTTCTTTTCCCGACGTTTTAGAGTTTAACTTTTTGGGTTTTCCAGTATTTTCCCTAATTCTCGTTTTATGGTTGTTTAACAGGTTTATTCTGCCGAGAAAATATTAATCACCCTTCTTATTAATTTATCATCATTCTCTCTTCAGAATAATATTTGTAGCTTCGGCTATACGCATCGTCTTGGCGCTGCAGCGTCTATCAGAGCATTATGATATTTTCCGCGTATTATTAGTCTCTGGAACACATTATGAGTTTGCCGAAGAATTTGCCGGGTTAACAATCATTCTTATTTTATACTTCGTATTGAGCACCGATTATTATTATTTTCTTGCTTGCTCGCAAAATTTCGTCAGCATGGTCTTCTTGTTAGTAGGCTATCGATTTATTTTGCTCCGTTTCTTTCTCCGTTTCTCAAAGATGTGACATTATTAAGAGTTTTATGTCTTTTGGCTGATGAGGGATACAGTTCTTCGGCCTTCCCTCCTAGTCAATTTTGGGAGTTCATCCGTTTCGTTGCTTATTCGCTTTGGAAACTGGCGTTCGGATATTTTTCGTAGTGGATTTTACCAGTATGTTAACAGTAGCTTTCCAGACTAGTAAGTAAGTTGGTGTAGCATACTTACTAATGAACCGCGGTCTTTCCACGTATTATATACTTTGTCGTATGGCCCGTTAGCACTCATTTCCTGATATATTGTAGCCTCTGGCGTGCTTTGGAACTTTAGAAATGGCTCATTATAGCTTCGTTTTGCTACCCCTTTTTTTTTCTTTGCCACATTTGTTGTTCTCATGTTTGTAAGTAATGTCTTGGTATCCTACGGTATTTGATTTTTGGTCCTTAAGAGCTGTAGGTTTTCGCGGAAGATTAGTTTAGCTTGGATTTTTTTATTTACTCTGAATTCGATTTTCGTTTTTTTTTCATCAACGTAAGAAGTTTAAATAGGTTTTTTTTTTTTTGATCCGTACGGAAAAGTTGAAGAAGAGAGACAAAAAATTATGCTAGGCTTATACGGTCACGTGAGCGACAGTTCATGACGCTGCTACTCACTGGGAGCGCATAAACTATAGTAGTTCATTAAGAATGTATTAACATTAATTGAAGAATGTTTTGCATTTTCTTATTTCTTTTCCTTAATATTTTCATTAATACCATTTCTTTTTTCAGTTTGCGAAGCTTGGTGGTACTTTTTTTTTCTAATACCCGAGTTTCCATATTTAAAGATGTTCTCATTAGTGCTCTGTTTCTTCCCTTTATTTCCCTCAGAGTTGACATCATATCAAAAGTTAATGTGGGTTTTCTGTTCAAAGTTGTGGCAAATCATACAAGGGATCATATCAGATTTTTTTTTTTTTTTTCATTTCTCGTTCTGGACCTGCGTACCGTTGTGACATTTTCCAAATGTGCAATTTTCTGCTGCTGTTCTCCGTCGTTTATCTTCCAGCCCTCGTTTAATTATACAATGTATCAGGATTCCTGCTCGCGTTTGCTTATCTAATTCGGTGGGCTTTGGATTTATTACGTCTTTTTGGCCGAACTAATTTTGAGGCTGATTTTCCGGTCCATTTGACACAGTACGGATTATTGCTTTACTGTATTTACAAGTTCAGTCTTTGAGGAGGTTTTGATATTCGGCCTGAGCGAGTTCTTACTTCCCCAGTTCCTTCATTGGCTGCTTTAACCGTAGTTTGTTCATGATACTGATTAGGATACCTAGCGGCCGGTTCCGAAGGGCCTGGCATCGGTTCTTCGTATTGCTTTTTTGGAGCTTTTTCGGTTTTTTCAAAACTGTCCGTTACTATCCGTTTCTTTGGTCTTCCTAGCTCGGGATCTCGAGAAGAGGATGGGGTCATTAGGTTTCCCCATGCTTGTGACAGGCGTCCTTTTAGTGCTTTAGCTTTATCCGATAATTTTCGCGCTTGTTCCGCTGCTGAGGTTTGAGGGTTCGTATATTGGTAAGTTTCCGGCGGAACGTTTTGTGAGGGCAATCCACTAGGCCCTGCTTCATCCGGGTTAAATACGAATTCTGTCGGTGTTTTTGGTTCCGGCTCTCTTATCATTTCCGGTGCTTGGTAATTTGGGGCAAAGGGATTTGTCGTTTGCCATTGAATTGGCTCTTCGACTGTTGCTGGGGCCCTAGTGGCTGATTCCGGTACTTTATACTCCGGTGCAAATGGGTTTAGCCTTTGTTGTTTATCTCTTTTATATTCCTGCAACAATTCACTAGGAGAAATTAGCATGTATTTTCGTGAGTCTGCTATCTCTGGTTTCATTTTCCAATGATCATGACTGACCGGACTGTCGACACTTTGCCATTTTCTGTCAAAAGCCAGAGTTGTTGGGAAAATAGCTTGTTCTAGGGTATTGCTCTCTTGTTCGTCTTCGCTCGAGGGATACACATCATTGGGCGAGATACGGTAAAAATGCCTGGAGGAATTTAACTTTGGTTTTACTTCCTCGGGTATTTCATAATCAATTTCCGGTGAAGGAGTTCTAAAGTACGGAATTCCTATGTCTGTCGGGTGATTGAGGTGGATGGGCGAAATATTTTCTTCTACCATTAAATCCGGTTGATTTCTTCCGCGTTTTGGGCTAGAAATGCGCGAAGGGAAGAATTGCATTTGATTTTGTTGTGGCTGTAGGAAGCTTGGAATTTCGATATCTGAATCAAACTGCAAACTGGGGTAACCTTCGGGGTCAGGTGGAGAACTTGCGCGTGATTGGGAAACCTGTGGTTGGTTGTTTGGCATCATTGCGACATTGCTCCCAGTTAATGGGGCTCCTGAACTTGCATAACCATTAAACTCATCGTCGTCAAAAATTGTTGGTAAGAACAGGTGGTGAGGTTTCATGTTTCTCAAGCGGTTTGCTAATATTGGACCTTTCTCGAATAGGGATGAGGTTTCATTTGTTTCCGGTAGGGGTTCGGTTGTCCACGGGCTTTTTTGGTGTGCTCTTTTTAGACGGTTATGGTGAGCGACGTAAGGTTTACCGGTTTCCGTGTGTCTCAGTTGGTAAGTTAGGTCATTTTTTTCTCTTTTTTCCACACGGTAAGGTCCCTTGTATCTGTCTGCCAGCTTTCCATCTTTTTGGATTTCAAGAAATACTAGATCACCCGGTTCATAAGTGCGGAAATTACGAGCTTTCCTATTGTAGTACTCAGTATGATTATCTTTTGCCTTTTCGAGGTTTTTCCTTACAGTCTCATAGCAGTAACGCATTCTTGCGATTATCTCAGATTTAAAGTTCGTATCCACGTTGTAGAATTTTCGGCATCCAAGTATTTCATTTATTGCTGTTTTGGGTTCCCGTAGGAAGAAAACATAATGGCTCGAATCACCTAGCGATTCTCGGTAGCTAGTATTTATAGCGAAAACTACCATTTGGAGATATTTATCCCAGCTTGTTGGATCGTCTCGGCAAATTATGGCCAAACTGTCTGCGAGTGTGGAGTGAAATCTTTCTATCGGGTTTGCTTTCGGATTTGCTGCGCTTGTTAGTAAACGAGTGACGCCTAGGATTTTAAAGAGCTCTGCGTTCAGTGAATGCAGGAAGTTGGTTCCTCTGACTGATAGGATTGCCGAAGGAAAACCATATTTACAAAACAACTGTTCTACTAGGGCCTCCGCAATATCTGATGCTTTTTCTCCGTAAAGGGGTAAGGCGAACAAGAATTTTGAAAACATGTCAGTTATCGTCAACACTGCCTTGTATCCGCGTTCTGAGGGGGTTCCGGCTTTCCAGATATCCATGCTTAGGATTTCGTAAGGTCGAGTTGGGAGTGGGGCGCTTCCAAGAATTTGGATTGGTCTGGTTCAGGTTCAGGTTCGTTTATTATCTTCACTAGATACACACATAATTTGACAAATACTCCCGGCAGAGGGCAAAGCACGAATGGCACGGGAATGATAAATGAAAAACAATTACCTTCTTCAAAAAATACAAGAAAAAAAAAAAACAGTAGTACTCACCAGTTCAAACTCGCATACCAATAACTAGAACCAACAAGAAGGGCCCATCCCGCATTACAGCAACAAAACAAAATCCCTCCCAACCCTAAAACTAAATAAATAATAATAATCTACAATTAATTTAATTTGAATTCTACGGTTTTACTTTAATAATTACTAATTAAAAACTCTTTGAATGTTTTCTTTAACCTACGCGGAGACAATTCTTCGATATTAATTTTGTATTTGTTGTAATTTGTAGCCAAACTATACCTCAAAGAAAACCGGGATCGTTCACATCTAACCCGAGGCTGGTGAACACTTGATGCTTGTCGAGTCATGTATTGATGAGTTGGTTCCAGGGGAAGCAGGTCGAACACGTACAGGAGAGATGGGATTAAATTTTCGGTGTATTTTACTGCAAATAGCACTGTCACAAATGGTATGAGTAATGTAGTAGGTAAAATATTTAGGTATGTGTAAGCGCTCTTTGTTGGGGATGCTCCTGGAATAGACGACGGTGCAGGTAGGTAACTCATAAGGGTTCGCATGGCTTTGTTTTGTAGCACTTGAAGTGGGCGAAGATGGGTCTTGAAGGTATTGGCGTAGACGATCGCACAGTAGCTTGTGTACGAATGAACAAGAGAAAAATAGATGCATCGCATTACATGGTAAGGTAGAAGATGACGAAGGTGCCTCATTATTCCAATATTTCTGCTCAGCTTGATACGAAGCTTGTCAACATGGGTCTTAAATGACAAATTTTCGTCCAATATAACTCCTAGGTATCTGATCGATTCAACTCTCTTCACTTTTAAATCACTTTTTTCGATCACAATTTCGCTTAGCTCTGAAAACTTTTTTTTGAGTTCTGGAGTACACAATAAACTTTGTCTTATCCCAGTTAACACCAAGACGGTTACAGCTAAACCATTCCATGAGTCGAATGGTGACTTCCGACAGATTTTGTCTGAGAGAGGATTCTTCCCGAGCCTTTACACTACAGGCCGTATCATCTGCAAAGAGAACGGTTAGTCCTAGTTCCCCCAGTGTATGGGCGAGGTCATTGATGTAAACTAAAAATAGTAGAGGGCCTAAGATAGAACCTTGGGGGACCCCGACACTATTTGACTGTAGCACTTCAGACGACGAAATGTCACCCCCATCTAAAAGTTGCTTTCGGTCTTTTAAATACGAAGTTATCAGGGCATTTGCTGGGCCTCTGATTCCACATCGATCTAACTTGATCTTCAATATGAAGTGAGATATCGTGTCAAAGGCCTTTTTAATGTCAACAAATATTGTAGCCGCTGTTTCTCCGTTGTCCAACGCGTCGTGGATAAATTGAGAGATGACCAGGATGGCATGTTCGGTGGAGTGATTCTTTCTAAAGCCAAATTGCGATGGAGTGAAGAATCCTGTGCTCATTAAAAACTTCACAATTCTGTTGTAGATACATCTTTCAAATAATTTTGAAAATGCTGAAAGAATAGATATAGGTCGGTAATTTGACGGGTTTGCTGGGTCTCCTCCTTTATGTAAAGCAATGATTCGAGCTGTTTTGAGGCACTGAGGAAATGTCCCCTCCTTAAAACTGATGTTAATGATGTGCGCTAAGACTTCGGCTATTGTTGGGATAATTTGTTTGAGAAGGTTAGTCGTGGATCCATCTGTTCCTGGTGATGTACCATTCTTTAGTAGTCGAGTGATGGTAACCAGTTCTTCTGAACATACGGGTGTAAGAAAGATGGACTTTTCACTGACAGGAGGTAGAAAAGACGAAAAGTCTGCGAAATTCTGATTATCACTGAGAGGAGTGATATTAGCGGTTTGTTCGCCAATTTGTGCAAAGTGGGTGTTGAGGAGCTCCACTACATCCTGTTTATTGGAGGCGTTGATATTCCCATCCATCGATTTCATTTCGTGAGGTAAAGTTAGCGAACAAGATTTGCCTAGGTGCTGGTTGATTAGCGACCATGTTTTCTTTGGTGATCCTTCAGCCTCAGAGAAAGCTTTTGTGTAGTATGACTGTTTGGCTTTTCTCAGGATTGTCATAAGTGCATTCTTGTACTTTGTGAACTGTAACTTATTTTCCTTACTTGGTCTCTCTTTGTATGAACGGTAAAGCATATCTTTCCGCCTTATAGATTGCATTATACCTTTTGTTATCCAGGGCTTTCTTGGGCACCTTCTACCTCTGATTGTTCGGTAAGGACAAGCTTCATCTAAAGCAGATTTAAATTTAGCGATAAATAATTCAGCAGATGTATCGACGTTGGTAGATTCGAAGCAATCGCTGAAATCGGTTGCTCCTAGTAGAACATTTAGTTTATCAATGTCTTTCTGTTGTAAATTTCTTACTCTTTTAGGTGGTTCTTTCTTTTTTCCTGATTTACTTTCTACATCTATCATCAGAAGAAAGTGGTCAGAAGAATCTTGGATAATTACGCTGCATGACTTGATCTTTAATTCAGTGAATATATTGTCAATAAGAGTCGCGCAAGTTTCTGTGATTCTTGTAGGTACCTTGCATGCAGGCAGCAGACCATTAATTAAGAGTAGCGACATCCAATCAACAGTAGTAGAAGTTGGCCTTACTGCCTCATTTTGCAGCTCATATAAGTCAATGTTGAAATCCCCCATCAGCACCAGTCTTGGATTTTGCTTCTTAATATCTGACACCAACAATTCAATCTTTTCTAAGAAAACCTTTACACTTGAACTTGGTGGTCTGTACACCACTGCAAATACAGTACGTTCACCACACAAATCAGCTTCAATTACTAGAAATTCAAAAACCATCTCTTCGTAAATATAATCGAACTCACTTAACACTTTATGAGATACACTATCTTTAATAAATATTGCCAATCCTCCTTGTTTCTTATTAATCCTTGTTTTGCTTACGCGAGCGTATCCTTGGAGGTTGGTAAGTGTCAACGTTTCAGTCGTTTCTGTTAAGAATGTTTCGCAAGCTCCAAATATATCAACTCTGGAATCTGGAATAACTGGTGGGAGTCAACTTTCTTAGGTTACATCCTGTGCAAGCTAGAATGTATTCCTTTACCTTGCTGTAAGCACCGGGGCGATAAAATTCTTCCTTGAATTTATGATAGGTTTTTGCCAGTCCCAAGTGAGCTAAATCTTTGTCATGGATTTGCTTGATAGCTTCAGCGAGCAGAATTAGTGGCAACACCGGTATCATTTTGATCTCCGCCGATTTGTAAGGTTGGGGTGGCGTATAATATTTGCAAAGTACACCACTTTCATCAACGATAAATTGGTCGACGTCTTTTTCAAAGGATTTCAGGTCGAATGGCAAGGTAATTGAGGACTCTAGCCGGTCTATTAGGTTTTTGCAGAAATAATCGGTCTGTTGGAATTTTCGCAGGTTTTCTACGCGCAGGGGCGATCTTTTCTCTAGCACGGAAACGTCAAGTGAGTCATCAGTATTTGAGTCGGTGGTGAAGCTTTTGGATTGATCGATCTGAAACGGAGTAAGGTTTTCGGAAGTAGAAGTTTTTTCTTTTGCCGATTTTGGGGTTTTAGCCGTTTTTTGACCTTTTTTCGTTGACAATTTTGGTCTGACCGCATTAACCGCTAGACCAGCTTCCGTTCGTTTCTCCGAGTCCAGAATATCAAGCATGTTCTGCAGTTCCGTCAGGGAAAAAGTTTGAAGCTTCTCTTTTGGTTTTTCAGGTTCGCATGAGAGTCGTGAAAGGAAATCCGGAATTCGGTTGAATTTTCCTGGTAAATAAACGATTTCGTAGTCATACTGACTGAGCGTTAAGACCCATCGAGTTATTCTTGAGTTTTTTGGTTCGCGCAAGCACTGAAGGTACTGTAACGGCTTGTGGTCTGAGTAGATTCGTATCTTCTTCCCTAAAATATAGTGCTTCCAGGCTTCAATGAAGGTTATTACTGCCAAAAATTCCTGTTCAAGGACCGAATATTTAGTTTGAGCCGAATTCAACGTTCGGGAGCCGTATTCAATGATCCGCTGACCTTTCCCATCCGGATGATAAAGTATTGCTCCTATGCAGTCTTTCGACGCGTCGGTCGCCATCTCGATTTCTAGTTCCGGCTGATACAGGGTTAAAACCGGCACCGAAGTTATAGCGATTTTCAGAGTTTCAACAGCCTGTACTTGTTCTGGTCCCATGTGTATTTCCGCTCCCTTTTTTAGCATGTTAGTAAGAGGTAAGGCAAGTTTGGAATAATTACGGATGAATTTCCGCAGGTATGACGTCATTCCCAGAAAAGCTCGCAGTTTAGTTATGTCAGTTATGGATTTTGGGTCAAAATTTGTTATCGCGCTGATTTTTGCGGGATCTGGCGAAATTTGGCCCTCGCTAATCACATGGCCTAGGTACGATATTTTCCTTTTCAAGAAGAAGCATTTTGAAGCTTTTAGTTTCAGTCCGGCGTCATGAATTTTGGTCAAGGTTTGTCTGATAACTTCCTTGTGGCTCTTGAAGTCCTTGGAGAAAGCGCAAATATCATCCATGAATAAACAGATATTTTTGTTCAGTAATCCACGAAAGATTTTTAGCATAAGCTGGACAAAAATTCCCGGCGAAGTTTTTAGTCCGAACGGTAGTCTTTTGTACTGAAAGAGTCCCATGAATGGTACGGCAAATGCTAATTTTGGCCTATCTTGTTTCCTCACTTTGATTTGGTAGAAGGCCTGAAATAGATCTAGAGTGCTGAAAATGCAAGCACCGCCCATTGCTTGGAGATTATCTACCGTAAGTGGATTCGGGTTGCTGTTGCCCTTTAAGACCGTATTTAGACGTCGGAAATCTGTACACATGCGGAGCGAGCCATCTTTCTTTGAGACGAGCACCACTGGGAAAGACCAAGGTGAGGATGATTCCTCAATCAAATCGAGATCCATCATTTGATTTATTTTGCTTTCGACCCAAAATTTGTGCTGATGTGGCAGCTTGTATGGTCGTATCGAAATGGGTTCTGCATCACCAGTATCAATCGTGGCCTCTAGTAAGTTTGTGCAGCCTATGTCTTTTTCATCCCTAGCGAAGCTCCATCTGTGCTCCCAAAGTAAAGATCCGAATTCTTCTTTTTCTCTTTCATTTTTTGCTTCATTTAAATCAAATTGAGACAAAAATGCCTCTTTTGACATTCCGTAGTCCCCGTCTGAAATTTTGGTTTCGGGCTGGTCATTTTCCTGGATAGAGGCTATTACGTCCGGAATTAAAATTTCGTCTTGTCCGTCCATAAAATTAGTAGCTGTGCCGATAGGTCCTGCCGGCAGTTTCACTGGGTGGTTTTGGCCATTCAGAATTTGTATTTTTCCCCGTCCATTTTCAGCCGAAATCAGTTGGTCGTCAATTATGATTTTCGAGTAGCCTTCGAGTGGGAAACTTTCGACTATAAAATCGCCAGTAGCTCTACTGTTCGTACCCGAATTTTCGTTTATTAGTCTGATGCTCACGGTTGAATTGGTACCCGCGGAAATTGTAGTTCGTTTTTCCAGCATTACGAGCAATCGTTGGGGGTTGTCATATTTATTTTCCGCCTCCATTGGAGCAGCTGCGACATTTGCTATTAAGTCGAGTTCCGAACTGGTGATTTTGTTGGAAGGGTCTATCTTCGGTTCATAGCTCATTATGTTAGTTGACGATGCGCTGCTTAATTTGGGGGTCGGCCGGTTGATCTCATTCAGCGCTTCAATTATTGACTGTATTTGCGCGTCTCTGTCTGGGATCTGGACACGTATAGTCCTGGGGAAAGGGAACCGAGTTTTACGACCGTCTCCTGGCGTTCCGCTTGCAGTTTTATTAGCTGTGTGGCTGGTATCGACCGAAGTTCGCGAATTTCCTTTCCGGCAGTTCCCATAGCCACCGTTATAGATTTGCGCAGGAGGAACTGTCTGTCGACCGAAGGGCGTCTGAAGGTCTTTTTTCCAGAAATTCGGATTGTTTGGTCGGTCAAAGTTCGGTCGCTGAAAGTTTCGTCTATTTTGCTGACTTTTCCGGTAGACATTATTCACGAAGACTAAGGATTTTTGGTAGTCTTTTGGTCTACTTGGGGGTTTTGGATTGTCTCGTCTCATATACACGCTGCTGATCCGGTCAGTCTGCGCGTGATCTCTAAATTCCTTTGAAAAGTCTGATTTGAAGTGCACGGTTTTATTTTCCGCGTCTAAGAAAATTCCGTTTTCTCTCAGAAACGGGAATCCAAGGACGACTTTATATGGAAGGTCAGAACATATTAAAAACTCTGTAGGCATAGTTCTCCCTCGAAATTTAACGTTCACATACGCTAATTCTCGAGCTTCGAGAGAGTGGCCTGTAATCGAGCTAAGTTGCCGAGTTACGGGTCGGACTTTGCGTCTTTCGTCAAGTTTAAATTTTTCAAAAACATCTGATCTCAATAAACAACATGATGCACCTGAATCTACTAATGTTTTAGCTCTGACATTATTAAACGTGAAGCAATTTACAATCGGCAAGTCACAAAATTCATCAAACACTTCATTCAAATAATAAGCTTTCTGATTAGTAGCATTATGCTGTCTACCTCGCTGCTGTCCTATGCTCTTGGTCCAGCAGCGAAAATCTCGTTTTTTGGAAAAAGGCTGTAATTGTTCTGGGATCTGGGTGTGGCATTTCCCGAAAAATGGCTCCCTCTGTCGCTCGGATGCTGTCGCGAAAAATGGCGTCTTGTCTCCGCAGAATATTGATCGCGGCTCAGGTTCGGGAAAACTGGAGATTGCTGCTGGGAACGCATAAACGAAGGGGAGAATTCGTTTGGTCGGGAGCGGTTAAGGAAGACTGGGTATTCGGTTGGTGTTCGGTAAGCGACGTCCCGCTCGCGTTTGAAGCAATTACGCTGGATGTGTCCCTCCTTATTACAATAATAACAGATAATTGTCCTTCTGTTTGAGAAATTAGGTTCGATTTGGGGGTTCATTTGGGCTGTCGACTGGTAATTTTCGTGGTTTTCCGCGAAAGATACTCTTCGGGGCCGGATATTGGTTGGTCTTTTAGAGGTTTCAGGTGACCGATCTCTGGTTGGGGTTTCATAGACTGAAGGTGATGAGGATCTTGATCTAACCTTATCTGGAGCAACTATCGGTCCCGCTGCGTTGATTGATAATTTGCGGTTGGCCTTCACCAGATTTTCTATCGAGATCTCATTTTCAACTGTTTCAATTGCTGTTTCAAGGTTCTGAATTTGTCTGCTCACACACATTTTAATCAGTCGTTCTGGTAAGCCGATCTTGAAATTCTCGAATACCGCTCGTGTGAAGGTATCGTTGACAGTATCACCCAAGGTGACTGCTGTCTTGCGACGCACCAAGTCCGCGTAATCTCTGACTGACATGTGGGGAAGCAAGGTTGGAATGTCATATTTCAGTTTTTCGGAGTCGGTTGTTTCTTTGAACCTTTTCTTGAACAGGTCAACGAACTCTCTGTAGGTCAGGGTATCTGTCATTATTGTGGCTACATATTTTAGCGCGTTCCCTTTTAATCTCAGTGGTAATATGTTTTTGAGGTTGGCCCATTCTGCGTCTCCACCCGTGTAGTTTAGAATGTAGTCAAGGATTTGCAAAAATTCGGTTACGTCTGTGGTTCCATTAAATTCTGGAATATTTTTAAGCAGGTTTGTTTTCTGAGCCATTTCAGATGCTCCGTAAAAACGTTCTTCGGCTGTTGCCATTTTTCTCAGATTTTATTCCAAGGAAAAATCCAGGGTATTTGATCACAAAAAGTTCGTCCAAAAATCCAAAAATCTGATGTAATCGGGTATTTATGGGTTTATTTTCATCGTTAAAAAAGGTTGCATCATGGGGTGTTTAATTCATGGTAAGACATCATCGTTAAACATGGGTGTTTGATTCGTGGCGTTAAACATCATGTGGTGTATTATACATCATCATATGGATACGTTTGGATATTAGTTATTGACCGCGCATGTCACCAAATATGAAAAAGAAATATGTGTGTGTCGTGTGGATGCATATATGCATGGCGTGGCTATGTGTAGCGGGCGAGCATGGTAGTGGCTACTGGTTTGTAGATGTTAATGCACCAAGTCTTTTCGAAGGCGATTACCAGTTCGTAGGTCAATAACTAAGCGGGTTATTTATTACTCACTCTGATTCAGGATACAACACTGACACTGACACTAGCACAATAAACTCAACCTAGAACTCCCCTGAGTCCCTTGGCTGACTTGAGGCTATGCCCCAACTTGAACTGGCTCAGAACTCAACTGAGCTCAGCACTGAACTGACTTCCCAACTGTGGGTTCGGTCCTTATAAAGACTCGGACAACTTCGTATAGAGTGCACTAGCGAATAGGGTCGTTCTGATAGGTTCGAAAGGAGTAAGTGTGACTTAGTTTATGTTCTTCCTAATTTTGGGAAAGGGAAATAATCTCCGGAGAAAAGCGTGGGCGTCGGAGCTAGTCCGAAAATAGGGAGAGTTGAGGATGGAGCTTGTTTAGTAAGTTTTTGAACAAGATATTTGTTTACCTAAATGTAACCTCACAGCACAATCTGAGGAGCACCAAAATGCTCCTCAGAGAAAGAGGAAGCCTGCTGTGGCTCAAAGAGAGTCAAACAAGGAAGATACAAAAATAAGCATAATGCCGTTATGCTGGATCAAACTGACATGGGAAGCGAGGAAACGAAAGCAGATGGAAAAATTAGTTAGGTAGAGAGACATAGTAAATCTAGGTTAGATGGGTTTGATCCTTTGATAATAAATATCACTAAATTAAATATCGAACGAAAGCAAGACCAATGAGTTATATCGCAGCGTAAACTAACACACAAATAAACCAACTAAATAAAAGATAAATGAAAATTGACAAACTACTAAATCTTTGTGATTTCTTTAAGAAATGGCTATGGTTGTGTGAAATGGATACATCAACACTTTGATTTATTTCTTGACTATCGGTTAAATGCTGAATTAGTCAACCTATCGTGGTTTTAAAAAGTTTATATTCCAAGAACATTTTGTGTCTGAGCTGATGATACAATCAGTAATCTCATAGGCCTAGCTATCCCTAAGCGATGATAACAAAAATTCTATAGCCGGGGAAGTTTCGCAAGGGACTCTTTGATCGGGGACATTTCCCCACGGGGACGTTTTCTCATGGGGCCGTTTTGTCATGGGGACATTTCGCTGGGGACGTTTTTCCAGGGGACATGTTGTTGTTGTTTGTAGGTTGTTTACAGAGCTTCAGCTCATGCACGCTCGTACCACTGGATATGCGTGAAGCTGTGTAAATATTCTACAATGGGGACATTTCAAATGGGGATGTTTTGACAACAACCCATCTTAAGAATGTGGAGACAAAACCTAAAAAAGGCCTGGGCATCAGCATTGTCAGTCATTGCTGTCTGATTGCTGTTTAAACAACTTCTGCAGAATTTAAAAGGTTTCTCCCAGTCTAGAACACTAGCCCCTTTTCAGGCATGGTGCTCAAACGTCTAGCACCATGCCTGGGTGCTGGACGTTCAAGCACTGTACCTTGGATTTCATGTATGGTGCATGGATTTCAGTACACAGTGCACGCATGAAAAACACAGTTTCTGTCATCATAATTGTACACCAGCTCGGACAGGGCTGAAATTACCACCAAGAATTAGAGAATTCAAAGACAATCCTATCATACTTTTCATAACAAAAACAAAAGTACGCAACTGATGATGGAGATGAAAAATCTGACAGCACCCTATCTATTTTCCATGTAGTTTGCCCCATGCTGGCCCCAGGAGCCAATATTCTGGTTGGCTGCTAGGTAGAAAAAGCTGAGGCACAGGACACTTTACATGAAAAACCCTTGACTATGTAGAAAAGGAATGAGGTTTTTCATCTCCATGATCAGTCGCGTCCTTTTGTTTTTGTTATGAAAAAAATGATAGGATTGTCTTTGATTTCTCTAATTCATGGTAGTAATTTCAGCCCTGTCCGAGCTGGTTCTCGGTTGTGATGACAGAAACAGTGTTTTTCATGCATGCACTGTATACTGAAATCCATGCACCATACATGAAATCCAAGGTACAGTGCTTGAATGTCTAGCACCCAGGCATGGTGCTAGACGTCTGAGCACCATGCCTGAAAAGGGGCTACTGTACTAGACTGGTTTCTCCTTTCTCGAATCTGACAGAAACACAAGAACAGGAGAATACCGCATACTGCAGCCATACTGTAGGCTAGTAACTTACTACTGTAGTCATAAAAAGCAAAATAGGAGAATTGAGAAGAGAATCGTGAGGAGAATTTAGATAAGAAATTTAAAGCAAACTAGATAAACTTACAACAAACGGTGTCCCATTGTTTTCCTGGAGTGATTCAGTT
This sequence comes from Branchinecta lindahli, assembly GCA_023053555.1. Classification (NCBI taxonomy): domain Eukaryota; kingdom Metazoa; phylum Arthropoda; class Branchiopoda; order Anostraca; family Branchinectidae; genus Branchinecta; species Branchinecta lindahli. Next base: position 19,756,026 of record JAKZAO010000014.1, read on the forward strand.
TCAGGTATAGAAAAATGCATTAAGGGATTTGAATTAAGCCTAGGCTAGGCTGTTGTTGTTTATTTCAAAGTTTCTGGAGCAAATGCAAAACTGCTAGGTTGTTGTTTGAAGGTTGACGTCACGTGGGCTTCAGCCCAAACACGCTCGTGCCACTGGGTTTATGTAAACTTTTAAATATCCTTCAATACTTTTAAACCAGTATATTTTAAACTGCTAGGCTAAAACAAAAATAATAACAAGAGTTCGGGAGAGAGAGACGCACTATCGGCATGGTCACTGGAGGGATTGCATTCTATCCGACGAAAACGGCCATAAGTCATGGTTCAAGTGGGTCCTCCACTAGCAAAACGCAACAGATATCAAAACGCTAATTTTATTTTTAATTTTCGTTTTGACCCGATTTACCCCTTCGTAGATGTCGACGCCGAAAATCGACAGCACCGCCAAAATAATTCAACGACCCGCCGCCGGTGGTTGGCGATAGAATAGTCGGCGGTGGCTTTCTCGGTTGTTGGCTTTCTATTGATTCCTCGCTTTCAAAGGGTCCATGTGAGTTTCTGTCCAGGCCCATTCTTTTCTGTGGATTATAGTTTTCGGCAAGAATGATTATGTTGATACCAGCGACATGTGCACCAGCAGTGGTGCAATTACCATGTTATTACCAAACGTTCTGTGTTGGTCTTACACCGCATGAACGACCAAAGTGCTATATACAGATCGTAATGCCTGTCGGTCCGTCGCTCTTTCCAACTTTCGCTAGTTCGGGCACTTCAAGACAAGATAGGACGTTCCCTATATGGTCGGAAGTACCGATTTCTAGTCGTTTTATACGAAGGGATGTTCATTTCGTATGATACGAGACAGACGCAAATGACGTGTTCCTATAGTCGTATGGTTACAAATAGATTTTCTAGTTGCAATGTTGCGAGACTATGATATGTTTTGAGCTTGTCAGAATGACATAAAGGCAGCTGCGAAATCTTGGTATTCACCGTGTGGTGCACAGTATGAAAACAACTGGTTTTGTACCAAAATCTCTATATTTTAGCAGGAGACAGGCTAATTTTAATTTGTTTTCTGCAGGGTAAGGTTTGAACATCATCTTTTCAGGAAGTGTCAAGTGAAAGCATTACCATGTATGTACCATCTTTCGGGAAAATGTTCGGGAGCTATGGGGGTCATCGACAAAACTATGATATCGTAAGTCGCCCTTACTCTCCCCACTCTTATTATAACTGTGTCCAAAAATTTAGGCCCGCGGCACCTTTGCAGAAGCCTATTTTCTATTTAGTGGAAGGGAGGGCGTTTAGCAAGGCAGGCTTGAGATATGGAATCGAGCACGGTAAACGCTAGAATTTTCATGTGGATTATTCTTTTCTTTGACCAACCTATTCTTGAGTCTTGCAGGAATGATCGACTTTGATGTTAGTTTCTACACGACTCTATGCAGTGGCCAGTGGGCGTCGCAAGTGCAATTTCATTTGGGGGGGGGGTATACGGAGCCAAACTTTTTACCGAATCATTCAAAAATTCTATCGAATCCTGGAATTAAGTACAAAGAGTAACACTAAAGGGCACCATGAAGGATGATATATTGCTGCCCATTATACAAACCCACTATACACAAACTCACTTGGAGAATATATTGCCTGGCACGATTCCAGTAGTAGCTTCTATTTACTAGCCTATACCCAAGACAAAAATTAAATCGCCGCAGGCGAAAATTTTCTAAATCCGATTTTCTGTAAAATAAGATTTAACTGCTTTCCATACAAATTCTATGTTTTACCGTGTACGAAACACCAAGAACCCAAAAATTTCCAGAAACATTAAAACTGTATGGAGCGACGTCCCGGTAGCACCTTGTATCAGCTACTATATATAGTAGGCTAGCCAATATTACCTATGACCACATATAGAGCGCCACAGTCGATATTTTTCAGTACGCTTTTTCCTGTCAAATTTAACTCTTCCCATGCAGACGCTAGCTTTTAATGTTTCTCAAATCCCAAGCCTAAACTGGCTTAAAACCCTAGCTAAATGACGCCCCCCTACATGGCGCGCCAAAAAATAGAGAATATTACTAAAAGCGCCGCAGGCGGAATTTTTTGAAATTATGACCAAACCTTCGATTATGTCCAAACCTTACCCTGCATGATTTTTTTTTGCAAACCTATTTCTCTACTAAAATACAAGATCTTTAACAGAACGAAATAACGCTGAAACTATGCACCGCAGGCAGAAATTTCGAAAATCGGCCTCTCTCCGTTTTCCGGTAGAAAGATTTTGGTACAAAACCTAACTGTAAAATTGTTTGGGTAACTTAGGCCATTCTGACAATTGCATTCTGACAATTGACAATTCTGACAATGTTTGGTAACTTATGTCAATCTGACAACTAATATTATGACAAGACCAAAACATACAACTACGATTCTCTGCGGCATTGGGAGGGGTCACCGCATTTTAGGATTGACGTAGAAATTGGAACAAAGATTGGAATTTGGAATATGTAGCGAATAACTATGGACTGATACCAGGGATTAGGCAAAATATCGTCGAAATTGGACCGAGGTTCGAGGTTCGTGGTAACTACGGAATCCTTGCAATTACACCGAATGAATGACGAATCCCAGTTGTCGTACCGAATAATTTGAGACCGATAGCTCATTCGGTATTTTGTACAACTATCGAGTCCCAATTATACCGAATAAATATGTATACTTTCGTCGAAACTGGACCAAAGTTCGGAATTCGTTATAACTACCGAATCCGGGCAAGTATATCGAATAAATCACCGAGTCCCGTTATTATACAAAATAAGTTTGGACCGAGAAATGCAGAATCCCGGTTATTATACCGAATAGTTTTGATAGCGAAATAGTACCGAGTATAATTTCATTGAAACTGGAAGGAACATCGGGATTCGTTGTAACTACCGTATCCTGGAAAGTATTCGGAATAAATTATCGAATTCCAATGATACGAACTCATTTTGGACAGACAGCCCGTTCGGGATTCTGTGTAACCACCGAATCACCATAAATATACCGAAAGGTTACGGGCATCGAAAAATTACGGAATAATTTCAGTAATTTCGCTCACCGAATTCGTGGTAACTACCGAATCCTGGCAATTATACCGAATCCCGATCGTTATGCCGAATTGCTTTGTACCAAAAGCCTATTTTGGGATTCTGTAAAACCACCGGTTCCCCGTAAATATATGGAATAGTTCTGGTACCAAAAAATTATTGAGCAATTTTAGTAAGATTACCGTATGATCTGTAAATACAGGAAATCGTTTTTTCCTCAAGATGGAAAAATTAAGATCTTAAATCGCTGGGCATTCTGGGCCGAATTTAGTAGAATGTTCGTAAACGAACCCTGCACTAACAAGACCAAAGCTTTCGATGGGATCCCAAAAAATAATATTTGATCCAGACAATCGGGTCTTGTCTTCGCCAGATCCAGTCTTCGCCAGGCTTATCATCTGAGAAAACCAAGTTCAGATATACCTCTATAAGCCATATCTATTTTGACGATACTGATCAAAACTTCCTGCTTTGCTTCTGCCAAATTTCCGGTTTCGGCCGGATTCCGAGCGAACTACTTGTCCAGCAAAAAAAAAAAAGAAAGTTCAGAAACGAATTCAGCGTATCTCCTTATCCCTATAAAGAACATCTAATAAACTTCTAGTTAAACTTTTACTTATAAAAAAAAATTCGGTTTCAACCGGATTCCGGACGAGCTATGTCCGGGTAAAAAAAAGATTGTCATATACTGATTCAATCTGTCATCTAATCAACATCAAATAAAACTTTTACTTCTAATAAACTTTCCGGTTTTGGCCGGATTCCGGGCGAACTACTTGTCCGGCGAGAAAATGGTTTTCACCGTTGTGTTCAGCATGTCTTCTTACCCCATAATGGACTATCACATTAGCTGTTTAAAAATATTTCCCTTCGAGAGTTATCATGCTTATAGACGGACAACTTTTGCGATGGCATAGGTATCCCTCCACTTACGTTTTGGGATATCAAAAACAGTAAGAATCTAAAAAAAAAAGTAAAATTACTAAAATTTGTTGGAAATTAAACATAAATTCTTAATCCTACGTTCACACGGAGGGCATTTTGCCGTCAAGAAGCAAACGACGCTGAAATTCTGCGCGGCTTTGGAGACTACTCCCAACTTCGACCGTATCTAGCCATTCTAGCCAATGTCAACAACTAGAAAAAAGTAAATAAAAAAAAGAAAAAAAAATGAAATGAGTTCCCAGGGGATTGCTTCAGCCTGGAAGATAACAGAAAAGATCCAAGAGAATGGGAAAGTATGTAGCATAAAATGTTTTTGAATTAGTGAGATCTTAGAGCTCATCTTTGAGTCCAGGATTGACCTACAGGAGGGGTATCCAACCTCGGACAAGATTTCAAATTTCCAGAGAAGGCTTTCCTTCAGAATAATCCATTTGGCTTAAAAAGGAACCAAGAAATATGCCAAAAACACTGGATTGAAGCTAATTGAATGGTTTACATATTGGATACATAAATATTGCTTCAATACTTCTAGATAAACATAATTTTTATTTTCAAACAAGATTGCTTCACTCTAACCTGACCTCGATTTACGTAAAAATGATGAAAAACGAAGAGTTATCAAGGTCAACAGGCAGAAAACAGCTTTTAAAACAGCTACTAAATGGACAAAAGGTACAGAATTTAGTATATTTTTGGACACATGACTTTGAAGAAAGTGATAGTTTGCCTATTGATTGCCAGGATAACTTCTATCTTTCATTTCAACATTTTAGCGGGCCGCGGTCGAGGTTGTGTAAAACGAGGTCAGGTACCCCTCCTGTACACCGTATTTGATTTATCCTTGTCTCAGTCCTCTCAGCCAAATGCCGTTCTAATTTATTGCCTTGTCTGCTTAAGGTTTAACCGAAAAGGACTGGGATAAGACAGTTACCCATCACTTATTCACTTAAATTGGCTTGAAGACCCGCTGAAAATGCGTTACTTGGTTGTTCCGCTATTCAGGAATACTCGATTTTCAAATAGTGGAATTTCCGTGTGATTTGTGGTACCTCTAATTTATTGTATGCCTTACAAGAAAGATTTATGACTTTTTTTTGGTTCAGGCACTCAGCAATCTTCCCCAATATCGCCGCTGCCCACTGAAAAGCCTTGTTTATGTTTAGATAAAAATTTCCCGTGTCATAGTAGAATTTTCGCTGTGGGGGAGGCTGCAGATATTGTGAACGTCATAACTAGAGCAGATAGTGGAAAACAAAAAAATCCCTTTGCAGAATCCAAATAATTCAGTGTACTCAACTAAATGACACACAAATAAGTTGGCTTTTCAGTTAAACTTTAATGCTGTTTTATTTGTCCTGTTAACAAACAATTGTCAGTGCCTTCTCAGACCTGTCTCAGACAGGATGCCATGAATGGTGACATGATCTTGGACTCTCTGAGGAAGTTTCAGTCTTGTCCTGGTTGGTCCTGGTCCAGTCCTGGTCCTGTCTATGCCATAGACTATGGTAGATTTCTCGCTGGTCTCTGGTAGATTGACTGTGTTTATTTGTGATGCTTATTCATTGAGTTGTTCACCTGTCAAGGCTATGTAAAATGGCTTTAAGCTGTGACAAGGCAGTACAGTAACAAGAACGAAGTCAAAAGACCGAGACAAGGAGGACTCAAATCTTGTGTAGCTTTGCTTTGGTCTTAGTAGGGTAACCTTTAAAATTTTACACTAATTTATAAATAGCCCAGCCTGGCCCAGCCTGCCAGCCCAAGTCTATCAAGAACTGATAAAGCTGCTCTAAAATGAATATGATTAGACTCCTGCTTTAAAACTTATTGTAGTATCACAGACTTGACTGTGAATTAATTTTTCAGACTTTTTTAACTCAGTTGCTATTTGCCATATTCCAGAATATGAAAATTATTTTCTTGCCGGACAAGTACCTGACCTGGAATCTGGCAAAAACCGGAAATTTTGGAAAAAGTAAAAGTTGTATCTGAAGTTTTATTAGATGTTCGATTCAGGGTAGGAACACATGGTGAATCCGAATATGAAAATTATTTTCATGTCGAACAAGTAGTTTGTGCTGAATCCGGGAATTTAGCATGAAGTTTTAACATAGTCGATATAGAGTGAGGAGACATGCTGTTACAACTTTCGAACATACTAATGATAAACAAAAAGTGTATGCAATCAGTTTGGCTATCTCCAAAGTCCCAACCGGCATTTTCTGGGTCGGAAGGTTAGAATTCTTCCCCCTGAATATCAACCTATTAGGCCGAGACCGGCACGAGCTGCTGCCCAGCCTGTTCCAAAGTTGCAGCCATTACACTGTTCCCATGACCGATATAAAAAGAGTTTGTTCCGTCGTTCACCGATCTTTTTAACGGGCATTCCGAAACACCTCCATAAATTAATTGTATTTCTGTGTGTGTTGTTATTGAATTGTAGATATCGTAATTGTTGATACTATTTAGTTTTTAATTTGTTGTTAATTTGACAAAGTTATGATTTTTTAATTATAGATGCTTGATTAGTTGACATGTTACGTATGATGAAAGGTTTTACTTAGAGTTTTTCTGTGAGACACATGTATATTGACCAAATGAATTTAGTTATTAATTGTTAAGTTATGTGACGAGAATATACATGACGAAAAAAAATCAATGTTCGGCTTCGTCCGTGAGGGAATTTTTTGAAAATAAATTGAATTGAATTGAATTGAATGCATCTGACATCTATCTGGTAACAATTTTATAAAATTTGTTGACCAGTTTTTGAGTCCCTACCCTACCTCTTTATTCACACTGGCAAAAGCTCTGCATGTGGGTGACATCACTTTGTTTAATCTATAGCCTAGACCCAGGGGGATGGTGACTTCGGTCATGTGTATATGAGCAAAGTTAATTGTGTTTAATAGAAGACTGTTTGAACCTAGCATATGTATTCTTTAGGCTTTGGATTGTCGGGGGGGGGGATGTCGAAGGGGTTGATATGTGTTGTTCAAACTTCGTATAAGGATTCACTGGCAAAATACAGGCCAAGTCTGTAGGTGGGTCTTTATCCCTGTATTTAGAGGCAGTCTAGGGGGTTTCGAAATTATGTTTTATAAGCTAATTAGATATTCGTTTATGGGGTAAGAGAGGCTCACTGAATCCATATCTGAACTTGGTTTCCTAACCGGACAAACAATTCACCAGGAATTCGGCCAAAACTGGAAATTTGGTTGAAGCTCAAAGTTGTTTCTGAAGTCGATTAGAGATTCGGTATCGGGATAAGGAGACATGCTGAATCGAATTTTGAACTTTATTTCCTTGAAGGACAAGCTGGCAAAATTTGCAAAAACCTGAAAATTTGGATTGAAAGGTTCGGCTGTCAGTGTCACTAGATCTTTTGTTCAGCATGCAGTTCGCTGGGATTGCTACTAAAATACGAGGAATTTGGTAAAAGAAAAAAAATAAATCTAAATACCTTTTGAAGTCGATTAGAGATGAGATACTGGAGTAAATATGCTTGTTGAATTCATATCTGAACTTGGTTTCCTCATTTGTTTAGTTGTTTGGCCGTAAGCAAAAAACTTCAAAATGGAAAAAAAATGTGTAGGCCTACATAAGCAGTTGATTATGGATAAATAGCAAAAATGTTAAAGGGGTCTGGCGAAGACTCCGAAATGTACAAGATTCGATTGTCTGGATCAAGAAGTCTGATAAATATTAAATTTTGGGATCCCATTGAAATCTTTGGTCTTGTTGCAAGTGAGATGTCCCACCTCCTCCACTCACACTGTTCCCTCAACCATTTCACAGACAGTGATTCTTAACCTTATGTTTCTTCCCCTAACCTTTCCTCTTAACTCATGTTGAAAAAAAAAATTAGACCTAGCCTGGTCAAAGATGTTGTCCCAAAATTTCGAGGCCCTGTGGTGGACTGGTCTGCTGTTCTTTTTATTATCTGTGGTACTCCTTTCTTTCAAGGTCACAAGAGCTGGTCTTGTTGCTGTTACTGATGGGAAAGTTTCTCCGCAATCAAGAAGGCTGGTAGTTACTTCAGAGTGTGCCATCCTGCAAAAGCAGACACTCCAGGGTGGTGAAACACCTGTCAGTGGAAGCCGACCATTTCCTCTTGATAGCAAGGTATGGGGCTCTGTAAGAGTTCAAGGTAGGTTCTCTGCCTAGAACTTAATTTGAAGCAAGGGAGTGGAATTTCGATGTTGTTCAGTGGTTCGAAGTCCATTTTCAGCACTTTTGGGATAGGCCTCTGGGGAGTCACCACCTTTTCTATCGCACATCCCCCTCCAAGATCGGCTACTTCTGAAGTGGTCTTGTACAAGGATGGTCAGACATGGGTATGATATTATCATTTTCCATTGGGACTTCTCTGGTGGGAATCGTGGGGTCAGCTGCAGAGACTGTTCGCGATGGGTCGTGTCGAGATCCGAGTCTGCTCGCAATACTCCTTTTTAGGTTTCACATTCAGAATTTCACATTGAGAATGGAGGATAGAGAAAGAAACGTTTTGAACGGGAATGCAGTTGGCGTACTGACGATTGGCTGGCTGAGGATGGGGTTAATATGCCCGGGATCCCCAAACGCTAGGGCACCTATGACTGTGCCATTTGATATGCTAAATGATGCCAACACAAATCTCTGTCAAAGAAGGCGTAGGGGAGACATGATTCACACCTATAAACTCATCAAAAACAATCCAATCCATGACCTCTTCACCATCGATTCAGCACAGCGAACAAGAGGTCATTCCAAGAAAATCACGAAGCTCAACGCCCAGAAGAGGGAACGCCACCATTTTCTTACCAACCGGGTTGTTGATCTGTGGAACTCCCTAAGCGAAGACACCGTATCCAGCAAGACCATCGAAGAGTTCAAAGTCTCCCTTGACAAGGAGTGGAGCAAGAAGCCATGGCGATGGAATGGGATGCCCTGGAGTCCCAGAGTATAAGGTCAAGTGAATCTACCAACCCAACAACCAACAGAATTTCCGAAGTTATCCACGCGGCAATTTCCGAAGAAATGATGAGCAATGCTACAGGATGGAAAATCCTTCAATTGCTCCAAGCTGCAATTTAAGGTATTTAAGGTATGACTGTTAGCGCCAGAGAACAGAAATTGTAAGGCGGTCGGAACCTATTCCGTTACGACAGTAGATTTGGACGCGGAGGTCAAGGAGGATTCTCGATTCAAAAGTAAGGTCAAGATCGTAGATGGGCCCCAGCGTTTAATGTTAGGAGATGGGACGACTTTGCTCATAACAGGGAAGCTAAGGATACACAATTCTGCTTGAATGGTTCAGCTCCTAAATGCCCGTGACGAAATACCGTGACTTGGAACTTAAAGTTGAATCCGTCTCTTACATCCCCCCCCCCGCACACCACCTTTCAAAACAAGGGGTACCAGTATCACTGACGAGTGGGATGTAGGCTACACTGCGAAACTTGAGGAAGAAAGTTGACCCCTACCCTGTATTTCCTGCTGTAAGCTACAGCTAGACAAAGCAAATTCCTTTGTCTCCAGGAGCCAATTTTCTGCATCGATCATCAGATTTACTTCTGGATAAGAAGAATTTTGCTGGCTCCAGCTGTGCTTGGGAATCGTTACGGGAGAGGGGTCAGTTTTAATTTGTGTGGTTTGTTCGATATTGTGGCGGAGATGGGCGAATCCGACCCTGAAAGGATTCGAATCTGAATCCGGTGCTAGGTAGGCCTACCAATCCGAATCCGAATCCACCATCTCATCTTGAGGATTCGAATCCGGAATCGAATCCGGATTCGAATCCGACCTTAAAATCAAAGCATTTATTTACGTCGGCTATAGTTTGAAAATCAGAGGTGACAAAAAGCACTGATATCGATAACGTGATCGAATGATCCCAATTCACTTTAAGAATTGGGAAACGGGAACTGGAAGGGTGTAAACTAGGAATTGAGCGGATTCGTAAGATTTCGGGTTTGGAATCCGAATCCGAATCCAGCCTGACAAGCAGAAGATTCGAATCCGGCCAAAAGGACGAATCCTGGAATCAAATCCGAATCCGGATTCGCCCATCTTTGTATGGCGGGAGTATTTTGAAGCCTTTCGTTCTGCTGGAAGATAGAATTGTTAGCAGATTTCGGTGAAACATGCCGGAATCCGGTCAGCGTCGACTATTGTTTTCTGCGAATGGGCCTGAGATACATTTATGTTGAAAAACGCTTCTTCACACATGAACATATATTTATTTTCCTGCTGGGTGGACGGTCCAAGAATCCATTGAATATGAAAAGCTTGGATGGAAGAAATTGCCTGATAAAGTAATCGGACTGTGAATCGATCATATGGAGCAAAATGCCGCATAATACACCTCCAGAAGTAATCTCTGCGTAGTAAACCTACTTAGACTGTTAGTATGACTTGCTAGCTCAAATTGTCATCGTTTCAGATCCCTAGGAAGCCTTCGGCTTAGTTTTCATAGACTTTGAAAAGTTATGTCCTACTTTCTTTAAAGGAACGAGAAGTCATAGTCGTCCGACAAAATGGGTCTGGACTCGGACTGAGCATAAAAGGAGGTGCAGAACATGGACTCCCTGTGTTTATTTCAAGAATATTCCGTGACCAGGCAGCAGATTTAACCGGGCAGCTATTTGTTGGTGACGCAATCATTTCTGGTAAGGCTTTTTTTCTTTTACTGGTTTGTTCCACAACTTCTTTGAGAAAATAAGTTCAGATAAGTTATTGCGCATTATCTGTAGATATAAATGAATAAGGCTGGATTCGGTTCGTGATTGTTCAGGTTCAAGTTCAAGTTCTTTTTATTAATACATAGGATTCACAACTAACGTAATACTAACATAAACAAAAAAAACAGATCTATTCATTTAATCAAAATCCCAAGGGCTCTATGGCCCGTTGGTTGGGAAACAGTGTAGTTTGAATCTCTGCGCGTTTGAATCTCAGACTAGAGGCTGGTAACCATGACTGTATGACTTTAAGATTAATTTGTTTCAGTGAATGGTTGCCGGCTTAAAAACGCCGCTCACGAAAAGGCAGTAGAGGCGCTGCGAAATGCTGGAGATGTTGTGACTTTTGTTGTCAAGCACTACCGTGCCAGTACTCCCTTCCTCCTGAAAAATGGTAAGTCTTATAGGTAGGTAGGTAGTCCTGATAAGAGTCATAAGCTTTAAATCTTCAAAGAGATACCTATCGTCCTTCGTCCCTTACTTCGTGGGCCACTTCAATGACGAATCGATGGGAAAAACGTTAGACGTCTGAAATGTTAATTAATTGTATATAGTATAAATCGTTTTATTTTTGTAACGTATGACGTCCGCCGCTAGCCACGTGCTATTATGGAAATAAAGAGTTTATTATTATTATTATTATTATTATATGCCCAGGGGGGATTCCCGTCAGAATGGTGTTTGTCCGTGCTGCTATTATTTTCGTTCTAGAGAGGAACTGCTACAGTCCTTCATCTTATCATCATAGCTTGTCACAGCATCTTTGGAACGTAACGCAAGTCATCGTCAGTGGCAGCCATACCGCTGGTTAACATAAACTGCATACGGTATCTACGTAAAATCGTGGTGTTTCGAAGTTGGTGTTTTGGTTCTTTTTCGAAACGCTTTATTTTTGCGTTGACAGATTTAAAGTTTCATTGCTTTGGTTTCAGTTTTGATTACAGTTTTGAAGTCAAAGCATTGTAAGATTTTCTTTTGTTTTGGAAACAGTAGGTGACTTTAAAGAGTTTAAGAAAAGATTAACGTCACCGATGAGTGGAGGAGGAGTCGTAGCCCAAAGTGTCAAAAACCTGATATTTTTATAGAAAAGATGCTACGCGGGTAAAAAAAAAGAAAGAAAAAAAGTTCACTAAAGGACTTGCAGAGCTACTCTGCCACCACTTGTGTGCTAAATCAGAATTTTACACGGAAATTACCTGAAGAAATAATTAATCTGGTCCCTTCCTATTGTTTAATCACCTTAGTGTGAGACAACGCCAGGTCTCCATCTATACCGCCCACCGGTCGCGATTTGGAATTCTACTGGAAAAGGGACCGGGCACTTACGTCCGAAGTCCATTGTCCGCTTGTGAGATTGAGTGGAGAAACCTAGCTTGACCAGTCATACGAAGTGTACGTTAGGCCGAGGATGGTATTGAAATGATCTTATGTTTAGTTCTCCGTCTAAGGTAGGTGGGACGCAGTGGAACATGTCATTCTCTATCCGAATTGGATAGAAAATGAGAAAGAGAGATCTATCCGATTTTAGGTAATATAAAAAATTTAGTTACGGTGGGCGCACATCTTTTGTGATGTAGGACCTTAATCAGCATCACACAATTTCAGCAAGAAATGTGGAAAGGTGCGTGGAAATCCTGCAGGACTATCCGTGCATTCGTCAGGAGGATGGCTGGGAAAGCGTGGTACAGCGTGCTGACAGTCTATGCAATTCGAGAAGGAGCTCATCCCCAGCCGACGTGAGCCAGACTTCCTCATGTGCTGGAGACAGTTTCTGGAATGATGATTCTGAGTGGACGGATGTCGTGACTGGTAAGAGTAAAGGTCAACTTTTGCCGTTTGTTTGTTCCGCTGTTTTGTATCTCTTAGCGGGTTAAACAATAAATTAGCATCGAAGGGGGTTGGGGGTTCTCACTATTAAAACCAACTTTACTAGAGACTTATTAAAATTGTTTTCAGTTCCCTTGCGGTTTGCTTACATCACTCGCTACATCTACGGGACGGATCAGATGCGGCGAAATACTTTTGAAGTCCGCGGTGCCGGCGGTAAATCCACGGGGGTCATCACAGTGTTAGACCCCGCCGCTTTGTCGCAGTGGATGAAGTATATAACAGACGCGATACAAGCAATCACCAATCTTGAGGTAAGTTTACGACATCGAATATCTCAAAAGGGGGGAGGATTGAATTGTATTTTTATGGCACTTGAGCTTACTCAAGTGCCATATAGCGACCGTAATGTCTGTCTGTCTGTCGGTCTGTCCGCATTTTGCTAGTTTGGGCACTTCCACATGACCTAGGACGATAAAACTTGGCACGCGTATCAGGGACCCGACCGGATTAACTTGAAAATAATCACTTCCCAGATCCCACCATCAGTGGGGGAGTGGCGGGATGGGAAATCCGGAAATTAGCAACATCCATAACTTTGGAACGGATAATCGGGCGTGCATTAAACTTGACAGGTATCAAGAACAAGTGTCTTGGATGTTCACTGTCAAATTCGGATCGGATCCGATAATTGGGGGGGGGGGGAGCTGGAGGTGGACACCGGAAATCTCTTGAAACGCTTTTTCTAGTTTGTGTCAAACCCCTACCCCACTAGTAAAGCTCTATGCATGGATGAGTCCATACATGAGCTATTAGTAATAGTTACAGTAATAGTAATAGTAATATTACTTTTTTTGCAGTAATAGTAATAGTAATAGTTTTCGCTATTATTTTTTTACTAAGTAATAGTAATAGTAATAGTTTTACTATTATCTATGAAGTAATAGTAATAGTTTTACTATTACTTTGCCCTAATTCCCATTGCTCTGGTCTGGCTTTAGTTTAGTATCCTTAGTTAATTCCCCACCTCAGAGGACCGATTGTATGCAAATTTAATCCCCATGCAATGTGATGCAATAATGCAAAATACGGGATTGTTAGGCTAAGTTGAATAAAAGCCGAGGTCTCCTCGTGAGTCGTGCGTATCGTGAGTAAGGATATTGAACGAAAGTTATGGCTGAAACAAGTGAAAACCTTGAAGTGACTGAACCCGAACCTGAGCCGAACGAATTGAAATCTATCTGGAGGTTTTTCAACAAAGTTGAACTGTAAGTCCATTATTGGCTAATACTGAACCTTTAAAGCCTGGTTCCCATCAGGCACGTACGCAGGAATTTTTTTCGGTGGGGGACCAAATCCTTCAAAACAGTATATAAAAGGCGCATTATATTATGTAACATCTACAAAACACCAAACAAGAGCTGTAAGCTCATATGGCACTTGCATGGGTTGAGATGTATTATTTGATCAAAAGTAATTTTCGACTGTGCGGTTCACATGCGCACTTTAAGGGAGCTAGAGAAAAAGTATTTTATCGTTGAACTTGGCTGTGATGATGCGCACTTTAAAGGCACTAGAAATTCATCTGTAAGCAAGACCCTTGAGGCAAAAACGATAGCAGGCTCTTAGGGATCATTGATATATACGTATGATCAAAAGTATTTTTTTTTCCACTAATGCGGGCAAAATGCGCACTTTAAGGGTGCAAGAAATTATTTTTTTTTTGCAAAACCCTTGTGGGACAACTTATCATGGGTTGAGATGTATCGTTTGATAAAAAGTACTTTTCGACCTTGCGGTTAAGATGCACACTTTAAGGGAGCTAGAACTTCATTTGTAAGCAAAACCCTTGAGGCAAAAATCATCATGAGCTCATTTGGATGATTGAAATGCATATTTTGCTTAAAAGTATTTTTCTTAATTTGCGGTCATGATTGGTACTTTAAGGAATGGTCGGATTTGAAAAGTGGCGATTTCTAAGCCAATCTTGTCGAATTTCTAACATTCCAGCCAAATTTCATCGTCCTAGCACATCTGGAAGTACCTTAACTCGCGATCACCGGAATTCCGGACCCGCCCCTCAAACTCCCCCCACAGTCGCCGGAGCCAATCCGGTTCAGTTTTGGACTTGTTTGTTATTCCCGCAAAGTTCCATCCCGATCTCTCCAGTCCAATCCGGTCACGTATTCCCGTATCCACGTTCCACGTATCCACGTTCCACGTATTGAGATATGTCATTCATTCAGGTATTAAGTTTCGTCCCAATTCGATCACCCGTTCGAAAGTTACACAACACTCAATTTTCCATATTCCCCCGCACTGCACCACATATACAAACCCCTTTGACCCTCGAATGCACTAGCTCTTTCCAATGTTAACAGAGTGATCCGATGCAAAGAGTGACGTCCGCCGCGCGCAGACCTACTAGTGTGTAGAAAGGGGTAGGTGTTTTACAAAAACTACTAAATTCTCAGGAGTCCCCCGCCCTCTACTCCCTCCACGGTGGTCGGATCGGGGAAGTGACCATTTGCAAGTTAGTTTGGTCGGGTCCCTGATATGCCTGCCAAGTTTCATCGTCCTAGCACTTCTGGAAGTACCCTAACTCGAGAACAGTGGACCGACCGACAGACCGAAAAGTGATCGGTATATGGCACTTGAGCGAAGCTGCAAGTGCCATAAAAACGAGCCGATTTCATTTGATCAACAATCTTTGTTCAAATCATATACACACAAAAGTAATAGTAATAGTAATAGCTTTTACTATTACTTAAAAAGTAATAGTAATAGTAATAGCATTACTTTTTCGGTCAGTAATAGTAATAGTAATAGCTTTGCTATTACACTACAGTAATAGTAATAGTAATAGCACGCTATTATTTTTCCGAGTAATAGCTCATGTATGGATGAGTCATTGTTTGCTCAATCTTTTGGGTGTTCGGAGAGAGCTTGTCTAATAAGATGGGTCGAAGGGGTTGGGATATGTAGTTGAATGTTGGTAGGGGTTGTTATAGATTAGGGGGCGCTAGGAGGATGAAACTTGGCAGGCGTATCAGGGACCCGACCAAACCATCCTGGAAATAATCAGTTTCCCGATCCTACCGGGAATCCGCACAATCTCTTGAAACGCTTTTTCTAGTTCTTGTCAAATCCCTACCCCTTCTTCACACAAGTAATAACTCTACGCATTGATGAGTCATTCTTTGCTTAAATCTCATCGAACGTCGAAGGAGTTGGTACGTGTTGTTGAAGCGTAGTAGGAGTTGATATAGATTAGGGGAGCTAGGACGATGAAACTTGGCAGGCGTATCAGGGACCCGACCGTGTCCTAGACCACTAGGCTAATCGTATTTGTGATTCGACCGACTGCGGGAACAGGTACAGTTTAAGGATTAAAATAAGACCGGCTCTAATAGAGATTATTTGAATTGCAGTTCCGTGAAATTTACTTGTTTTAAAGAATCTTTTGGTATAATTAGTCTTTGAATTACGCGTCTTCGACAATTCGACTTATACTTGACTTCTCCGAGGAATAAAAAAAGAGATGGTCGTTACTTTTTAAGTTACTCCCGTTTGAAGATTTCCTCTAGTTGCCGTCTTTTATGACACTTGAGCTTTCAAGTGCCATATAGCGATCGTAATGTCTGTCTGTCTGTCCGGGTTTTGCTACTGTTGTCACATCCACGTAAGGTAGGACGATGGAACTTGGCAGGCGTATCAGGGACCCGACCAAATTAGCTTAGCAATAATCACTTCCACGATTCGGCCATCATGGGGGAGCAGAGGGATGCGGAGTCGGGAAACTACTAACATGCATAACTCTGGAACGGGTATTAATCGGACATGCATGGAACTTGACAAGTTGCAAGGACAGGTGTTTCAGATGTTCAGTTTCAAATCCGGACCGGATCCGATAACTGGTGGAGGGGGGGCTGGAGGGGGAACCGAAAATCTCGTGAAATGCTTCCACATAAGCTAGGACGAGGAAAATTGACAGGCGTATCAGGGACCCCACCAGATTGACTTGGATATGATCATTTCAGGGTTGCCACTTTACTAAAATAAATTCACTGGGCAAAAGGAAAAAAGTAATACCAAACAAGGAAAGTACTCAGAACGTGTTGCTGGGTCATAGTCACCTTGGAAATAAAACCTGACAACTACCTTTTTCTTAAAATCTGCTGCCAAAGTAAAAATAAAGTTCTATTGTGGGCACAATTGTACTACCGGTGGCAACCCTGGATCCTTTCCCCGATTCAGCTACTGTGATGGGAGTGGAGGGATGCGGAATCCGGAAACTAGTAACATGAATAACTTTGGAACCGGTAATCGGACATGCATGAAACTTGACAAGTGTCAAGAACAAGTGTCTCAGATGTTCAATTTAAAATCCGGGGGGACCTAGAGGTTCGAACCTTCCCAGGAAGAAGAGGAGTTGTAGACCTGCCTTTTTAACTTCTTTTTACTTCAACAAGTGTAAAATAAAATGATATACCTTTTCTTGGGTCTTCTAGATGGCGTTGCACAATCGAATGGTGCCCGGTGCCGAACAGATGGCCTACGTTGGTTGGGTCCATGAAAGAATCGCAGTATCCAACAATATCGGGAAGAACGTGGGAAATAATGGGATATTTTGGTCCCCTGTACTTTTAGTTCTCAGGGGAGACTCTGTTCTGTTCTTCCAGGAACCACCGGTAAGATTTCTATTTGTCTTCTGATGTCGTTGCTTGGTAACCAGCATAAGAAGCTCGTAATTCCGTTCATAATGTATTCCAGTGCAATCCAGCCTCCCTGAGAGATATGCGAAGAGGTGGAAATGTAGCCCCAGCTGAAAGAAATAGGGTCAATGTACGTTACAAAAGAATCAAGTCGCCAATTAATTATTTCCGGACAGATTCTGTTAGCAAACAACTTGTTTCAGTGCAAATTTCAAAACTGAACAGAGAGCATCGAAGTTACAATCAAAACATCCGGAACAACGTCAAGCCGTTCTTTCAGAATTTTTCGAAAGATGGCTCGCCTTTAAAATGAAAAAGTCGAACGGCCCATGGGCCATGCCGATCGTGGGCCCTTTTTGGACCACTTCATAGCGTAAAATTGTGGAACCTCTTTTTTTCTCCTCAACTTGTTATAGCTTTCATCTTAGGCAACTTATTTTACTCCGCTGTCACCAAAAAGCGGGTTATAAATAAATAAATAAAATGATGAACCGTTGCAAGAGGCTTACGCTGTTGGTCAGCCCTCCTGGCACTGACAGCCGTTTTGATTCTGTCTCGGTAAAGCTTGTAATTATTGGAAATAACCACTGCTGGGAAAGTACGTGTAGCCTGTTTGATTAAGCAAATAAACAGATTCTTATATTCATATAATATACAAAAACGGATTCGTCAGCTGTGATGCTTATGAAGCGATATTTCGATATACAGCTGACGAATCCGTTTTTGTATATTATATGAATATATGACTCTAAGTCAGCTTGGGCTCAAGGAATATTTAAACAGATTCTTATTTGCTACTGAGCTTTTTGAGGCAGGTTGAGGCAACCAGGTGCACCTCGAAATCTACGCACCACACGTGGATTTCGAAACACCTTTCGAAATTCTACGTGTGACTAAAGTTCCTTTATTACAGGCAAACGTAAATGATTGGACTCTACCGGTCAAGAAAGTCTCAGTGTTGGAAGTCATGTTCCGACCGCTTCGCGACTCGGAATACACTGATGATAGACCTAATTGCTTCACCTTACAAATAGCG
The DNA here is from genome assembly GCA_023053555.1 of Branchinecta lindahli. NCBI lineage: Eukaryota > Metazoa > Arthropoda > Branchiopoda > Anostraca > Branchinectidae > Branchinecta > Branchinecta lindahli. The sequence goes on from JAKZAO010000014.1 coordinate 19,774,362, forward strand.
GACGGTACAGGGTTCGAGTCCCATTACATGAGCTCAGAGACGCGGCAAGACTTCTTGCGATTTGAAAATGCTTGGCATAGAGCCATGACTAGTACTGCCATCAGAACCGGGGTGAGTAAGTCTGGCACACTCTACGTAGAGGTGCGACACCACAATTGGAGAAAATGGTCAGAACACGTGCCGCTACATTGAGCTTACTTACTTACGTTGTTCTTTCCTATTTACAGAAACAGATGTAGTGTTTCTGAATTAGCAGCGACGGTGATAATCTAGACGTTAACTTCGATGCCCACCATTAGAAGTCGCGATCATACGCTAGGCCTACTGATAATCAGTATTTTTTCTTGTTTACAAAAATGATTACTTTGTTTGCATCGCTCCCATATACCGAAGAAGGTAATCACAAACGCAGAAGGTTGGAGCGGGGAGGGGAGGGGGGGCGGGTATGAGCATCCCTCTCCGAGATCGATTCGGGTATCATACCTACTGAAATAAAACCCAAACCTTTCTCAGCGTCACATTTTGAGCTAGAGATCATAGATTGAGATCTACATATCCGTGCTTGCGCGATTTGAGAAAGAAGTGGGAGGGCATTGGCCTGTACCCACTTTCTTGACCCTGAAGAGGACCCTTGCCAAGAAGGGCCGAAATATAGCTCTAATAAAATGTAGCTGACGTATCCGTTTTGCATCGTGAAATACGCCATTGAGATCGAACGTTGATGTAGTTAACCGGAAGACAAAGTCTGCTTAAACGAATTCGAATCTGTCTTCGACGGGATCGCTGTTCCTGTAGCCTGTTTCTGTCTAACTATTGCAGTAGTTTGCAAACTCTGTTCACAAGCCCCTCTGTAGCTCAGTAAAAGAGCAGTGGCGTTGGAAGCGAAAGGTCGTTGGTTCAAATCCCACCAGACGAGGCACTTTTTGTCTTTCAGTTCGCTACTTATAATGTGGTTCTGAAAATTAGCCGCAGAAGACTCAGCTCTAAAACGACACCTAAAGAAATCGTAGGAAAAACACGGGACGCGTTGGATGACCAGCCACGCGTCTCGCTCTTGGCCTAGGGCAGCGAAATAGGGGATCGGCACCTACGCGAGACTTGGTAGGTTCGCGTTCGAAATTTGCTTGAAATTCATTCTTGCCTTTTTATAGGTCAAGTCGTTCCCAGTAAGTTGCGATGGTATCCCCGGGGCTCTGACTTTGGATTGGAATGATGGATTTGTATTCAGTGCACCAGGGGCGGAGTGGTCCTACAAGTTCAGTCAGCTCAAAGGATCATCTGATAATGGGAAGGATTTATTAAAGCTGCATTTCGGCCAAGCTGACGGAAGAGGAATTGAGAAAAAGGTGAGTGGCGGCGCCGGCCGGCTGGCTCACATTTATCGGTTGACAAATCCAGAAATCAAAGTATCGAGGGTCGCCGGTTTTCACTCATTTACAAGAACTAGCAATTCTACTTTGTAGCAGAGTATTATCTCTCCTTTTTCGCAGTTCCCAACCCGAATGAGCGACTTCACTGTTACCGATGGTTGTCAAAATAATGGCATACAAAAATTATATGGAAGAAGAACGGTTTTTGCTCGATAAAGTGGCCACCAGTGGCCGGATCATGAAGCCTTGTGGGTGTTTTGTTAGTCTTGGTTCCTGCATGGATATGCATGGATATGCAGCACTAAAGGATGAACGTGAGGGTACCTGGCCTGGCCAAATTAAGACTATTTTGAATGATTGTGGACTGTCAAGTATTTGGAACGAGGGGAAGGGGGTTCAGCTAGAGGTAGGTGAGGTTGCGAAAGAAGTCCAAAGAGTATTAAAGGACCAGGAGTTGCAGGCGTGGGGTTGCAAGGTTTGTATTCCTGGGTCCCTGAGTCTCTACAATAGGGTTAAGGAGGCTTGGGGCGAAGAAATTTATTTTAAGTCGGGGTTATCTCCACAAGAACTGAAATGTTTAATTAGTCTGAGAGGAGATTGTTTGCCTTTTGGCCAAAGAAGAAAATATATTGGGAAAATTAGAGTTTCGTCTGGTCCTTATTTCTGCCCTTTGTGCGGGATGATTGATGAAGATGTAGAGCATTTTATTTGTGATTGTGAGGGTTTAAGGGATTTAAGGGAGGAAATTTTTAGGGTGGGATTTTTCTCGAGGGAGGAACTTGTTAGAAAATTAAAAAGTGAACATTTTGGGGATATAAAGAGATTTGGAAGATTTCTTCGGATCGCTCTCTCATATAGGGAAGGATTTTTGTAGGTTTGTTATTCTTGTTGTTTCTTGTTATTTTTCTTTGTATTTGCCATGGCCCTTGTGGCTTTTTAGCGCAAATAAATCTATCTATCTATCTATCTATTAATGAACCAGCGAAAAATTGGTCCACATGAATGGTCAATCGGGTTTCTTGTAGTTTGGGTAGGACGGCAAGACCTAGACAGCGCGTTCCCTAGCTATATTGTTTTCGAATCTGATCCACAGGTGAATACGGTGGCAGGATTTATAGGGATAAATTGTGTGTATTATTATGGACACCGGTCGTGGTGGGGAGAAAAGGGGGGGGGGATAGTAACACATTTTGTCAGACGATTTAGTGCAATGGCATGAAAGTGGTATTAAAAAAGAACTGAAGCTTTAGCTAGCAAATGAAATAACTCGTTCTGTTTTCTAGGAAATAACATGCCACATTCTTCATAGCCTCATTTATTGTATGACTTCATTCCTGACTGCCAAGGTAGCAACGATCGACCCCAGTTTTGTGAAAGCTGAGACCAGGTGAATTGTTTCTCAGTGCTTGCAGCAATAAGACATTTTTGCACTTGTGTGTTGAAAAAGGAGATCTAGTCAGAAATCAATTTTACTCTTGCTTTGTTCATACTCTAAAGTTGACATGTTTACATCGATTGCATTGCTGCAGATCCCAGATGTCCCGAGCTGGTGCTATAGCCTATGAAGTTCTCGGATGTTTCTTCAACGATCATGTTCGTCCATTCCATTTTTTATGGATCTTCACCGACTTATTCCAGACAGGAAACCGCTGTATCTTTGTCAAGGTTATCCTTCGAATTTTCTTTTGTTGTTAAATGGATGTCGTAGCTCTTGAGACTTGGATCTCGCTTTCTGCCCCAGTGATGAACCATTTACACTACATTGCCGGGAAAGGGTCGAGATGCGGCCGATAATAGAAAACGCCTCCCAAGGGAATGCCAAACTTGCGCACACCCGAATGTCAGCGCGCTGGATTTGTAGTGCGGAACTTTTCTGGCCGGATTTTCTTCGTTGTCATCGTGAAGTTGAAAAAAACCTCAACTTTTTCGTAGAGCCGAATACCCTCGCAGGAGTTCCTGTTCACCCAGATCCGACCGTGACGCGCTTAAAGTTTAACTGAAAAGGGATGAGATAGGACAGTCTAATTACCAATCACTTATTCACTTTAAGAAGCTTGAAGACCCGATGAAAATGCGTTACTTCGTTTCTCCGCTATTTATGAATAACCAATTTTCAAATAGTGAAATTTCCCTGTCGGATTTGTGGTACATACGGGCTAGTACCTGTGTTATATGCTTGACTGTAATGATATACGAAAAATAAGTCGTCACAGAGTGAGCTACCTTTCGCAAGCTGATCACTGCAGCCACTAAAAGCCGCGTTTGTGTTGGATTCAAATTTTCCGCGTCATAGTAGAATTTTGCGCTGTGAGGACAGCCGTAGATATTCTGAACGTCATACTAGAGCAAATAGTGAAAAAAAAAAACCTTAACACAATCCAAATAATGCAGTGTATTCAGTTACGTGATCCAAAAATAAGTTGGCCTTTCAGTTAAACTTTAAGCATTACCTAGTTGTTTAAAGGAAAACGGGGTGTAGCTTCGCTGAAGCTATGCGCGTCTTCAGACATTTAGGTTATTGCCTTTACGATCCCACGTCAAGTGTAACCTATTTTCAGTCGAGCGTAAATTCAGATTGGCTTTCCTTACCCTTTCTCACATCCCACACTGGTTGCAGGAAGTTGATGGTATGAACAGATCAGAGCCCGCGGTGGCCGACCGAACTCCTGCTCACAGCAACTTTCAGTCAACTCCCCAACCCGGGATTAAAGACAATAAGGAAGTAGGCCGGGGAGATACCGCTACTCTATTTTTTACAGAATTGATAATGGAATTCCGCAGCGCTCGAAACGCTTCCCGATAAGAATTCGCTTCGCACTCTTTCAGCCATACGTATTTTCCCGCGTCGTCTAAAAAATCATTTTCGCGTTCTGTTGGAACCCTCCCTCGTCCTATTGGTACGAATGTGCAGCTTGTCGTAGGGCTTTGTAGATGCAAGAGCTGAAATCCATAGCCCTAGTGTCAATAACAAAGTTTATATCGCTTGACCCTTTAATGCGTGAGAGACGAAATACAATCTGGATTTCACGTACTGCCGTATGACAAGTGAAATAACTGCATTAGCGACACGGATTTTAATCTTGCTTGGAATGTCTGGCAGCTAGGCCTGGCTCCACGGCTTAGGCTGTGTTCCCGTAGTGTCGTGTTTTCGCCAGTTAGTTTTACATTAGTTTATGTTCGTTAGAACTTCGAAAGATTAGCCCTGTTAGCCTAGTATGTTTCTTACTTTTCTATTGGATTTTATGAATCTGACAATTATGGCGTATTTTGTTGTTCGATATCGTTGAAATAAATATTACCTTGTTGTTCCAAGATTAGGGTTTCGCCGCCGTAAAATAGTCTGCAGAACGCGTACTACGGGCAACAGATGCCTATTTCATAGTTTTGCCTGAACATTCCGCCAAGCTTTCCAATAGCCTTCCGAAAGAGCTGCGATGGTTTCGAAAGCGCAAAAGGCAAGCTCGGTAGCTCCCAGTACCAACCAACGGAAAGTGGCTCCGACTTTAGTTGCGTTTTTGCAGATACCATGGTATCGGATACCACAGTCTAAATTCGTTTTTGCAGTTATCGTGGTGTAACAATCAGAGTTCATGGACCTCTCCAGTCCAGGAAGTTCTATAGGCCGCTGAGCTAATGAACGCAGGTGGAATTGTGGTGGGCCTTGATCATCACTCTATTTAAGGACACGCACCTGGAACACTCACTGTCAGTCGTTGGTTCGGTTGCTTGCCGTTACGATTGCCAGTGTTTGTGTCAGGTCGTGTCGCTTATGTATTTCTTTATATCTTCAGGTCAGATCTATATTTCGGTTAATCTATGGATTCGGTATTTGGTATTACTTTAGTATCTTTCGACATACTTAATTAATCTTAGATCTTTCATTAAACATCCTATTTTCGTACACGGTTTTCTGTGGTTGATTCGGAATAGGGTTATCTTGGTACGGTTTACTTAGCTGTACGCGCCCCAGAAACCCAGCTCGGCTGGTCACGCTATCCACAGGCTAGGGATCTCGGTTCCCTGGGAACTACGGGGCGCTACAGTGGTATCTGATACCACGGTCAAAAGGCGTTTTTGCAGTTATCGTAGACATCGTAGTAGCCTATCTGGCCAGTTACCGTGGTATCTGAAAAAGTCTTCTCACTTTCATCAGTTTTTAATTGGTGGGAAGAAGTTTGGCACTTAGTGATGTGACTGGATGTCAGTTTTTCTCTTGGGATGACTTTGAAAAGCGCAATTTCGGCAATTTTCGTTTTTGCAGAGCAACCGTATATCAGATACCACGGTAACTGCAAAAACGACTAATTGCAGATCCAGTTACCGTGGTAACAGATACTATGGTATCAGCAAAAACGCAACTTACCTTCCAACTCGCGAAACGATCCCCTTTAGTTTGTTGAGCTCACGATCATTATCCGGCTGAATGTTTTGCACTTTTTATCATCAAGTTGAAAAATCTCAACTTTTCCGTATGGAAATAATGATGGTGCCGAAAATCCTAGCAGGAATTCCAGTCTGTTAGCACCCTACCCCGATACGCCCTTCCTAAAATCCAATGATGAATTGCCGCCAGATGCGATAGAGAAACAATCACACGTTAGATCTTGATAAGTTATCGGAAGTGGACATAAGCGATTGGGCTTTCGGTTCATACCGAGTCGGGGCATTAGCCCCGTGGAAAAGTCGGTCAGCACTGAAGTCGGAAGCCAGAACTGACAAACCTGATGAATTTTGACACGAGAGGGTTGGGTAGAGCACACATACAAGCAGAGGCATTTTAAACAGTCTTGGGCCTGGCCAAATATGGCCAGGCCTAAGAGGTGAACATAAAAGGAATTGAAAATAGTCAAACAAACCTGGTTGGAATACACCAAGAAGGAACGAATCGTTGTTTACTTTACATTAGTGCATCTAGCGGCAAAAAAGAACTCATCCGGAAGGAATTTCAGGAAGGGCGTAACGTCTGTCGAATCACACTTATGCCAGGTTTGAACCGCCAAAACCCATCGCAGAGATTAGTTGAGTTTTTGCAGATACCACGGTCACTGGATCTGCAATTAGTAGTTTTTGCAGTTACCGTGGTATTTGATACGCGGTTGTTCTGCAAAAACGACAATTGCCGAAATTGCGCTTTTTGAAGTCACCCCAAAAGAAAAACTGATATCCAGTTACATCAATAAGTGCTAAACTTCTTTCTCACTAATTTGACAAAATTTGATGAAAGTGAGATGACTTTCCAGATACCACGGTCGGACCGTGATATCTGAATATCTGTTACCACGGTAACTGGCCAGATACCACGACAACTGCAAAAACGCCTTTTGACCGTGGTATGAGATACCACGATAACTGCAAAAACGACTTTAGACCGTATATCAGATACCATGGTATCAGCAAAAACGCAACTAATGAAAATGAGATGACTCTTTCAGATACCATGGTAGCTGGCCAGATACCACGATAACTGCAAAAACGACTTTAGACCGTGGTATCAGATGCGAACGCAACTACGTTGTATCTGCAAACGCAACTACTGAACACCCACACTTTAGTGTGTGTAATGTATCGGTTGCGTTACCGATGATGCATTATTTTTGAAACCTAGGCCACAGGCGTCCAGATATTTCGAGTCGCTTCACTTCCGCCATCCACTCCATAGCAATGGTAGGATAAGCACAAGGGAAAGCCTCAAAGTGAGGAAAAGCCAAGCTTTTCTAGTCCAGGTCGGCCAATCAGAATACAGCTCTTCTGAACGACGTTCCTTAAATAAGCCAGAAAAGCAATTTCAGGGGGAGGTATATCGTAAAGCTTGGCTCCAGCAAAACGCGAATCTTTTCGGCATACGGATTCAGACGCGGCGCGGTTTAACTTTGAACGTTGAGGTTGAAATGTTGCCTTGAAATGCTGCTAAACTTCAAGTTGAAACGGAGCGGTTCGAATTTTGAGGCCTGACGTCGCGGATTTTTTCCGCTTGCGGAGCCAAATTCGCGTCCTGTAGACACCTCTAACTTAAAGCTTGGTAACCACAGAACACGGATTCGTATTCGCCTGTGCGAATTCGGCGTTGGGAAAAATCCGCGCCACGCCAGTTCAACTCCATGTCGAATTTTTTTCGCGCCGCGGCAATGATTCGCGTTCTGTGGGCACCAAGCTTAAAACGGCGTCTTTTTGCGCTCACGTCTACAATCCATCCATGCATCCCTGGATGCAGGGACACGATCTCTTAAGAAATACTTTTATTTACATTATTCAGTCATGATACCATCAAAGTCTGCAGTTGAGTCAAGCCGGATTCCCAGAACATCTTACCGACCCCAGAGCTTTTATCTTCCAGACCCACAACCGTTTTGATTATGCCTCGAGTTTGCACGACAGAGATTCCAACCCATAGCGTGCCTTTTACCGTTCGTCTATTATTTACGTTAAAGAAACCTATCGCGTCTTTCAAAATTAAATTGACATTTTTACCTAGACCCCCCCCCCCCCTAAAGTTTATTGGAATAGTGCCACTGAGGCAGCTACGGGTTCGCACCAAACTTTCCCGCTGAAAAAAAAAGGTAAACAGAAAGTATTTAAATAACTGAACTTAAATGGCTCTTCAATGCCCACTCCACGACTGACGTGGTAAACATTTTATCCGGCGAAATTCCGATACCGGTTCGGGCCCAGACGAAAAGAAGCTCTGACTTCGAAAATGAATGCATGGATCCTCTCACTATGAGTTAATGTTCTTGTTTCACACAGGGCATAGGCTTGATTTGTACATCACAGTAGTTTCTTGCTAGTATAAACTCATCGAAGTCTATCTAAACTCGAATCAGCCTGACAGCTCGTGTTGCTCGTAGAGAGACTGATCATAGATGTCGGCACGAACGGTCCGGCCGCCGAAAAACCGACCATGTAGCGAGGACCGGGCTCTTTCGGCCGCTGAAAAATAAAATAATAATAATAATTTATTTCTTACCCACAAATTCCAGAGGAAAGACAAGTGGAGTGCAATAAAGAAAAAGAAAGGAAGAAAATACTAAAATAACTATACATACAAAAAACACTAGCACATAAACAGGGGGGTAAGGGGGTGGTGTGGTGAAAAACGAGAGTAGGCTGACTCTCGTTTACTTATTTCAAACCACGACTTGAATATAGATCTAAGGCCAAACAATTCCACCCAACTGTACTGCCTCTACTCATGGAAAAATTTGAGTTCCCAAGGACTTGAGGAACAAAGTACAAATGTGATTACTTTTTTCCCAGTAAAACAATATTTGTTCAACAAAATCCATGCGCAAACTCGAGAAATCAGTTCATCACATTTCCTTTCACTATATGAAACGGCCCCTTTTTATATCTAATAAATCTTGGCTTACTCTCAAACGAGGTTGCTCGGTCCAACCAAAGGCATTGCTGATTGGACGTGAAGGGACGAAAACGGCAAAGGGGCCATGGACAAATACCCCCCCCCCCGCCTAGGAGTTCATCCTACCTGGAGGGGACCACAGTTAAGCAGGATACAGAACAATTCGGCTTCGAAGATCTACTCCTATCTGTAAGTCACTGTAAGTGTGTAAGACCCTCTCAACATGCCAGAACTGGCGAGGATTAATATTAAATGATGCTCGGAGGGTAAAATCATGGCGCATGCGGTCCTTACTTGGAATTGGCTACGGGGTTTAATTCTAGGGCGGAATGTAACAAGGAAAGAACACTTACCACCAGGGGAAGAGGCAGAAAATTCGACGAAAATTTTAACTAGCACTTCTGCGTCATCTTCCTCAGATTGCCTCTCTTGGTAAATGATCACATTTTCGACTATTCCATACCTGAAATTAATCTATATAAGTTTTCTGATCGGATTACGCCGGGAACCCAGGCGTTGCACTTACTTACTTGTACTTGACTGATCAGGAGTTCTCGTATACAGAAGTCCTCGAAGTGTGGTGTTCCGTGTCTCTGGCTTGGCAAGGGCCAACCAATTTTGCGAAAGACCTTGAGAAAGCCTTCAACATTCTTGCATTTATGTGCATTTAAATGAGAAGGGATAAGCGACAAGCTCAAACTTTTTCCAACCACAGGCTTATTTGGTACAGATCTACATCTGTTCAAGACAGGACTGCTTTAAATTCAGCCTCACGGTCGTTCTCTACGAGCGTTTAGTCAGAAGAGTTCCATACTGCTATATTTGCATGTGTAAGATAATAGAATACGAAAGAGATTCAGTGCTATTTACTCATTAGCATTAGCATTAGGTGGCTAAAATCAAGAGCTATTCTCTATAGGGATAAGAAGAGTTATACGAATGATCAGAATCGGCGGCAATTTGGCCATCTCATCAAGCTCTGTTCTCTTACGCTAGTTCAGGAACACTTACTTGGAGCATTCCTCTGTAATTTCCTCCTGGAGCATTTCATCCACGTCTTCAGGACCGACCATGTTCCTTAGGACAACGACTCGGGACTCCTGGTTTCTCATTAACCGCTGCATCACAAGATGGCGGGCAGACGATCCTCGGACCGAGAGGTTCTCTTGTTGCTCCAAGGTTACTGGTTCAGAGTCCTGGACAAGCTTCTTTTTCAATTCCTCCTGATGCTTGGCTTCTTGCTCTTCTAGCAACTAAAGTGATGGAAGTGTAAAACTAAAATCGAGTGAAGCCCAACTTAACTGATCAGTAAGTGGGAAGAAATTGAAACTAACACTTAAAGCTAAACTGGAAAGCTAAATAGCACCGTTTTCTGACTCCTCGAACAATGATCAGATAAGAAGTCTCAAAAGTCCACCCAGATTCTACAGTTTCTTTCCACGAAGTATGTGATTCACAGTGGAAATCACACTGAAAATCAAACAACTGAACACATATATTTACGTTCCAGTGTTTTCAAGTTGTTGAATACTTAAAAACTTGGTTCTGCTTTCAACAAATTACCCACGGATTTCGGCTGTTTTAAGACCTTTATCAGGCCTGTTGACTTCTAGCGAAAACAGGGAAAATTTGCATAACCGTTTTTTTCTGAAGAATATCCTAAACTTCTCGCAAACAACCCCAAAAAACCGCAAAATACACATTGAATGTAGCAAAACAAGGAAGTGAGGAAATCAATGAGGTGTCATTAGGGTTGGAATCTATCATATGAAATGCGAGTCTCTGGGTTTAAGAATGGATGAAGCTATTCGGCTGCATCAGTGTTATAGGTGAGACATGTCGTATATGGTCGTTCTGAACGTTCATAAATTTTGAAGCGGTCCAAAGTGCATTCATATGTTTAAACGTGCTCCCAGACTAGCTGCACCAGGACAGAAGCTTAACTATAACCCTCAGCTACATACGCACCCTTACTTCCTGCAGAGGCAAATGACCTATTTTTTTCTGCATCATATTATTATTATTATCCGGTTGAAAACAGGTTTGACAATCCTAGCGCTCATGTTTGACAATTAACGTGTACGAGTAAATTGTATACAGTATACATGTGTCAGCATTATTTTATTTCAAGTTTTTATTACACCTAAACTGTATTTAAATTACATAGAAATTTTGTAAACTAATTATAGTATGTACTTGCATGTCAATGTATCTCTGTTGACATTTCCTATGCTGTTCTTCGTAATAAAAAACTGAAGAGCTGAGCGCACAAGGTGATAACTCACTTTTTGCTAGTTTCGAGATAATCGCGTTTAAAGTTTGGGAAGTTCTTACATCGAATGCTAGCTCACCTTTGTCGACTGAGTATCTCAGTAGGGATTGATCTGGTGAAAATTTTGATAGCACAGGGAGAAAGAGCACAGTAGTGTGTTTCAGACAGTGCTCTTAACTCAATTTGCCAAAAACGGCGAGTGATCACCTTTGTGCGATTACGTGCGATATAATGAACGTGTCCGAAAGCTCCGAAACGAACGAGAATGCTGAATTAATTCAGGATTTTATGCAGCATTTCGCTCACGGACAAATTTTTGCTTAATGAATGCAGCATTAATTCAGTATGAAATCGAAAAAATCAGCAAAGACGCTGAATTTTCAAGAAGAAACTGGGGAACAGACGATTAAGGCTAAATTTCGGTATTCTAGAAGTGTCACAGAAGAAATAAAGGTGACAGCTTTCGGACAAAAAAAAATGCAGCATTTATATAGCACTAAAAGCTTTCGGACACGCTCGATAACGGCGAGTTATCACCTTTGTGCTCTTCAATTTTTGGAAAAATCCGAAATACCTTTCGTTTTCGATCTATGGCAGATGGAACAGTGGCAGGTGGCGGTACAGCGGCGATCGGTTGCACAATTGTTTGCGCTCCAGTGGCCAACGGTGCGACGACGGCAGGAGGTGGAATGGCTGCCGCATGAACTAAAAGAGAAAATTAAACATAAATCAAAACTTCATCTTCTTAATTTTTGTTTCTGTCCGCACGTACAACTCGATGATAACAATGCTAGAAATAGACCCCGACGCCGCGCCGGTTCGAAGGACCAGCGGCGGCGAGGGGTAAAATCGTCGGCGGCGGCGCATCGCCGGCGCGCCATAACGCCACGAAGCGGCGCGCCGCCAAATTTTTTTTGGCGGCGGGCGTTTCCCGCATTTTAACACCTCAGATCCGGTCTTTCTTCAGTTATTTTAACTTCATAAAATTTCAGTAGTTGTAAAACTTGTACATAACGGATGACAAGTTAGCAAAGTTAAGATTTCAACGTTAGAATAATTATTCTTCATTTTAAAATGAACACATGACACGTCAAGGAACCTGAAAAGTTATATGAAATCCACCAAAATAGGGGTAGGTCTACAGCACTTATATTCTCCTAAAACTTAGTACTTTTCTTGCGGAAGCAACTGCCAAATGACGATGGACTGTTAGACTTCTATTACATTACATTACTCCATGTAAAATCGACTTTTACAAAAGCGTACACAGGCGCAAAACATACTGATCAAAAAAAAAAAAAAAAACAGAGCTGCCTCAACAGCCTGACTTTAGTGGCTACTACTGTCTTGCTGGCAAAAAATATGTTATGGAACTTGGTTGGTATTTCGACTTTGAGTTGAGTGATCAAATTATCTTATTTGAAGGCTGGTGGTAGCAGGGGTGTCGAAAGTGCATTTTCGTTGGGGGAGGGGGGGGGGGGTTGCAGAGCCAAACTGAGAATTTTAACTTTAGATTATAGAATAGAAAGGATTAGGTAGGAGGAGTAACATTAAAGGACAGCATGAAAGACGACAAGCCAACTATTAGGCGGCGTTTGGCGTAGCCCACTTGGAGAATATATTGCCGGGCACGATTGCAGTAACAGCTTCTATCTATTATAGCCACGAGAAAATTAAATCGAGCGCCGAAGGCGAAAATTTTCAAAATCCATTTTTTTTCCTGAAGGCAAAAATGCAACTTTTTCTCTTACAATTGGAATAATAACTCGGCATTCGTGGTAACTAGAAAATCTTGAAAATTATGCCCAATATATTACCAATCCCAATCATCATACCGAATAATTTTGAACTGGTAGCTTATTCGGGATATTGTGTAACTACCGAATCTCCATAAATATACCGATTACCGAACAGTTCTGGCATCGAGAAATTACCAAATGATTTCAGTACTGAATCCCGACAATTATACCGAATGGATTTGTACCGATAGCCTATTTGGGATTCTGTATAACTACCGAATCCCCGTAAATATACCGAATAATTCTGCCATCGAACAAATACAGAAACAATTATAGTAGAATTTTCGGCCTATACTGCCCTAAATTTTACCGAATTCCAGAAATTTGGGGAGAGTTGCTGCATCCCCCCTTGCGACGCCCCTGGGTGGTAGGCTAGCTTGGGAATAGGGCAACACTAGTTATCTCAGTCTAAGGTCAAGCAAAAGTTTGATTTAGAAGTATTGAGCCTGAATTCACCTTCAGTGCGATGTTCCCTTCCGTGGACGGAAGTTACTGGAATATAGTTTATAGCCTACTTGGCTTCTTTTACTGAAGTAATGTAATTCTGGCAGAACTGTGTGTAATAATTTTTGTCAGTACAACACAAGCAAGAGAATGTAAAAAAAAATGTTACGTGAACGCCGAAACACAAGCGAATCGCCGCCTCCGATGTATCAGCACTCAGCAGCGGCGTTTGGCGCACCGCCGTTTCATGGGCGCGTTTTAGCTGTTTCAATTTCAGCGTAACACCGCCGATATTCGGCGCGGCGACTGGGTCTAGTTAGAAATATAATATTAAACAGGCTTTGAGGCCCCTTCCCGTACGGAAAAAATCATTAAAATGTCACACAATATCATAAGGAAATCATGATTTTTCATTTTATCAATAAGAAAATCATAGAGAAATCATGATTTACCTTCTTTGTGACATTGATGTCACGAAAACGTCATGATCAGGCAAAAGTCATGAATAATTGTCAGAAAAAATCACAATATTTTACAGTTTTGATTTCTCTAAATCATAAGAAATCATGAACGGAAGTTACGTATTTATGATTTAGTGTTCGTGACTTCAAAAATCTTGAAAAGATCAGAACTGAAATTTTAATAATTTCAGAAAATCAATAAAACATCGTTTTTGTGATGATTTACGCCTTCGTGATCAATCAAATCATGAAAGATCATTTCAGTATCAGTTTTGTGATCTGGGAAATCATAAAAACTCATAACCACCAATTAAGAAGGTTGTGATCAGTGCTTGTGATTTAAGAAAATCATAAACATATCATTTTGAGAAGGCTTATGATTTTGATTAATCATTAAAAAATCATTTTGATGATGAACGAAGCCGTCGTGTTTTCAAAAATCATGAAAGATCATAGCGGTAGATCTTTTGTGATCTGCAGAATCAGAAAAAAATCATAACCACGAATCATGAAATTTGCGAATCAGTCTTTATGATCTAACACGTCATAACAAGATCATATTGAAAATTTTTATGATTTTATAAATCACCAAGAGATCGTTTCAAAGCTAACATAAGCCTTCATGATCTTGACAGTCATAAAAAAAATCATAAAAAAGAATTCTGACAGCTGCAACTCAGTCTTCATGATTTTTAGAATCACCAAAAGGTCATATTCGGAAGTTTCATGACTTAATAAAATCATTAAAAGATCATTTCGATTTTGACTCTAGCCGCTGTGATCATATAAAGCACGAAAGATCATTGTGAAGAAATATAATGATGCGGCAAATCATGGAAAATCATAATCAGGAACTACTAAGATTATGACTTGGTCTTCATGATTTTAAAAATCACAGACAAATCATATCGTTGAGTTTAGTGACTTTACTGGTCTGTACGGTTGTACCGCCGCCGCCGCATCATTCGATTATCGATCGATGCAGATCGGGTTGCACGGTTGCACCGGCCGTTGGCTATTCGCCCCCTGCTCTGTGTGTTGTATTAGTCAGTGCCAGTCAGTCAGTGGTGTTCTTGATTCAGTTCAGTCCAGTAAAGATATTGAACAATATATTAATGAGTATAGTGCATTGGCGACGAGGATTACGGAGATTGTACAGCTTATGAGTGGTGAAGAATATTGCTGAGGACTACTGCTAATGAGCAATTGTGAAATCAAGCAAGAAGAAGAGGCAACAATGGCGAATCGAGTGATTGGAGTGTTGAACGGGTATGTTCAAGGAACAGACTTTGCCGAGTATGCGGAAGTTATTGGCCGATATTTTGTAGCCAATTCGATTACGACTACTGAGCAAAAAAGGGCGATCTTGCTCACAGCCTGAGGTCATAGCACATACACCTTGCTACGAAATTTGTGTGCACCGGACTTACCAAGCACCAAGACCTATGATGAGCTAGTTCAACTGTTGACGGATCACTTAAAGCCTAAGAGAATCATCATAACCGAAACATACAAGTTTCATAAAAGGTTCCGGGAACCAACAGAGACTCTTGCGGATTTTTACGGAGCACTGCGTGGCTTGGCAAAAAACGTGCAATTTCGGGACTTTTCTCGAGGATGCAGTAAGAGACCAATTTGTCAGTGGCTTAAAATCGAGCTCGATACCGAAGCGACTTCTGACTGAGGAGACGCTAACTACCGGCTACTGCTTTGGCGACAGCACAAAGCATCGAATCTGCGACAAAGGAAACAGCAAAAATAAATGAGCAACCAGTGAATGCGTTAAAAGTGCCAACGTATGCTCACTGTATCAGATGTGAAGAGTCTAATCATGCAGCTGAAAAGTGTTTTCGCGGTTAGGAAATCATGACCTAAATCGACTTATCAGTCATCATGATTTTCAGTACTCACAGTCATGACAAATTTTTTCGTATATAGCATCAAAACGAAATCATGATCGGCATATGACACACGTCATGACAAAGATCATAATTTTTGTCATTATGAATGACAATAAAATCATGATTCAAGCTCTTCGGAATATCATGATTTAGACAAGACAAAAGATAACCAATAAAAGTCGTGACTTTCGTTATTGAGTCATGACAGATATCACGACAAAAATCGTGATTTTTGTCATAAGAATCACATAAAGTCATGATTCAAATTTCTGGATTATATTTTTTATTTTGCTGATTTTCAAATTGTCATGATCCAAAAGTGACAAAAAAGATCACCAAGACAGTCATGACTGTCGTTATAAAAGAGGCATGACAACTGTCATAACAAAAATCATGACTTTTGTGATTACAGATCTTCTTAATGTCATGATGCAAGGTCCTTTCCAAAACTTCATGAAAGTCATGACAAGAGTCATGACAGATGTCATGACAAAAATCATGATTTATGTCATTACAAATCTTCATAATGTCATGATGCATGGTCCTTTCCAAAACTTCATGAAAGTCATGACAAGAGTCATGACAGATGTCATGACAAAAATCATGATTTATGTCATTACAAATCTTCATAATGTCATGATGCATGGTCCTTTCCAAAACTTCATGAAAGTCATGACAGATGTCATGACAAAAATCAAGATTTTTGTCATTACAAATCTTCATAATGTCATGATGCATGGTCCTTTCCAAAACTTCATGAAAGTCATGACAAGAGTCATGACAGGTGTCATGACAAAAATCAAGATTTTTGTCATTACAAATCTTCATAATGTCATGATGCATGGTCCTTTCCAAAACTTCATGAAAGTCATGACAAGAGTCATGACAGATGTCATGACAAAAATCAAGATTTATGTCATTACCAAGAAAGTCATGACTGTCGTTATAAAAGAGGCATGACAACTGTCATAACAAAAATCATGACCTTTGTGATTACAGATCTTCTTAATGTCATGATGCAAGGTCCTTTCCAAAACTTCATGAAAGTCATGACAAGAGTCATGACAGATGTCATGACAAAAATCATGATTTATGTCATTACAAATCTTCATAAAATCATGATGCATGGTCCTTTCCAAAACTTCATGAAAGTCATGACAAGAGTCATGACAGATGTCATGACAAAAATCAACAAATCACAATAAAGTCATGATGCAAGGTCCTTCCCAAAACTTCAAAAAAGTCATGACAAGAGTCATGACAGATGTCATGACAAAAATCAAGATTTTTGTCATAACAAATCACAATAAAGTCATGATGCATGGTCCTTTCCAAACTTCATGAAAGTCATGACAAGAGTCATGACAGATGTCATGACAAAAATCAAGATTTTTGTCATAACAAATCACAATAAAGTCATGATGCATGGTCCTTTCCAAAACTTCATGAAAGTCATGACAAGAGTCATGACAGATGTCATGACAAAAATCATGATTTATGTCATTACAAATCTTCATAATGTCATGATGCATGGTCCTTTCCAAAACTTCATGAAAGTCATGACTAGAGTCACGACAGATGTCATGACAAAAATCTTGATTTTTGTCATTACAAATCACAATAAAGTCATGATTTTTCTTGTTGTTGTTCACGATTTCTTGTTGTTCCTTCGATTAGTCATGATTTTAAAATCATGACTTTGCCATCGATAGGTCATGATTATAATCACTATAGAATCATGATTTTTGTCTTGACAAAAATCATGATTTTTGTCATGACACCTGTCATGATTTTGTCATAATTCGGAATCACGATTTTTTTTTGATTTTTTAATGACGTTTTTTCCGTACGGGTTACTGTTAAAGACGGGCTCAAAACAAGATGTTTCTTGAAACCAAATCTGCTGTCCGTTTCGAGACACATTCTCCGATTTCTTTTGTGTCATAAATAATGACAAAAGTGCAAAAACATTCCCTTCCTTCAGATTGTTAACTGCAGAGCCTCAAGTCCCTTTCCTCGCCTATGTTTATACTCTTTTCCATTGCTCTGCAACGCCGGGATTCCCATATTCCCACCACTAGGACAATGAATCATCAGTGAATAATTAACTGTGGCACGTAGGCGAGTTTGGGAACATTTTTAAGTTCTTCTTTCTTTTCCATTACCTTCTAGCTCGAAAAGAATAGGAATGTTTAATGCTTGAAATATTGTCTGGTCTCGACGATGGACCACGACAAAGGATGGGTTCTCATGAAACAAAAGCTGAAATTTTGATCAGGATTAAGAAGTCCATTTTTTTAAATAAAATAGGTTTATTATTTTGATAAGGAGTGCTCCTTAAGCTTGATTTAAGGTTTTAAATTATGGCTACGGCATCAAGAGAACCTTTGCCCAGAAGAGTAGAAATACTGCCGAAAAAAAATCTCAGCTGATCACCTCGTTGCTAGTGTCTTATTTTCCAGTTACCAAAAATTCCTCTGTGACAATTACCACAACAAACTAAAATAGGGCCTGCGTATCACGCTTCGGTAATTATAAGGGGGTGGCTTCTTTTGCAGCCTTAGAATTATTATAGGAGGGAATAAACAAACAAATACCTGGTTGTGATTTCGCACCAAGCGTAGGCATTGAGGAAAGAGTAGGAATAACTACAGGAATCGGTGGCACAATTGGTGCAACGGCAGACGGCTGAGCTGGAATACCGGCACGCAACGCAGGAATGCCGTATGAAGGTAAAGGAGCAGGTGGTATAGCAGCGGCTGCAACTGTCGGTGCCACAATAACAGGAGCAACTAAAAATACAAGTTTTGAAGTAAAGCTGACCATTCGTTGAAGACGGTTAACCGACGTGCGACCGACATATCCTGAATTTAAGTTTATCCCTCGTTTAACATCTTAGGGCGATATCTGACAGTGCACTGTCAAATATGATTCGCAGTCAGCTTGGCCACAATCCCTACACTATTATCCGACCGATGTGCCGCAGGAGCCAGCGCCCGCCCTTCCCAATCTTCTTTGAAGCCAAGCCCCGTTTGCTAAGGAGAATCTTTCCGCAATGAAACATACTGTGTCGTAGTAAACGCACAGGTCGAATTTTGCTTTCTTTCGAAATAGGGGACAGATTGTACCAGCCCCCCTCCCCCCCACCCGCCGTCCGACAGATATGCCCTTCACCTTACATTTACTTATGCCTTTTATTTATTAGCCCTTGGAATTCATAGAGAAGGAGTAACCGGTTAGATATTTAGAGTATATACACAAGGGCGCAGTAATAGCAACAACTGATATCAGAACTGTAGAGAAGTACGAAAAACAGCCAATCAGAGCATCGAAAAAAATGGCAGCCTAGCCTGTACAGGAACTTCAAGCGAAACATCAAACCAGGGAAACTCTGTGACTGGACTGTCCGTGAGATTCCGCACGTTCACATGAGGGAATAATGAGTAACACTTTTGTTTTACTTGGGAGGATAATGCAGGTCACCTGCTAGGGCAGTGCAAGGAGCCTGCCCATCTAGGACAGGCAAGGGGTAGCGGGACCTTCCCTAGTATTTTGAAGTGGGGAGTATCCGGCATTCTGGAAGAAAGTATTTATGAAGGGGTGGGAGGTCAGAAGTTGATTGGAAACATTCCAATCAACTTCCAGGAATTCATATTGAAGCTTTCATCTTACCGGAGTGAACAGGCGGCGCAACCACTGATGTGACAGCTTCTGCAGCCTGGACACTTGCTGTTGCTGCGGCAGCTGCTAGTGCCGTTGCCGTCGGGAGAGCCTGGCCGGAAGGTGGAGCTATTGACCCCTGAAAGAAAAAAATACTTAATTACTTAGAAGTTTCTATACTTCACAACAACTTGACTGGTTCGTAAAGCTAGGTGTACACCAATTCGATGAAAAGTTTCGGATGTGGCTGACGCGGTTAAAATATGCAATACGTTTTTACGGATGGCCCGTCCCACGTGTTAAATTCTGCGATGGTGTTTGTTCTAACTGATACCAGGGAAACTCATCAGGGAGGGGTCGCCATAAATGGTGCTAATGGAGTGCCTTTACGAATACCGTGGAACAACACATCATGGTCCCCTGATGACACGGACAAAGGCTGCCAGACAAGTTTGAGCAAGGTGCTATGCAGATCTGCTTCTAGTATGCACCACAGCTCTGAGGAAAGGAATAAATCAATGCGCTATAACTCAATAGGAAACATGCTCTTACCCCTGTTGGTGGCACAATTGCTCTTCCGACCCTCAGGTACTGTCCACCAAGGTCGAACAGGTTCATGGAAGCAATAGCGTCGTGAGCGGCTTGTGTCGTCTCATATTCGATGAACCCAAATCCACGGTGTTTGTTTCCAGATCCTGGGGCTGGTGCCAGTCGACAGCTAACAATCAAACCGAACGCTTCAAAGACCCTGGAAAAAAAAAATTCTGAGCCATTCGAAACCAAATAGCTAAATAGCGACCGGTCCGACTCCTAGAACCACGATCAGAAACAGTCCCCGAACTCCTACAAAACTACACATTTTTTCTTGACGTGATGAAATCCGACCTGAAGCATGTCCAGATCTGCCAAAACATGTGTGGATACACACACTAAAACTACGTACTTGCATGTCTTGCAATGTCTGTTGAGACTTACTATGCAATTTTTCTTCAAGAAGAATTTTTGGAAAATAAAGCGAACTGAAATGAACTGAAAAAAAAAGGCTTTGCAGCGCATGATTTACAGATTTACGAACTGTTTGTATAGAGCTTTAAAGCTATAAAAAATCGTCAGTAATTTCCCCAACCTGCGATCTTTACCTTTCTTCAAACACTAATGATTTTATTCAGTATTCATACTTCTTGAATGTATTTCAACAAAAAACTAAAACAACGTAAAAAAAAACAATACTATTCTGTGTCCTTTTCTTTAAAGTATAACTGCAAAGCCAACTTGTTTTTATACCGTTGATTTGAATACACTGAATTATCTTGACTCCCGTGAGGGATTTTTATTTTTTACGTCGCGTAGTCTAGTAGTGACGTTGAGAATCTCCGCTGGTTGCACGCCAAATAACTTTACGGCTAAGGCGCGGGAAAATTTGAATATCTGCAAAAGCGTGCTTTCCAATGGCGAATAAAGTGAAGATAATGAAATGCCCGATTCCAGACTGCAAACCCAAGTCTGAAGAAAGCCCTCTCTTCCGTGCTACCCCGAACAGGTTTCCTTTGTGGAAGGACCCAGTCAACAGAGAATTTGGCCAGCAGTCCACCAAGTTGATAAGCAAGTTCAAGCTTTCAACTGGCCAAGTTCTTCCTGGACACTTTCACTTTCCATGTTTTTTTCATATTCATGGCTTGAAGAATGCAAATCCGCCATGATCTGTTATTTCTATCGGCAATTGACGCAATTGTTTGCCGCTGTAGTTGCCGAACATTTCAAACATAGAGGTACGTCCGTATAGAGGTACAACAAAAACCGTAGAATATGTACGTCAGCTAAAATTCAACAATCTCGGATAACAAAGCAACGAAGTAACGCGTTTTTGTCGGTTCTTCGAGCCTAATTAAGTACAAATATGACGGGCAACCAGATTGTCGTATCTCAGCCCTATTCGGATAACCTTTAAGAACCGCCCTGCAACTATAAATCTCGTAAATAACCGCTTAGCTCGTGGAAACTGCTCGCTCGCTCAAGAGAAATCCCGCTGAAATGCCGCAACTTCGTTCCTTCGTGACTGTCTCTGATACACCTCTGCAGCAGCCAACAAGGAGGACCATGCCTCCAGCGATAACGCCCGGTGTTCTAGTGGCGCAAACGCGAGCCTTAGATGAGTTGCCGTCTATAACGTAGACTTTGAAGGGGAAATGACAGTTTTTGTATTATTATAAACCCACTATACAACAGAAAAGTGGAAAACGAAGGGAAAAAGAAAAATACATATCAATACATATCATCGAACTAAGAGAAGAAAGCATCTTGACTTCGCAGTATGCGACCGTCTACACGCTCACCGCTCAATTTCTAGTAGGCTTCCAACTGGATCAATAACATTGAAATAACGCATAATACTTGTGTTACTATGACGGGCAGGTAGGTACAGAAAATATTTACAGAAAGCAGTGTCGTGGTGATGCTTTGTCACAAAGTAGGTTAAAAACTTCATAACTCACCCTTTTATGTCGTCTTCAGTAAGATCCGGATGAACTGACGCTATGTAAATACGGTTGAATGACTTTGACTCCTCGTTGATCTCGTCAATGATGCTCTGAGCCTGTGGCATGTTGCTCGGACGTCCAACCTAAGCAAACAAATTCTTCTTTGAGCCCTAAGTTGTAAATTAAGCGAGCAGGTGCAATTCTTCTTGTCATGCCCGATTACTTCACCAGATTTCGTTTTTTAAGCCTCTATCCCTCCACCACAAAAACAAAAACCATTTTCGCACGTCACAACACTGACCCAGGATGCATCTGACACACAAATTTGTCGGAACTGTGCAAAAATTTTATCTCAGACCCCCCCCCCCCCCCCCGTTATCCCGGAACTATTTGTCATATTTTTTTTTTCTGAACGTCGCCCTCTTCAAGAAGCGTAGAGCAACAAATACCGTTAATCCCGTTTGCCACCCTCCACGTGAAAACAGTACTGAAACGCTATGTGTAACAAGTTTGGGCTAGAGATTTCTCAGCGGCAATCCCATCAGATCGCTCAAGGCCTGTCATTATGTCTGTAGGTAGAAAATCGAACCTGTGATCCAGCGTTTTATAGCCTGAGCTCCTTGCCAAGAATGGCCGAAATATCGATATATTATTATCAGCTTACGTTTCCTTTTGAAGCACTCAACACATGTGCCAGTTTGGGCTGAAGTAATGTTTAATGTAAATGAATTTATTATCAGTCCACCTTTATTTCAGCCAAGGGTAATAATTACACATCAAAAGAAAAAAAAACTATAACACACGAAACATGACATCTAACATACAACGAGAACATAAGCGAACACTCACTTCATCACATTTTACTGAATGAACCTACCTTGATATTTCTTCCGGCCATGACAGCCCCGTTCATCTGCTCTAAGGACAGCTGAGCAGCTTCTGGTAACTCGTACTCAACAAAGGCAAATCCTTTGTGCTTCTGAGTCACAGGATCCCACGACATGTTGATAGCCTTGATTGGGCCAAACGGGGCGAATGAATTACGAATAGTATCTTCTTTCAAATCGAATGCGATGCTGCCGATATATACCCTAGAAAAAAAGTATGTAAAAATATAACAAAAAAAGTAATCTGTAGTCTGTTGCGCTATTTTTTGGGGACCGGTATCGGGAGTTCGAAGGACAGAGACCAACAAAAAAGTACAAAAGCAACTTTGAGTTTTTTCGCCACTCCAGCTACCCAAGGCGACTGTCTTAGGAATCTGATAATTCCACGACTTATAGGATTTTTCAGAAGGTCGTCAGAGAAAAACTGAATTATGGAAGCTGAATGTTACACACACGTACCTTGAAAGCAAACGAATAAGTGGATCCTTACCTGCACATAAGAACAAGGGCTTGGTGTCTCTGCAGTGATCGAGCTTGCTAAAAGAGAAAAGTATGATAAGTAGTCTAGGGTTAGGATTTTTAGAGAAAAAAGACGGAAAACACCATAGAACCAACTTATGAAGAGATAGTTCCAAAATGAGGCCTTCAGATCATCGATTAAGGTTTTCGGTGGAAAAAAAAATGTTGATCTAATTATATGAAATGCGGATTCTACCATCAACCTCTCGAGAAAGTGCGTTCCAGTGGGGCTCGATGTGCTTTCCAATACGCGTCTGCTTGAACCTTGACCAGACATTGTCAAGGCGCAGGTGCTTGCAATAGAAGTCGGAGCAGATCTTTTACATTTCAATAAGGGTAAGTGGTAAGCTGTTCATGCCTTAGGTATTCACAAGGGCAGTCTACTACTTCTCTTTAAAAGTTCGACCCTCCAGTAACTCCTACCAATTAACTACCTAAAATTACAGATTTAGAGTTGCTGGAAACTTCGTACGTTAAATCGGAAGTTTCGGATTTTCAGCCGTCCTGAGGCCACGCCAAAAACAGTTGACTAATGAGTATCAGCACCTGTATAATTCACAAGTTATGACGACAGTGGTAGACTTGGGAACTACTGTTACAGGCTGAACACATGAAGGGGGACAAACAATTTTTTTTCGCAAAAATGTCTTGATATAGTGTTGTGCCAGTCTCTTTGCACCGAACTAAGCTTATGTACATGGCAAAGTGAATATGATCCTTCACTACTTCTAGAACCTAAACTGTACAAGTGAAACTAAAGAGCGGATACGAGATACAGCACAAGAAGGCACAAATGTATATTAACACCTGGTGTTGTTAAACCTCAGAAAGCTGATAACTTATGGCCGATCTAACTTTCATCACTTGTGTAGTTACGTTTTTTGGAGTCATATAAGCTTATCCAAACACCAGCGTATGGTTCATTCAGTCTTAGCTGAATTGGACTTAAGCTTTGTCAGCAGCAATTGCAAATTTCCACCAGTGATTTTTAATACCTGAGATTGAGATATGCCTTGTAAAGAGTAAGTGGTCAATAAAGCTTATGTGTTAACGTAGAGCCTGGTGCAGGACCACGCTACCCAACCCACTTTCTCCCATATGTAACATGAGCGCCTCATCCCCAAAATTTAATGTGTGGTGGCGTGTGCATTTTTTCGCGATAAATCTCTAGAACTCGACCAAATCTAGTTCGCAATCACAATGGTGTTCTGACAAACACAGAGAGAGGACAGGACTCCTGCAAGCCTTAAAGAACCACTGAACACAATCGTTTGCAATCACAACTTACCAGTTGCTGATGCGCAAGGGTTTGTTTCATCAATACCATCTTGATCGTCTGTTCCATGGCAAACTTCTTCGCTTTGGCCAACCCATCTTTGTCATCTTTTCCTAGTTTGACGTCAGCCATCGCCATTGCAGCTGCTAGCTCTGGCCGTGCTCCAGGTCCTGAAAATTCAAAATGATGACTACCCATCCACCAGTACGAACCACAAGAGTAAAATGCTGTATTTGGAAAGTGGCTGTTTCTAAGCCAATCTTGTCGAATCTCTAACATTCCAGTCAAGTTTCATCTTCCTAGCACATCTGGAAGTACCTTAACTCGTGATCACCGGAATTCCGGACCCCCCTTAAACTCCCCCCACAGTCGCCGAAGCCAATCCGGTTCTGTAAATGATTTATCCAGAGCATCTGTTTGTTATTCCCACAAAGTTCCATCCCGATCTCTCCAGTCTAAGCCGGTCACGTATTTTCCGGTCCCCCACCCCCAATTGTTGTCGAATCCAGTCCGGACATGCACAAGATCACAAGAGACATTTCCTCTGTTCAATTATTAAATTTCACTCAAATCCGATCACCCATTCCAAAGTTACGCATGACTCAATATTCAATTCAATTCACTTTATTTTTCCAAAAAATTCTTCCTTAAGAAAAATAGCATCGGAAATGTCACATAGTCACACATATACACTAATATGCGGGTACATATAATTTTTTGTTAATTTACATAATACTTTGTACAATTCAAACACTGTTTAGTTTCACAAAAGCTTTCATCAACAAAATGATACAACACATATAATATATACAATTTACTCGTGTTAAAATGTCAATTGGTCAATTCAATCAGAATTTTTCGCGAGATCTTTGTGGTAGCCTACAAGGGAACAATGGTAATGTCAAAAATAAAAGCTAGGATTTTCAACCATATAAAACAATGCATGAGTTAAAAAGCAGTAAAGTACTTAAAATCAAACTGAGTTAAAATGATAGGTAAAATATGGACTGAATGATTTCAAATAACGCTCGGATGTGTGAGTTGGAGGAAGCTTCAGTTGTTGTTTGCCGGTGAGCTTCACTGCTAGTCTTGTCTTTCGGACAGATGGTTCATCAGTGAAACTGGGCAGGAGGTCTCGATGATTTTCCGAGTTCAAGATTTGCCTTCCGAAGTCCATGACTAGTTTGTGCCTGGAGATTCAGGACTTCCAGGCTCACTGTGTAGTCAATATAATCTGCACCGAGGATTATCCTACAGGCACGTTTCTGGATATTCTCAATGCACCCAATTTGCTGGTCTGTAAGTGAACTGTGCCAGACTGGGCATGCGTATTCAACGGCCGGTCTTACATAAGTTTTAAAACATGTAAGAAGTGATTGTCTGCTCAAGCCGAATCTTCGTAAATAGGAGAATGATTTTAGCAAACCAGCTGCCTTTGACTCAATGCTGGCAATATGAGTGTTCCAGCGTAGGTCGTCATCGAAATGTACACCGAGTATTTTCACGGAGTGTGCGCATTTAAGGTAGTCTGTCGGTAGATCAGGTACGGTTTGTTTGAGGAAGTTTACTCTAAAAAGGGTGCTATTCTCTTCGCTGACCATAAGTTTTACCTGGTCGGCCTCAGCTTTGAGATTCCAGATTCCCCCTCCTTCTACTCTCCCCACGACTATCGGATCGAGTAAATTTTTATTTCCAAGTCACTTTGATCGGGTCCCTGATACGCCTCCCAAGTTTCGTCGTGTAAATCCCCAAAACCGCAATCACCGGAATTCCGGGAAACTCCCCTCCACCAACCCCCTTAAAGTGTCCGGATCCAGTCCAATTGTGTAAAGAATTTATCTGGAGCAGATGCTTGTTCTTCCCAACAAGTTTCACTCTGATCCCCCCCCCCCCATTCTAACCGTTTCTCGAGATTTTCGCCCCCCCCCCCCAAACTCCCCCATAGCTGTCGAATCCGGTTCCGGACTTCAAATGGGACATCAGAGATATGTCTTTTATTTAGTTATTAAGTTTCATTCCAATCCGATCACCAGTTCGAAAGTTACACACTACTCAATTTTCCGGAATCCCCCGCTCTCCATCCTGGTAGGATCGGGAAACAGTTTATTTCCAGGTTAGTTTGGTCGGGTCCCTGATATGCCTGTCAAGTTTCATCGTCCTAGCACATCTGGAAGTACTCTTAAAGGACCCCTCTTGCTTATCCTGCCTTTTATAATATACCTAGCTCCCTTGTGGAATTAGAAGCTACTAAAATTCCCACCTTTCTCCATTGTTTCGTTTTGTGACTACGGAGTTTTAGCGCTTTTTTGGCTCTGCCGAGTTTTGCTCGTCACACAACGCAAAGTTTGCCGGAATCTTCAATGTCCGCTGAAAACTCTTTCACATATAAGGATGTGATAATCTTTTGTTTTTAACTTCTTTTGTTTTCTTAGTTTCTCAACTTTTTAACCACGGCGCGCTCAGTTTTCAAACGTTTTGCGCCCAGCCGCCGCGTCGGAAAGCAGGAAGGCTGGATTGAGTCGACAAGCTCTAACAAGAAAATCGCTAATTTCAGGTGGAAAGTAATGGTGTTTTCGAAAATCGTTTTTTCTGGTCCGTTTCATAGGGAAAAGACTATTTCTAGTAAGAGTTGTGCTTTAAGTCGAAAAAGTGACAAAAACTCGGACAGACCGACCGTACAAGACCGGCACACCGACCGGCAAGTGCCATAAAAACTGATCAGCGATTGTAAATATATCTAAAACACTGCTTACTTATATAAAAACAAAACCATTGAATTATCTTAGTGATTGATTCAACTCAATTTCAATGATTCAATTCAATTTATTTCATCACCTTTTACGGACTAGCCGAATAGCAGGTTGTAACGTCAGAAAACGATTGGGATATAATAACCTACCAACTTCCGTTACGTCGGGAAACAAATGAGGGGACAAAACTATTCTTATATCTAACGTTCCGGGAAAACACTGGTTGAAGGGTCGGAACAGGTTCGGAAGCTTGTCTTTTAGGCCTAGCCCTTTCTGTTGAAAAGTCAAGGGGCAGTGAATGTCCTTCTGTAATGTCAGAAGTATGATGATATTTTATACATGGACGCGCTTCCTTGTGTTGGATTTTGACGATGGATGCCCAGAATACTTTTTAAATACTTCTCGCGATACATAACGCTTAAAGGACTCCTCTTTCTTATTCTGCTTTTTGTAATATATCTAGCTCCCATACAGAATTATAAGCTTCTAAAATCCCCACCTTTCTCCATTGTTTCGTTTTGTGCCTACGAAACTTTAGCTCTTTTTTGGCCTTGCTGAGTTTTGCCCGTCACACAACGAAACGTTTACCGGGATCATCAACGTCTGCTGACAACTCTTTCACACATAAGGATCTGAGAAGCTTTTGTTTATTACTTCTTTTATTTGCTTAGTTTTCACGCTTTTGAACCACGACGCGATCAGTTTTCAAATGTTTTGTGCCCGGCCGCCGCGTCGGGGAGCAGGAAAGCTGGACATACTCGACAGTCGCTAACAAGAAAATCGCTAATTTCAGATGGAAAGTAATGGTATTTTCGAAAATGTTTTTTTCTGATCCATTTCATAAGGAAAATCTTATTTCTAGTAAGAGTTGTGCTTTAAGGCGTTTCCCGTGGCATATCTGTATACTAGACATTTCTGAGTGTTTGTTGCTACACATTCGCCCCATAAATTGAAACTCGCGGAAACGCCGTTTTGTTTTCGTTTTTTGCAGTAATTTCAAATGAATGTCCAGATAAAACCTCAATAAATAGAACTTCAGGCTTACGTCCACACTATTCTGTACTGGTCATCAGTTTTATGTCTATCTGCTTGATAAAGTAGCTAAATTATTTCTTTTACTTGGCGCCAAATTTCAATTCCCGCCAAATCGCGCCACAGAGTCGAAAATCACCTCCAGAGCTGGTTGTCAAATTCAAGCGACAAAAAATTTGTTTGTCGTGGGAACGCATTGGCGGTCCACACAAAGAACCACGGAAACACTCTTTTCGAGCCACAATTTCTTTGTGGAATCGCGGAAAAACGCCTTTATAACGGTCATAACGCAAAAGAAAACGCAATTCCACTAGTTAAACGCGAAGCAATGTGTTAAACACTATCAAAGTTCTGCTGGTGTGGAGAACGCAGAAGTGAAACTTACCAGCAACGATGATTCCAACTTGTTCGAGGCCAATTGGGACCGGTTGCTGTGAAAGGTCAGAGGTGAATGCCCCATCTGTAATGATCAATCCAAGAATTATTACTAACTTCAATAAACAGTTTTCAAACTAAAACTTACACGTTTCTACACAAGAAACTGTCGAGATAGTGAACTGTCCATCCTTACTGCAATGTTGTCAACTTCTTGGCATCAATCGACCCGCGCGATGTCCAACGCTGCTTACGACAGGTAACATGAAAATATAACAAGAAAAAAGCTGGATGAGTGCATCTTCCGATTTAGTCCAAATCCAAGGGACCCCCCCACCCCTTCTTGGCATCCCCCTGCCACTAGCTACGCTATCAAGATCAAAGACAAGTATGTCCAATCCAGCTTCCGAGGTTGGAGCTTACTTAAATCTGCCAAAAAGCAACTAAGAAACGGGCCCTGAAATTCGAAACACAACAAACTCTTGAATCAAATCCATCTCCTCGAATGCTAACCCCGCCCGGAGAACATATAACACCAGACACGCCTACAAGAATACATAAAAAATGAGGAAGGGGGCAACAATAAAAGTGATACTGCAAAACATTCACTCGTAGGCCTACGTCGTATGACAGGCTGAAAAGAAAGCGATTAAAATCCGAAGTGTATTCATCAACGCGGAGACAGTCCGCATTCTCAAGGTCCACTGAAGAAGCAAAGAATTCTCTGACAACTGGAAAGATAACCAGACAAAGAAATGTATATTAATTTCTGATCAATATTTTTAACAGACATACAAACAGGTTCTAGCTCTAAACATGCTCCTTATCTTTTAAATACTCGAAGCCCGAGGTCTATTGTCTATCTTCTGACAACTATAAAACCATACTACGAGATTACCAATTGCCCAATGTTAATCAACCCACAACTAGAATACAAACCAATAAGTACATTCGTATGACCGATATAGTTCATCAGTCGTACCTTATTTCTGACAGATTTTACTCATCATTCATACCTTATTTTAGTTCCTATGTCTTGATGCTACTACCTTATTTCGTTTTCCATTTAAACTCTTGACGCATGACTTTGACACGGTTTACGTCATGACAATCTTCTGCTAGCCAAAATTTTTGGGCTACTGAGAAAATAAAGAATATATTTCTTCACTTGGCTTCAACAAGCAGCCTAATGTAGCCATTCTGATATCAAAACGAAACATGTAAGTTTGTAGTAAACTTTCGCCCTGCACTGCTCAAAGAAACTAATTCGTAAAACAATCAACCAGAACCTACGGAGGAATTCACTCTCTGGATCACACAGAAACCAGTAGTCAGTGAAAAGTGATAATCGTTGTTCCAAAGAGCTTAATCTTTGTTCGAACTAGCTTAACCATAGTTCCGACGAGCTTCAACAATTATGATTTAAGTCTATATAGGCTAAGGCTAGTTGCCGAAACTTTGATCGATCCTGAACATAGCCTATCCTTACCTGGTATAATTGGGATTGCAACAGGGGCCTGTGTAGGACCAGGTAATGGAGCCACTCCTGTAACATCCGGTTGAGTTGGAACCAATGGAACTGCTGGTGGTGCAGGGGCTACCGGCGCAACCGGCACAGGCGGAGGGGCAGAAGTTAGAATACTAGGGTTGACAAAAGCATTTCCAGGGGGGAATCTAACACCTTGCGAAGTATCCGTTGGTGGAGGGGGAAACCTTGCACGTTGCTCTTGCTGAATTGGAGGTAAGGGGGCTGGAGGGGGTATGGGAGGGGGAGGTTGGGCTCCTTGATAGGCTGGGTGCCTTACAAAACTTGAAGAAAGTGGAGGGAAATGAGGAGGCATAGGAGGGTGCATTCCCATGTGATGAGGAGGCATTCCAAATCCAGGTGGAGGCATAGGAGGACCATGACCCATGGGTGGCATTCCATGTGGCTGTGGAGGTGGTAAGGGAGGGTGCTGTCCAGGCTGAAACAAAAAAAAAATTGACATTAGTCTTATCTTGCACTATTTTTCTGGCTTTTGCCTACTGAAAACAGTTCCCACCCCAGTATCCCAGGGTTCACAAAACTTGTGGTTCTGGAGAGGAGCCTGGGCAGTAGGTCTATGTTAGTCCATGCAGAGCCGTCACTACTGGGGGGGGAGGGGGGGACACCCCCCCCAATGTTGTCGGCCAGTCGGTAAAAAATAACCGAGTCGGCACGAAGCGCCGCGATTTTTAGTAAAAACAGTGGATTTTGTTCCTGGAAATAGTCGTTTTTTCTTAAAAACAATCGAAAACAGTCGGTTTTTCGTAAAAATAGTAGATTTTTTCGTAAAAATTGTCGTTTTCGTCGTTTTGTCCGCAAAAATAGTCGGTAAAACTGACCAGCCAGTCGGTAAATACCTTGTCCCCCCCCCCAAACATTTTGGCTAGTAACGCCTCTGAGTCCAGGACAGATTGTTTTAACAATGGCATGTAGGAAAGCAATGTTTACATATAGTACTGAAATGCAAGATGGCCATTGGTGAGTGTGTAACCAGGGGGAGAACAATCTGTTCTGGGGTAGCTATGCTTAGAGTTTGTCCCTTGAGAGTGGCTTGTTTGGTAGATTTTTTTGAAGTGCTGTAGCCAATTATCTTGAAATATCAGAGCACAAACATTGCACAGTGTAAGTGTAAGGTGTCCTTTAAGGCAACTACTCCATCGACAAGCTAGGCTCTAGTGCCATGCACTGGATTAGTCCTACTGGAATATCGTTAATACTGCACATAAGAAAAAAACCTAGGGTCCATAATTTTTTCCATACATTTTCTGTACCTGATAACATGTGACAGGCATGGTCTTCAAGGATACAGAATAAACTTCCTTTAAGTATTTGCAATTCAAATTGTGTTGCAAACTAATTGACCTTTGTTTGCAATTCAAATTTTGCTGCAAACTAATAAACCTCGAACATGCAGAGTTTTAATTATCACTATTGGTAGAAACAACATAAAAAGGGTGCTCTAGAAAGAATAAACTTCAAAATATTCTAAACAGCATGCAGAAATAACAGCATCTGTTAAGGACAATAGTACAAGGATTGTTCCAGTACCACCAAAAACAGTTCCACAACTGACCCTAGGAATTTGTGTATGACGGATTCAGTTTGGTCAGTCACTAGTCACTACTATCCAAGAGAGCTTCGGTGATAAGCAACGTATGGGCATGGTGCCCATACGTTGGGGCACCATGCCCTGGAGCATGGGCATGATACTAGCATGGCACCCCCATGATATTTGGTTGAACTGAGATTGGTTACATACCTAAATAGGGCTGTCTTCCTCTCCTAGACCACAAGATACTTGATCTTATGTTTTATCTAACCTCTTTTTCTAATTTTAAAAATATTAGAGAACTTCCAAGAAATTTAGCCATGAATGAATTCACCTTTTTCCCTGGAAATGGATAGGTAAACCAATAGGAAACAGTGGTCTTCATTAAAAGCTAAATTTCTTGGAAGTTCTCTAATATTTTTAAACTGGAAAAAGAGGTTAGACAGAACATAAGATCAAGTATCTTGTGGTCTAGGAGAGGAAGACAGCCCTATTTAGGCATGTAATCAATCTCAGTTCAACCAAATATCATGGGGGTGCCATGCTAATACCATGCCCATGCTCCAGGGCATGGTGCCCCAACGTATGGGCACCATGCCCATACCTTGGGGCATGCCCTGACGTTGGGGCACCATGACCAAAAATTGGGGATTTGTGCTGACTGGGGTGATGGACCTGGAGACAGTTTTTTAGGTCTACTTTACTAGAATATGCCATAAAATTTGTCCCACTTATTCTCCCCTCACCTCCTCTACAGGGGATTCTTTTTCACCTATGTAGGAGATTCCCCTCAAGCAGGGAAATTCTCCAAAATATCTGGTGCCCTACTGTTGACTTAAAGATGATGAAAAACGAAAAGTTAGCGAAGTCAATAGGCAGAAAACAGCTTTTCAAAACAGCTACAAAATGGAGAAATGAGACACAGAATTTGAATATTTTTGGACACGCCTCTTGACTGTCAATAAGACTGAAGAGAGCTTGTACATCTCATTTTAACATTTTCGCAGCAAAAATAAAGATAGTGTAAAAACGAGGTCAGGTACCCATCCTGTACTATAGGCTACCTATAGTATAGGCGATAGCCCGACATGGAAGGAAGGACCATAAGTAAGTCCTCAAACAGTTGGGCACCAGACTTTTTGGAGATTTCTCCTGCTCAGGGGAATCTCCTGCTGAGATGAAAACAGATTCCCCTGTGTAGGGGATTTTGATCTTGACGGAAATGAGAACTGATTTCTCCTGCTCAGGGGAATCTCCTGCTGAGGTGAAAACAGATTCCCCTGTGTAGGGGATTTTGATCTTGACGGAAATGAGAACTGCTAGAAAAGAAATCTTACATTATTTCAGTTCTAGAGACACTAGGAAACCATATCCCTTAGCAACCCCTCCTCACCCTCCACCCTTTCTTTAGAAATCCTATGAAATTGGCCAGAAAACAGAAAAGTTGCATTTTGGGGGTTTACCTGGCATCCCAGAGAGTTTCTTGATGCCAGTGTGCATGACTGCCTTTATAGTGAAACTTCAGAAGGCTATTCCTTACCTTTTCACTTCTTCCTTCCTTTCGTCTCGTACTTTCCACTTGTCCAAGTGCTTTCCCCTAGTGTGGAGGAAATACCAAGAAAATACCAAATACCAAGAAAGGAAGGAAGAAGTGAAAAGGTAAGGAATAGCCTTCTGAAATTTCACTATAAAGGCAGGCATGCACACTTGCATCAAGAAACTCTCTGGGATGCCGGCTAAACCCAAAAAATGCAACTTTTCTGTTTTCTGGCCAATTTCATAGGACTTCTAGAGAAACGGTGGAGGGTGAGGAGGAGGTGCTAAGGGATATGGTTTCCCTGTGTCACTAAAACTGAAATATCCAAAGATTTCTTTTCTATCAGTTCTCATTTCCGTCAAGATCAAAATCCCCTACACAGGGGAATCTGTTTTCACCTCAGCAGGAGATTCCCCTGAGGCTGAGCAGGAGAAATCTCCAAAAAGTCTGGTGCCCTACTGTCAAATAACATATTACCATCGGATGCGGGTTTTGGTACCCATGACCATATTGATAGCCAGAAAAAGACATGGTTCAACAGCTTTGTTTCACTTCTGCCGCTTGTTTATGCTGGCTAATTTATGTTTTAGTTTGACTAGGTGCAAAGAACTTTTCTTCCTTTCTTTTAGCATTAATGATGGTGCTGATGATACGAATAGCTAGCCACGCTTCGAATAATTCCCGAAAACTCAAATGCAAGTTTCATCTAAAAGTCAAAATTCCAATGTAATTTTACCAAACTTCCGAGTTTCAATTTTTAAAAACATTTTGTGCGATTTTTTCAAAAATTGTGGACTATGGCAATAAAAAGTACACTTCCATGTTCCATCGGCCATCGATCGACAACCTGTCGACAACACACCGGCATGATCTAGGGACATTCAGAAACAGTAAGTGGTAACGCTCGTACTCTTCGGCAATTTTTTTTGAAGTCGGTAGAAAATGTGGTACGAGATTATTCCCAGTTTTGCAATTACTGTGGGAGCGATTTTCGCTCCTCAGTATATATCATTTTTACTCAATAGAGCATATTACGGAAAGGTAAGTACCTGACCTGTCGATGAGTACAGTAGATGTATGTTTATTTGAACAGTTACCTAAATAAATGTGAACTATGCCGTTTTTGGCTGAATGGTAGACCAAAGACCCAAAATACCTATTCAGGTGTTTTCAGAGGCCCTTAATTATCTATTTGTCTACTTTGTCCATCCGTGGCCGAATAGGTTAATGCGCCGAACTCATGAGCAAAGGGTCGCTGATTCGAGTCTTGGTGGTGCTGACCGTTTGGCTCAGGGCGAGGGTTAGTGGCGTTTCCCCGTAAGACAAGCCAAAAGTCCACCCATCTTCAAATGGGTATCTAGAGAAATCTAGGGAAAAGCACGGGAAGCGTCGGACACCTAATAGTGAAACCTAAGGGGTGGCAGTGGCGGTTTGAAGTGCCTGGGCGAGGGGTGAATGCCGTAAAATGTACTTGTTGGAAATCCAGCACGGCTGAAGAGCGGAAAACTAACTGGAACTCGCTGGAGAGCAAGCTTCTAATGACTTTTTGGCCAGAAAATGGCAATGAGCGCCGCAGGCAAAAATTTGCTGGATTTGCATGTTTTCTAACAAAATTTAACTACTTCCTGAACAAATTTTAGGTTCTAAAATGGCCCATCCCCCAAACTGTAAGTCCAAACCTCAAAGTAAACAAA
The DNA here is from genome assembly GCA_023053555.1 of Branchinecta lindahli. Classification (NCBI taxonomy): domain Eukaryota; kingdom Metazoa; phylum Arthropoda; class Branchiopoda; order Anostraca; family Branchinectidae; genus Branchinecta; species Branchinecta lindahli. The sequence continues at coordinate 19,809,247 of JAKZAO010000014.1, forward strand.
TCATACTACAAGCGGCGCCGCAGGTGAAAATTTTGGAATTCTTTATGATCAGAGGGCCTTTGGATCACAAATGAAAGCACGGGCCACGACTCATAATGTTTGCTAACGACACATTTTAAACAATGTGAGATATTAAACTGAAAACTGGTACATGATGGTGCTTCAACTCGACCTTTCCAAATAAAATGACCTACCGAAACAAAACTGAAACAGTGTAGGCTTTGCTGCAACACACGTTAAACGCAGATTTAAAACTCTTTTTAGCATTTACAAAATAAACAAGCTGGGGTTAAGTGAAAAGGCACTTAGTGTTTGCTGACCCTCTCCTCTTCCTACTCTTACATTTTGTGCTCCGTCTGGGCGGTGCCCCCACTTCTGCAATGGTTCAAGTTAGGCTATGTTCAAAAAAGCACACCTCTACTCTACTGAATGAATGAATAAGTTTATTTCCCATCTTTACATAAAAATGTCACTGATGGAGTAGAAGAAAATAAAAAAAATAAAGAAGAAAGAAAAATGAACAACAAACCCACAAGATACAATTTCAACTTTGTAAACAATTTGCACTATTTTAACTTCAAAAAATACATAAATAACTAATAACCTTTTTTCTTTATCTATTGCTTAATTGCTGGATAGAGGCTGTTCAGAGGGTCGAGGGATTCGAGAAATCGAGCACGACGCTCTAAAGCAGCCTCTATCGGATCTCTTACCCCATGATTTCTTGTGACTCGTCGATTACGGGACCACAACGGCAGCCCAAGCAGGAATTTTGCGTATTTGTAATAGGTAGTTCTAATAGTCTTAACATCGGATGTGTGGAAAATTTTCCAGAACGGTGCTAGTGCAAGTGCATGCGGTAATGCAAGAGCATTATACAGCTGCGCTAGCACCAGTCTGTTGTAACGCGCTTTCGACGCAGCTAGCATACCATAAGCTTTTCGAACTTTTGCGGAAAAATGCGCGATTAAACCGGAACGTGTCGATCGCAGATCTTTACCAATTGGTAACCCGAGGTAAGTCAGAGACTCAGAAGGGCTTAGCAATACGTCCCCCAACTTCACCTTTATCGAAGAGCTATCACATTTTCTACCGTTATAAATAATAACATCACTTTTACTAGGGTTAAAAGCTAGTCCTATGACCGCATACGAACGACTAAGTATACTAAAATTATCTTCAATGCGGGATATCGAACGGCTCAGGTTAAGTACATCGTCTGCATAATTCAAAAGCGACACATCAAGCCCTCGGAAAATAAAACTCAATTTTGCGTGTTTTTGCGCTTCAATGACGCTATTGTTGTACAATGGTGGAGACGAAAGGGCACCTTGTCTAATACCCTTGCGTACAGGAATAACTTTATCTGAAACTACGTGTCCTTCCTTAGAAGGATATTTTACTTTAACATGGAGCTTACGGTACATAGCACGGTAAGTAACAATGATTGAAGAGTCGAGACCTCTCTTATGTGCTGACAGCAGAAGCTGAGGATGCACACCCGAATCAAAGGCGCGACGTACATCATGACTCGCGATTATGATACTTTCATCCGAACCGTCAGAATCTAATAGCACATTTGCAAGGAGACTGTGCACGTGTTCGCGACCTTGACCTTTTTTAAAACCGAATTGAAAATCAGGAGTGGTGCAAGTATTCTGAATTTCTTCCATCACCAGAGCCTCCATAACTTTGCAGAGAACAGGAGAAACGGTGATAGGACGGTACGATTCACACTGACTAGGATCTTTTCCCTTCTTACAAACTGGCGTAATTATCCCCGAGCAAAAAGCTTCCGGAACAAGACCACTGTTAAATATCATTTGGTACAAAAGTGAGAGATGCTGTGTAAGAATTTCACTAGCATGTGATAAATGCATCCCACATAGCTGATCGGCGCCACGCGAATACTTTTTCTTGAGCTTTCG